>CM034153.1:616941551-617594051 GCA_019776745.2 Taxus chinensis | reverse complement strand
TATTGAACCTGAACTTTGAGTTTTTCGAATCGAGAATGAAGTAGTTATGAGAACCTGTAGAGTGCATAAGGGAGAACCCGCTGAAGATAAAACAAGAGGCTACAAAGAACACTCTTGCATTAGAGATTCTTGAAGGGGACTCCTAGGGGAATAATAGAAGGCTAAGACATACACCCCAAGGCCTTATGATGTAATATGATGAATATCCAAATAAGGTGATGCACAAAAGGTTCTAGAGCATGGTGGCCACAGAGGAATTGTTCTGTCAGTCATTTAAAATTCAGAATAATCATTGTTGAGCTTCCACACATCCAAGAAGATGATCTCCTTGGGAATTCAGAGCTCACACAGTGGAGGAGATGAAGTTTTACATGACCTTTAGCGTGTGAAGGCTTTCTGACATAAACCTAATTAGGTGTCTTGCTACAGGAGAGGACATTGATAATGATATTTGGGATCCCAGATGCATAACATATGAGTAAAAAAGGTAGTGGAAAATGCACTCAATGAACATTATTGGCAAATGTCAGAGCTAAGGAATTTTTGGACAAAGACTACGGATTCATATAGGAAGTCTGCATAAGGAAATCCCCTGAGGAGAAGGATCCTGGTGAGATAAGGGAGTGAGATAAGGTTCAGATAAAGGGAAAGTTCTAAGAATACATTGTGTAGCTCCATCAAGTAGGATGTACATATAAGGAAAAGGGGTGGACCTCATTACACATATAAGAAGGAAAGATGCATTGTAAATGCAAATACTACTCATTGTTGCCCAGACTTGGTAGACCAAGTTGATCCCAATATGAGGTAGCAACCTTGCATTACTGGAAGAGGATTTCAGACATAGCATGAATCACACATGACAAGGATGTTGCTCCTTCCTTTTTGAGTCCACTATTGTGCAAGTACTAGCAGAGGTATCTAGTAACATAACAGGTGCTAACTATATCGATATTTTTACCTTAGGCGTAGTATGATGCATTGTCTATGGAAATTAAAATCCAGCTTACACAAGTATTAGAGGTGGTGTATAATAATTGTGAAGACTTTGATCATGTTGTGGGGTTAAGCCCTTGTTGTTCAAGGATGAGGTGGTAGTTGAAGGACCCTTATAGGGAAACCATATAAGAATAATAGGGTGAAATCAGAAAAGGTTTTGGTTCAAGGTAGAGAAAAAGAAAGAATCTCTACCTAAACAATTGTTGAACAACCTCACTCAAGGAATCTGATATTGAGACCATTAACTCTAACTCCCAAATTGCACTATGTATTTCTATGGATGTTTGTTAAATGGTTCATGTGAAACAAACTTGCAATTAAATCCTAGAATGCTGTTGATAGAGCCAGCCAGAGGGGTAAGATTGATGACTTAACTCTTGGTAGAGGTCCCCAACATTGTTTATAACACATGGAACCCGAGGAACAGGACAGGAGTTTGAGGTGTGGAAGGACACTGTAGAGAAAGATTTGGTTACAAGAGTTTCCAGTTGTCCTCCCATCCTACATGTGGTTTCACACAATATTTGAGAATTAATCATGAAGGCTTGAGCTATATAGCCAGTTTTTTATTCTTTCATGACCCCTAGGTTCTGGAATTATTTTTTACACTGAAAGGCTTACTGGTGTTTTCGAGGATGGACAACATGACAGTAAAGTGCGGGGAAATTATGGATGGGGATTACATGACTGAAGGCTCTTATTGTAAGGAGCTAGAGTGCAAATGCGAACAAGGGAAGAAGAAGCACATGGGAAGGATGATCCTAGGTGATTCGTGCATGTGACTTTAACACAAGATAGCAACTGAGGGCTTCAAAACCATTTTTCAAGGAACATGCTGAAATAATAGGAAAATACAGATGGAGTGCCTAAGATCAACATAGATTAGATTCAAGAGCTATGGAGACTTGGCGGCCATGCAAGGACTAGTTTCTTGGAGGATAAACTCATGTAGTTAGTCACATGCGCTATGACAGGCTAATAATAATGATTAAAACAAGTCTTATTCTATAGGAAAAGTCTATTATTAGGTATCTCATGTACAGTGTACTCATGAAGATGGGATTTCTGAGAATGTTCTTGTAGAGTGCATAGGTGGTGAAGGGAAACTCTCCGACCCCTATCATATACTGGAGTCATGTCCTTGTTTGAGGTACTCATGTACATGTGAAAGCTTCCCCCCAAGAAAATAATGTTCAAGGAACCTTTTTAGTTGCTCTACGTATACTTCGATGCATGACTGTCCATGGTAAGTGATTGTTATGTATTCAGGTTCACATTATGTAAGATTGTGTTCCCGTAATACTTTACTATAATGTGAATCATTTCAGGATGGATTTTGGTAATTGATGTGTACTGGAGCATCCATGGTGATCTACATGGTCGCAACATGATATTAATTTTTATATGCCTATGTGTGTTGCCTTATCCTACATGTGTTTCCAATCTGCAATATATGCTAATGCCCGTTCTTGGATATATCATTATCATATATGCAGGTGGCCGATGTTAACATCTGTGACAAGCAACATCAAAGGAGAGACGTGGGTAGCTTCGTGCGCTTCGGGTGAGCATTTAGATCTATCTGAATGAGGTGCACAACACTTCAGATAATAGTTAGGTGATAGATAACAACGACTAAAAAAAGTAGAGTCACCATGAAATATCATACACCAAACTGCTTAAAACCCCTGAAGTCATGGAACATTACTGATGGAATATCATAGATGCATTACATGATCATCGTTAATTGGCTACAAGAACTTTCACAACTTAGATACACTACAGAGATTAAGAAAACGTGAAAATAAATGTTCAAACCCATTAGGTTGGATAACATGGGGGGGTTGGATTGGGACACATGATGCTCCATGAGGTTTTTGGAGAAAATGCCCAATTTTCAAATTTGTCATTGCTCCTATGCCCATGAATTATGATGGGAAAAAAATCAATGTGGCTGTAAATTGGAACCAGAGAAGACCCATTTTATCCACTTACGGAGCAAAATTATGTGGGCCATGCGTTGGGGTTTGAAAGCTAAATTTTTATACATTTCTCCATTTCATCATAAATCTAGAAATAATTGCTAACGATTACCTCTAGTGGCACCACCTCATTGCTTCCAGAGATGATTTAATGTTACAGCCAAATAACAATTGATGAAACGTGCTACTAACAAGAGACCTTCTCTCTTTTGATGTATACTCAACATGTGATGTCACTCTAAATCCCCTGCGGGGCTAGGTATACCATTTCTAACTGATAGCTACTTTTTCATCTAATTCGATAGCGATGAGTCAAAATGGATCCTCCAACCAACCTTCCCGCTTGAAACTGGTATACAATGGCCACGTGTCCATCTCATTTGGTCAAAGCAAGACTCTTTCCCTGCACATTTCAAATTTATCTGAATAGCCAATCAGAGACTATCAGGGTTGTATGGCCAACTTGGTACCAAAATGGAATCCTGCGTATAAAATTGGTGATGTTTCACCAATCATGACCCATAGAGCTATATCCCATTTATAATGCTAGCATTTATCTGCATTTGATTTGATAGTGATGAGCAAGTTTGATACAGTAAACACACTCCGTCAAACAGTAAGATATAGGGGAACTATCCATCTCATTTCTCCACCTTGTGCACACTTGAATCTTCCTTGAAGCACATTAAATAATCTATGCATAAAAATTTCTTAACAATCAATAGAAGGTTCCAAAACTATAGACCTCTAGGATTCACAATAACGTACCATCGTAAAGCTATTTATTTCTATGGAGGTCCATTCGTTGAGATGGTTTGTGAGAAAAAATCTTGCAGATTCAAGCCTACAATGATGTTAGAACAAACAGGGCTGAGATCAAATCGTGCATTGACATCTTCCATTAACTAAGTGGACCCCCAAGATAAGGATGTTTTGATAATTTAATGGACTAAAATCAATTTATGGACTACACTTTGGACTCTAATTTATCAAGTAATTTCATAAAAGTACAATTCCTAGATATGCCTAGGACCTGTAGAGATTGCATTCAATTGCAATCAGAAATACAGTTAGTTGACTTGTACTTTATGGAGGAATATAGTGTGCTAAGGTTTTATGGATCAGGAGTACAACCTTACAAATTTACAGTACATGTGATCATAGAGGGGGTTTTTCCTTAGAATATATACGATAGATGGATAAAACATAGATAAACTGTATTTTGTTACTCAACAAAAGAGGAGCATATTTCCTTCCTTACCTTTTTTCATGTGGAGGGTTCACATTTGAGAGAAAATACATTCAATGTGACACATGAAATTTTACCTATTTGTTAAAACTTTGATGTTGATTCTAACTGGCGGTATGGACCCATGTGAGGTGATTATAGCAAGGGTAGTGGAAATCAAGAACTCTGCCAATAAAATTCAACATGAAAGTAAACCTCTCCTAGAAAATTTGAAAAACAAGAGCTCTTGGGATGACGTAAAAAAAGTAATGGATGAGATTGTTATCGACAAAGGAATTATTTTTCAATATTTATCGCAACAAATTTTTGGATTTCATCCACAAAAAGAGGTAGAGGAATTTCAATATGACAATTTTTTATGTAAAATATGATAAAACAAATTCTTCTGAAAGACATGCCAAATCATCTAGATAGTATTTTGTGAGATAAAAATTGGAAAAGGTAAAAAATAACTGCCTTTTGGTCTATGAGGTAGGACAATTAGGCAATCCAAAAAAATGTTTTCAAAGTACAATTCTATTCCAGAAGATGTAGTTTTTTAGTAGATTGTGGAATGAAGCGCATTCCGCAGAGGCATGTTAGTGATGATGAAACTATGACTTTGACAAGGAATTAGGCACTCCCCTGTACTTGGGGGATAACTCATATAAACTAAGTATGAATGAAATCATGAAACAAACATATTCTACATGGGCGGGTTATAGATGAAAAGATGGGATTTTAGTTAGTGGTGGTTTGGGTTCAACATGACAAGGCATTTGGCTTCCACCAGACGTACATCCTAGAAGAGGACCAAGAGGTTCCGATAGGTTATGCCTTGGAGATTCACCTTCGGAGAAATGACCACTGTATACAACAAGTACAAGTGATAATCCAATTCATTCTTCTCCAGAGTCAAATTCCTCAATAAACATTTCAACCAAAAAGTTGAAAATTCAAGAGGAGGAAGTTGGCAATGAATTTTTTAGTGTTGTTTTTATTTGTATTTTCTAGTGATGGTGGTAGTTATTGTTCAGAAATTACCCCAACAACATTAGATTATTCTAAAGAGGACAATATAGACAGTTGAATTTCCTACTATCTCAACAAGGACCCGAGAAGAGGAAAAAGACAAACACTAGATATATTTACTCTTGCGCATGGTAGCATTGCCTCAAGGAAACATTAATTACAGAAGGTGGTGCTATCCCATCAAAAAAAGTGTCTAATCCATACATGTAAACTATCCCTACAAAATTCAAATAATGTACTCCTCCATTCAAGTAGTTCATTTTCTCCAAAAACCTCAGTGCTTTGATTACTGAGCTGAATTTTATCACAAATCAGAAAGAGATAAATGAAATAAGAAGAACATATGCTACATGCTATTTTAACTTAAGATCTTGCTCATAATGAGGGTATTTCCTACATATAAACATAGACACAGATACCATGGAATACATCTATGTCGTGCCCAAAGTTGTAAAACCTTAGGGAATCGAGATGGTTTCCAATTACTACAATGTATCCTCCCTTAAAATGGATTTTACCAAAATGAAACCTTGTGAAAAAATAAGTTTATCAAAAAAGGAACAATGATGTGGTATACACATCATTTCTAATGGCAGATAGAGATAGCAGTAAATCAAATAATAAAATTTAAAAGTTAGAAGAATCCTTGGAAAATGAGAAAGAAAATAGAAAATGTGACAGTTAATAAGACCGGTGACTTGGAGAAGAGGATAAAATAATCTTCCTCTATGGATGCAGTCGCTGCGAATGAATAAACACAGATGGAAATGGAAGAATTCGAGAAAAATTTAAAGGAAACAAAAGGTAAGAATAATAGATTAGATCAAATACTAGGAGAATTCCAAGAGGTTCTAAAGGTAGAGAAAGAAAAATGACAAAAAAATGGGAACATAGCCTAGAGGAAGAGAGAAAATTCAAGGATAGATTACAGAAGGAAGAGAGAAAATAAAATAAAATATTACAAACTAGAGCTAGAAAAAGCACAAAAGTAAATACATTCTTCCAACACCAAACTATCCAACTTTTATATAAAGGTACTGATTAATATGACGAATGTAGTTTGGGGGGAAATAAACCAAAAAAATGATGATTTTATAATATTGCTTGAATTCATGGTTGATCTAGAAGGAATCTCTGACAATCTCTATGAATACGTAACTGGTAGAAGAAAGTTATAGCTTCAAGAAAGGATACAGTAAGGAAAATTTTGGAAGCTATATACAAATTTAGTAACATGAAACTAGTATCAAGAGGAATTCAAAACCAAATTGATGCCTCAATAAAGGTATCATCTATCATTTAGAAGTGTGTGATGCTAGGTGGAGCATAATAATTATTCAATAAGTGACAAAAATGTTATGGGATCTACATGGAAGGTACTGGATTTCACAAAGCTTGGTTTGTCAATGCCTTTTGAAAAAAAAACCAATTCATTAAGAAGGATGCGTTACAGAAGAACATGAAGGAAACAAATGATGCAACAAAACAACCAAATTACTAAGAAGGAATACGTGACAAAACATTTTGGATTCACTAAACCATTCATAACCCTGTCAATAAGTTTGCATACAACATTAAAGGAAAACTCCACTCTCAGCTATGAATTGCTAAGAATGGTATATGTCATTCATTGTGATTTACAAAATAAATTTATTCCAAAAGATGAAGAGTTGAACATGTTACAAAGGATGAGATAATTAAGAGTAATTTAATTTTGAGAATTGTTCCATTTGTTTCAGTTTTCAAAAATTTTCATACAAGGCATGTCTCAAGAAAGTTGAATGAGGACTAGTGTTATTTTTCATATAAGTACATAGTGGTTCATAAAACTCACAATACTTTTATAGGTGTATGAAAAATATAAGTGTTTTTTAAACAATATATTTTTATTCTCATAAGTTCTTTTTACACAATTCATTTCTATTTTGAAGACAAAAATCAATGTAATGTATTTCAAGTTTCATTCCATAAGACTACAAATCGACACAATGTATTTTAAAAAACTACAAATAAGGAAAAGTATATTATCAGAATAATGTATTTTATATTTGAATATATTAATTATTATGATTCACATCTATATCATGTGATATCCAAAAATGGAAGCTTCCAATGTATTGATGGTGGATCATCTCTATCATTTGCTTGACCAGTATCTCTGACTCTCACTTCATTGGCAGTTAACTGCTGCAATAGGGTTGTCTATTGTATTTGTGTCATTGTTTTTAGCCCCTCTCCTTTCATTAATCGACTTCCATACTGTCCAAATCCCTTTCATAGGGAAAATTATTCACTTGGTACACATGATGTGTAAATTCTCAACAAAAATAAATATCCAATTGTTTTTTCAAGCTTGTTTCACAATTTTGAATTTATAAAGGTTAAGGCACTAAAAATTATCTCATCTTTAATTGAACCTAAAAATAATTTATTTGACATAGCTCAACCAATGAGAATAAAGTAAGACATGGTTTGTTGCAAAATAATACCTAGCCCAATTTTTTTCTATAGCCGAGTTATTTCTCCACACTTTAAGGGATTATCCAAACATTTGAATTTCTCAATCATTGTAGAGGAAAATTCATGGGATTGATCAATCAAACTATCCTTTCATAAAATACTTGGAATATATGTTCACCATTGATCATCAACAGGAGCTTACAAAAATGATGAATCAATGTATTCAACCTATTGTGGTAGTAATCCTGCAAAATATCTTTCATTTTGGACAGAATTCCAATAGGTGGGGATTTATTACAGGCCATTTCTTCAAGTAAATCATCTCTACTAAAATTTTCCCTTATTTCTTATAGTAGGGAAACCACAATTTCTCTTAATATTACCCTTGTTGATTATACAATATTATCAAAGACCATCGCTATGACATTTACCTTTTCAACCTTACCGACTACCATTTGAAAAAATTACATTTGTATCTCATATTCACGTAAAAAATAACATATTTCTCCAAACAAGTTACACCTCATAAAGCTAGTTGAATTTTCAAGATTTATTAAAATATTATGACCATCAAACTTTGGACCTGAAAAAGAAGTGTCATTGACAAACAAATATCTTATTACCAGACAAACATGTTTCCTCAAACTAGAAAAATAACTAATATATATATAGTTATTTCTTAGTATTTATTAATTAAATGATTAATTTACTACAACATGGGAAAGAGACCACACAACATCACCAATGTATCTATATCATTCAAATTATGTATAAAATCATGAGCCTTGTCCACTTCGATGAAATTCTTCCACGTTACTCCTAATAAGGATTTATACTCATCAGAAACCCTATGAACCGATTGATATAATGAGATCCACCAAGTGTCGACATATTTTAATAATTTATTCCAATTTATCATTCCTTCTATAAATATTTGGAATTTCATGAACCTTTTAGGACTATGGCAGAAATAAGCATGCACCTCTCGAACAAATTCTTCAAATTTTTTCTATAGGTTTAAATTTGTTGAATATTTTGTATACTAGATTCATTCTATGATCCATTAAATGAATGGAAATCATATATTGGAAATGAAATGTTTAGATTCTTACACACAAACCATTACGATGAATTTTCATTACAGATGCCCCATCTTCCCAAACACATGTCATATTTGATGCAATTGTAGCATCATTCATGCCACCGATCTCCTTAAAACTTTTTATCATCAATTCATAAAGTTTTTTAGCATTAGATTTATCTCTCATATTGTGAATAGAAAGTAAGTTAGGTTATCTGACATGATTCACAATAGTGAAAACATGCATACAAACCCAATGTAATGCCCACATTTTACACACAAAAATACACTAGTAAAAATACCAGGATAATTTAATTTTTTGACTTACATTTCTCACTACACAACACCACAAGGGCTCCATGTAGAGAAACTAAACAAAACATAAGAAACTTACATAAACATGAACCCACTCATAAAATAATACTCGACGGCATAAACCAGGACAATGACCCAATTATAGTAAGAAATGTTGAGTAGGCATACTCCACGATATGGCCTTTTTATGGTTTACATCCTCATTAAATATAGGTTTCCATTGTATGATCTTATAGTTTTCAAGAAAATTAAACACGTAATGTTTACAATTTCCTATTTTGCAAACTTCAATTACTTTACTTTCCAGGGAAATAGTCTTTAAAGGAGAATACATGATTTAATCCTTTATCAAATCCCAATAATTATCTATAGATGATTTTTTAATTAAAGTCAATACTAAGCACTATCAGTCTCCTAATAACATGTTCTTATGTTAAAGGTTTGTTTCTCATGCTATGGTTGTTTTAGTTCCAAATTTAGTTTGATTCAATTTAGCATTTACACGTCATAATTTTTATTTTTAGTGGACTCTATATTGGCTCAAATGCCTATTCCAACAAGGAACAATTTGTATCCATTCTTAACAAAAATCCAATGCTTGAATCAACCATAAGGACTTCAAGTTAAAAAATTTTCCTAAACCATTATCACATATACTCTTGTTTTTTAATTTCATTTACATTGTTTCTTAGGTAACTTATTGGCATCACTTTATAACAAAAGAGTTACGAAAGTACTTGTCTAACATCTTGAAGAAGTACATGATTAGAAGCATCATGAATAAAAATGAACCACACGTGATTTGTTTTTCAAGGTAATATCCCATGTTTTTGTATATCATGATTCCATAAGTGAAAATTCTTTTATTCTTAAGGTCATAAATGGGCATAACAAGGGATCATGGGACCAAGTTTTTAGTTTCCTAGTTTCTCTTAAGTCAACATCTTTTAAATCAATTTAATTTGTAAAAAGTTAATTAAAATTTTCTACCCACAAGTTAACCTCATAATCAACTAAGGTCTAGTTTCATTTTAAGTTTCACTTAGGGATCTACACCTTATTGGTGTTGAGAATTGTCTCACCCCATTTGTGCCCTTGAAAAATTATTCATTCACGGCCTCTGTCATTTTATCCTTCCCTGTCTTGTGTTTGGCCGATCTTTGTTACCATTTTAATCTACTCCTAGATCGAAGATCATGTGTGGGTCCATATTTGTCTGATGGTTCCTTTGTTCCTCTAGAAAATCTTTGTATTTTGAGTCTCCCATGCTCTGTTACTTCAAAAATCACGTGTTCCCATTTTCTCCTTTCTCCAAAGTTAGAATTTGTTGTCCCGACCATTTTTGCCCTAGTTACTTGAGTATAAATGTGTTGATGTGTCCCTAAGGATCATTTTTGAGCTATGCAATAGTATAAACTCTCTGTCTTTGAAGAAAACCTCATTTTCTAGCTCCAATAGATGTCTTCTATGTGTTTTATGGTTTGACAGGCATTTCTCCTAGTCAAATTTACATCATTCAGTCAACAGGGAAACATGGCTCATCTTGGTTAGATGTGGATTAGATTAATATTTTAGAAATTCTGTAAAAATCATCAAATTTAAAAAATTTCCACGTGGAGGAACGATGCTCATTTGAAGATCTACTTTTGGGATTTGCCTTGGAGTAGCACCGGGAGGACACGTGGAGGCTTCCGCTACTTTCCCATACTTAGAAATTTTTTTATGCAGTTGGAGCAATTTAGTGGAACAGGACACATGGCAAGCTTGCGCTCATTTAGGGTCTTCACCTTGGGCACCATTTTGAAATTGTGCCATGGAGACACTTGGAAGAACCACACATGTTCAAGGATTGGCCCTTGAGTTTCATTCAAAAGAAGCATCAAAATGACATGTGGAGGCCTCCACTCACTTTGCATTTTACTTAGACTTTTCAATGGACAAAATGAGATTACCTCGGAGCATGACACATGGCACCTTCCACTGAACTTCAAGAATTCCTAAAAACCTTTCCATAGCAGGACACGTGGTGAGCCCGCACTCATTCAAGGTATCAAATTTTTGCTAACCGCTTCAAGGTGCACCATGGTGACACGTAGTAATTTGAAAATTCATAGGGGGCGGGGAGGTGGACCATTAGAGAAAATTCAAACTTTTCACCTCTTTGTTTCATAAATGTTAAAATAGCAAAAATGGCCTACGACCCCAATGGGAAATAATCAATTTTTTTCCCTGGTCAACAATAGAAGTGCGGACCCGTGGAGAAAAATTGGAAAATTTTCCTTTTGAGAAAAAAGAGATAAAAGTAAAAGGGGAAGCGTAGTTCTACCGGAACCCACATTGGGAAACATGTCAAAAGTATTTCTCAGGTGTGGAGCTATGGGGAAAGCTTGGAAAATTTTCCTTTTTCCAAAATATAGTCAAATGGCAGAATTTTTCCACGGTTCCTTTGGGACCCACCTCAGGACATGTGTCAAGCCCATTTTAAGAAGCGGAGGTGTAGGGCAAAAGGGTGAAATTTTTCCATTTTTCTAAAAAGGTCAGAAAAGGTCAAAGGAATTCCCTGAGCCTATTTTTTCATCTTCCACATGGATGGCCCACATTCAAAATCAAAGATAAACAGCTGATGAGTGTCTAAATCTGATTTTCCCTCCATTTTCTATGTAAAACTCCTAGGAGTGCGAGTCTTTGTGATTTCTTTCTATTTTTTACATGCCAAATAGAGGAGTGAGTTAATTTTGATATCTAAAGTTTGGTGGGAGAGAACTGGAGACATCTTTGACCATTACAATAGTTTGACTCTTAGGCCTGATCTGGTTTTCTATTTTTCTTCTCCTGAGCACATAAGGAACGAGATTTGATTGATATGGAGCGGAAGTGGTTGGCAAATGGGTGGATGCATTTTTTTCCCAAGAAAGGAGTTGAATGCGGGAAGAAATCAAGGATATTTTCTCTCGAGTGCCTATTGACTTTTCACAGATCTGATTCTGTGAATCACGAAAGAATCATGGAAAGAACTAATGCATTTATTTATTTTTTCTTTCGGGAGGAAAGGTATCTATCGCAAATAATATAAATGGCACGAATTGATCATGCAAACCATTGGGAGTTTTTGGAAAGATCAGGACTGATCTTCCCCAACAGAAAATCTTAAAAGAGCCCATCCATTTTGAGAAGCCTGGATATCTCTCTTTGTGTCAAATTTGATTGTGTCAAGGTGGGTGCAAGTGTACAACCTTTGACAAGCTTTGAGATTGTTCTTGAAAATTTCCCTTGCTGATAAATTTGATCAAACTTTGAGTTATCCTATGTCAATCTTGAGTAAATTGTATTTATTTCATTTCTGAATGCATGCAAGTAGTTTTTCTTGTTTCTGTTGAAATATTGTACCAAAATATAGTCCAATCACACAGGCCTCATTCCTTTTGATAGTTTACTGGCATCTGTAATTTCATTTCTCAAAAGAGTCTTCATGTGGGAATGGGATAAACAATTAAAAATCACTTTTCTTTCATTTTATTGATAAATATTATCTGTAAGCCTCTGGGTGTACCTCATGCGTGACTTGGTTTAAATATTTGTTCTTTATTGGGTCCTCCAACTCGAGCCTTCGTAACAGAATCCCATAGGTTGTGTGAAAGAGTGCTAATTTTGGCCTCCATTGAAGCACATATTCTAGTTAAGGAAACAGTTTAATTTTTTGTGGCATTTTATTGATTGAATCTTTCCATTTTGCGTAATCTCTCAAGGATCTGGTGAGTCAATTTCACAATGTCTCCCCTCCCACAAAAAAATCTATTTAAAACAACTAATCCTACCCATACTACCCTTGTCTTTTCTCTGTATACCCACACAAGACCAAAATTCGTTTACTCAAATATGTAGAATAGATCAGGGTCTCAAATGTCTTTAGTAACCTTTGCCTTGTTGTGAATATATCTCCATGATTTCGAAGTGAAAACTCTCGAGAGTCAGATCTGGTGTGTTGAACATATTTTCCCCAAGGTCTTCTCTACAAAATTTATGCAAAAGAAAGGTACATGTATCTCCTTTCAAATAACAGAGGTTACAAAATAGGTTCTCTTACCTTGGTTGAAAGGCATAACATAAAATAGTGAGGATAACATCACATCCTTTTGAGGTGCTATTTATCTCTCCATAAATCCAAGTAATAAAGGGACAACTAGATTTCTCCCCAGCTACAAAATGACATATATTTTTGATTTGGCTGCCTCTAAGATCCATGTTGAATCAATAATTTTGGTACCAACACTAGTGTCGATAATTGCCGAGGAAGTTTCAATTCAAAATCAAGACCCTGGTAATGTACTCCTTGTATGTTCTAAGTGTTGTGTGTGATTCCTTCAGTCCTCACACCTAGTGCACTAGGTTTCATTTGATACATCTGGGTGAATAAAGGTCATATTTTCAGTTCCAGTTTCTAGTGCTGACAAACACTTGATAGAACATTTTAGTGCATTTACACAACTAAGGTGAAAATTATTAGTGGTGACTTCCCATTGATTTGATCCTGATAAGGACCAGTGTCTTAAACCTCTATCAAGTAAGATTTTTATTAATATTTTCAAAGATGGAAGGAAGAACACCTTTCTTTGCTAGGGATCTTGCTAGGACATTGTTTCCAGAGCTAGGAAAAGCAAAATCAAAAGGAAGAAAATCCTAGAGAGTTATGGGAGATCAGTAGACAAGAAGGGGGATCACCATTGAAAAAATTGAATGGCCTCTCATTGAAGAGTGCCATTCAAGTGACTCTGAATCATGTAGCCTCTTTGTGGAATTGAATTCTCTAGCTGGGGACAAGCCTTCATTTGATTTTGAAATATTTGCTTCACATTCTGCACCTGTCTTTTCTGAAGTTGATAGGGATTTCCAAGAAGCAAGGCCTTTTGGGGGTCTCCATTTTGAAAATCATACTCCTATGTTCCAACAACCTTCTACCCTCCATTAGTTTGTTACCCCTCGAGAATCACCTACACAAATCAATGTGGCTCAACCCAGACTGCCTTTTTTTGTAAACACTTTTGGACCTATAAATATTTTTGGGATGGCTAGTTATCCAAATTCAGTGCCTCAAGATGTGAGGAATACACTTCCAAAGTTAAAGGGAAACAATGCTATTACTGGTAACCTGCATCTAAAGCTCTTCCTCAATATGATGGAAGATTTTGAGATTGAGCATGAAGATGTATACATGAAGTTGTTTGTTCACACTCTAGAGGTGGATGCTAGGTACTTGTATAAAGCATTACCAGATAACTCTATTGACTCTTGTGATGAGATGAGAAATGCATTCAGATTGTAATATGGTGATAAGACTAACCCTAGGTTTCTTATATCACAATTTGAAAACATCAAGAAGAATCCTAACGAGTTAGAACATGACTTCAATACAAGGTTTAATAAGACCTTAAGGAGATTTCCTGTTAGGATAAGGCCATGTGATGAGTCATGTTTGATTAAATATACTGATGCATTTGATAAAAAGGATGATTACTACTTAAGGGACGAGGACCCTACCAATTTGAGGCAAGCATTCACCATGGCCCTAAAAATAGAGAAAAACATCAAGGAAATTGGGAAAACTCCGAAGAGGGATGGTGTGAAGCTGGTTAACCCAGAAAAGCCTCAAACAAGCAAGGGTGTTGATTTGTAAGAGGTTGTGAAAACTTTGGCAGGGGTTGTCAAGGAGATCTTCTATAAGCTAGCCCGAGCTAAGAAATGAGTTAGGCAGAGTTCACAAGGACAACACAAGCAACAAGGCCAAGATAAATTTACAAATCATCAAATAATTGATGATAGAGGCAAAGGAGCTATTATATTTGGGAATAGGAAGCCCCAAGCTAGAGAAAATATAATGGTACCTGATCCTTTGGCTACTAGAGTTGCTGTTGTGGAAGAGACAAAAGTCAGTTATTGGTATGACACATGTTTCATGCCCCATGATCCTTATGAAGAAGATCAACAAGAAGAAAATGCAGCTGATGATAAGAGTGATGATAATGTTTGCATGATGGGATGCTCTACTAGCTCACAAAAAAGGGCAACCTCAACTAAGGTGATAAGTGCTAGAACTGCTCCCACTTTTTGGGACTGCATTCATAGAGTACATATTCTCCCTCCCTCTCATACTTTAGAAGTAGATAATGTACAAGCTTTTGAATTGGCCAATAATGAATTTGAATATTTAAGGGCTTTAATGATACAAAAAGTATGATGGAGGAATCACATCTGAGGAGGATAGGAAATTATTAATTGATGTCATTGTGGCTAAAGAGAAGGAATATAACACAAGAAGTAAGGTTGTCAAAGGGGAAGGGCCTCAAGCCAAGCCAAAAGCTCCCTTGCTTTCTAACATTCCTAAAGAGGCTCATAGGAAAGATCCATTTGCCAAAAGCCCTGTAGTTCCAAGAAAAAATCACACCCCTCCTCATGCTCAAGCTATCAAAAATCCTATGCCACCCAATGAGTGTATTAGCATTTCTTCCAATGTTTCCTTGCCCAAGAATGTCCCATATGACATTGCCCAAGTTTTAATTCAAATCAAATTATTTGTCCTGATTTTTGAGTTGCTTAGGATTCCTGAGAACAAAATGAGAGAATTTAAATACTTGGGATTGAATCAAGAGGGGACTGCCTTTTGGAGAAATTTGAACATTGTGGAGTACCCTCTAGCCATTGCAGAGTCTAAGACACCATCAAAATCAGAAGAGCTAGCTGAACGACCTGAGGTTTATTTGGGGACATCTTTGGTAGACTCTCAACTGAATGTGGATCCATTCTTCACTACTTTGATCATCAAGGATAGGCTGCTCCATAACTGCATGTTTGATTCAGGGGCATCATGCAATGTCATGCCCTTGGAGGTAATGAATGAGCTGAATATCAAAGTAACAACAGCATATGGGAAGTGCACTGTGGTGGAATCCAGAGAGGTGCCAATAGTGGGATGTGTGAAGGGTTTGGTGGTGCAGCTTGCAGCCTACCCAGGTAAAAATTAAAAACTTGATGTTGTCGTAGTTGATTGCCCAGCCAAGTGGGATATGTTATTTCCAAGAAAATGGGATGCAAGTGTTGGTGGTAGTGTCCAAAAGGATATGTCTTATGCCACCATCCCAGTTGAGGGCATCCTTGTCACATTATATGGGGAGAATAAAATGTTGCATCTTATTTAGGATCCCAATAATGTGTCCTATGAATTATTATATACAAATGTTGATGTTGACAACTATGTGGGATTTGATGATGGAAAAGAGCACACAATTGAGGAGTTTAAGTGTCTTGAGTAGGTATGATCTCCTTGGACTTTATTATTTGATAGAGCTTGCTCCAAATTTGGAAACAATGCCGGTGTTGTCTTAATTTCTCCAAGCCAGGAAAGGTTTGTTTTTTTCCTTTAAGCTTAACTTTGAGTGTACTAACAATATTTTTGAGTATGAGGCATTTCTGTTAGGTTTAAGAATTACTTGGAAGTATGGTGTTAGGGACATCATTGTTAAAGGAGACTCAGAGTTAGTTATCAAGCAAGTCAGAAAATTGTATGCCATAAAGAATCAATGACTGAAATAGTACAAGCATGCAGTTTGGGAATTCATTGAGATGTTTGACTCCTTCAACATTGTGCATCATGACCGGAGGTTCATGACTTGGAAGACAAGCTTGTAGTGTTGGGGTCTCGGTTTGACAGTTCTGCAACATCCCTTTATTGTGAATATGAGGTGGAGGTAGTGACAAGACCCTCTGTACCTGACAATATAAGACATTGGTAGGTTTTTGATGATGAGGCTTAGGTCAGAAGGTTCTTGCAAAACAATGGAGAGTTTTCTGATCAAAACATTGATTGGGAGACAATGGTTTGTACAACAGAGGGGAAGGAAACCTTATTTGGAAAAAACATCATCCATATAAAGACCAACACCATCCCTATAGGGCTAGTTGCTCTTGAATCAAATTTTGATAACCAAGAAATATTTTGTTGGGCAATAGTCTCAGCAAAGATGAAAAGTAGTCATACATCTAGTTGTTAAAGAAATACCAAGATTGCATGGCTTTGACCTATTATGATCTCAAAGCATATAGAGAAGACCTGTTCTAGCAAGAGATTCCCTTGGAGCCCAGTGCAAAACCCTTTAGGTAGAAGCAGAGGTAGGTTAATCCTTTGTTATCTCACAAAATGCAAAAAGAGCTAAAGAAGCTAAGGTATGGAGGAATTATCCAACCCACAACGTATTCTTCTTGGGTTGCCAACCTAGTGCTAGTAAGAAAGAAGAGTGGTGACATCAGGTTGTGTGTGGACTTTAGGAATCTAAGCAAGTCCTCAATTAAGGATAACTACCCTTTACCTAACCTGGAGCACATGTTGTAGTTGGTGACTGGTTCTGAGTTGCTTTCTACTTTAGATGGCTTCTTTGGTTATAATCAAGTCATGGTGAAAGAATCAGAAAGGATCAATACAACCTTCACTACTCCATGGGGAATGTATGTATATGTTAGGATGCCCTTCGGTCTGATGAATGCTAGAGCCACTTTTTAGAGAGCAATGGACGTTGCTTTTGTTGGTTACATCAATGACTTTATTTTTGTTTACCAAGATGATTTAATAGTGTTTTCAAGAAGGAGAAACGATGATTTGCTACACTTCAAGAAGATCTTGATTAGATGTAGGGGATATGGCATCTCGCTCAATCCAAAGAAATGCCATTTTGGAGTGCAGAAGGCAAAATTGCTCGGTCACATTGTGTCACAGGAAGGAGTGATGATTTATCCAAAAATAGTGGAGGTCATCAGCAAAGTCCCAATTCCAAGTACCAAACAAGGAATTCAGTCCTTCTTTGGGTAGATAAACTTCATTAGAAGGTTTACATCAAACTTTTCTGAGTTGACTATTCCAATCAATTCTATGTTAGAAAAGGATCAGATCATCAAATGGGAAGATCCTACCATCCAAGATTTCAATGGAATCAAAGAGGCATTGACACATGCCCCTATTTTATCAACCCCAGATTACAAGAAACCTTTCCAGCTATTTTCTTTCACTTCAGAAAACACTATTGCTTTTGTCCTGCTACAGAAGGATGATGAAGGGGCTGAGGGGCCCATTGCCTTTTTTAGTAAGGCTTTGTAAAGATTAGAAATGAAATACACCATCATGGAAAAGAAGACATTTTCCTTGGTCAAAGCAACAAAGGTTTTCAGGCCTTATATTTTAAGTTCAAAATTTGTTGCTCATATTCCCCATACCATGGTATAAGACATCATATCAAAGATAGAAGTCTCAAGTAAAAGATGTAGATGGGTGAACAAGTTGCAAGAGTATGATATGGACATCCAAACCAAAAATTTGGTGAGAGGTTTGGGGTTAGCTAAGCTTATCGATGAGAGAAACTTTCAGACCATTGAGGTAAATTAGGTTGAAGAGGAAAGGGCACCTATTTTTGAACAATTGATAAATTCTGAGTGGTACAAGGATGTAATGTTTTATCTCAGACACTTAAATTACCCTGAGCATTTCAATAAGAACCAGAAAAGAGCTGTTAAGTTGGCTTCCCAGAAATATGTCATTACTAATTTTGGGTTGGTATGGAAGAACCCAGAGGGATTCCTCTTAATATGCATTAGTGAAGTTGAATCCCCCAAAATAATTGTTGATCTCCATGGAGGAGTTTGTGGGGGGCATTTTTCTTTAAGAGTCACAACACATAAGATCCTAAGGGCTGGTTATTGGTTGCCAACTATTTTCAAGGATGGAACCATGTTGATTAGAAGATGTGAGATTTGTTAGTGTTTCTTTGGAAGGATGAAGGCTTCAGGCTCCCTACCTTTGCAATTTTTATCAATTGAAGCCCCATTTAAGAAATGGCGAATGGACTTCATTGGTGAGATTTAAGACCCTTCAAGTGTTGGCCATAAGTGGATTCTTGTAGCCAATGATTACTTTACCAAGTGGGTGGAAGAAATCCCCACCAAGAAGGCTACACACCATGTTGTCATGGATTTTGTGCTAAAAAATATTATTTGTAGGTTTGGAGTACCAGTCAAAATCATAGTTGATAATGCCATGTGTTTTAGGGCTAGACCTCATGTGTTAATGTGTAAAGGATATGTGATCAATTTGACATATGCCTCTAATTATAATCCCCAAGGAAATGGACAAGTTGAGTCCAACAATAAGAATTTACTAAAGATTATCAAAAGAAACTTGGAGTTGAATAAGAGAAAATGGGGTGAAAAACTAAAGTTTATTGTCTAGAATGATAGGATCACCGTCAAAAGAGCCATCGGAAAGAGTCCATTTGAGTTGGTATATGGGACTCAGGCCCTACTGCCCCTGCATATGCAATTATCTTCATATCAGTTCATTCAATAACTGGAAGATCAAGAAGTGAGTCCTCATGATGCCCGCATCAACCAAATTGTTGAGCTTGATGAAGAGAGGAGGGCATCTCACACGAGGCATATAAGGTTCAGAGAAAAGCTAAATAAATTGTTTGACAGGAAGGTCTCTCCTAGAGCCTTCAATATTAGAGATCTTGTGCTATTATGGGATAGTAGGAATGAGGATAAGGGCAAGTATGCTAAGTTTGATTCATTTTGGATGGGCCCTTACTCCATTGACATCAGAATTGGTGAACAAACCTTCTTCTTGAAGGGTTTAGATGGTGAATTTCTTGAGCTTCCTGTTAATGGCAGGCATCTGAAGCATTTATTGGATTGATTCCTCTGAATCAAGGTAAACACTTTTTGTACAGTGTATAGTTAGTTGTTTGTTTCCCATTTTGTGTTTTGGTTTGTTTTGGTCCTCGACGACCTATTTTTACTGGTTTATTTGTCTGTTTTTGGAGATGGCTCTTGGTCTCTACTCGGAAAGATGACTCTGTCACCCAATGCATATTTTGGAAATTTGTATACTATTGTTCTTGTGGCACTCACAGGGAATGCCCATCCTCGAGTCGGAGCCAATGTTGGTGCTCAGAATTGTCTCACCCCATTTGTGCTCTTGAAAAATTATTTATTCACAGCCTCTGTCATTTTAAACTTCCCTATATTGTGTTTGGTTGATCTTTGTTACCATTTTAATCTACTCCTAGGTCAAATATCATGTGTGCATCCTTATTTGTCTCATGATTCCTTTGTTACTCTAGAAAAGCTCTGTATTTATAGTCTCTCGTACTATGTTCCTTCAAAAATTGCGTGTTCCCATTTTCTCCATTCTCCACATTCAGAATTTGATGTCCCTGTCATTTTTTCCCTAGGTACTCAAGGAGAAATGAGTTCATGTGTCCCTAACGATTGTGTTTTAGCCATGCAACATTATAAATTATTTTTCCTTGAAGAAAACCTCATTTTCTGGCTTGAATGAATGTTTCTATGTGTTATACAATTTGATGGGCATTTCTCCTGGTCAAATTTACATCATTCAGTCGACAGGGAAATGTGACTCCTCTTGGTTAGATGTGGATTAGCTTAATACTTCAGAAATTCTATAAAAATCCTCAACTTTACAATGTGTCCACATGGAGGAACAATGCTCATTTGAAGATCTACTTTTAGGATTTTCCTTAGAGTAGTGCCAGGAGAACACGTGGAGCCTTCTGCTACATTCCCAAACTTAGACAAATTCTTATGCAGTTGGAGCAGTTTGGTGGAACAGGACATGTGGTGAGCTTGCACTCATTTAGAGTCTCCACCTTGAGCACCATTTCGAAATTACACCATGGAGACACATGGAGGAACTGCGCATGTTAGGGGATCATCTCTTGAATTTCATTCTAAAGAATCACCAAGATGACATGTGGAGGCCTCCGCTCACTTTGCATTTTACTTAGAATTTTTAACTGCCAAAAGGAGATTTCCTTGCAACATGACACATAGCGCCTTCCATTGAACTTCAAGCATTTAAACAGATCTCGCTGGAGTAGGACATGTGGCGAGTGCACACTCATTCAAGGTATCAAATTTTTGGAACCGCCTCAAGGTGCGTCATGGTGACAAGTGGTAATTTGAAAATTCATAGGGGGCAGGGAGGTGGACCATCAGAGGTAATTTAAAATTTTCACCTTTTTGCTTGATAAAGGTTAAAATAAAAAAAATGGCCTGCGAGCCAGATGGGAAATAGTCAATTTTTTTTCTTGGTCAATGATGGAGGTGCAAACTCACCGAGGAAAATTGGAAAAATTTCCTTTTGATAAAAAAGAGTTAAAAGTAAAAGGGGAAGTATAGTTCCGCCAGGGCCCACATTGGGACATGTGTCAAAAGTATTTCTCAAGGGTGGAGCTATGGGGAAAACTTGGAAAATTTTCCTTTTTCTAAAATAGAGTCAAATGGTAGAAATTTTCTTTGGTTCCTTTGAGACCCACCTCAGGACACGTGTTAGGCCCATTTTCAAAAGCGCAGGTGCTGGGCAAGAAGTTGATATTTTTTCATTTTTCTAAAAAGGTCATAAAAGTTCAAAAGAAGCCCCCGAACCTATTTTTGCATCTTCCACATGGACGACCCACATTTAAAATCAAAGATCAATGGCTACTGAGTGTCTAAATCTAAGTTTCCCTCCATTTTCTCTGTAAAACTCCTAGGAGTGAGAGTCATCATGATTTATTACTTTTTTACATGCAAAATAGAGGAGCGAGTTAATTTTGACATCTAGAGTTTAGTGGGAGAGATCTCTGGAGACATCTTTCACCATTAAATTAGTTTCACTCTTGGACCTGATCTGGTTTTCTGTTTTTCTTCTCCTAAGCACACAAGGAACCATATTTGATTGATATGGAGTGGAAGTGGTTGGAAAATGGGTGGAGGCATGTTTTTCCTAAGAAAGGAGTTGAATGTGGGAAGAAATCGAGGAGATTTTCCCTCGAATGCCTGGTGAGTTTTTACAGATCTTATTCTATGAATCACAAAATAATCATGGCAAGCATTGGTACATTTAAAGTATTTATCTTTTGGGAGGAAGGGGCTCTATTGGAAATAAAATAAATGGCATAAATTCATCATGCAAACTGCTGGGAGTTTTTGAAAATATCAGGACTGATCTTCTCCAGTAGAAAATTCTTAACAGAGCCCATCCATTTTGAGAAGCCATCTAGAGAAGCCTGTATATCTCTCTTTGTGTCAAATTTGATCATGTCAAGGTGGTTGCAAGTGTACAACAATTGAAAATCTTTGAGATTGTTCTTGAAACTTTCCCTTGCTGATAAATTTTATCAAACTTTGAGTTATCCTGTGTCAATCTTGAGTAAAGTGTATTTATTTCATTTCTGAATGCATGCAAGTAGTTTTTATTTTTTCTATGGTTATATTGTACCAAAATATAGTCCAATCACATAGGTATCATTCCTTGTGATAGTTTATTGGCATCTACAATTTCATTTCTTAGAAGAGCCTTCATCTTGGAATGGGATAAATGGTTTAAAATGACTTTTCTTTCATTTTGTTGATAGATATTATCTGTAAGCCTCTGGTTGTACCTTAGGCATGACTTGGTTTAAATCTTGGTGCTTTATTGGGTCCTCTGACTCAAGCCTTTGTGATAGAATCCCACAGGTTATGTGAAAGAGTGTTAATTTGGGCCTCCATTGAAGCACATATTCTAGTTAAGGAAACGGTTTAACTTTTTGTGGCATTTTGTTGATTGAATCTTTCCATTTTCCATCTAGTGAGTCAAGTTCATCTTGTCTCCCCTCCCACCAAAAAATATGTTTAAAACAACTAATCCTACCCATACTACCCCTATTTTTACTTTGTATAACCACACAAGACCAAAATCCTTTTACTCAAATATGTAGAATAGATCAGGGTCTCAAATGTCTTTAGAAACCTTTTCCTTGTTGTACAGATATATCCATGATCTGGAAGTGATAACTCGTGAGAGTAAGATCTTGTGTGTTGATCATATTTTCCCCAAGGTCTTCTCTATAAAATTTATGCAAAAGAAAGGTACATGTATCTTCTTTCAAATAATAGAGGTTACAAAATAGGTTCTCTTACCTTGGTTGAAAGGCACAACCTAAAATAGTGAGGATAATATCACATCCTTTTGAGGTGCTATCCATCTCTCCATAAATCCAAGTAACAAAGGGACAAATATATTTCTCCCTAGCTACAAAACGACATATATTTATGATCTGGCTGCCTCTAAGCTATATGTTGAATCAGTGTTGCTGCTTCGGTTGAAAAGGAGAACAAATTTGGGTACCAACACACCCTATTATAGATCAGATTAAGGTTTGAAAACATATTTACCCTATAAAACCTTCGTAAAATGCCAATGCATTATACTATCACTAGACAAGGTAACACATTTAGCTATGAGGAACTAAAGAGATGATTAAAAAGAGTTTAAGTTATAGTACAATTGTTTTACTAGCTCCATTTGTATCATTAGAATCCAAAAAGGAATTAATTTGATGATGAAATTAACTTCTATATCTAACTTCGTAAGACTTGGTAGTCCACTAGGATACTAAGGAAGTGTTACTTCTACATACTCCATATATGGTAAGGTTACATCACAAAGTTGTTTCTTTAAACAATTACTCTTAAGTTATAGAACTAATCTATTGAATAATTTTTTTAGGAAAATATATTTTTGTAAACTAATGTGGCTAGAATGAGAGGGAGGGTAAAAAAAGTGTTAAATATTAACTTCGTTAATAATACCAACTACTAAAGGTGAATTTTAAGAGTAATTTGCAATATTTTCCACCTAACACGTAAGTTAGACCTGAAAGGAACACATTCTCCTTACTACACATGCCATAACCAATCCTAGAAGGGAAGCACATACCCAAAAAAAAAATTAACCGTGTCATTTTTAATTTATGGGTTTGCGATGATGTCACTAAACATCCAGGCTATGGCGATAACTCAAACTAGGGATCATATTTACTTAATCTAGAAGGTGTCATTGAGTGAAAATGGTTAAGTTCATTATACGGTTTAGATTTATTCTATGCTAAGGATCCACATGAAGAAGAGTTATGAAAAAATATTATGCTAGGGATAACTGGTGTGGTTAGATTCTCTTTATTACATTTTCAAGGTAAGAAATACAAAACACCAATTATGTAATAATCTATTGCATACTGGAAATACACTACAAGATATTAAATTTAAATTCATTTAACACAAAGAAACACCTTCTTTCCCACCTCATAGCTATGGTAAACTCTCCTCTGATTTGCATATTTCTTGTGTCTATCTTGTTCCTCATGAAGTCTCTGTCTAATCAAAACAACCTAGTGATCTATGTCCTATAACAAAGCTGGCCCAAGAGATACTCTTTCCTCCAATCTCTCCCAACTTAGTGGTGTCATGCACTCCCTTCCATAATGTACATGAAATGGAGCCATACAAATAGAATTCTGAAAGATGTTATTATAAGAAAACTCCACCAGGTACACATACTCCTCCTAGCTTGACTGATGGTCCATGACATACATCCAAAGCATGTCTTCTAAAATATGGTTCACCTGCTCCCTCTATCCATCTATCTCTAGATGATATCTTGTATTCAAATTCATACTCATCCCAAGGGCATGCTACATGGTAGTCTAGAAATGAGAGGTGTATAAGGGATCACAATCACAAATAATATTCCACGGAATCCTATACAGTCAGATTATATCATCTAAGTATACTTGTGCCACTGCACTAGCTCTATAAGTGGTCTTCACTAGAGAAAAATGAGCCACTTTAGTCAATCTATCCACTGTGACCTTGATGACATTATGGTGGTATCTCAACATCGGTAGCCCAACTATGAAATCCATAGAAAGAGTGTCCCATTTCCACTCCGGTATAACATGCAGGTAGAGAATGTTAGTTGGATACTGATGCTCAGCCTTCACTCTCTGACACTCTAAACAAAAATACATAAATGGATCTACATCTCTTTGAGTTCCTCTACAATGGTACAACTATCTCGGGGGGGCATCTTCTTCACCCTTAGATGGGCTGATTAAGGTGCATGAAAATCCTATGCCAGAGTATCCTACCTCATACCTTTATCCCTAGGTGCATAGATCCATCGTCTGCGTCTAAGAATTCCATATGACTCTAATGAAAATCCATCAAAATTACCCTCAAGCAGTCTCTGAGGCTCAATATTTTCTTTAGCTGCAAGGTAGAAGCTATCATAAGGAAGCTATCATAAAATCCTACTCCGTAAGTCTATACCCAATGAAGTAACCATAAACAAATGTCTCTTTTGACTCAAAGCATCTGCAATCAAAATATCGTTCCCCTTCACATGCTCTATCTCCATGTCGTACTCGCATAACAACTCCATCCAACACCATTGACAAGCATTGAGATTGGGCTACATGAAGAGGTGAAGTAAGCTCAAATGATTTTCCTGAGAATGAACCTCCCACCCAGAAGGAAATGATGCTAATGCACCAAAGCATACACCACTACCAAAAGCTCAAGGTCATGATTTAGATAATTGAGCTCATAATCCTTGAGTTTGGGAGACTTGAAGGCTACTACACTTCCCTCCTGTATTAAAAAACCTCCAATTCCTACCAAAAAAGCATCTATACACATGAAGAAATACCTCTAAGGATCTACCTCTGCAAGAATCGGTGTTTTCATATGACATTCCTTCAGCATACTAAAAGACTACTCACATCCATCAAACCAAAAAAATTTCTTCCCTTTCTGTTGAAGGGAAGTGATGCGGTGGATGGTTCGAAAGAAATCCAAATGTAATCTCCTCTAGTAACATGTGAACCCTATGAAACTATGCACCTTGGTCACATTGGTTGGTACTAACCAATCCATAATAGCTCTAATCTTGGAAGGATCAACTGTGATACCTTCCCTAGAAATAATGTGACCTAAGTACTAAAACTATAACTGGAAAAAGGAACACTTCTCTAGATTCCCATATAGATGTTGCTCACGAAGACATTTTAAAACCTTTTAAAGGTACTCCTTGTGGTCCTCATGCGTAAGTGATTATAACATAATGTCATCAAGAAAGATGTGCATGAATAGATCCAAAAAATGTCCTAAACACCCCATTCATTAAACTCATGAAAACTATAGGGGCATTCATCAGACCAAAAGGTACCACTATGAACTCATAGTGGCCATATCTCATGCAGAAAGTTTCCTTGTGGTTATCTACCTCGATGATCATCAATTGATGGTAACCAGACTTAAGATATATCTTAGAAAACAAAGTGGCCCACTTCATCTGATCAAATAAATCATCTATCTGTGGAAGGGGGTAATGATTTGTGATCGTTACTTTGTTCACTTTTCTGTATTCCACAAAAAATGTAGAAATCCATCCTTTTTCTTCACAAAGATCACTTGTGCACCCTAAGGAGATACACTAGGATTGATTAGGACTTTCTTAATAAGGCCCTCAAACTAGAACTTGAGCTCACATATCTCAGGTGTGGTCATCCTATATGGTTCACGTGAGATAGGATACACCCCCGGAACCAAATCAAAAAAAATTCTATCTCATGTGTGGGAGGAAAATCTTGAAACTCACTAGGAAAAACATCTGAAAACTCTTAAAAAATGGGGTGGTCATCAAGTGACAGTCCACGAGTCTCATCCTTTGATTTTCCAATAACAGTGATAGTGAATAACTAACAACCTTATCACCCACACTGCTTTAACTGCATAACATATATGGTGTGAATAGAGATGGGTATCCTAACTCCAACAATCCATAATTGTACTCCCAAATCATCTACACAAGATATAACCTTGTTGTAATAATCAACTCTAGCTTTGTGTGTAAACAACTAATCCATTCCCAACATAACTCCATATGAACCCAAGGAAAGGATATGAATATCCAAAGTTGTGGTGAAGGGACCTAGGTCCACTAGACACTCTATAACTAAAAATTTGATTGAGATTTTAGCTCTAGAAGTCATCTCAACATCCCAACTAAGGCCTTGACTTACTACTAAAATCTTGCATCACTCTACGAATGATGAAGAAATGAAAGAATTTGATGATCCTGAATCAAATACGATATGGGTAGAAGTACCACCAAGGATACTTGTGGTCTCAATTACCTTGCCTTAGTACTCTACCATGTGGTTTTTGACCATAACATAAACCTTATGGCTCCTTGCCATGTCAGTAACCGTAGGCTTAGAAATAGGTGCCTTACCCTGGTTATCAGGGTCTTGAGGGAATTCTCTCAAATTATGATCCATGTACACCATGCCCATAACAACTCCCTCATCTTCTCCACTATGCATATACTCCTCCAGGGTGCCTGGTAGTCCATGCTATAGAACTTGATGATCCTACCATATATTTTTGTGGGTGTTGTTGTGGATGTACTCCTGCTGACTATGCATTATGTGGATCTTGAATCCTATGCCCCCCAGCTGGAGGTCCCATACTATGGAAACTCTGAGCATCATGGAGATGTTGAGGGTGAAAGGGTGGTTGAGTCTACTATTGCTGTTGATGATGAGGAGGAGCCCTATAGGAATATTTTGGTGAAGTGTGCCCACAATGAGGAGGAGGAGTGGATCCACTCAACCTACTATCTTACGTCTTCTTTATATGGATCCTCACTTTTTCCCAAGCCTAGGGAGTCTTCCCCCTAGTTTCCTTTGTAATGAAGGCCTTCTCAATAGCCTTTAATAGTTTCTATGGACAATGAATGCACATTGCCCCTCCCAAGGCTACATTCAGGCCCCTGATGAACCTGTGAAGCCTAACCTACTCATCTTGCATGTAGTCCACATACTAAAGTATATCAAAAACCTGACCCTGATACTCTGCTACCATCATGTAGGCCTATCGTAGATCATGAAACTCAATTATCCGCTGCTGGATGAATATCATCGATATGTATCTACTCCTAAAATGATCCTCGAAGAGATCCCAAGTAACTGTCTCTTAATCCACGTGGAGCTTCTAATCCTCAGTCCTCCACCAAACTCAGACTCCGTCTTTTAAAAGGTGGATAGTAACATGAGTTTTCTTATTGCTAGAAAAAATAAATATCTTGTCATGCCTCAACTTGGAATCCTCTTATGTCTTCAGTAAAATGAGGTGGGTGTACCTTTAGTATCTCTCTGATGTGATCTATATTTGTCGACCGTCAGCCCCTAGGTATCTCTACATGAACATCCCTCAACCTAGGGCTCCTATATCTGCCTCTATGTCCCAAAGCTATATCTTTGTACTCTCTAGATGGTGACTCATGTCCAACCAAATCCACATGGGAGTACTCTTACCTATCCTTAATAATGTACCGTGACGGTGCACGAGCCTCCATTGATGGCTCTCCATCTTGTCTACTAGGTCTCTCTCCTAAAAATCCTTCGTGTAAAGCAGCATTAACATGATGTAATGTCTATAGTATCTGAGGTAATATATCTGATACTACCTAATCTGGGGGTGCTATATCTAGGTTCAAGTGTAAGGACCCCTCATGTATTCTACGCCTCCTACATATACCAAGACGGCAGTTAGTTTATCACCATCTAGGCTTTGTTTCATTTTTCTA
Organism: Taxus chinensis; assembly: GCA_019776745.2. Taxonomy (NCBI): domain Eukaryota; kingdom Viridiplantae; phylum Streptophyta; class Pinopsida; order Cupressales; family Taxaceae; genus Taxus; species Taxus chinensis. Next base: position 617,565,444 of record CM034153.1, on the reverse strand, counting down.
AGTTATAAAATATCATGTAATGTTGTGTGTTCTAGGTTTAGAGTTGTGCTAGGTTTTCTTGTTGTGGTTCACATTTCTAAGTGTGCCTGGGGTCCAAGCATTGAACCGATGGCTCTGATACCAAGTGTAATGCCCACAAAATTCTACTCTCAAAACAAAATAGAACTAATAATTTAATAGTGAAAATTACAGTAATATTTTTTAATTTTTTTGTTTTATAATAGGTTTCCAAGGTTAGACATTATCCAAAATTAATAAATTTCTTGGTTAATTTCTTTCTACAAAAAATTTTGAAAGTCAAAATTAAATTAATAATTAAATATTATTAATTTATTTCCTAAAATATATTTATGGTTTAAAATAATACATTTAGCTAGTTTTATAAGTTTAATTAATTATCATGGACCAAGATTCCTTTATTTTCTAACACAAGAGTTAATTATTTTGTCTAGCCACAAAGTGGCCCCATTCACCCTTTTACCCATGCACTTTTTAGTTAAATTGTGTTCCCACAAAAATTCCCTCCACTTAAGTGAGGTATGGTTTAATCTAACTGATTAGATTAAATCTAACCTAGCCCTTAAACTTTTGTTTTCCTAAATATCCTTATGGGTTTTGTTATCTAAAATTCACCCCCCAGGGTAATTTTGATAACATGCATCAGATTATTCAGTCCCAAACAAATAGATTGATTTAAGGCCTGAAATCATGTTTTTCGAGGTCCCCTCGGCCTTTTTCCAACTCTCCCATCCAAGAATAAATCCCAACGAGCTGGAAAGAATGAAAAAAATGCAAAAATATGGCTGCAGGACTGTTTTGAGGCATTTCAGGTCTGAAGGGCTCAGGTCGTACCAGTTCGGGTTGAATTGAGGTTAGTCGTACCAAACTTGAGGTCGGAAAAAATGAAGAAAATCGGCTAAGTCCTAGTCCAGGCGGTCTGCGGGACAGTTGGGACATCAGGACGCGTGGGACGGGAAAAGCTGAATTGGCCGAAAGAGGAAAAAAAAATTTCCCAAGTCTTGTTTCGTGCAGTCTGGGACAGTTGGGACAAAAGTACACGTGGGATGCGGATTGGCCGGTTTGGCGCAAGTCAGTCCATTTCGGGCGGTTCGGAGATATTTGTCCCAGGTAGTCCGAGATAGTTGGGACAAAAGTACGCATGGGATGCAGCTCGGCTGATTCGGCCGAAATAGGAGACTTTCACCCGAGACAATTTGGGACATTCGGGCCAAAGGTACGCGAGGGACGCGTGGGACGCTAAAAGCTGGAAGAGCCGAGAGCGAATGGAATCTCGCCATGTGTCTTCACCGCAAAAAGGGACAAAGAAGCCCGAATAGGCCGAAGCAAGATATTTTCATTCTGGACATCTGGACCAAAGGTACGTGAGGGACGCATGGGACATGAAAAGCCGAAAGAGCCGCCAATGAATCAAATCTTGCCACGTTTCTTCACCTCATCGGCCTGGCGGGAAAATTTTGAAAAATTTTCCAAGGGAAAAAAACAAAAGGGAAATGGTCAGGAAGGGCCCGTGTCTAATGAAATCATGCCATGTGGCACTTGAGTGGTGGAGTGCGGGGAAGAAATGGGAAAATTTTCCCAAAGTGAAAAATACCAAATTTTCGAAGGACAAAGTGCGCCCCTCAGGCCCGAGCCAATAAAATAGTGCCACGTGTCATCCAAGTGGTAAGAAATTAAGGAAGGGCCCGAAAGAAATTTTCAAAGGATGAGCCCGCGGATGAATCAAATCCTGACACGTGTCATCCAAGTGGCAGAGCACGGAAAAAATTCAAATATTTTCCCACCGATCCGTTTTGGCCTATTTTTGCCCTAAATCTTCATATCGCCATAACTTTCGATCCAAAGCTCAGATTTTCACGTTCTTTATATCAATGGAAATCTGGTGAAATTCTCTACATGATTCCGGGGTCAATCTTGCATTTTGGTTCAGTTTGGAGAGAGAAAATTAAAAAAATCCTCTGGTACATGATAATGGCTAGAAATGACGTTTCAACAACCAGCTTAAATGCAAAATACAGTTCGCCGCTTCTGCTAGGGTTCTCACCTACCGCCATAATGAGATGAATTAAATACAACAAAGAAGTGGTTGGGGTAGATATGGATTTCCTCTCTCTTCCCTCTCTCATTCTTCCTATAAATTGTAAGGAGGGGTTTCTTTCTAAGGGAACATTCTTGTTTTGCCCCTCCCTTCTTCTCTTTGGTAGGCGAATTTGTGGAGTTCAAACCTCCCATTTAAAACTGTAATGCAACTTTACCTCTTGGGATTTTGTAGTGTATTATATCAATTTTTGGAGCAAGTAATGCATGTCTGTGGATGATTCTTAACCCTCTCTGTGTTCATTTGCATCGTCCTGATCTTTCACTGCAAATTTTGTTATCTGTGCATGATCTTGCATCACATTTGAATGGTTTTTGTTTATTGTCAAGATAGGTGTTCTTCATTCCTTGGTACATCACCTCTGTTAGCTTAGGTTTATTTTTATGCATCTTCTTACCCTATCTCCTTGGCAAGATTAGATTAGGTTTTGAGTAAACCCTCTGCATTTTTTGTGTGCATCTGAACAGAGGAATAGGAACCAGCCTTCTCTGGAGATTCCTTTCTCATTTTTGCAAGTCCCACACTTGGAGAAAGGATTCCATGTTGTGCAATAACACAGGATGCTAGTATGATCAAACTAGAAATCTGATCAACATCCACGGGTGCTGTGATTATGCACTAACAGGTTTCTTTTTATTTCTATTTGCCCCAAAACAACCTCATTTGTTCATTATTGTTTTGCATATTTTGAAGAGGATAAGGAGTAGAAGCCATGAAAGAATAAATTGTAACCATGAAGAAATATCCTTAGTTCAAGTTGTAAATGGAGAAATATACCTCCATTATTCTCTTTAAATTTTAGTTTAGGCAAGGGTTTACTATTGTAATGTTCTTTGTTTGTTTAATGTAGAGATCCCACCATGAATTTTTTTGTTTATTTAATGTAAACATTTTTTTAGTGCAACAATTGGGGAAAAAGTACATTTCATTTGATCTATGAAATTTTACACATTTGGATTCCCATAAGAGGATTGATAAGCTTAAACTATTAAATTTGATCAATTACTAGTTACTTGTACTTCATTTTGAAGGTTTAAAGCTTAGATTTTATTAAAATTCAATCTTTGTTTTCATAGTCAGGAATTTTATTTTCTGTCAAAGCTAACAAAACTACTGCCTTACACAGACCGGAGGTCATGTGACCGCCACTCTTCCTTGGTGGTAGTTTAGAAACTGCCACTCTACACATGGTGGTGGTTATGTTTCCTGAAAATATAACCTTAATTTAAAACATTTTCCTACTTAGGTTGGTTTTCAATGTAATGATGACTTTAATTAAGGTGTCTATAATTCTTTATTTCATAGATTGATAACATATCTAGGTTTCATAACTCAAACTTACATAAACATCAACTCATTTCTCTATTATATTTTTTATAATAAAATGTAAAATTTGAGAATCACATCAACTACAATTCATTCTCTTTCACATATTTAATCTTTCCATCAAAACAACAAATAAATCAACAACACTTCCTTGTAATAATATCTTTCTTTTCCATGTGTGTGTGTGTGTGTGTGTGTGTGTGTGTGTGTGTGTGTGTGTGTGTGTGTGTGTATTATAACTTGGAATAACATACAAATTTAGAATTGATTCATTTCCAACCAACTATACAACTTAAGCTTTCTCCTTTCACTATAACATTACAAATTTCAATAATTGAATTATACAAATACTTATTTTGATAATAAAATATTTAAAAACTTCCACTCTAAGTGGGAACAATATGGTCAAATTAGAATATAGAGATTCTCCCAAAAAACTCAAAACACAAATTTTCTTTCAAGTTCATCTCCCAAATTTTAGCTTTAAACTTGCATCCATCGACTCTTCAAAAAATTGGATCACAATACAAATAAAGGGGTATAGGTGATACTCCCCGCCAAACTTATAATCTAATAAGAGGAGAAGCTATCCTTTTATTGGCCCTTGTTCCCCAACCAAATAAAAATGAGGTTATTGAGCAACATTTGACAACCTTTACAATAATGGCTCTCACAAAACATACAAAACATTCAAATGGACATACTCAACAACATTTACAACTTTTCAACAAGACATAGGATTTACATAAAGCCAAAAGGAGAAAGAAATATGGTAACCACCTCCTTTTACCTCCCAAGAGAAGTTTGAGTTCCGCACAAAATCCTCTATGTGCACAATACAAAACATTTAAATACATCCTTATCTCTTCCCTGACAAATATACAAAAATATGTCCATGTTTTCCTTTTCACTCCCCATAGGTGGTGGAACTCCTAACCACAATCCCTCCAAAATTCATGTTTTACAACTCCCTTTCCCCTCCGCAATGGTCTCATACTTCCATCTCCAACTCCCTTCTTAAGGAAAGCTACTCAACCGCAATATATCACATTCACAACACCCATGCAAATACTCATACAAACACAATTTTCACAACTATATACATAAATAAACAAATAACAAAGGTGGAGATCTTACCTTTCCATTACACTTCCAAAAAATTTCACTTCAAAAATCTTTCAACACCTTCAAACCAAAGACAATAAAAAATGCAACTCCAAAAAGGCTTCAAGCATGCAACTGAAGACCAAATTTTAAAAGTATAAGATAAGAAACTAAGATAAGTAATCCAAAATCCTTCAAATTCAGTCAATAAATAGAAATAGGATGTGAGGATGATGAGGTGACTCTATGTAAGATGCCACTTAATCATTCCTTCATTCAAACACACACCTTAAACACTAATCCCAAAGCAATTAAATGTACATGTAAGACTTATGACATGCCCACATGACACTCCAACTTGCACACTGTGCCTATAAGGGAAAAACATAAATGTTGTAAGTAACAAGTGCAATTATTTACCCTTTTTACACTTCAAAATATATAATTAATCCTAAAATTAACTCCCCATACCATAGGTATGGTTGGATGAATTTAAGAAGCATGGGAAAAGATTAGCTTGTCCCAGAAGCATCTAAAAAAGTATCCCAAGTCGAAATCTAAAATTTGAGGTTGGAAAAGAGTACACAACACAAAACCCAACACAAATCTAATCTACATCCACAAAATTTCAAGGACCATCTACCTAATTTATTTCTCACATGTCAAATATTCCTTTTTAATTCAAATTTAAGCTAAACTAGTTAGTTAAGACACATTAGCAAGTGTTAATAAAGTAAAAAAATTCCCGAGTGATTAAACAAATGCACAATAAATTAAAACATTAAAATTTAAAGGAAAGGAAAACATTACACCCATGGCCACATAAATGATGTTACCACCCATGGGAGCCTCCTAACAAAGCATGCAACAACAAAACATAACATTGTACACAAGTTGTCAAAGTTTTTCCATATTTGACAACACCCGACATCCTTCCATGGTTAGTCCCCTATCCCCTTTCAATGTATGTGATGAAATTTCCTTGTAACAAAAACATAATACCTCTTTGGTCTTGAGGCTGTATCAACAACATCAAGAATAATATACATATTTAAATCAATAATTGTCATTTAAATTAGTAATTCTATCATATATCATTATTCAATTTAATTCTATTTTAACATCCATGACATCATAATTCTACTCAAAATTTCCAGCGTAGGCTACGCATCAAGAATATGACATGTTAGTATAATATCAGCATACTAAAAACCAACATATATATCCATCCATCATTATCATCTAGTGCATCATAATCAAAATATAAATCACAACATGTCAATAGTCCAAATATCTGCATATTCTATCATCTACTGATCAATATATAATATTAAAAATGTCTAAGTATTAATCCAGAAGTAATATCATCATCATGAAAATAGTTTCAAAGAGGAGTGGACATTACACAACCTACATATAGCCACCTCACTATCCTCTCCACATATTTTATTTATTCAAGCCATTTTGGAGTTTTGGGTGTTACTTGGTTTGGTTACACACTTGCATATTTTGGTGATTTTTCTTGGACTTCTTGCGTGGGAAATTTGGGAGCTTGCAATTGGATTATCTTGGATTTGGAAGAGGTTGAATTTTGTTTCTTGAATATTGAGGAATCTTATAATGGTAAGGTAGGGTCTATACCTTGTATTCTTGTTCTTATTATGTATTATTTTGAAATTGGATGCATGTAGATGATTTGGTATTGGTGTGGGTAGATTTTAGCCTTAATCATTGTGTTGGGAGATGGAAGTGGAGTCATTATTGATGAGGTAAATTGGAGTATATGAGGATTTTGTGGAGGGAGTGTGGGAGGGGTGTTCCACCTATGTGTAGGTAAAAAAGATTCATATCATTTTACATTTTTAAATTGTAGAGGAAATGAGTTGTATGTGGTTGTGATAGTGCACTTAGAGGTTTTTGGGTGGACCCTCATCCCACTTGGAAGGTATAAAGAGATGACTCCATGTTATTTTATCCTTTGGCTTACTTCTAAGCCTTTGTGTTTTTGGAAAGTTGTAAATTTAATTATTTGTGTTTGTTTTTAAATGTGTTGCAAGTTCTGTGTTTACATATTTTTTGGAAGCCTTTTTTGAAATTTCCATGGTTGTAATATATCCCTTATTGCTCCATTGTTAGGGCTCAGGGGCCTATGAGAAGGTTGGATTCACCTTCTAATTGTAATAAGGTTGGGAGGTTAGTGTTTCCAATGCTCTCTTTCTTGCTATTGTGATTTGTAGATGAATAAAATAAGGAGCTCAAATTTAATTCCTTGGATAGAGATGCATGTGTATTTGAGGCAAAGTGGAAAGAGGTTTTTTGTAAATTTTATCATGTTGTATGCACCACTGTGTAGAGGACTTATTATACTTGTATTTGAAAGATTAAGTTTCTTAGAAATGGTTTATTCAAAACTTGTTATGAGTTCCAAGCCATGGAATGTGCATGATTGGAAGTTGCACTTCCTTGCATTATAGTGAGTTATAATCTAGAACTTAAGACAAGTTTGCATTTTATTAAATCTGAAATGGTTCTTTCTATAATAGAAATGTATATATGATGAAAAGAGGCAATTGAGTGTTACATTTCATTGTTTGTTGTAACTCATTAAGAAATGCAACTTAAGTCAAGTGTACATGCTATTTACAAATTGAAATTGTTTTATTTTAAACTAGAAATATAGTATAATTTATGCTTGTGTTCCTTTGAAATCTTCTTGTGTTGCCTTGTATACTTTCACAAAAATAAAATAAATATTTGGTTAAGTTCATACTTATTAATTCCTCTTCCAAATGAGTTGTAAAAAAGGTAGTGTTTTAGTATTGTAGTTGTAAGCTACACAATTTTGTAAAATAAGTACAATGTAGGCACTAGATTAATTTTAAATCAAAATATATATACACTTTGTCTACCATGTAGCGTTTTTAAATGGAAGAAAAATAAATCCAACAACTGTGCATATATAAATATATATAGATTATATAAACTATATATATTTATATATTCTTACATATTTTTTTATACAAATAAATCTACCTAAGCACATTACTAGAAATTAAAACAAGAAATATATATATATATATATATATATATATATATACATTTAATAAAATATTTATATAAATATATTTATATTAATATATAAAACTATTATTAAAAATAATTATGTGTGTGTGTGTGTGTTGGAAGGGGGTCGAGCTCCTTCCACTATTTTATAAATTTGTAATATGTGTGTGTGTGTGTGTGTGTGTGTGTGTGTGTGTGTGTGTGTGCGGGAGGGCGCGGCGGGGGGGGGGGGGGGGGGGGGGGGGGGGGGGGGGGGGGGGGGTGGAGTGTGGTGGAAGGGGTCGCATGGGAACCCCCCCTCCACCCCTCCCCCCCAATATGTTAATATTTATAAAAGATAATATAGTGGAGGGGCGGCCTAACCCCACATATATTTTAAAAAATAAATAAATGGATTTGCAACGGGGCAAGCCCCCCACCGAACTATGCAAAGTTTCCCTTACACATTCATGGCCTAATGACCCATACACACACACACACATATACATTTACATGTGTGTGTGCGCGTGTGCGTGCGCGCGCAAGTGTGTGTGTGTGTGTGTGTGTGTGTGTGTGTGTGTGTGTGTGTGTGTGTGTGTGTGTGTGTGTGTGTGTGTGTGTGTGTGTGTGTGTGTGTGTGTGTGTGTGTGTGTGTTTGTACACTTAAATATGTGTATATTCAAGTTATAAAGAAAATATAAATAGATTTTCCACATGCTTAAACAAAAATAATAAGGGTAAATGAATACCCTTAACCAGTAGATCTGGTTAATACTCAAGGAAAAAAATAAAGAGAAATATTATTCATTTCTAAACCATAGCTAGGGAATACAAAAATAATAATAATAAAATAAATTCTCTCTCCATAGCCAAATTCCCATCACCTCTATCTCCTTCAACCTGTAAAATGCCAAAAGAACAAATGAAGAAATTAGGGAAAAGAAAAGAAATAAAAGTGAAAACGTAAGAGATAATTAGGAATAGTCAAACATAGATCTAACGGTTCCCATTGATTTAATTTAAGAATGGGAATTTGACCCTACATTTTTAAGTTGTGGGAAATTTGTTGGGGATAGATGTTTAAAATGTGAGTGGGGCTATTTTAATTAATGGGGCCACCTAGATATTTTGGACATGGGTATTTCCACTTGAATAGTTGGCTAGACTTAGTTGTGACCCCATTTAATTTTGAATTAATGAATTGATGTTACGTGGGTGTTATACACTTAGGGGATTAAATTTAACAAAATAAATAATTAAATAAATTAAATGAGAAACTTAGAAAAGTATTTAAACCGTAATGGAATTTAAGAAACTAAATAAGTGTGGGAGTATGGGATATTATAAATAAATTATTTAAAGCAGTTAAAAGGGAACAATTGTAATTGTGTAAATAAATAGATATTAAATAAAAGGGATTATGGGTCAATAAGTAAATATGAAATTTTGATTCGGATTATTAAACTAACGTGGAGTATGGAATATTTTCATAAATTAATTAAGGCGTTAAAGTAAATAAGAGGGGGTGTGTAGTGGATTAAATAAATTTAAGTCAACATGGGAAATGAATTTAAGTAATTTGAGAAGAAACTAATTGGATAAGAAAAATGAGATTAATTTTGTTGATAATCAAATAAAATTCATGGGAACTTAAATGGAGGACGTTAAATCCGTAATAATTTTAATAATATTTAATTATTAAATTAATTCCAACTACTTGAGGATGTGTAGAAAATTTACAAAAGGATTAATTTTAACGTAACTAATTTTTAATATCCCGCAACATTTTTAAAAAAATTACCAAAAGAAAATTGTAAATATTTAATGGTGTTTGATGCAATTTTGGTGCGTCAAAAGGTGGGTGTAACATAGATCCTTTATTTTCATCTACCCTCTCATGTATTGGTCCATGCTCAAAGATTCACTCCTCTCCCTTATCATTAATCTATCCTACCTTCAAGTTTTCCTTGTTTTCTTAAAATTAGTTAAATAATTATGATTTGGTTAACACTTCATAAATAAACACTCTCCTACCTTCGGGTTGTTAATTTAGAAACAAACTCTTGGTCATTATACTGGCATATGGATGCACAATAAAATGAATATATTTGTTGTGTCAACAATAAAATTAGGAAAATTTGATTCTTTAATTCTATTAGTATTTAAGCATTTGGAGAAACTACAAGTATCATGATTTTTTCAAATTGGTTTTTTTTTAATCCCATTTTTAATTAGTAATTATCTATAATTATTCCTAGGGTATTTTTTTCTCTTTACAAATCCTTAATTACTCCCAACTAAATAGGAAAATTATGCAGAATATAATGTGACTGCATGTTTTTTCATGCAAAAGATTTATAGGGGCAGCGCAAGGAATTTTCTGGTGATTAGAATACAACCATAAGGATGCAACACATTTTGTTTAATAATGGTGAGTGGATAAAATTTTGAAAAGTTACAATTTTGATCAAGTTTGAAGCTGAAATGTTATAGAATATTGCATACATACCTATGGCACATTTACAACTAATTAGACATTTCACATACAATTTCGTTTCAACTGTTCAAATGCAAGTCTTATTGGGTTTTCCATTGACACATAATCAGTGGATATCATTGTAATTACTGTAAAAATTAGTGGACATCAGTTTGCCTCCGCCTGTGTACATAGAAGTCCAATGCGAAATCATCTTATTAGTTTCTCTTCTCTAAAATTTCCCATTAATATGGTATCAACAATATATAGAGCATGTCCTCGTTGGTGTAGTCTCCATGCCTGAAATCACACATTTCCAAGCACAATGTTTTGATGTCACTCATATCCTCAAAAAAAAAAGAGGCAAAAAAACAAAAAAAACTTGTAAATATAATTTATTAGCCATTCTAATACACCAAGAATTTGATTTTATCTTGGAACATTTATGTCAGTATTTTTTCTTTCCCTCACAATCTCAGGAAACTATACTCCAAGCCTATAAATGTTTGCTTTATGGACAATTTCCCTCGCGTTGTATATTTTGGAACCGTTTAACCACTATACCACATTAAACCATCATTTCAGTGATCTAATTTTAAATCATTTGTTTAGGTTCTTTTTTTTTACTAGTTGAATCATCATCATTTCCCCTTTTATTTTTTAGGTTGTAAAAATTTCAAAATAAAAAATAAGGGTTATTTTTACTAGGTCACTGTAATTTTTGATTGAATTTATGTTTCATTCTCGTTAGGCTAAAGTCATCTATTATAGGGTTCAGTTTTTCATCACGCAAGATGTTATATTATTTAATGCCCATATGAATTATTCGCATATTCGAATATTCATGAAGGTAAACAAGGTCACGAGAAATTCCAATAATGATATTATGCCAATTTTTCCCATTTAATCTATATACAATTTTTTGGGTTTTTTTTCACACTGCAAATATTATTTACGCCGAAGGAATAGACTCAGTAAGACTCTTATATGGGTGAATCCTTTCCAAGGAAATCAACAGTGTAATATTTGTTTGGAGGATATGCATTGAAATCCAAAGCTTGTGGTCATTGCAGACTGTCACACTGTGGATTGTGTCATGTACCTCGAGAATGGAGCTTCAAACGTTACAGTGCACGCAGTGTATCACACTCACATTTTTTACACACAAAACCCAAGACAAAACTCAATACTTAATTAAGAAAACAAATACGATTTTTTGTGTGTTTAAAACGGTTCCGACAAGATACCATCAACTAGGATTAAATATTTCTCCTTTAGTAAATTCCACATATCGGTAAAGTTATTGTAACTAAATTAATAAATAAATATTATTAATTCATTTTAAGATTATTTTGTTTTCAAATCCTCTTCTAGGGTTTCTGTTAATTCTCATTAAAAAATGATGACTAACTTAATTCTGTTAATTCATCTTATTTAAAATTTGACCTAAGTTCATCAAGGAATAATATTTTCCCAAGTTAGTTTAATTCCTGCTACCCATAACAACTTAACAACAATGCCCCTCATGAGATTATCTAACTAAACATTTTAAATCCCAATAATTATCCCTTATAAATCATTATCTAAGTTACCCCTTTCACAATTACCTAATATATCCTTATAATTCCAACGTCATTTATTTACTTAATAATGTAAGGCTAAAGTCTCAACTTATCCTAAACCATTAAGTGACACCATTCATCTAATACCCATACTTTAGTTGAAATTACCCAACCCCATAAAAATCCATAACTTGTAATGTGTAGGGTTAATCCTCAACCCTTAGATTAAATGGATATGCACCCTTAGATTTAGGTATTTTCAAAAGAACCTTAAATATATTTTTGAATTATTTTTAGTCTTTCCTTTACCCTAAAATCATTTATTTTTTCATTCACGATTTGCAGGTTCGAGGAGTGGAAGCAAGGAGTGAAACCATGGGGAAATTTCTTTTGTTGTAGTTTGCAATAGGAGGAGACTTTCTCCATTTCATTCTTTACTTAGTTTAGTTTATTATTAGGTTTTTTGATGCAGTGTTATACATTTACTTTGTTTTAGAGATTCCACCATAAATATGTATTTTTTCCTATTAAGTTATTCACATTTCCTGAGTTGATTATTTAGGGAAAACCCCATTTTGTTTGATCTATGAGTATAAACATTTATATACATATATACATGCATGTACATATGTATATACATGTTTAAATATCCATTTTATCAATAGATCTACATTATGTTTTCAAAAATAGTCATTAAAGTATCTGGTTTAGTCTAAAAAACATTCTTTGAGAAGAAATTTTACTTACAGGCGACCAGTGTGGGTCACTCAAGTGGTCGCGTTTCCTACAGTGCTACTGATTCTGGTAGGGCTGCCAGTGCCAGTTACTATAAATTCGACCCATTTTTGTCAAATAAGACACAAATGTATATATTATTCAATATATACATATGTATGTGCTTGTAAAAATTTTGTGACAAATAATAGATTCTTATTTACTATTTTATCAGCAACAACATTCATGCAACTTACAGAAACTTAATTTTATTAGACTGTTTGCAATTTTTCAGAGACAAATGTCATTTTCTTTTCTGCTTACGCCGATTGGTCGACTGGTTTCAGTCACTATGCAAAAACATTTTGTTTTAATATATATATATATATATTGATTAATACATATATTTATATATATCAACCCAGGTTCCAACTCAATGATTTAATACCATAATATATAAGCGCAAAATACTATTCTCTTTTTGGATAAAATGCACTAAATGGGTAACTTTTCCATTATTACAAGATATCAAATTTAACTACAAGATTTCCTTTCTAACTGAAATGAATTTGTGTATAAAATAGAGAAAGAAATTTAACCATTACTAGAAGCAAGTTTCTTTTCTTTTCACAAAAAGAATGGTAACCATTTCAAGAAATAAATAAACAAGTATAACTTCCATACATTCTTCCAATACAAACACAACCATTTACCAAATGAAAAAAAAAAAAACTTTGATTTCATTTCCATATTTGAAGGAAATACATTTTCAATAAATACAACTTTCAAAGGTTCTTTTTTCAATCACTTCTAATACATAACTTGATAATAAAATTTAGAAGAAATTACTTTTAAAATACAAGAGTATACAAGCCATCCACTTAAGTAAAAATAACTGTTATCACCGAATAATAGCACCCTTATATTTACACAAGTGCATATACTTTAACTCATAGTATGATCAGATAATATGGGTACTATCTCCAAGTTATGGGACTTGCTACTTCAGATAGACCTCCAGAGAAAGCTGGTTCTTGCTCCTAAACTACTTGCCACAATCTACTCTAATGCAGAGTAAACTAACTGTTCTAATCTAAATTTCCAAGGGACCAAGCAGAGAGAATGCATAAAATGAAATCCTACACTACATTGGTGATACACCAGGAAAGGAGGGTGTGAGAATAGTCTTCTAATGTGTGAAAAGTAGGAGTAAACTGCATACTAGAAGGGGTGATAACAATTCTCCACGATCTGAAAATGCATTAACAAAAATCTTTCATACATGCAAAATAATAATATATCCTTGCAAGAGCATAATTATAGACACAATACACTTGTAATCAAGGTTAAAAGGGAAAGAAGAATGCAAGAAAACATAGTAGGGGAAGATGCATTCACAAACTTATATTTTATTGCTTCATGATATGCACAGTTCAATCTGTTACAAGATAAGGGCCTGGATTGCCATGCAAGGAGTATAATACAAGGGCCTGTAGCACATTGGCTTTACAAATAAATTTTGGTAGAGATTTGCTACAAGAAAACTACCTCGTCTTACAATGATCCCAACACTCCAATTTATAGGAAAATGAGAAGAGAGAGAGAGAGAGAAACGAAAAATGGAAATCCTAAAATTTGTCCTTCAACCACTTGTAAGAGGCATTAAATGGAGTGAAATTATTGTATGTTACTTGTAAAAATCTCTTCATATTGTCTCAGGTGCTGCAGTAGAGAAAGAATGATGACCATGCCTCTTAATTGCACTCCTAACTACCAAATAAAACATTGTCATGAACCTGACCATGTTTTATGAAAAATCCCTATTGATTTCTCATCCAAACTATAATTTCTTGATTGATGTGTGTTGGGATTGAATCCACGATTCCAACAGTACCAATTTTGTGTGATTTCATTGAGAAATAAAAAGTTATGGCCTTCTGAGTGCGAGTAGCTATTTTGACTCTGCCAGGCATTTTCAGTCATTTGATGGGAATGAGCATTAAATGAATGGAGCCAAATATGTTTATTTTATTTAAATATATCTACCCTCATTTCAGAAAGTCCAATTTCATGAAAATCAGAGTTTAGAGTAAAAAATTATGGCCGTTAGAAGTTTCTGGAGTCAAACATTGATTTTTCCTTTAAATTGCGGGTATTGCAGAAAAATCAGGTCCGCGTATCCTGGCTATCCTGGACACATTCTTCCACATCGACCGATTTGGGCTTCCTTTTCCTTATGCATCCACCATTGACTGGGCTATGAGGGCCGTTGACTTCTGCATCGGACGCGTCTACTTAGCTTAGCTCCTTATGCGGTGATTTCACCTTTGTGCATCCCGTGCATCCCCACATACTTTTTTCTTGACTGTCCCAAACGAAAATCTCAAGACACCACCTGTAATATAATGACTTGTGGAAAATCAGTTGATTCACGTCCCGTACGTACTTTTGTCCCATGTACCGGATTGCGCGGAACAAAAAACTTCCACTTTTTCTGATTTTCACTGCCTGCGGCCATTTCAGCTTTGTGCATACCCCCATTCTAACTATCTCGCAGACCACCTAGGAAAAAAATATCTGATTTTTCCACAAAACACCAGAATGAGCCCATTTTTCAGATTTTTTCCAAATTTCTTAGACTTCTTTCCTGGATGGGGAAGTTAGAGAGAAGCCAAGGGGACCCCAAAAACATGATTTTGGGCCTTGGACAAATTTTACTCGCTCGAGATTGAAGAATTTGATCCATGTTAACAAAATTACCTTGAGGGGTAAAAATTGGATAATAATAACATCGCAACATTTACAAAAATAACTATCTCTTTCTTTGATCTTCTTCAATACAACACTTTCCAAGATGAAAATCTTGAGCTCTTTCATTTCTTAAATAGCCAAACACAACAAGAAGGAAATGGTAGTAGGCAACGCTCTCCACCCAACCTATAATCCAATGAGAAGGAAAATCCATCCTCCTCATTGGCCTCCAAGACCCAACAACTTGAAGCAATAATAGGTATAAGGCAACCATGGAAAATTTTACAATGCTTCAAAACAACCATTCTCACAAAAATTTAAGCACAACAAGCACAATACAAAAATTTAAACAACATACAATTTTCCTAAACACAAAAGCTCAATATCCAAGCCAGGGAAGAGAAAAAACATGAGGAATCACTTATGCCTTCGAATGGGTTAAGTTCCCACCTTAAAAGTCTTAAAAATTCACTCACACAACCACAACCAAACTCTTATCGCTCCCTCAATTTCTCTTATGTCTCCCTCAAACTCTTATCCCTCCTTCAATAAACATATCAAGATAAATAAGAAATATTTCTTATTATCGCAAGGTGGGGCACCCAACCCAAACTCCCTCCTAATGCATAACAAAAAATCTTATCCCTCCTTCAATAGATCCCCATTTTATTTTCCTACACAACCTTAAGGCCATTCTATCCCAAAAACCAAAACACTCAATAATCATTCATTTACAACCATTTTCACAAAAATGTATAGAAATAAAAATACATGGGTGAAGTCCTCTACCTTTTCTATTGGAAGAATAACCATTCCATAAGCACAAGCTCTAAGAAAATTTCCTAATAATCCAATCAAATATCATAATAACAATCTTCCAAGCTCCAAACAAGAGCTCCAAAACAAGCTCCTCTATAAATGCAAGACTAAAACAAAAATATTTATGCCCCTAAAAGTTCAAAATAGCATACATAAATAGAAAGGGAGGAGAGAGTGGTGTTTCTGGCTCCATTTAGGATGCCACATCACTTCTCCTCCACTCCACTTCATATGATTAAACATGAAGCCTAAATATCATAAATTGATGGGTGAGAATATGACAAGTTCTCCTTCCACACACAAACCATTAACCATACTTCTAAGGAAAAAATCAAAAGGTCATGTAGATGAAAGTGCAATAATTTCACATTTTTACCTTCCAAAACACATAATGGGGTCTAAATTTTACCCCTTACCCC
Source organism: Taxus chinensis (assembly GCA_019776745.2). Taxonomy (NCBI): domain Eukaryota; kingdom Viridiplantae; phylum Streptophyta; class Pinopsida; order Cupressales; family Taxaceae; genus Taxus; species Taxus chinensis. The sequence continues at coordinate 617,549,115 of CM034153.1, read as the reverse complement.
ATAGAGTATAGTTGTTATGTGAATTTAACTAGGTGTGGGACAACCTTAACTTGTCCTGACAAGCCTCCAAAAATTGCTCTAAAGTCAAATTTCGGGATTTGAGGGATAAATTTGAGTGCAGAAACATCCAAATCAATTAAATCCCTCTTCAAATCTATAATATTAACAAGGAATAATCTACCAAAAATTAATGCCCCCTTTTATAACATCCCAAATTAATTTAATTAATATGATTAATCAGCTTAAATAAGAGCACATTAATCAACAATAATAAAGTGAAACACATTATAATAAGGAAACCACATATTCACAAAATAAAATAATCAAAATGAAAAATGAAAACACATTTACCGATGGTCACGTTTGAGGTCACTCCCCCATTGGGGACCTCGTAAGAGATTTATCAATAACATAAAAAATCATACAAAAACGCATGTTGCCTAGGTGACCTTGTTGCCAATTCCCAATATTCTTTCATAATTGGTCTCCTATCCCCTTTTGTTTGTTGTGATATAATTTCCTGAAAAAGTAAAAACATTACCTCTTCAGTCACATGGCCATATCAATAACATCAAAACAATAAAACACATGTATACATATCAATTCACATCATCACATAACATAACTAAATCATCATCAGAATCAATAAATTCCTACTGATTGTTTACAATTTCAACATATTTCAATTCCACCATTTCATCAGGAACAATGAGATCACAAGAATATCTCAATGATGCTATCAAATCAATACGTCAAAGAATAAAACACGTACTTCACATATTAATTATTTTACAATTACAAGTATTCCATATCCATTAAAATTTACAAGCTATAACAATTCATATTTTTACGAAAACTATTGAATTTCATACGTCTCTTGTAACTCATATCTACTAGATGCATTTAACAACATATCACTAATCCCTAATATCCTTACATCATTAACAACTCTCAACATCCAATAATTCATAGGGTTAGTTCAATAATCCAAATATAGTCGTCAAAACACCATAATAATCGTAATGTTCATCCTGTTTATCTATAAGCTATCCAAGATATAAGAATAATTCCATGTCTCAATCAACAATAATAAAAATCATAGTAAAATATGTTTAGAAGAGGAGTGGGCATTACACGGCCTAGATTCTCAGAAGAATTAGTAGAAATATCAATACAACTATACACCAAAATGAAGCACCTTCAAATCCTCATTCCTTTTCTTTTTCATACAACAAAGAAAATAGAGGAAGACAATACTTTCCTCTCAAAGAACATTCAACTGTTAGGAAATAAGGGATAAAATATGTGGAATAATCCCTCACAGAATCGCAACAGTAAATACTAATATGCAGAAAATTATTACAAATCTCAAATAAAAGTACAGAATAAAATAACACAACACAAAGAGACAGTATTTAACGTGGTTCACCCAATTTGGGCTACGTCCACCAAGAATCACTTGCTCAGATTTTATTATAAGCCACCACTCTCTCAATACAATACCCAGATCCGTTTGGAGCTATGCTCAACAAACTCTACAGAATTCATAGCCGAATTCAAAACACATCTACGATACATTTGCTTGTACATCTATCATATGCACAAGACCATATAAATAGACAACTGCTTAAGTAGTTTTACAAAACCGTGGGTATCAAAACCATGGGAAAAACCCATCCCATAAACCTATGGGTTAAAAAAAAACTCACCCATATGAGAAAAGCACATTTCCTGATATGTCGGGTGCATTTTTCAAGGCCAAAAAAAATTTACACCCCGAACCCCGGTGAGGATACATGAAAAGTGTACAGTACTCTTACTGTACAGTCTTCAACACTTTCACACATGAAAAATAGGCTCCACAACCTAACAATATCCAACTTGGAGACTAGTTTTCCTCTGAGCAAGCTTCTCAACCCTTCACTAGTTTCTGTGAAGACCAACCAAAGCTGAACACAACTTCAGTTTTTCCCTTGTGACCACCTTGGTCATCATGTCTACAGGATTGTGACTGGTATGAATCTTCTCCAACTTCAACTTCTCTTCCTCCAAAGCTGTCCTAATGAAATGGTACCTTAAATGTATATGCTTTGTCCTAGAGTGGAAAGAAGAGTTCTTAGCTAGGTGTATAACACTCTGACTATCACTATGCATCTTACATTCCTCCTGCTTATGCCCCAACTCCTCAAGAAATTGTTGTAACCAAATCATCTCTTTGCTTTCCTCTATGGTAGCAGCAACATACTCAACCTCTGTGGTTGACAAATCCACCAGCTTCTATAGTCGTGAAATCCAGCTCACTGTTGTCCCACCTACAGTGTAAATATAACCTGTCATGTGCTCCTCCTGCTGTCTACATCTCCAGCCATATCTGAATCTACATAACCACGTAAAGTGGTGTCTGATCCACTATAGCACAAAACTTGTCCCCATGGTCCCTCTCAAATACCGAAGGATCCACTTTAGTGCTTGCCAATGATCTTTACCTGGATCACTCATAAATCTACTCACAGCTCCCACTGCATGGGCAATATCAGGCCTAGTGCACACCATGGCATACATCAAACTTCCAACTGCTGATGAGTAAGGTACCTTGGACATCTTGGTTTCTCTCCTGCTCTGTCTTGGGACACTACTCCTTTGATAACTTGAAATGGCCTACCAAAGGAGTCCCAACCGGTTTAGCATCCTGCATATTAAACCTCTCCAAGACCTTCTTAATGTACTCTTCTTGAGATAAAGTCAGCTTCCATTCCTTCCTATCCCGAGATATCCTCATACCAAGGATTTGTTTGGCTGCCCCCAAATCCTTCATAGCAAATGATTCACTTAGCTGCTTCTTGAGTACTTTTATTTCCTGCATGTTTTTACCTGCAACCAGCATGTCATCAACATACAAACACAGGATAATAAACTTCCATCCTCAAATTTCTTTGTATACACGCAATGGTGAGAATGACATCTAATATAACCTTGCTCCATCATGAAGCTATCAAATTTCTTATACCATTGACGTGGAGCTTGTTTCAGGCCATACAAGCTCTTCTTCAGTTTGCACACCATCTTCTCTTTACCTTTGACCTCATATCCTTCTGGTTGTTGCATATATAGCTCCTCCTCCAAATCACCATGGAGAAATGTAGTCTTTACATCTAACTGTTCTAAGTGTAAGTCTTCTGCTGCCACTATTCCAAGAACAATTCTGATAGAATTCATTTATACTATAGGAGAAAAAATATCATCAAAATCTATACCTTTTTTCTGTGCAAACCCCTTGACCACCAACTGGGCCTTGTATCTTTTCTTGCCTCCTTCTTCCTCTTTGACTTTAAACACCCACTTATTCTGTAATGCTCTTTTTCCTTCAAGTAGCTTTACCAAATCCCATGTCTGGTTCTCCATGAGAGCCTGATGCTCCTCATCCATGGCTTGCTCCCACTTCTTCCTGGCATCTACCTGCATATTGCTTCATCAAAGCTCTCTGGCTCTCCACTATCAGTGAGTAATAAATAATAAAGAGAAGGAGAAAAACGTTCAGGTTCTCTTCTTACCCTAGAAGACCTCCTCAATATAGGAGTTTGGGGTTCTTGTTGAGGGGGTTCCTGAACTAATTCATATGTCACTTTCCCATCTGAAAGATCCTCTACCGCTGCATATTCTTTCTTGGATTCTTCCCTGTTTTCCTGCAACTACTGCTTATACATGACTTTCTCATTAAAGACCACATCCCTAGATCGAATGATTTTCTTGTCCTTAATACTCCAACATTTATATCCAAAGTCATCACCACCATAACCAATGAAAGTACATTTTTCTAATTTAGCCTCTAGCTTGGTCCTATCATCCTTGTCTATATGAACAAACACCTCACATCCAAAGACTCTAAGAAATGAATAATCAACTTTCTTACCATACCAAGCCTCCTCAAGGTATGCCTCCATCCAAGCCACTTGAGGGTCCTCTGTTTATCAAGTACACAGCTGTGCTCACCGCTTCTACCCAAAAAGAAAGAGGTAGTCCTGCATGTAACCTCATGCTCCTAGCACATTCCATTATTGTTCTTTTCATCCTTTCTGATACACCCATTCTGCTGTGGAGTTCCTGGAACTGTCTTTTGCATGTGGATTCCATTCTTAGAACAGTAATCATCAAATTCATTGCTGCAATACTCCCCTCCATTATCTGACCTGAGACATTTTAGCTTAAGACCTGTTTCATTATCTACCAAGGCTTTCCATTTAAAAAAGTGTCAAATACATCAAATTTGTTTCTAATACAATAAACCCAAACTTTCCTTATTGCATCATCAATAAAAGTAACATAATAACTTGAACCCCCAAGAGATGATACCTGAGCTAGCCCCCACACATCAAAATGCACCAGCTCTAACTTACTCTCTTTCTTTGTAGGTCCAACCTTGAGAAACCTTACTCGCTTCTGTTTCCCATATATGCAGTTCTCACAGAAATCGAAACTTGTTTCTTTATATCTAGGAAAATTATTCTTTATGATGCTCATACCCTTATGGCTCATATGACCAAGCCTATAGTGCCATAATGTTGTATCTGCATCTAAAGCCACAAGATTATAATCATTAGTACTATCAGTGGTTAAATACAAGGTTCCAACCTTCTTACCTCTTGCCACCACAAGAGCACCCTTGGTAACCTTCCAAGAGTCTGTTGTAAATATCACAGTACAACCATCACTTCCCAATTGCCCTGCCAATATCAAATTTCATCTTAATGTAGGCACATGTCTGACATCCTTCAATAGCCAAGTATTCCCATTCTGCATCTTAACCTGAACAGAACCTTTTCCAACTATGTTGTAAGGATCATCATCACCAAGAAAAACATGCCCAAAATCTCCTTGAACATAATCAACAAAATAATGCCTATGTGGAGAAGCATGGAAAGAAGCCCCTAAATCTAAAACCCAAGATTCAATAATATTGTGCAAAGAAAGAATCAAAGCATCCTGACATACATTACCCGTTGCCACATTTACCTCCTTGTTTTCTTCTTGTTGTTTCTTCTTATCACGAAGCTCCCAACAGTCCTTCTTTGCATGCCCAGGCTTTCCACAATTCCAGCATACAATCTTGTTCTTGGATTTTGACCTTGCCCGATCTTTTGATTTTTACGGTTTCCTCTATTCTTCTGTCTCCCTCTAGTTTCCACTGTCAAAGAATTCCCTGAAGTAGAAGATTTCCCAGAGCTTTTTCTTCGCATTTCCTCTCTTAGAATCACCCCTACAACATCCTCAAACTTCAACTTCGAGTTAGCTGGAACCGAGTTACTTACCGCCATTACCAGGCTATTCCAACTCTCAGGTAAAGAGCACAGAATTAATAAAGCCCTAACTTCTTCATCAAATTCTATTGTAACCGAAGCTAGCATATTCACTACCGTATTGAAATCATTTAAATGATCTGCTATTGAACTATTCTCAGACATCTTCATATTAAACAACTTTTTCATTAAAAATATCTTATTAGAGGCAGAGGGTTTTTCATACAACTTCCTAATGCATCCATTAGATCTTTTGTAGTCTTTTCCTTTGAAACATAAAATAATACCGAAGATGAAAGACTCAGCCGGATCGTTCCAAGTGCCTTCCGATCCAACAAATCCCATTCCGCATCTGTCATACTCGAGGGTTTGTTCACCTTCTTAGACAACAGAATATAAATATCCTTACTGATAAAGGTAATCTTCCATCTGCATCTTCCAAAGACTAAAATTCTTCCCGTTGAATTTATCAACCCTAGATCTTCCTTCATCTGCCATAGCTCCCACTCAAGCTAAAAACTTTCCCTGCGATTCAACACTTCAGCAAACCAAACCAGGCTCTGATAAAAATTGTTAGGAAATAAGGGATAAAATATGTGGAATAATCCCTCACAGAATCGCAACAGTAGAAACTAATATGCAGAAATTATTACAGATCTCAAATAAAATTACAGAATAAAATAACACAACACAAAGAGACAGTATTTAACGTGGTTCACCCAATTTGGGCTACGTCCACCAAGAATCACTTGCTCAGATTTTATTACAAGCCACCGCTCTCTCAATACAATACCCAGATCCGTTTGGAGCTATGCTCAACAAACTCTACAGAATTCACAACCGAATTCAAAACACATCTGCGATACATTTACTTGTACATCTATCATATGCATAAGACCATATAAATAGACAACTGCTTAAGCAGTTTTACAAAACCGTGGGTATCAAAACCATGGGCAAAACCCATCCCATAAACCTATGGGTTAAAAAATAAATCGCCCATATGAGAAAAGCACGTTTCCCGAACCCCGGGTGAGGATACATGAAAAGTGTACAGTACTCTTAGTGTACAGTCTTCGACACTTCGCACACATGAAAAATAGTCTCCACAGCCTAACATGAACCCACTCTAGATACCAAACCTACAAAGCTCTGGGCACATCAATCAATTTTTATATAGTAAAATGTGGACATATTAGGGTTACAGATTTATCTCCATTTGCACAAGATTTAACAGCATAATTTTGTTGATCCTTAAATAGGACAACTATTAGTGAGAGCTCCATTTATCACAATTTCCCCTAACATTATGTTTATTTATTTGATTTAATTTTCTCTACAACTATCCAATTGCTGCTACATTTTAGAACATTAACTTGGGTTTACGTGGTTAACTCCTCCAAATCTTTAAATAAAGTTCTTTTATTATTATGTAAGGAAAATGATTGGTTTGAAAGGGTGTTTATGATGTGTCACTCTCCATGTTATGCTTTGCGTTTTGAAAATCTCTTAATGTACATTGATGCGTTTATTTGACATGGGTAACATTTTTCCCACACAGATTTTATTTTGCTATTAAATAGATGGAGAAACAAACAGATAAATACAATAATTTTAAGGCTATATGACTCATATCATATCTTTTAAATCACAATCTTATCAATCTCATAAATATCTATATCGAATGTCGTTAAAAAAAATAAAATCTACCTACCTCTCCAAACCCTAAATTTCCTACATTAAAAAAGTCATATTATGAAAAAAATTGATAATGACGTTCAGTATGATTATAAATTTAAAAATGATCTATAACCTTCAAACCTTAGAAATTTCATTACAATACTTTTCATATCAAGGAAATATTGGTAAAACTACATAAAAGGTGTGGGTGACGTTTAATTGTTGTGAAATCTCCCAACACTAATACAATGTGTCCAAGTGACTTGACTAATACTTGTGGAATTTATTTCTATTATTGGAAAATGACCTAATCACTCTCAATTTAGCAACTAATTATTCCATTTAAGATTATGATTGTTTATAAACTTTATACCTAGTGGAGTCTAAATATCCTCTTGAGGAAAATTATGGCTTACTCACCTCAATTAGAAATTGAAAGAGACCAAAATTATGCAATTTTCTTTAGTGTTTTATTTAACAAGGCCTCCCCTTTCAGAAAAGGATAAAGAACATTATTACATTTATTGTCCTAAATTTCTTTCTTGTGCAATACCTAAGAATTTTAAACTCCTTTGTGATCATACTTTTTCCCATGCTAGAGATGTATAGACTTGGATTCATTCTTTATTCTAAATTCCTCTCCAAAATTATGGCTTACTCTATTACATTAGACATGAAAGCCTATAAATTCAATTAGTGAAAGAGACCAAACTTATTCTTTAGTGTTTTGATTTACCAAGGCCTTTGTCCATTCCCTTTTGGAAAAGGATAAATAGAACATTAACACTTATTGTCCTAAATTTGAAAGTTTCTTGTGCAATACCTAAGAATTTATAAACTCCTTTATCATACTTTTTCCCATGCTAGAGATATATAGACTTGGATCTCAGTTATTTATTCTAAATTCCTCTCCAAAAATATGTCTTACTCACCTCACTTAGAAATGAAAGACTTACCAAAATTATGCTTGTATTTAGAATTTACTAGTGTTTTATTTACCAAGGCCCCCCCCAATTTTGTTCCAGGATAAAGAACATGAACATTTATTGTCCTAGAATTTCTTCTTGTGCAATACTACAGAATTTAAACTCCTTTATCATAATTTTTCATGCTAGAGATATCATAGACTTGGATTCATTCTTTTATTCCAATCCTTGCACCCAAAGCCTATCTAACAAGAAAGTGACACTTTTCAAGGAATCACTTTGTTTCATTAGTTCATCCTTCATTGAATAAATTCTACTTTTTAGTTAAATAAATCTATAATTAATGACTATTATATGATAATTGGTAATTTAGATTACAATAATTACACTTTCATGTGATGAAAGTATGACATTGCAACAATTAATATTCGACTTAAATGTATTATTTGAAGTTATGTCCATGACATTAGTGAATCTAGGATGTGTGTAGAACTTGAGATGTGTCCAACAACTTATTTACCTGCAGTAATGCTAAAAGAGTGGACATTCCTAAAGTTATGACGCCATGTTACAGACTCATATTATGCATTGGTAAACTCTATAGTGTAAATGGTTTTGATACCTGTAATGGGTGTGATTATAGTTTCTCCCATGTCACTTCACCTTCACTTATGTCATGTCTTAGTATATTTATTTATCTATAGCCATAACATGAATGAAAATACTTTAATTAACATTTTAGATAACCAAAAAACTAATGTTTGGTTCTTGAGTTAGATGACTTAAGTAGTCATTGTATGTGATTCATACAAATGTAGAAGTACATTTCAAATGCCATGTAAATATACTAGTACTTATACTAGATATTATTTGAATAATACCTTGACCTATCTTTTATATCATACCTCATCACTAATAGGAATTTGAGATGTGGCACCGAGTGACCTGGATACTGGAAACTTGGAATTTCTCAGGTTACCCATAAATATTCACACTGAAATTTGAAAGTGGGAGATGTAAGCATGAAAATGAGTACACACCATTCATTCTTGACACCTAGATGAATTCAAGCAGAGAGGTCCACCATACTTTGACATGACTAAAGTCAAGTCCTTTCAGAAATTTAGTAAGACACACTTCCACATTGCAACAAGCCTGCCATTATAGTTATAACTTTAGAATATTCTTAAGGACTGAACCCTGGAATTTGGACTATTTTCATTATCCGATGAGCCAGATAATTCTATCCCATTCAATCTCTTTTCTGCAAATTATACCATCAACATGTAGCACTCATACCACAATCTTGATATGGATGAAGTTCATCATTATCTATAATCGAATGTCTTTAATGATGGAAAGAAATATTGGTTTGGTTTCTCAAGGAATCATTGACCTACAGTGTTGTGTGGATGCCTACCTGAACTTCATTGTATGATGAAGAGTAGATTTTATGTTAGAGTTGGGTTCCTCATCTATATTATGATGATATTATAGACACGTAAAATTCTACATGACTAATTAACATTAATCGTAAGCCCCACATTATATTCTCATAAAGAACTTTATCCGCTATCAATCCATATAAGGTAATTAATCACAAATGATTAATGTATTATTATTTTAATCCATTTTTATCATATTTATCATATTTCCCATTTATCATTATTTATCATTTAAGTAATATTCCATTATCAATCCCTTTCAGACCACCATCATTATCCCATTTTATTATTGAATCCTTTTGTATTTTATTATTATCCAATTATAATTTTCATTAAAATTGTATAGGAATTTAATATTCCTACATCCCACCTACCATACCCTATGCCTCCCTACACATCCCTACAATTAGCTTTTCCATCAAATCTCATAATTAATTATTCAATCATACCATTTAACCAAAGACTAATCCTAATCATGTGCACATCCTCACCTATAAATTTAGAAGGATTCTAAATCTAGAAGCTTATCCATCTTTACCTCTCATTTTTAAATATTCAAATATTCTACACTCTTCTATTAAACTAAAAATTTCAATAAAATCTCCACAAAAATCTAGAATACTCCACATCTAGAAATATTAACTATACAAATCCAACTTCTCATCAAATTTTAACTATTGGATTCAATCTAAGAACAATGGATTAATCCTCACCATCCAATATTCCACTTCTCAACTATAAATTGAAAGATCTCTCCTTCTCCATTTAAGCTAGCTATTGTAAATCTATAAGTTAGATTTTTTTTGTCCATTTTATCACTTAGTCATATTTTATTGATCATCTACAATCTATTATCCTTAAAAAGAATCATCAAGCAATATTCATCAGATCATATAAAGGGGAGGTGTTTTCGAGGACACTGTAGTGTATCCACAAAAATTTTAAAGCAATCGATCATCTTCCAAGCACATTGTCAAAGAAAGAAAATTGCATGCTAGATGGCAAGTATAGGTATAATTCCTCTTCCTTTCATATTTTATTGAAGAGGTATTTGAAGTTTGGATGTTGTTATACTTCAAATTTTCCCCCCAGATAAAATTGATCAAACATGACCCCATGCAGGAAGAAATTCAAGAAATATTTCTGTGGAAAAATCCCATGCTTCAAATCCAACAAACAGGTTGTAGGAGGGATTCAAAAATGGATTAAGTAGGGTCTGCAAGGAAGAAACAACTGTCAAAAGAAGCCAGAGGCTCAAAGGAAAAGAAACGGAGAAGGTTCAAAGTCTTCGGGCTCTACAATTGTTTTAGAACGAGCCCTGAAATTGGCTAAGTATGGAGGAGATGATGAAATGTTTCCAAGTGTACAAATGGTGTCACTCCAAAGATAAATCTAAAGAGTGGAGACTCAAACAAGCGCTAAGAGTCCATGTGTCCAAAGCCCCAAAAGTTGGATCACCAACCATTGAAAAGTCTATAAGAGTCAGCAGAAGGTGCCAAGCATCTCAATGGCCCAATTTCAAGATGGGAGCCCAAGGCAGAGACTCAAAGTTGTGCCAACCCTCCACATGGCTAATGGTCAATAGAGGTCAAAAAGGAAAGCGACCCTAAATTGGTTAAGTATAAGAGTGTAGGAGGAAGGTGCCACATGTCTTAATGACTGCTCCTTCAAAGGTAAAATCCTGAGCAGGTTTCCAAATGAGTGCGGGCTTCCATGTGTCCCAGGTCCAAAAAGGGACAGAGTCAGGGTTTGAATAGTCAAAGCAGAGGCAAGCCCAATGGAAGGAGCCATGTGTCGACACGGTGCTCTTTCAAAAGTAAAATTCAGGCGGTGAGCGCCAACCTTTCCAGAGTTCAAGCACCAAGTGCTAGGCCTCCATGTCTAACGGTTAGACTTTTGGCCCCGCCAAATAAAGAGACTTCAGGAAAAATACAAAGGAGTCCATGGAGCCTACGAAGCCACCACGTGTCATTCTGGCACGCAATTTCAAGAGTGAAAGGTAGGGGCTGAATCTTCAAGATGTGCAAGGCTACCACCATGGACCCTATATGGACAAACTCTTTAAATATTGCACTCCCACGACCCAGAATATTCAAATGTGCCATATCTTTTGACTGGAAACTCAAATTTGGGAGGGAGAAGACTGTTTGGAAATGTCTCGATGCCCTCTATGCCATGGAAACATAAAATATCATTCTTAACATGCTTTGGTGGGTGAAAAATGGGAAAAAAAATTCTCCCAGGCCATTAATATAGAATCTGATTTCTCCAACTACCAGACTAGATTTAATTTGATCCACATTCTTCCCCCTTCAGCGCAAAACCAGAATCGACAAGATTGTAGGTGGATTTGAGAGGGGAATTGATTGATAGTGGTTGAGATTTCAAAGCAGGATTCAATGCATATCTCAAAATGGTTGAAGAACAGGATTCAAATTCTTCCCTCTTTTTCTCTCTTATTCTTCCTATATATTGTAATGAAGGGGCATATTCAAAGGGTTGGTCATTGTTTCTCTCTATGCCCCCCTCTCTCTTTCTTCCTTAGGGTAGAATGCGGAGTCTAAGCCTCCTCCCATGGCTCTGTAATGGAATTTTATTGCCTCTTGCCCACTAATGATGTACCATGTAACATTTTGGAGCAATAGAATATGTTTCATGATGCATCTGTCCATCCTTGGCTTATTTTGTTGTCTCTTCTTACCTCTCATCATTACAGGGTATACTGTGCATATTCTGATGTTTGTTGTAGGTTCTGGGAGCTTTTCTTAATGGGTTTTGAAGTGGTGTTCAATGTGAAATCTATCTCTGGTCCATGGTGCATTCTATCCACCCTCTCCTCTGCTCACCTCTCTCCACTTCAGGTAGTCATATCTATGATTCAACCACTTCCTTTTCTAGTGTATCACTACTTAGTGTAGGCTCTTTCACCCTCTCTCTTTCTCCCTATCCCCTTGGAATGGTTAGATTAGGATAGATTAGGTTCTACCTGCACTGGAGTAGCTTGTGGTAGGTAGATTAGGAAGCAAGAATGACTTTCTCTGGAGGTCCATCTCAATTTTTTGCAAGTCCCACAGCTTGAGAGATGGTCCCATGTTGTGTAATCACACCAAATGCCCCACTTCACACCAGGCCATTTAAGGGTGCCCCACTAACAGTCACACCTAGTGGGACACTGAGGTTATATATTCCATTTTCCAAGGGTCTGTTACAAATGATTAAGCCACTATGTGACTAACTAACAGTTTTGGCACACCCAGTGCCACTGAGTGATCTTCCATCTTTCCAAGGATTAGGTCGACCACACTAAGAAGCACCTTACAGGTCTTAAGTACCTTACACTTCATCTTAGTAGGTTGGTGTGTTCATGTTAAGGTTCAACCTTTTAAGGCACATGCAAGCACATCTAGTGACTCCATCTGGTCAATAACCCATTCTCTAAGTTACAGACCTTTTCCATTCATTTCCACTCATTTTCATCCATTTTCTTCTTCCATCTCTTTCATTTTCTCCCATTCCATGAAGTTGTGCGATCATGACTTCATTCCCTTCATGGAACCCACACTTATAGCAGCAATGTGGTTCCACCTCCAATGCATTTCCCAACTCCTCCAAATCATCATTATAATCAGATCCAGGACCATTATGCTTACCCATATGAGTAGGGTCAAAGTTAGTTTGGCCATAGATCTTATCAAGGATCAAGGGGATGCATACAATGGTGAAAACTATGTGGAGAATGCTGGTTTGCTGGAGAAGATTAAAAAAATGGAGGCTGGCATGGTTCAGTCAAGGGCCATAGCACAAATGAAGGCATTCAAGATTGGTTGCAGGGCACCTTGTCCATGGGGAGGCCATTTTCCAAGACATTACAGCCCTCAGAAGAAGCTTAACTTCATATTTGAAGTGTTGCCTTAGCTTACACAATGGATTGAGGACAATGAGGCTTATGAGAAAAGTGTGAGACAACCTTGTCAATGGGTAAGTCAATCACCAGCTCCCTATCCTTCATTTTCTCTTTCTCAAAATTTATCATTTCAGCATGATCAAGAGTCAAGGCCCTTACTTTCTGCCACAAGTTTTGATTTATCTTCTCAATCTCCTGATCTTCCACCCCATTTCAATTATTCTCCCATTTTCCTTCCCAAGTAGTCATTCCCAAAAGATACAATAAGTTCCACCTCCCTCACCAGTCAAAAATGGTTGAATCCTAACCTGTCCTCTTGCATCCCCAAATCCATGTTGGGAAGAGACTCAAGAATCTAGTAAACAAGCCAAATAGCAAGAAGAAGAGCCCAACAGAGAAGAAATGACAGACAATCTTAAGAGTTGGGATTCCAAATTTGGGTTTACAAAGATCCCCTTGATGGTCAAGCCAATAGAGGGGGTCAGGGTTGAGGAGCCAATGGTGGCTAAGGCTGAGTTTGTAGCAAAATAAGGAACAACAACAACAAGAAGAAGATCAAGCAGTTTGTTTACTCTGAATGTAGTGTCCATAATGGCACTTTGTCTAAAGAGGGTGTTGATCTAATCCAAGCTGCAAAACCAATTGAGGAGGAAGAAAAATCAAATCCAAGTCCCATTAAAGAGGAGAAGATTGGAGAGATAAAATTAGAGTTGAATCCAGTTAATGAAGAAATCATCATTGAAGATTCTTTTCTTTCATTCCAAGGGCCTGATTTGATTGATGAACCCATGATGGAGGAGGACCATACAGTTTCAGAGGCTCTAAGTGTGGAGAAGGCTACAGAAGAACCTTCGGTTCTTCCTCCCACTTCATCCCCTTTAAGCCCTAATGTTTAAGAAGAGTTTGAACTTTCAAAATTCATGTTTGAGGATGAGGGGAACCATGGTGAGCAAGTTTCAAATCAGGAGGACACCATGGAGGAGGTAGAGCACATGTAGCAAGACAACAAGGAGGTAGATTATCTGTCTGACTTGGAGGATTTCTTTGATGGAGAAGAACCCATAAGAGATCACATCATTTACTCCTCCATCATCCACATTACAAGCATATGAACCTTCTTCCATGAAGGAGGGAGTGTTTAAGGACAACAACCTTACTCTTCATTACAGCCCTCTAGAACCAAGGTTGGAAGATATGAGTCTTCCATGTTATTCACAAGAGAAGGAAGAAGAACAACCAACTCCAAGTCTAGTTAAAGAGGAGTATATGGAGGTGACCAAGATAGATTCAGAGGAACTAAATCATGAGTTGGTTGCATCAAGAAAGTACATACCCCTCTCCCTTTCAACCTCTCAAAAATTCTATTTTTTTGGAAGATCCTAAACTCACTAGCTTCATGTTTGAAGATGAAGCTTCATATGGTGAAGATAACGAAGATTTTAAGATCACCATGCAAGGAGGAGAGACCTTGCTACAATAGGATAGCAAAGAGTTTGATTTCCTATCAGACTCAAAAGAATGTTTTGATAAAAAGAAGCTATTTGAAATTGCAATGTTTTCTCCCCCATCATTCATTCTTCAACCACAAGAACCTGTTGCCATGGAAGAGAATGTGTAAGCACAACTTGTAGTTTACAACATGCCTCCTGAATCAAAGTTGGAAGATTTTGATCTTCCAAAAGTCACACCTGCTACAGAGGAAGAGAAAGACTATGAGGCTATCATCCCTCCTCACACCATCCATCCAAGAAGGTCTACAAAAGAACTCCATTTTTGGGAGTTAAATTTCAGAGCAATGGGCAAATTCAAAGGACCAGACCTTGCCCAATTAGATACTTGGCTTCATTAGAGCCAAGGGAGAAGCCAAAACTAGTCATGCCTACTTCAGGGCATGAGGATGAGTATCAAAGCACCAAGGGTCACCATCAACACCTCTAGGAGTCCAATGACAAATCAGCTTGAGGAGGTATTTTCCATTAATGTTGATACCTTGCTGATATGGGTGGAGGATTGAATTAAAGTCAATTTTGCACTCATACAGGAAGTTATATTTAGTGTCAAATCATTTTCATGGCTGCCCCTATTGAGAAAGGGAATCTACTTCTCCCTGCCAGTTGTAGGCTTTGTTTAAGATTTTATTTCTCTCTAGATTAGTGTAGGGGTAGGATTAGATTTTTTTTTTAGTAGAAGAAGTGATTGTGCACACTCTGCATGTCTCATTTAAGGAATGTATGATTTTGTATTTTGTACATAAGTTTTGTTTGTATTGCCTTCTCTAGAGCTACTGAGGCTAAGACCTTCACTATTCATGGCAGAAGACTCATAGTTGCCTGTAACAGTTGCAAATTTAAAAATAAAACAAATGTAGAGTAACTAAAGCCATCTTTTTAAGATAGTCCATTCAAGGACAAACAAAATCCCTAGGTCAAAACAATTTTCTACTCTCAGAAGCCAATTGTTTCAAGATTTCTTATGAAAATTGAGAGTGCAGATGCGCTGGGCAGGTTCATGGTCACTAAGAGCAAGCAGTAGGGCTCGTAATGCGACTCGGAGATCAGATTTTCAAAGAAAAAGGATCAGTATCAGGCTATTATTCTTGACTCCATGCCTAATGGATGCATCAAGGCTGCTGGTCCCCTCCATCTAGTGAGGTAGATGTCCCGTATGAGTTGCCAAATTGTTATCTCAATTTTCACCCCCGAAAAAATTGATCAAACACAACCCTCGTGCAGGAAAGAAATTCAAGAAACAGTTTCTGTAATTCGATCCCGTGCTTCAAATCTAGTAGAAAAGTTATGGGTAGGCTCTACAATGGAGTATAAGAGTTGAGGAAGAAATAAACAATATCGAAGAAACTAGAGGCTCAAAGGATAAGAAACAGTGAAGGTTCGAAGTTTTCAGGCTCTATAAATGACTCAGAATGAGCCCCGAAATCGGCATAACTATAGAGGAGACAGATGGAAGCTATGCCAAGTATCCAAATGGTGAACCTCCAAAGGTTAAATCCAAAGGGGCAAGACTTAAACAAGTGCCAAGCCTCCACACGTCTAGAGCCCCAAAAGTTGCACCAGCCGTTGAGAAGTATTTGACTCAACAGAAGGTGCCAAGTGTAAACTCAGTGATAATTCCAAGATGGGAGCCAAAGGCAGAGACTCAAACTTGCACCATCCCTCTATGTGGAAAATATTCAATAGGGGTCAAAAAGGAGAGTGAGCCAAAAATGCCTAATTATAGAGTACAAGCAAAAGGCGCCACGTGTCTTAATGAAGCTCCTTCAAAGGTGAAATCCTGAGCGGGTTCCCAAATGTGCGCAAACCTTCCACGTGTCCTGGGTCTGAAAAAGGGTATAAATTTGGGGTTGAATATTAAAGCATAAGCAAGCTAGTGGAAGGAGCCATGTGTCAACATGTAGCTATTTCAAAGGTTAAATCTAGGGGTTGTTTTCAAATGATCGCCAAGCTTCCACGTGTCTAAGGTCATACTTTTGGCTCCACCATGTAAAGGACTCACGAAAAATACAAAGGGACACCATGGAGCCTATGGAAGCCACCACGTGTCAATCCAATGCAATTTCAGGAGTGCATGGTAGGGGCTGAATCTCCAAGAAGCACGAGGCTAACACATGGATCGGGTACGGATAGAGTTTTTAAATATTACATGCCCGCGACCCAAATATTCAAATGGCCATATATTTTGACTGGAAACTCATATTTGGGTGGGAGAAGACTTTTTGGAAACATCTCGACACCCTCTAAGCCATAAAAACATAAAATATTATATTTAGTAGGATTTGGTGGGTGAAAAATAAGAAAACGTCTCCCAGGACATTAATATAGAATCTGTTGCTCTAACAATCAGATCAGATTTGATTTGATCTGTCGTTCTTACTCCTTAGACACGTCAAACAAGTAATTGAGGAAGACTTAATAGATTGTGGGCAAATCTAGAGTAAGCATTAATGAATGGTGGTTGAGCTTTCAAAGTAGGATTTAATGCGTTCTGAAGGTGGTTGAGCAAGATTCAAATTTTTCCCTCCTCTCTCTATTATTCTTCCTATATATTGTAAAGGTGGGGCATATTCTAAGGGTTGGTCATTGTTTATCTACTACCCTCCTCTCTCTTTCTTCCTTAGGGTAGAATGTGGAGTATAAGCCTCCTCCGATGGATTTGTAATAGTGTTTCTTGCCTTTTTCCCACTGACGATGTACCATGTAACATTTTTGAGAAATAAAATCATTTTCGTGATGCATCTGTCCATCCTTGGCTTATTTTGTTGTCTCTTCTTACCTCTCATTGACGTAGGGTATATTGTGCATACTTTCATGTATGTTGTAGGTTCTGGGAGTTGTAATTAATGGGTTTCGAAGTGGTTCTCTATGCAAAAACTATCTCGGGTCTATGGTCCATTTTGTCCACCCTCTCTCCATTTCAGGCAGTCGGGTCTGTGATTCAACCACTTCCTTTTCTAGTATATCACCACTTAGTGTAGGCTCTTTCACCCCCCCTCTCTCTCTCTGTCCCATTGGAATAGATTAGGATAGAATAGGTTCTTCCTGCATTGGAGTAGCTTGTTGTAGGTAGATTAGGAAACAAGAACCGGCTTTCTCCATATGTACATATCAAGTTTTACAAGTCCCATAGCTTGAGAGATGGTCCCATGTTGTGCAATCACACTGGAGACTCCACTTCACACCTGGTCCATTTGGGGTTCTTGTGATTCTGCACTAACAGTTGTCATATTTATTTTGAACATAATAATTGTAGTGGAAAAGGGAAATAGACAAAAAAATCATTAATTAGTGAAAAAGATATATTTTCTCATTCTCTTTTAGTGGTTGAAAGAAATTTTAAACCTATTCAAGTGTATGGAAAGAGCTTTAGTTTTAAAAAATTTATTTTACTTGGTCAATCAAATAGCTAAATTCCTAAATCTAGTGGAGAGAAGGAATTACCAAGTACAAATTAGGCTTTATCCTGTTAGAGTTGTGCAAAATTATTGTTAAGTTATTGTAAGGTTACTTATAAACTTGTGGCAACTTGGTATAAGTATTAAATGAATTTGGACTTGTTTTTCTTTTTTAAAAAAATAATACCTCTTACTTATACTGCCAAACTTTTGCAAAGAAATTTTAAGTAGGGAGTTAAATTGATTAACAAAAATGGCAGTTTGTATGTCCTAATTTGATATTAATATTTTGATTTAGGTATTATTATTATTAAAATAATAATAATAGTATGCTATTAAAGTAATATTAATCTCTATTAAAGGAAAATATATAAAAAGAATAACAATAAAATAAAGTGGTCACACACACACACACACACACACACACACACACACACACACACACACACACATTAAATTAGGTATTAAATTTTATAAAAGAAAAGTTACAAAGAGTAATCCTTAGTGAGGTCGTTGTTGGGAAGGTCGTGGCCATTTATTGGACTGCGCAGTTTGGTAAGGGTTGGGGAGGCGGGGACCCTCCCCCCAACCCCAAATTTGTGTCTATTAAAATAGTGTACTCCCCCCTGTCACAGCGACACTATTACCTCTGCGTTTTTTGGTTCTTATGCGGACTGTGCAAAGCAACTTTTGGCCAAACCATATAAAAATTGGAATTTTATGTATGTATGTATATATATATATATATATATATATATATATATATACACACATACATATATATGTTTATATTTATAAAAATATTTGTATATTAAATACCACTAAATTTAAATGGCATTCTCGGGTTCATTTCAATATAGAAATTCTTCTAAATAGATCATATATACATATATACATGTATAGAAGAGCATATACATACATATATGTATATAATCTCTTACACATATGAAGACTCATACCATTTAACTATATCAATAAAATGGGCAAAACCCATAAGCCTATTTGGGAAAATCAAAAAAAAATGAGCTAAATAAAATATATAAATATATTTAAAACCCTAAATGAGGGTATACACAAAATGAGAAAATAATAAAACTAGTAAGTCTCTTCAAAAGATTGGAATGGCCTTCAATAGCTTCCCATCCTCCTCCAATAACCTAAAAAAACAAAAGAGAAACAATGAGCCAAATGAAAAGAGAAAGAAATATTTTTAAGCATGCTTTTGGGTTAGTTTCCCTTTTACCTCATCACGGGCCCTAAATGAATCCATCCAAGGGATGATATTCATCCCTACAAAAAGTAGGTAGAAAGTGGGTGAGTTGAAATTATCCTCTTAATTTAGGTCGTTTTTAATTTCAAAATACATAGGTTTGACTTTTTAAGGGGCCACTTTATGGGGTAGGAGTATGTTTAATTAATTCTAACCCCATGTCAAATGGGGACCTTGTCAATTGTTATTAAACCTTGTGGGAATAATTAATTTTTAGTATTTATTTATACTGACCCCTTTTACCCTTTAGATATAAATGTGGAAAATTTCAACTATAGTGAATTAAATTGTTACTAAAATAATACTTAGGGGGAAATTTACCATGCTTAGTCAAATTAAATGTATTAAATTTTAAATTTGGGTTTTTCAATTATTTTCGTTATAATGGGAAAAAATTTATTATTAAATTTAATTGACTTAGAAACATTAATGGGACAACTATATTTTTTCGAAGCCTATAGTGCAATCACTTTTCTCAAAAAAAAAATTCTTCCATACTTTTTCTAGCTAACCCTAGGTTGTTCTTTGGTCCTCGTGCAGGATGTTTTTAGATCAAGTGTTCAGCACAAATCTTATCACTTCTAGGACTAGATGGAAAAACTGAGTGGGTGAATCATATATGTTGGAGGACATATTATAGACATGTACGGCATGGATCATCAGTCGAGATGAGAGGAGTATGTTGTACTGGGTGGAGTTTACCTACAATCAATAGCTATACTCAGAGCATCGATAGGAATGGATCCATAAATTGAGAAAAAAAATTCTCTATGGTAGAGTAGTGCAGGACACCTCTTAATTTGGGATAGGTCTAGAGAAACAGGATTTCATTGAAGTACCCAATTCTATGTACTATTCACAACATGGAGCTTGCAGGTTGTTATGATCAGGCAGAGATTGTAGGAGGTGTAGGACATGGTCAAGTCAGGAATGTATGCGGATGCAGACACCTAGGATAGATTGTAGTTATGAGGTGGGCACATTAGGTGGTTTGTTTCGTTTCATAACTACATACAGATCCCTAGAACCGTTCATGGAAAAGGTTCTAAGACTTGCTCCTAGTTTTTTGGGTCCCTTTGAGATTTTGGAGCATATGCAACCTCTTTGTGCCTATCGTCTAGACGCTGCCACCTGCAGGCATTGTATCAGTGTCTATGATGTCGTTTCATGTTTATGTACTTAGGAGATATATTACTGCATCCTTGACTCACATATTATATTGGACCGCAATATTTGCAAGTGTAGGATCAGGGGCAGGTGATAGTCGGATTCCATTTGTCCTTTCCTAGAGCATCATTGGGACCCTGGGAAACTTTGAATGCAAGAGATGATTGACTCAAGTTTGAGTCTAGTGATTTGGAGTAGATATGATGAGAGTGTGAGCTACATGGGAGGAAATTGCTACATTGTTCTTTGTTTTTTTGTCCAATTTCCACAGTTGAGTTCTTTTAGTGACTTCCAAGAGGATTGATCAGGAATCTATACAAGGAGGGGGATGTAGTTCCCATTATCCCTTCAACACTTCTATTATTGAAATTCCGATACTGGTCGAATATAACTTATGGATATGTATTGTAGATTGTTTACTTATCAGTGATGTTAGACAAATTAGAGATACTGGACTAGTTGTTGATTTTCAATTTTTGGTATGATATATGTGCATTATTAGAGATAAAAATCTATTGATGATGATATGTTGCTGACATGTCTCATATATATTTCTGACTCATAGTGACTTTCGTTCATTTTGAGTAACTATACTTTATACAATTGACTTTACTTTATCTTTGGGAATTCATATGGATCATTGATGAAATGTAGAATCGAGATTTATGTTAGAAATTGTAAATGATATCATTACTTTCCTAGATGATGTTTGTGATTAGAGTATATAAGATGATTATGGATTTATTAGGGTTATATATTTTGTTTGGACATTTTTAGTTAGATGCGGCCATGAAGCCTAAGAAGGTATTATGTGTTTTACATGTAAACTTATCACAACAAACAAAAAGGGGATTAGAAACCAATTAGATTGGAAACAACAAATCTGAACCATGGATCATAGTGGATATGTGTGTGATATGAAAGAAGAACATGTCTACAAGCTAGCGGTGGTTGTGGAAACTATATTCAAAGATGTGGTCAATATTTCCTTTTCTATGGGAAATTTTGATTCCATCATAGGATTGCTCATGTAGAAGGTTGGTGTTCCTAAAGAGGCACTATGAGACCATAATAAAGACAGTCATGAGTATGAGAAAAAATAGCCTCATTAAAACTCAACTCTCTTCCATTCAAAGTAGAGATGAAGATAGAAATTCAACATTATGATGGGGATGTGAATGTTGAGAAGCTAGATCATTGTCTATCTCACATTGAAGTATATTTCATTTTTCATCAAATCAATAAGAGTCAGAAGATTTCATTTGTAAGGTTAAAATTAATCAATCATTCTTTAACTTTCTTTGAAATCTAGGTTCATAATTTTATTATTAACAAGCTTCCTCCTATTTCTAAGTGGGATGAATTTATGATGCTAATAAAAATTTATATCTTATTTTTTATGTGGAAGAGAGATCCATGTATTGGTAATATCTTAGGTAGAAGCATGGCGAAAATGTGTAAGAGTACACCAATGAGTTATGGAAGAAAGCTGTCTAAATGGGCAAAAATGTAGCATACCAGGACATTTTCATGAAATACATCAGTGGGATCCATAGCCACTTGAGGATACCAATCCTCTTAGCCAAGTCGGTGTATGTAGATGAGTATTATTCTCAAGTACACTATCTAGAGATGGATAAGAAGAAGCATTCATCTACCTCTCAACATGCTTCAAATAAACAAAGTGACACCAAGAAAAAAGAGAAAGGAAAAGGGAAAGGTAAGCAGAATTCTAATTTTGTTTCTAATAAGGACACTAAAGTTCATTGTGGTCATTGTGATGTTCAAGCTCATTCTGAGGGAAAATGTTGAAATCTCCACCAAGAATTACATCCCTTAAAATATAAGAAGAATAAAAAGAAGGTAGTGGATTCCCTCCAAGAAGAAGAAATATTCTGCAGCAAAAGAGGTGGATGAGACAATGTGTTGTACCTCCATCCTTAGAGAGGTATGTTTTGGTATTAATAATGTTGTTCAAGAAAATTAACTTACTAAGCTTTTTTCATATAAAAATCCAAGTGAAGAAAACCAAAGTGGATGCTCTATTTGATACTGGTTCTCAAGATAATTTGATAAGTAAGGAGTTAGTTTATAATCTAAAGTTAGAGACATACAATCATGTAAATTTGTACTCATTAGGTTGGGTGGAGAATGACATAGACATCAAGGTTACCAAAAAATGAAAAATAATGTTTGATATTGATAAGAAGTTAATTGGAAAAACTACTTTGGATATTTTTCCTATTGATGTGTGTGGTGTAGTGTTTGGAATGCCATACTTGTATATTAGGGGTACCATCTTTGTGGGAAGATCCAACCAATACCACTTGGTGAAGGATGGTATGAAATACCTAATTTCAGCCTTTACAAGAAACTCAAAGACCTTATTGGTACGTGCCTCTGAAGCTATGAAGCTTACTAATGCTAGTGGGAAATTTACATTCCTTCTTTTGAGAGATATACAAGAAGAGGATTTTTTTGCATTTAAGATAACTTGTAGCATGTTTTCTAACAAAGAGAAGAAGTAGATGAAAGAGTTGGGTTAGAAGTTCAGTAAAGCTTTCCAAGAGCCTACGGCGTTGCTCCTGGTAAGGCTAATTGAGCATTAGATACATTTTTCTAACCGATAATACATTTCGAAACTTGGGATTCTACATGAAGTCCTTCAAGGATGCCAATGAGGGAAAAGAAGAGTTATATTATTTTATTAAGAAAGGTATAATCCATCCTAGAACTTCTCCATGTGGTTCTCCTATTGTTTTAGCACCTAAGAAAGATGGTTCCTGGTGGATGTGTGTTGATTATAGAGAATTAAATAAAATAACCATACAAAATAGGTATCCTCTTCCTCGAATTGATTATTTTTTGGATCAGTTACAACATGCTAAATATTTTATTAACCTTGAATTGAAATGTGTGTATCACCAAGTTTGAATTAAGGAAGACGACATATGGAAATTAACATTCAATAATAGGAAAGGGTTGTATGAATGGATAGTATTACCCTTTGAGATATGAAATGCACCAGCTACCTTCATAAGGTTGATGAATGAGGTAATGAGATCCATTATTGATTCCTTTTTTATTGTGAACTTGAATAACGTTATGGTTTTTAACAATTTTTTTGAGAATCCTACTAACTATTTTGCATCAAGTTTTTCAAGTTTAAAAGGAGAACCAACTAGTGTTGAATGAGAAGTGTGAGTTTTCTCAGCAATCACTTGTCTTTTGGGGCATGTGGTTGGAGTTGGAGAGTTGACGATTGATCAAACTAAGATAGAGGCCATTCTAAATTCACCTACGTCATCTAGTTTGACTAAGACCAGGATTTTTATTGGTGCAATTCAATATTTGAGAAAGTTCATCAAGATCTTCTCTTCCATAACAACACCACAACATTTTTGTCAGAACATGTGGTAAGGTTTTTGATTAGGGTAAGAAAGAAAAAGATGATTTTAAGTCATTTAAATACACAATTAGTCATGCTCCACATTTGGCACTACCTAACTTGCAACTTCCTTTCCAAGTAGAAAGTGATGATAATGACTATATTATGGCAGTTGTCCTACTTCAAGGAGGTAGGCACGTATGTTATCATTTTCAATTGTTTCAATGAACCGTTTTGAATGATTGTAGATATGATAAGGAATTTTATGCTCTTATGTAAGTGGTCAAGAAATGGAAACATTATCTAATGGGTAAAGAAACAATCATACATATGGACCACTAACATTTTCAATAATTACAAACATAAAATAAACTTCGACGACACTATAAGTGGATGGGTTTCTTACAACAGTTTCATTTGATTACAAATTATAAGAAAGGTGTGAATAGCTAGTTAACTGATATGTTATCTAGACCTCCTTTACTTTCAACTATGGGCACTTTAACTCTTCTTGAACCTTTGGTATGTGAATCATATCAGGAAGGTTATTGTAACGACCCAAAAATTCACAAACACGAACAACACAGTAAAAGACAGGATGTTTTTTTTTTTGACAGAATAACATAGAAGCCCAACCACATGACACTCTCACAGCTAGGGCAAGCCACAATAAGAAATGATTGGAGGTTATTTATTTTGATAAGACACCCTGGATAAATTTAAAGGAAGAAGGTCAAATGAATTCACCCTTAAGACGTCATTAGTTCTTACTGAGGTTTAATTGAAGCTTGAGGTTTTATATGTAATTATTAGCACTCTTACTTAGGCTTCACCGAAAGAGCTTATCAAGAGGAAGCCACTTACTTTTAAAATAGTCTTAGAGATAAATTTAGTGGTTTCAAAATTATCTTCTCTTACTTGTTAAATCTTATTAGAAACTAACCATTGTTTTCCTTTAAACTTTTTTTAAGCATTCACCAAAAGGGTAGTGTTTACTAGTTCAGTGAGGGATAACACGTTATATAAAATCACTTTGCAAGGATAGTCTCACTCTTGATTACTTAAGGCATTGTTGTTTTGAAGGGGATCTAAACCACAACATATTTCTTTGAATAAAACTTTTAGGTAACTTCTGTAAAGAAAAATCACCCCATTAAAACTTACATGTAACACATCAATACAAAGTCTCAGAAAGATTTAAATTAACACTTAATTCTCAAGATCCAAGTTTTACAATGCTTACTCGAGTGAAAAGTTTGAATAACATTTCCCACAAAGATAAGTTACCAGTTTACCTACAGAAGGACAAGATAACATCTTCACGTAATTTCTGAACAACCCAAGGCAAGAGGTCTTCTAAATTCCTTTGCAATAACTTTTACAAAATTTTACCTCACATTGGACATTTTTTTTACAAGGAATTTCATAAATTGCACTGATGAAACCTTTACAAATCATTCCTTTAATTTACTCACACAATCCATCTGCACAAATATTAACTAGAGTCAGTTCGCTAGAACTGAGCATGTTAAGACTACCCATTGCAATAGTAAGCTAACATTTTATAATATCAAGAAAGTAAAATTCTAAACTTATGTATGGATCAAATCACAAACCACTAATCAATATGTTTCACAAGGTGAAGAGATTTATACCAACCAACAAGGAGGAATCTCAATATGCAAGTGAGAGAGATATTACAAAGATAATCAAGGTGAGACCTTATTGGTGAAGACAACAAGGCTGAGAGTATTGAGATTTCAGTCATGTAATCCTATGGATTACGTGATTGAAATCTAACACCTAAACATCATTCTAATTATCATTGACCAAAAAAAGATATAAGGATCAGAAAAATGACTTAACATATTCAAAATTGCTTGGTAACCAGACTGAATTAACACACATCCTTGTTTTAGGAAGAATATAGGCCCCAACCATATATGAACATGAATCAGTCAAAGATTAAATTTAACTTCACTCAACTAAATAAACCAGCATACATATAGTACTCACAATATAAAAATTGAATCTGAAGATTCAAAATACCAAGTAATTCTCACCGAACCTATTTATTTTTCTTCAAGAAGTTAAATAAATTAGATTCTATTCAACTAAATTACATTCAACAACTATAGTTGGATTACACAAGCAACGATCAAGAAGAAATATTTTCACCAACGGTTGTTATTATCTTACATCACATAAACAGTAATAAACCCGTAATCCACCACTCGTATGATCGTTGTAAGAGTTAAGGACTTAGCTCACTAAAATATGTAACTGAGTCGATTCCTACCTTTTCCATTTTCATACAATTCTAACCCAATTCGAAGAAAGGTAACCATTCTATTTTCATACATGCCTCAGTCAACACTTACTCAGAAAGTCCCTACCTGAATTATTGAAGGTTTGCTAAGCTACAAAATGGATTTAATAGAAACCCATTTCATTCGATACTTGAATTTAAACAAGCAAGGGATAGTCTGTTGAAAATATAAGTGAATCGACACAAGATCCTCTACCGTGACCCAACTCGAGTCACCAATCACAAGGTTAACAGTCAGCGAAGGAGGAATACAAAGCAAAATACTCTTCCTACGAACTATGCCTTCTCTTCCGTCTCTAAAACAACATATGAATAGCTTGGGCATACCCATCTATTTCACGACAAGTCTACTCGACCTATCCTCATAGTCACTCCAAAGAAAACATCTGTCTACTACAAAGTTCGATTGAACTCTTTTATCTTATGATACAGTGACTCACGTCACAGGATCTGTATTGAGTAGTCAAAATTTCACTCACGTAGGCCTCTAAGAAAACATCATGCTCACTATGCGAGGTCTACACACAGATTCAGCCCAAGAAAAGCTTTTACCAAGACAAAAACAAACATTTAGCCTAAAACTGGCCATGAGTCGACAAATCTACAAATATCCACTAATGTTATTCATGGCTCAAGTTTATATCTGCTACTGCTGGTTTAGAAATCGAACTCAACGGCCATTGTTCACTATCGTCTCTAAATGTCACCCGAATTTTAAGAATTAAGCAGGAAAGCACCCAGGTTAAAGATCTAACACCCACAGTATAAAACTTCAACCATTATTTTGCTATCACATGACAGTTACTCTTTTATTTCGAAAAGAAAAAAAACGAGGCAGAAAGGAGTGTATACATGCTATCACAGTTGCTACCAGGGTATGAAAAACAAACAACTCCCAACAGTCCTTCCTTTCCTTCAATCTGGGTCGATTCACAAGGAAAAAGCAGAAGCCCATTCTAAATGCCATAACAGATAAAAAAAAATAGAAGGACATTCAATTCATGACATAATAAAAGGGTAGCAGAAGATTGCAAGGGCAGGTTTAACATGCCTGGTTTAAAACGCCATCTCCATATGCATATGATTGTTTCAATGCCGCTGCTTGCCCTTAACCCAAAGTGCTCTGCGAGCTCGTGCTAGCACCACATTCACCCCACGGTGAAAAACAGCTACAAACCGACCCCATGATTTGAAGCTCAGACACAAGACATAATGATTACATCACAGCTCCTGGATCTAGAAGGCATCTACCGTAATGAATAAATAAACCTTTTCCTAACATCAGGTTGAGGACATTGCATCAAACTCTCGGTGTAAGCATTACAGCTATAGCTTGTAAGGTGATAATTCCAACCAGAAAACTTTATGCCTGCCAACTTAGTGACTCGTTGAAGCAGCTCATATAATGGCAAAGCAAATTGTGCTTCATGAATATTTCTGATATGAAACAGATTTAGTAAGCCTCTATGAGGTTCTCTTCCATGAGTTACATCGATAGAACAAGTAAGATCTAATGGAAATAAAGAATCATCAGGTCTGTAGGTAACACCCTGGGTGTGAAGCCCCCGATTTCTGAAGAAACAAAACTCAGGTACATGCCAGTGGATAAGAAACAGATCCTGATACCTTCTAGCTCACAAAAATTCTTCTCCAATTGTTAGATCTTCAAATGCCCGAAATGGGTGTGATCTGATCACCTTGAAGGAGAATCCCGAATTGAGGATGCAGTCGATACAAAATAGATAACATCATAGTTGGGCGATTCCTGCTTGTTGGAGGCGCCCATGAAGGCTTCTACTAGACTCTAACGTGCTTGCAGCCTAGCTGGAAACTGTCACAGGTCACTACTGTGGAGCCCCCTGACAAGTTGTGTCAACACTTGCCTCACTGTATCAGTTCACCTTTCCTAGCAAGTTCAAGAGATCAGGAATATCCAAAGATGAACTGTCTTCTAAACTTCTTCATCAAGCTAGGAGCATGTTCTGAAGAATTAGAGCTCAAAAGAGACTCATCAGCTTCTCTTTCACTGACCCAAGTTTGAATTTAGAAGTGTGAACAACATTTACTTCCCATTATTGAGATATACCTGTCTTTAGTGTCTACCCAACTGTGACACTCGAACTTCATGAAGATAATGTTGCCATTATGCGCTGATTCTAGAGCTTTAGCATCTTCTTTAAGCTGTTATAGACTGACAACTTTTACCTGCAAAACTTTCTTGAATAACTGATACAAAGCTCTGTTCATCATGCCTCTATCACCACCTCTGCAGCTCACTCCACCTCTCTCTCCAAGATATAACCTCCACTTTATACATCACCTAGAGTGGAAGCTCATTCTTTCCAAACTGGAAAGGCATTTTGACAACTCAACTCATGACTGTGGTCGCGTGCAACCAGAACATCAGGATCAACACCAACGGTTCCTTGGGCTCACCCTGCAGGCAGCTGTCGCACTTAACTCTCTCTGGAGGCCACTGATTTTCTGAGATAAGTTTACTTCTCTACCATGTAGCTGCTGCATATAGCCAATCACTTCCTCACGGCACTCTCCTAGGAGAATTTCTCAGTTCTATGCTCCACTGAAACTGCCTGTACAGCACGATTTTGAGACCCACACCCACCCACGCAACATCAGGGTGATAGACCTTCATTTCACCATCAATGAATCCACTGTCCAGAACACGCTGTAGCCATTTCATCTCAAATCCCAACAACACACTCCTCTCTGCTCACGCGGCCAGAACAGGTCAGAGAGAGCAGGTAGCAGAAGACGCGTTAGATTTGAAAATCAAAGGAATTAAAGAAAGTGGGGCGGCTGGCAGAGGTAAGGCCAGTGGGAGATGGCCACGTACCAGTCTAGATGGCAGGAAGGGGGGGTGAGGGACAGTAGAGCCTAGGCACAAGTAGATAAAATTTGATTTTAAAACAATCCCCTCCAACCTACGCCACACACCTACCCCCCCCATCTTTCCACGCAACCCCCTCCATTCCTTAGTTGTTTATTTTTACTTGAATTTTTTTTTATTTCATTTTATTTTATAGCTATACATGTATAAAGATTTAGGAGCCAACCCAAGGTCCTGCATTGTGTTAAATAATTCATTGGCTTCTTGCATCTTGTCTCCCTTACATAGACACATATAAGAATGGTGTAAGTGACAACAGTGGGAATAATTTTATTATTCTTCATTTCATCAAATAATTCAAAGGCTTTTTGCAACTTACCTTCCTTACAGTAGACATTGATAAGAGTATTGTAAATATAAACATTGGGACGAAGAAGACCGCTAGAAGTCAATTCATTAGACACAATCCACACAGTGTCTATTCGCTCCATTTTCACCAGTTTGCTCAGAAGGATGTTGCAGGCACTAACCATGGGCATGGACATGTGCCTGAATCTTTTGCTCTGCTGCATCCTATAGATTATGTGTAAGGCCTCCCGTACATTACCCATTTGAGCATATGCAGTGACCAATACATCAAATACTTGGCAAGCAGATTCATGTCCAAGGCTCTTTATAGCGCGGTTAAGGGCATTAAACACTTGGACATGAGGACTGGTTTCATGTTTTTCAGCCATTGCAATGAACTCCGTCATCAAGGCTTCAACTTTACTTATCAATTTACCCCTGGTAAGAACATGAATGATTGTGGAATATGTTAGCACTGTGTGACAAAAATCCTTCTGTTTTCCTGCCCAAATGAAAAAAAACCAGAACTTAATAATGCGACAACAAGATCCCTTGTAATAAGGATAACGCCCAGGACATTACACAGTCCACAAAAAGGGAGGTGTCGATAACGACTCGAGGACGCCAGAAGGAGAGGGAAGGTGTTAAAACATCGCTGAACAGGGTCTAAGACAACAGAATTACGCACAGTTGTTCGACGCCCAACAAGGGAAAGGTCACTACGCCAAGAAACTGGGTAACCACCAAACGGGGCATTACACTCTCCTCCCCTTAAGAAAGCATCGTCCTCGATGCGACATAACATAGAGGAAATAAAATGGCACGTAACCAACAACGTGTAAAGGAGAAAGTACACTTTATGGTTTAAAATTTTAGTTAATTAAAGCAGGGTCACAAGGTAGCCTTAGGATCATTTGGTAGAAATTTTAACTTTCAAGGTTCTGTGAAGATTGGCAGTTCCCTCTTGTTTATTATTTCATTAGTTCCTTTCCATTAGCATTATTCCTAGTTTAATTTATTTTTAAAATTCCATCATTGAAGAGTTTTGGTTTATTCCTTATTGTGGGTGCCCAACATGAACTGCTAATACAACACCCTTTCAGGTTCAAAAGACGCTACAGATTTACAAGCACACAAGTATATACTTCAAGATTGTATTACACCACAAAAAGGTTACACAAATACGGAATAGAATAGGCACACTCCACATAACATAGTACTCGTCACACATCAATGACTGACATACAAAATACTCAAACAAAGAGTACTACAATCCACCAGACATTTCCTCAATTCCACGTATGAGGATTTTCCATGACTCATAAAAACTACATGTACATAGGGCCCACAAGGGAATCAATGACATATCCACAACATCACAACACATATCCATCTGACATGAGTAACACATACATCAAAATACCACTCCAAAACATCACAATAACTCAACATATATCCTGAAACATCAACCATACAGACAAATATCATACGCCTCCCTCAAACTCTTATGCCTCCCTCAAGTCTCTTATGCCTCCCTCAAACTCTTATGCCTCCCTCAAGTCTCTTATGCCTCCCTCAGGTCTCTTATGCCTCCCTCAAACTCTTACGCCTCCCTCAAGGAGGCCGGTTGACCCATGGTCCAAGACACATAGAGTTCGAACACTCCTAACCCAAGTGACATAATAACGCGTGGTTCAACAACCCGCTAGTTATCTGTACTCCTTGGGGCGTACCCCTATACAACGAAGCGGGTCCATAGGTCTAACCATTCCATGGTGCATCCCATGACCCTATTCCACACATCACGACAATAGAACCAGCACAACAATCCAATCAAAGTGCCAAGTGGCAAAGTACAAGCCTTGGGCAAGGTGGTAAAAATTCCAAATTTAAAAGAAAACCCAAATTCAAGCAAAATAAATGGCCAAATAGCCATAGTTAGTACCAAAATCCCCATGTTAGTGCCACAAACCAAGGAAATGCCCAAAATTGTAAAGCATGGCAATCAAGAAAAGCTGCTGGTCCTTACAAAATAAAGTAAAAAGATCAATTTACGAATAAAATCAACTTATAATAATGTCACATTACGATAATTGTGTGGCCTTATCTGGCCACCAAGGGGTACTCAACGAGTTGCTAGCACTCGGAACATCGAGCCTCAGCTCGTAAAATACATATCAATAATACAACTGTCATCACCTCCATCTGAATCATCCCGCCACCACTTCAACAAGGCTAAACATAGTCATAGTTGCACTTAGGTTGCATACATGCAACCACATAGGGAGAGAGGAAAGAATCACATGTTATCTACTAAACCGAGTTTTGACTCGAGTTATTGACCCATGGTACACCATTCCTCACTCTCAACATACACTTCTACCGATTTCCCTCAGGATCGGTTAGCGTAAGGTTCACAACATAACATACAACAACATCACTAACATAACGGTGGCACACACATAACTACCATAACGTCTTACATATGGTACATATACAAGGTAGATCACGATCATACATTCACTGAGTGTAACACATCACTTTACCACATTCTGCACCCAAAGTGCAAACACCATACGATAGGGTTCATACACTCACCGTATGACCCAAAATCACAACATGAAGCATTACATATTTGCACAAATCATACATACGATGAACATAGTACATCTCAACATAACATCTATTACTACATAACAAGGTGGTACACACATTTCTTCAAAACATGGTAAAAAATAACATCATGATACAACTCATTTATTTTAACATCAATCTAGTCATACAACACATTGATACACTTACATATCACAATATGTCACAATGCTCCAACACTCTGTCATCCACATTATAATTCTTTTCACACATCACAAACAACAATTCACACGTGAACTCTTCATAGAATCCACAAGAAGGAGAGAGAATACTCCCATCCCCAACACATCAACATGATCACAAACACGCACAAGGTGACATACACATCACGTGCGTTCACAATATCACAATTACGACAATAATCACATCACGTTTAAAGCACATTACTCTTCCAATATCTACCACCATCATGCAACATCATCATCATCATGCAGTATCATCATGTAACACCACCACCACCATGTAACATGATCATACAACACCAATCCGGCCCATAGGTTCGAGAGCATGAACCTATACCAAGTCTCTGATACCAAGTGAGACAACCCAGAAAAAAGGAATATTCACAAACACGAACAACACAGTAAAAGACAGGATTTTTTTTTTTTTGACTTGCTTGACACATAACATGGCGCAACATGTCGTCACCAAGGATACAACTAACTCTATGTGAACAACTTGATACAAGGATGGCCATAAAAGCAGCACGGAAACATCCACACCTATCAAGGACAAATTTATTTGCTTAATGATTTTTTTTTTACAGAACAACATAGAAGCCCAACCACATGACACTCTCACAGCTAGGGCAAGCCACATTAAGAAATGATTGGAGGTTATTTATTTTGATAAGACACCCTGGATAAATTTAAAGGAAGAAGGTCAAATGAATTCATCCTTAAGACGACATTAGTTCTTACTGAGGTTTAATTGAAGCTTGAGGTTTTATATGTAATTATTAGCGCTCTTACTTAGGCTTCACCGAAAGAGCTTATCAAGAGGAAGCCACTTACTTTTAAATAGTCTTAGAGATAAATTGAGTGGTTTCAAAATTATCTTCTCTTACTTGTTAAATCTTATTAGAAACTAACCATTGTTTTCCTTTAAGCTTGTTTTAAGCGTTCACCAAAAGAGTAGTGTTTACTAGTTCAGTGAGGGATAACACGTTATATAAAATCACTTTGCAAGGATAGTCTCACTCTTGATTACTTAAGGCATTATTGTTTTCAAGGGGATCTAAACCACAACATATTTCTTTGAATAAAACTTTTAGGTAACTTCTGTAAAGAAAAACCACCCCATTAAAACTTACATATAACACATCAATACAGAGTCTCAGAAAGATTTAAATTAACACTTAATTCTCAAGATCCAAGTTTTACAATGCTTATGCCAGTGAAAAGATTGAATAACATTTCCCACAAAGATAAGTTACCAGTTTACCTACAGAAGGACAAGATAACATCTTCACGCAATTTCTGAACAACCCAAGGCAAGAGGTCTTCTAAATTCCTTTGCAATCACTATTACAAAATTTTACCTCACATTGGACATTTTTACAAGGAATTTCATAAATTGCACTGATGAAACCTTTACAACTCTTTCCTTTAATCTACTCGCATAATCCATCTGCACAAATACTAGCTGGGATCAGTTCGCTAGAACTGAGCATGTTAAGACTACCCATTGCAACAGTAAGCTAACATTTTATAATATCATGAAAGTAAAATTCTAAACTCAAGAATGGATCAAATCACAAACCACTAATCAATATGTTTCACAAGATGACGAGATTTATACCAGCCAACAAGGAGGAATCCCAATATTCAAGTGAGAGAGATATTCCAAAGACAAACAAGGTGAGACCTTATTGGTGAAGACAACCAGGCTGAGAGTATTGAGATTTCAGTCATGTAATCCTATGGATTACGTGATTGAAATCTAACACCCAAACATCATTCTAATATTATTAACCAAAAGATAAAGATCAGTCAAATGACTTAACATATTCAAAATTGCTTGTTAACAAGACTGCATTAATGCACATCCATGTTTTAGGAAGAATATAGGCCCCAACCATATATGAACACAAATCAGTCAAAGATTAAAGTTAACTTCACTCGACTGAATAAACCAACTTACATATAATACTCACAACACAAACACTGAATCTGAAGATTCAAAATACCAAGTAATTCTCACCGAACCTAATTATTTTTCTTCAAGAAGTTAAATAAATTAGATTCTATCCAACTAAATTACATTCAACAACTATAGTTGGATTACACAAGCAAGGATCAAGAAGAAGTCTTTTCACCAAAGGTTGTTATTATCTTACATCACATAAACGGTAATAAACACCGTAATCCACCACTCATATGATCGTTGTAAGAGTTAAGGACTTAGCTCACTAAAATATGTAACTGAGTCGATTCCTATCTTTTCCATTTTCATACAAGTCTAACCCAATTCAAAGAAAGGTAACCATTCTATTTTCATACATGCCTCAGTCAACACTTACTCAGAAAGTCCTTACCTAAATTATTGAAGGTTTGCTAAGCTACAAAATGGATTTAATAGGAACCCATTTCATTCGATACATGGATTTAAACAAGCAAGGGATAGTCTGTTGAAAATATAAGTGGATCGACACAAGATCCTCTACCGTGACCCAACTCGAGTCACCAATCACAAGGTTAACAGTCAGCGAAGGAGGAATACAAAGCAAAATACTCTTCCTACGAACTATGCCTTCTCTTCCGTCTCTAAAACAACATATGAATAGCTTGGGCATACCCATCTATTTCACGACAGTCTACTCGACCTATCCTCATAGTCTCTCCAAAGAAAACATCTGCTACTACTGAGTTCGATTGAACTCTTTTATCTTATGATACAGTGACTCACGTCACAGGATATGTATTGAGTAGTCAATATTTCACTCACGTAGGCCCCTAAGAAAACCTCATGCTCACTATGCGAGGTCTACACACACATTCAGCCCAAGAAAAGATTTTACCAAGACAAAACAAACATTTAGCCTAAAACTGGCCATGAGTCGACAAATCTACAAATATCCACTAATGTTATTCATGGCTCAAGTTTATATCTGCTACTGCTGGTTTAGAAAACGAACTCAATGGCCATTGTTCACTATTATCTCTAAACGTCACCCGAATTGAAGAATTAAGCAGGAAACACCCAGGTTAAAGATCTAACATCCACAGTATAAAACATCAACCATTATTTTGCTATCACATGGCAGTTACTCTTTTATTTCGAAAAGAAAAACGAGGCAGAAAGGAGTGTATACATGCTATCACAGTTGCTACCAGGGTATGAAAAACAAACAACTCCCAACAGTCCTTCCTTTCCTTCAATCTGGGTCGATTCACAAGGAAAAAGCAGAAGCCCATTCTAAATGCCATAACAGATAAAAAAAAACAAAAAACAAAAAGAAGGACATTCAATTCATGACAAATAAAAGGGTAGCAGAAGATTGCAAGGGGTAGGTTTAACATGCCTGGTTTAAAACGCCATCTCCATATGCATATGATTGTTTCAATGCCGCTGCTTTCCCTTAACCCAAAGTGCTCTGCGAGCTCATGCTAGCACCACATTCACACGGTGAAAAACAGCTGCAACCCAACCCCATGATTTGAAGCTCGGACACAAGACATAATGATTACATCACACTCCTGGCTCTGGAAGGCATCTACCGTAATAATAAATAACCTTTTCCTCCATCAGGTTTGAGGACAACATCAAACTCTCGGTGCAAAAATTTCAGCTGTAGCTTGTAAGGTGATAATTCCAACAGAAAACTTTATGCCTGCCAACTTTGTGACTCGTTGAAGCAGCTCATAAAATTGCAAAGCAAATTGTGCTTCATGAATATTCTGATATGAAACAGATCGGCCTCTATGAGGTTCTCTTCCATGGGTTACATCGAAAAAGTAAGTCTCAACTAGAGAATCTTTGTAAATAAATTTCATCAGGTCTGCTGGTAACACCCTCACTGTCACAAACCGGCTTTGAAGAAACAAACTTTGTACGTGTTCTGGATCTAAAAAATATCCTGCTACCTTCATCTCCCAAGAAATTTTCTCCAACATTGCATAGATCTCCTGTGCCCGTGGGTGTGATCTGTCACCTTGAAGGAGAATCCCGAATTGAGGATGCAGTCGATACAGAACAGATAACATCATAGTTGGGTGACCTGCTTGTTGGAGGTGCCCACGAATTCTTCTACTATACTGTAATGTGCTTACAGCCTGGCTGGAAACTGTGGCAGGTCACTGCTGTGGAGCCTCGACAAGAACACGCCTCACTGTATCAGTTCACCTTTCCTAGCAAGTTCAAGAGACAGGAATATCCAAAGACAAGAACTGTCTTTTGCACTTCTTCATCGAGCTAGGAGCATGTTTGAGGAATTAAAGCTCAATAGAGGCTCATCAGCTTCTCTAACACTGACCCAAGTTTGAATTTAGAAGCGTGAACAGCATTTACTTCCCATTATTGAGATATACCTATCTTTAGTGTCTACCCGATTGTGATTCGAACTTCATGAAGATAATGTTGCCATTATGCAAGATTCCAGAGCTTTAGCATCTTCTTTAAGCTGTTATAGACTCAACTTTTACCTGGTTTCTTCAATAACTGATACAGACCTCTGTTCATCCGCCTCTATCACCACCTCTGTGCTCACCCGCCTCTCTCTCCAAGATATAACCTCCACTTTATACATCACCTGGATGGAAGTGACTTTCCAAAATAGAAAGGCAAGACAGCTCAACTCACGACTGTGGTCGCGTGCAACCAGAACATCAGGATCAACACCAACGGTTCCTTGGGCTCGCCCTGCAGTAGCTGTCGCACTTAACTCTCTCTGGAGGCCACTGATTTTCTAAGATAAGTTTACTTCTCTACCCTGTAGCTGCTGCATATAGCCAAATACTTCCTCACGGCACTCTCCTAGGAGAATTTCAGTTCTACGCTCCACTGAAACTACCTGTACAGCACACGATTTTGAGACCCACACCGACCCACGCAACATCAGGGTGATAGACCTTCATTTCACCATCAATGAATCCACTATCCAGAACACGCTGTAGCCATTCATCTCAAATCCCAACAAGACACTCGTCTCTGCTCACACGGCCAGAACAGGTCAGAGAGAGCAGGTAGCCGAAGACGCGTTAGATTTGCAAATCAAAGGAATTAAAGAAAGTGGGGTGGCTGGCAGAGGTAAGGCCAGTGGGAGATGGCCACGTACCAGTCTAGATGGCAGGAAGGGGGGTGAGGGACAGTAGAGCCTAGGCACAAGTAGATAAAATTTTGATTTTTAAAACAGTCCCCTCCAACCTGCGCCACACACCTACCCCCCCCCCCCATCTTTCCACGCAACCCCCTCCATTCCCTTAGTTGTTTATTTTTACTTGAATTTTGTTTTATTTCATCTTATTTTATAGCTATACATGTATAAATATTAGGAGCCAACCCACGGTCCTGCATTGTGTTAAACAAGTCATTGGCTTCTTGCATCTTGTCTCCCTTACATAGACACATATAAGAATGGTGTAAGTGACAACAGTGGGAATAATTTTATTATTCTTCATTTCGTCAAATAATTCAAAGGCTTTCTGCAGCTTACCTTCCTTGCAGTAGACATTGACAAGAGTATTGTAAATATAAACATTGGGACGAAGAAGACCGCTAGAAGTCAATTCATTATACACAATCCACACAGTGTCTATTCACTCCATTTTCACCAGTTTGCTCAGAAGGATGTTGCAGGCACGAACCATGGGCATGGACATGTGCCTGAATCTTTTGCTCTGCTGCATCCTATAGATTATGTGTAAGGCCTCCCATACATTACCCATTTGAGCATACGCAGTGACCAATACATCAAATACTTGGCAAGCAGATTCATGTCCAAGGCTCTTTATAGCGCCGTTAAGGGCATTAAACACTTGGACATGAGGACTGGTTTCATGTTTTTCAGCCATTGCAATGAACTCCGTCATCAAGGCTTCAGCTTTACTTATCAATTTACCCCTGGTAAGAACATGAATGATTATGGAATATGTTAGCGCTGTGTGACAAAAATCCTTCTGTTTTCCTGCCCAAATGAAAAAAAAACCCAGAGCTTAATAATGCGACAACAAGATCCCTTGTAAAAAGGATAACGCCCAGGACATTACACAGTCCACAAAAAGGGAGGTGTCGATAATGACTCGAGGATGCCAGAAGGAGAGGGAAGGTGTTAAAACATCGCTGAAACAGGGTCTAAGACAATAGAATTATGCACAGTTGTTCGACGCCCAACAAGGGAAAGGTCACTACGCCAAGAAACTGGGTAACCGCCAAACGGGGCATTACAATTTGCGAAAACCAAATTTCGAAATTTGGAATTCTCGTAAATTAACGAAACTTCGCCACTAAAATTTTCCCTAAGTTGGAATTTTCTCACATTAAATTTCTTCGGGATAAAATCTCTCTCCTTTTCTTTCATCTTTTAATTCTAGTACTGTGTGAATGTTTCTTTCATAACATAATTGATAAAAAGAAGTTTAGTTAAATTGTTCATTCATTGTCACTAAACTATGATCTATTTATTGTTTAGAAAGACACTTAAACTTTTCTAAAACCACCGAGTATATTCCATGTCTCAAAAAAATCCATTTCATTTCTTACAAAACACAAACCACCCAGTAAAAAATAACCTTGCTAAAACCTAACCCGCACCAAAATCCCATCTAGCGTAGACTTGCTCCATAAGAAGCAACTGCTAGTTATACAACTCATGGCCGTCAAGTTTAAGTTGGAAGTTGCCGTCCTTTTGGAAAAATATAAGATAATTAAAAAATAAGTGTCATATTCACGATCCGTTTGATGAGCAACTTGACAGGCGCATTAATATTGACGGAACTCTTTCGGCTTATTCATTATTGTTTGACGAGCAACAGTCGGCACATACAAAGTGCTCTTGGAACATCCACCGTCATTTCTTGAAACTGCTTTTTTATTACTGTGCTTTTTAAAATGATTTGCAAATTAAATCAGTCCGTTAATCAGTCCCGACTCTGTTCCTCTATATCAGCAAAAAATTCAGAAAAGAAAATCCTTAAAAACTATTAGAAGTGTAGCAACTGCGTATCATTTTGGACTCAAGTTTGTTACTTAAATATTCTGGCGTTAGACCATTTAGACGTTTTTGGAAGGGTTTTCTCTCCTAATATAGCCTATCGGGTAAATATAATTTAAACAAAAAAACTGAGCATGCTATGCAGTTTTTCTTCCACAAACAACGGCGGAAATTTGTTAAATGTGTTGCTCTTTGTCGTACTATTTTCCAGTTTGAAATACTTTGCTAACTGCCATGTGAAATATGATTTTTGCTGGAAAGAAAGCTTTCAAAAATAAGGCAAAAATAACCGAGTATGATCACGTTGATGAGAATTTATTGAAGAAAATGAGCTTTTACAGAACTTTAATAAGCACTGTTGTAAAATCATTTTTGTGAACCTCAACATTCCTAAACATGGAAAATAATATGATGTCACAACCAAGTTAAATAAAATATGGTGTCACAATTAAGTTAAGAGACATAATCACCAAGCTATATTCAACCGTTTACTGTTGAGCTTAAGTTATTGGTTTGTTTACTAAGAAAATGTTAACTTTAATACATAACCAAAAAAACAAAATCAGTTCCCTTCAACCTCTTAAAATCTGGGGCAATTTTCTTGTAATAAGATATAAAATAAAAAGAAAAATATGAAAGGGTCTAGGTGAGATGGTACTCCAATCCGTAGTAACGTATTTTGAGCACTGCAGGCAGGTTGAAATCGCCTGCCTCTTGGCAGATTGAAGCCCCACACCCAGCACTTAGTATGAACTTCCATGCTCCTCTAGATTAGAATATCATTGAAACCCCACACCTACCTGCCTCTAGATGAGAATATCAAAGCACACACAAGGCTGCAATAAATCGAAAAATAAAAAATAAAAAAAAACACCCTAATTTAACAGTTCGACAGTAACTGTAAATTTGTTATGTAAACGAAAACATCTAAACTAGAGGCAAGGACTCCTAATCTCACCTCTAGAACAGCCTCTAAAAATATAGGAGCATAAATTTTGGAGTTCCAATTTTGCAAGGGAAGACCTGTCTTTTCCTGTAACAAACTTTGTTGCATTAGAAAAGTTGCAGGAAATTTAGTATCTGAAGCCGCTCTCATGGAAGTTCAATGGTTAAGCACCCTACCACACGAAATAGAACGTGCTGCTTGCCGATAGAAAAAGGAAAATAAAATTGGAAATAAAAAAAAGTGTACTGTTATCTTGTAATCAACCAAAATGTGCAGACGAGTTCTTTGTATATTATTTCGGTCATGTAGTACACAGCATATGCAAAAACAACCTCCACATGCGTGTTCGAAATCTTTCGATTCAATACATGCCATCGGCAGTTTCCAATCTCCATCCCGCCGAATAATCTCCGTCAGTAAACGCGCTTTGACTCACAACATCTGAGATAGCAGGGTCTTCCAGCACTGCAAATTGACTGTAGTCGATCAAATTATCTTCAAAATGCCAGTTTTCAACAGATCCCTTCAGTTCTGCATTTTCGGCAAAATTCAGGGAAAGAACAAAACTTTCTTCCTCTGGAGAAGAAGAAAGGGCACTGTCCTCTAAATTCAGAAGCGGAGATGGCGAAATTCCGAGCTCATCGTAGGACGCCCCTAAGAAACAACTCAGATCGATTTCAGCGTTGTCTCCACCCGGTTTCTCGTAGCGGCTGGTCATATCAGAGACTTGCACGGAGTTATCCCTCTCAAACCCTAACGGACCTCTGTAACCCTCGGAAGATGTGGAGCGGGACGTTAAGCCAATCTCTTCCTCCAAACTTCTCATAACCCCGTTAACCACATCCTCGCTGATGCCACCTTTTTCTTCTCCGCGATTATTATCTACAGGCTCGATGTCTTCCAGTAAGTGGAGAATTTCTCGCTCCGTTTCGCCATGGAAACGTTTCAGAGAATCCAGCGGAACCTCATCTTCTTCGCGGCTGCGTTTCGTCAGCAAGCCAGACATTATCGGAATTGTAAAGATCGGAATTGGCAGTGGTAAAATAAATTTGAGCACTTGCCGAAAAAGGAGAAGGTATATACAATATGTATACGCCGCTGGCGCAACCTGGAGTTACAGTGGCGAGGGGAGATACACATACACATAAATTAGAATGGGACGCTCATGCGATTCTTGTAGGTCACTTCCGGATTTAAATAATGATAAAATTCGTTATCGGAAAGACTTTCGGAGGAATATTTCCACGTCACTCGCTTAAAAAAATCAATGCGTTGTGATTGCGGGGCCATTTCCGAAGAAATCGAGTCCTTGGTGGTAGTTTAACTTAACACTAGCTCGCGTCTTACACGTCACTGATTTTTTTGCCCTAACTTCAAAATTTGGAATTGGCTTCCTTATGCCGGGCGATATCTCCGTCGCATCTCATCAAATAGTGCCGAGTAGTGGATCATTTCACGTCAAGCATTTTCCGGTTGTTGGTAGGTAACCTGACGGAGATGCCGTTCAAGATAAGCCGACGAAGATTTGTCGGCAACGATGCCGTTGGATTTACCGGACAAGATTTAAACG
Source organism: Taxus chinensis (assembly GCA_019776745.2). NCBI lineage: Eukaryota > Viridiplantae > Streptophyta > Pinopsida > Cupressales > Taxaceae > Taxus > Taxus chinensis. The sequence goes on along the minus strand of CM034153.1, from coordinate 617,507,292 downwards.
AGCGCCCGGGCTATCGTACGGCGTTATATCAAATATAAGCCGACGAAGATTTGTCGGCAACGATGTCGTTGGATTTACCGGACAAGATTTAAACGAGCGCCCGGGCTATCGTACGGCGTTATATCAAATATAGGGAGAGCCGAGAGGTAAGATAAAACTTTTGGATAAATGATGTGTTTTATTGAATTTTTTTTTTTTAAAACATAGTTTTATCTTATATCGTGGAGTGTGGAAGCATACAATTTTTGAGAGGGATAAATGTGGGTCCTCGTAAATTGGAAAATAGGGTTGGTTTTTTGGGAAGGGAGCGTTGGTATCTTATTAATAAAATAAGATCATTTCTCACAAATTACAAATAGAGTTGAGGGTTTTAGCACTTGATATTGAAGTGTAATTATATGATTGCACTTGAAATTCAAATTTAGTTAGAGGCAACAATAGTAGAGGATAAAAGTGGCTTCCCCAAAAACAAGGGTTTTTAAAGGAGAATCTATTTGAAATGGATGGAGGTTTATAGCAATTAATTTCAAGCTCTCATAATATACAGATATATTTATAATACTTTCGAGGGTTTATTTACCCAATTTTAAATGTAAGGAGTCCCTTAGTAAAAGGTGGTAAAAATAAATGTGAATATGGGATTCTAAATATTACTCCTTATTTTTTCCACTACATCTTGTTATTGTTATAGTGTTGTTTTATACTATTACTCCTAATTTTAATACAAAATTAGCATAATAATTATAAATAAAAGTTATTTTTACACCTTATTTCAGCACGTATTGAATTTTTTAACAAAACAAGTCTGACCTCCACCAAAATCTCACATAATTATCACTATTCTATCAATTCCGTTAGCGGAATCTATAACTTCCTTCTCAAAAAAAAAACTGACAATTTTTTTGCTAATTTACGGAAAGAAAGTTATGGCATTTTGAGTGAAGGCTACTTATCTGTGCAAAAAAGGACTTTCCCAAGGCAGTGTTTTTGGGGGCTACTTTGGCCACTTTTCCTTTACAAAAATGATCCTAAAATCAATTTTTGGTTCTTAATGGGAGAAATTTGATTTAATATTACCCAAATAAAAATTCACTCAATTAGGTGTCTTTTCGCTAAATTTAGTGTGGTCTTTAGTTACAGATAGTAGGCTTCCCCTCCAGCTATGATTAAATCCTAGTTGTTTTTGCCAGGTTTGACTAATATTTGCCTACCAAATGTCTCATAACACTGGCTAAAAACACACAATTGGTTGGGGGGGGGGCGGGGGAGCGACCTACATATATTTAAAGTTAGTTATAAATCTTTACTAATCTTTGATTTTATGTGACATGTTGACTTGTGGCACAGCTCACGTGACGCTCTGTTGGGAGAGGGATTTTTCAGGTAAAATATGTTACATCTACCGTCGTTTTGAGGTTATTCACCTCAAAATAACTATTGGAGGAGGTTGACTTTGGAACTCTGCATATTCTTATGAGATCTGCTTGTTCCAGAAAAGTAAAATCACACGTCGACTTCATGTTGTGGTTGCATTTTGTATTTTCCTGTATAGTGATTATGCAACGTTTTGTGTAATGCAAGTCATACTAATTGGTGTAGATTTGTAGGGTCCCGTTGATGGTTGCTTGTGCTTGTTATGACTACGCAAGTCAAGGTTATGGCCGTGCTTCTTAGGGATCAACGCAATTGCAGGCTCGGCGATGCAAGGAACGTTAGCCGTTTCACCTTGTCGAAATTAAACAATTGCAAACTCAGTGCATAAACATGCTCATCGATCTGCACGTTGTGCACAACTCATGATCTCCCTATTATCAACTCCGTATGCAATCTACCTTTTGGATATGAGGCTCAACTCATAACAAACTTGTTATCAAGATATCATAACTCGAAATGTTAGGGATGTAGACTACCCTTTTATTGTTTGTTTGACAGGCTCCCTCTGTAAATCGAGCCTCATTGCGCCTATTGGAGGAAGAGGTAGGTCACTTGTGGAGGCTCGACAGTTTGGGGGTGAGCACTCAGTCCTCAATGCATTTTATGGATGTAATCAACTCCGTTCTCCTCCTAGGTGCAAAACAATCCCTCAGGATCCTAGACTTGTGGTGAATTACTAATTGTATAAACTCATGGATTTTTTATGTCCCCAACCTACGTGGGCTCAACTCGGGGTCAGCAACTAACTCTCCTGCTTGGCAATGCAAGCAACACGGTGCAATTAGCTTTGTTAGTGTTGAAACAGGGGCCTGGATTACACCTAACTCGCCACTGCGTCAATCGTCAATCTTCTTAAATCTAGGATTTGTTCTAGTAATATAGTTTTATGTCTAGGATTTCATTTAATTTGGATCATGATGTTGCAGTATCTTCTTTATTACTGGTTGACTGCCTGCATATCCTTCAATTCTGACCGCATGAGATTTCCTTTTGTTGGACTACGTGTAGAGTGATTGAGAGGCCATCGAAAGAAGTTTTGTTCCAGGCGTTTCTAATGGTTTCATCCCTGGTATTCTCCTTGGCAGTAGTATGGGTGTTTTATATTTGCAGAGGTGTTTAGATGATAGACCTCAATCTAGTGAAGTAGGTATCTTCCCCCCACGTTTTTTTTGGAAACTTAGATAGCTGAGGTGTAATATCTTTTCCTTTTTCCACAGTATTGGATAATGACAACTATGAGCATATTTGGTTCCTAGCACTTGAAAACTTCCATCTCCATGCAGTTCCAAGCAATACTATTGTTTTGTTTGCTAAGTAGCTTATTTTTTGACTCCAAAGAGTCAGATTGCATCAAGTATTCTACACTTGTTCAAAAAATGTGGCAATGCCCCTTTCCGAGAGAACATTGAATCTGAACTTTCTTCTTAGAGGAATGCTACACAAATCCAAATAGTAAACTGAAACAAGGACTGAATAGCTTAGATATCTGCTCAGAGATAGCTGTACACACTAGCAGCAGGGCTGTACAAGCATATTTTAGTTATGATAGAAGCTTTTTGCCAGCAAACTACTTAGAAAGTAATATGTCCAACCCTGTTAAAAAATTATCTATTCAAAGCGAGAATTGAATTGCAAGGAAAAAGTATCGGAGAATATCCTTCAAGGTATTTTTACCAAAATCTAATATTTGACAGCTGGATATTAATTACTAACAACAAAAAATACCCTTTAGGAAATTTATTGCTGGAAATGGAGAATTCTCTATTGCCCAAACTCAAGTACAAGTGAAGATTCCAGCTGTTAACTCATAGGAGGAGTATCACATATGATGCGGATCTGAATTTATATCAGAATATGCACGAAGCCCTAGAACTCCCCAAACTCCATTTCTTAGGGAAAGTCTGCCACCCTAGGATGAGGGTCTGAATTTGGCTCAAACAACGTGTGTCTGAAACCCTTGGCTTCGCTGAAACATTGGATCAGTCTATGTTGGTTTGTTACACACTCAAAACGGTATGCAAGATCTGATCTTCCCTAGCTGCGAATGGGCCATTCCCTTTGCACTGATAAATTAAGTTTGGGTGAATCCTGGTTGTAAATTTGCCATTGTACCACAGAGTGTGACCTCTGTGGTGAGATCACCAATGAAGCGATGTGGCTGTAATATTAGCATGAAATTAATTTCTAACTCGGGACCTAGCTTGGCCCGTTTTGTTAAACGCTCTACTCGGCGAAGCCAGTATGAAAAGTCTGCATACTTTTTGTGTAGGTGACAGATCACACCCACTGGCATCTGGATTTTTTATATAATGTTGGACGAACCATAATGTCTTGGGAGATGAAGGTAGTCAGGATATTTATTGAGATACAGAACCATGCTACTAAGTGAACGGGAAAGTACCAGTGTTCCTCTGCCACCATAGTGAGAAGATGGCAATTGCATTTGGAGCTGTTAAGCCTTCCCCGTGGGAGCAACTCTGCACCCTGAATTGTCATTGCAACCCTTGAAATGGAATGTGCCTGAGCTGAGACAGTGCAGGGAGTTTTTATCCTCAAGATTTGTGTGTAAAGGAGGGTTTTCGTCCTCTATTACAGAACCAGAAGCGGAAGCATCACTTGCAAACAAAGGAAAATAATCTAATAGAGATTATTGGTAATGCCATGTCACCAGCAATAAACAGACAAAGTCTGGCACTTTAGCAAGTTTCAATGTGCCTTCTCTAAAGTGGGTACCCCTTCTGGACCAGATTTTACGTGCAATTTCTCCATAAACATATATATATATATATATATATATATTCCTCCCCACATGTTGGCGCCCCATCCTAAAAATAGGATGGTAAACAAATCCTTAAAAACACTTTATCCAGGCACTCCCATCGTAAAATTGCATGAGACTTCTACGTACTCATGCAACCTGAATCTCTAACTTTGGCAACCCCTTTATTGTATTTATTGGAGCCTTAATTCTAACGTGGCTGCATTGATGAAGCCCCAATACATAGAATGATAAGACTAACCCTCTCTATTATTGATTTATATTCCTATTAATGCATTTTGGATTAAAATATAATCTCTACAGTGTCCTTTGTCCAATGTAAAATATGTAAAAATATCCTTTGGAACACTTAAATGTAATTAATGTTTCCTACTAAGTAATTTCCCCTTAGCCTACGGAAAAAATATAAAAATAGGCTTTAGGTATATCAAATCTAATTAATTGTGAAAGAGGGGACCATTACAATGTGATGGGTTTCAAATGACTTTTAATCATAAGTGCTATTGAACTGATTTCGTCCTCAATAGACCTCCATTACAGGGTTATCTTACTTTACTAATGGAGTGAGAAAGAAAGCTCTAGCGTTGCTTCTATGCCTAAGAGAATAAATTCCATAATGAATGCATAAACATCTTCTAAGCCAAGCGATTTTTCCCTTTAAATAGCTAGAGATAGTGCTAAAACTAAATAGAATCCTCCTAAAGAGCGACTGACATCCTTGGGGACATAAAAGTTTTATCTTGTATTTTTTATGTTATGTAGAACATGGGCTTTCAAAAGGGAATTTGCTGGCCAACTATGACTATACTTGGAAAAATACTGTGGTTTTATAATAATGCAAAGCTCACAAAAGGATTGGGGGCAACTATTTGGGAAGAGTCATGACACTAACTTCCCTTGCTCATTCCCTAGATAGCCCACGGGAAATGGAATGGGAACAAGGTCATTCGATTATGACTTATCTTGGAGATTAGGGGACAATACAATCCTCTCCTCCCAAAATTGCTTGCCCTCAAGCAATTGCATTAGTTACTCATGTCCAAGAACTTATTATGCCAAGGTGAAGAAATACTTCTGTAATGCATCCAATAATCTGGATTTCTATGTACCTGTTAAATGAAAGATGCTCTATGCCAAAGCAAGCTCATATATCCTGTGTGGATCCTTCTCCCTAGTGATGTAATCTTGAGGCAGTACTGTGGATCTTTAAAAACTTCGGTTGAAGCAGAGATCAACTATTGGATCCTTAAACTTGCCATCTTCAAGCTTGCAATCCCATATGCTGATAAAAGATCCTTGGATGGATCCTTCTGTACACTCTAATGATTTTTTAGTCAAACAAAAACAGCAAATACATATTTATGTGTATTTTATGTCAATGTCCCTAGTGCAGATCTGGAAAGTGCGACTAGGGTTTAGGAGAGATATCAATGTAATTCACACCCAATAAAAATACTTCTGATTTCTAATGACTGCCCAGATATTTGGGGACTGAATTACATAGAAAAACTGAACTTATTACAATCCAAAAATGGCCCAGAAAATCAGATCTGAAGTCTGTTATTATTCAGATTGAAAATCTTCAAAATACTCTTCAGAAAATGATAAAAAGTACAGCGATCAGATTAACAGTATGATGGCAAACACTTGACAAATATTTTAGGATGAAAATACCTCTGAATTCGCTGCCAAACTTGCTTACAATGGGCCGACCCAACTACTGGTTGAAAAATCACTCAAAAACACCTTCAAATCTCCTCATAAACACATGGCTGAAACTGAACCTGGAAATATGATGAATAACGCTGGGAATTTCTGAGTGAAATCCCCTCCTCAATCCCCTAGGGTTTTCGTCCGCAAGAGATAAATTCATAAGGGTTTTCGTCCTTGGAATTTCTGATAAAAGCTCAGAGCTCTTAACAATGCAAAAGATGATAATAAAAATCTGGATGCTCTCTCATACAAGTCGACTTGTTTATTTAAAGGGAGATCAGCCCAACTACCACCTTCAAGTCGGCCAATCAAATTTGTTTCATTCCCCTATGCTGGTCGCAGTTTCCTTTTGGGGCTGATTGGCGCAGTTTCCTTTTGGGGCTAATTGGCACATTTTCCCAAAAATTGACTCCCTGAGGCAACTCGCACTTTCTCCTTTCTAATACAATTACTGTCTAATTGTATTTTGACCTTTTAATTTATTATAAACTTTATCATTTATTATATATGCTTTTCATAATATTAATATTTTTTTGAAACAATAGCACAATATAATAAAAATAATAAAGTTATGTAACCCTTAAAAACTTCCCCTTTGGCCGTCGGGTAGACATAAAGGGCCAAAGGTCTTTGATTTGGAAAAGGGGACATTACAGTCCTCCCTTCCCTAGATTGCTTGCCCCCAAGCAATCATAAATTACAATTCTGCATTCTACCCATTCCAGGATCCCAGACCAGCCGAAGCTTTTTTAAGAGCTTCATATGCACTATACAATGCTGCTCAAACACTGCAGAAAAAAAATTATGTAACTTACTAGTCATTAGTGAAACTAGCGTCCTCATGTATGCTTCGAACTTGCTGCACTATTCATCACCTCCTTGCTGGTCCTTGCTGATATGCAGTGAAATATCTGCATAGATGTCCTCATGAGATGATTCCAATGTGACTTGTTTCCCAAGACACCTATGCCCCGGCTCCCACGGATCATTGCAATGAAAGCATAAATTTTTCTGGCGAAGCTCACTCTTTGAAATAGTCTCACTCTTGGGTGTAAACTCAACCTTCGAAGAAGTGGGCTGCTCTTGTTGTTCTGATAATTCCTCCCTGATGTTCTTCCTTTGGGGCTGCACTAGAGTAGTGTCTAAGTCCAAGGCTGTCCGAATGGCCTCATGCAAAGTAGTAGGCTTAAGAGCCTTGACCAATCCTCTCAGCCTGTCATGAAGTCCTTCAATGAACAACATCACCACTCACCTCTCAGGCATCTCTGGCACAATCACTGCTATACGCTGAAATTCGTTGATGTATGCATCAATGTGTCCACTCTGTCGAAGTTGTACCAAGTCCCTATAGTAAAGCTCTATATCCTTGTGATCAAATCTCACAATCAGCTTCTCACTAAACTCCTTGTAGGATTGCAGAAGATCATGCCTCTGAGTGATAAGCCCATGGTGCCACCAATCATATGCTACTCCCTCAAGGTGCAACGTGGCAAATTGGATAGCCTCCCGCTCCTGCATAGGCTTGAGAGTGAGATATGTGTCGAGCTTATGAATCCATGCTCTGGCACTAATCTTTCCACTACCATCAAACGTGGAAAGGGTCACCTTGTTGGTGGCCTACTTCAACTCCATGTTCTGATGTTCTCTAGGCCTCCGTACCTGTCTAGCTCTCAAGTTTTCCCTCCTTTGAGCACAATATTGATGAAGGGGAAAGGTAGTCCAAACCTCCTATGGTAGGGTTCTCCACTCATCATGCGTTGCCATCACAGTATCTTGAAAGGCTATGTCTTCAAATGGCTCCTCAACTGATGGTGGCTCCTCCCTCTATAGGAATCTAGGCTGCATAGGTCACTCCGCAGTCCTCGTGGGTCTCCTTTCCTCTGTATATCTCCTATCACGTGGAGGGGAACTTCTCACGCTACCCACTTCAGTAGGTACCCTGCTGTGCCTTCTGTGGCTGCTAGCTATAGATGCAGATCTTTCCCTTCTATCATGCCGATTTCTTGTTCTATCCATAATCAAATTCTCCATCAACTGTCTCATAGTATGCATCATCTCCTGATGGGAATCGATCATACCGCTGAAAAGAGCATCTAGATCATGTCGCCCTTGTCGTGGAGTGTGAGAATCCTCCCTTTTGTCCATGATCTAGTAATCACTTTCAGTATTCAGATCTTTCCGAATACGAGCTTGACTCCTTGTATAATATCAGTGTGGCCCAACTTCTGTAGGCTGCATAAAAAAAACCACAACAAACCCTCCAGGTAGGAGGATTGATGCTCTGATACCACTGAAAGATCCCTGGATGGATCCTTCTTATACTATACTGATTTTCAGTTAAATAAAAACAGCAAATATAGATTTCTATTTATTTTATGTCAAATCCCTAGTGCAGATCTAGAAAGTGCAACTAGGGTTTAAGAGAGATAACAATGTAAATCACACCAAATAAAATTAATTCTGATTTCTAATGACTGCCCAGATATTTGGGGACTGAATTACATAAAAAATTGAACTTATTACAGTCTAAAAATGCGCAGAAAATCAGATCTAAAGTATGATATTATTCAGATTGAAAATCTTTAGAATGCACTTCATAAAATGATAAAAAGTACAGCGATCAGATTACAATATGATGGAAAACATTTAACAAATATTTTTGGATAAAAATACCTCTGAATTCGCTGTTAACTTGCTTATCCTGGGTCAACCCAACTGCTGGTTGGAAATCACTGAAATACACCTTCAAATCTCCTTACACACATGGCTGAACTGTACTTGGAAATCTGTTGAATAACTCTGGGAATTTCTGAGTGAAATCCCCTCCCAATCCCCTAGGGTTTTCGTCTGCAAGAGATAAATTCACAAGGGTTTTCATCCTTGGAAATTCTGATAAAAGCTCAGAGCTCTTAGCAATGCAAAGATGATAATAAAAATTTGGATCCTCTCTCTACAAGTCGACTTGTTTATTTAAAGGGAGATCAGCCAACCACCACCCCCAAATCAGCCAATAAAATTTGTTTCATTCTCCTATGCTGGGCGCATTTTCCTTTTGGGGCTGATTGGCACATTTTCCAAAAATTGACTCCTTGAGGTAAGTCGCACTTTCTCTTTTCTAATACAATTATTGTTAATTGTATGTTGACATTTTAAATTATTATTAACTTTATCATTTATTATATGTGCTTTTCATAATATTATTATTTTTTAGAAACAATAGCACCATTTAATAAAAATAATAAAGTTATGTCACCCTTAAAAACTCCTCTTTGGCCATCGGGTAGACATAAAGGGCCAAAGGTCTTTGATTTGGAAAAGGGGACATTACATGTGATTTCCTCATGCATTTGAATTCAGGCAACGCTTGAAATATGAAATTATAAATATATCTTATACTTTGACCTTGAAGCTTGTTGAAAGACTTTTTGGTAGGAAAACAGATGAATAGGGAAGTTAAGATAACTACCCTAAAATGGAGTCATGCATAGCCTTCAGTATATTCTTAAAATTGTGAGATAAATATCCAAATTATTCTTACATATCACTGATTATCTATGAAGGTTTGATACTGGGGTAATATTGATGAATAATATAAGATTGATACTTGTATTTATTATATAACTTAATGTCGTTGGTGCTTTTATTTAATTGAAAGATAATACTATTGGATACTTATATATGTGAAGTAGGTCGAGGGTATTAGGTGAGCGTTATTATTATTACTGTAATTTAAGTATGATTGATTGCATGGTTAAGGTTGTAAATCTAGTCACTTGGAATTATGTTCTTATGTAAGCAGATCTTAAGGAAGTGAACATTAATGGGTATGAAATGTGCAGTTAATTTTTGAATGTATGTTAGAAATTATTTGATAGGGAGTATTGCAAACTTTCTTTTATTTAAATGCTAGATGGCATAAATTATTAGGTGAGGTTTATATCTTATCATGCTCAGTTCTAGCAAACTGACTCTAGCATATATTTGTGCAGATAGATTATGCGAGTAGATTAAAGAAAAGAGTGTAAAAGTTTCATCAGTTCAAATTATGAAGTTCTTTGTAGAAAGTTCAATGCGATGTAAATTGTGTAATATTGCTTGCATAGAGTTTATATGACCTCTTGCCTGGAATTGTTCGGAGAATTACGTGAAGAATTTGTTTTGTCTTTTTTTTTTTGTAATTTGGTTGGTAACTCTTCTTAGTGAGAAATAATATTCAATCTTTTCACTAGCATAATCATTGTAAAAATTTGATCTTGAGAATTAAGTCTTAATTTAAATCTTTCTAATGCTTTGTATTGATGTGTTTTATGTAAGTTATAATGGAGTGGCTTTTTCCTTACAGAAGTTACCTAAAAGTTTTATTTAAAGAAATATGTTGTGGAGGAGATCCCCTTGTGAACAAAACAATGCCTTAAGTAATCAAGGGTGAGACTATCATTGCAAAGCGAAATTATATCACGTGATATCCCTAGCTAAACTAGTGAACACTACTCTTTTTTGGTGAACGCTTAAAACAAGCTTAAAGGAAAACAATGGTTAGTTTCTAATAAGATTTAACATGTAAGAGAAGAAAATTTAGAAACCACTCAATTTATCTCTCAGCCTATTTGAAAGTAAGTAGCTTTTCTTTTGATAAGCTCTTTCGGTGAAGCCTAAGTAAAAGCGTTAATAATTACGTATAAAACCCCAAGCTCCAATTAAACCTTGGTAATAACTAATGACATCTTAAAGAGGAATTTAACTCGACCTTATCTCCTTAACTCTTTCCGAGGATACTTTGTAAGTTCATCTTGCTTTTGTTGAACACGAATTCTTGTTGTAGTAAGGTAATGAGCAATTTTCAGTAACGTAAGTATGGACAGATAGCCTTGTGGAATTAAATTAATCCCTTATTAAATAATGGAACTAAACAAATAATTGTTGTAAAGTGAAGACTTTAAGTGAACTTCTCTACAGTGTATAAGAAATTAACTCAGTTGGTAAGATGAATTTGTGCGAATCATATATTGAATCTTTCTAAAAACATAAGTCATGAGTTAAAGGGTGTTATATCAAAATAAGTAACCTTCAATCATTTCTTACTGTGGCTTGCCCTAGCTGTGAGAGTGTCATGTGGTTGGACTTCTATGTTGTTCTGTCTAAAAGAAAAGTGTATTATCCTTTTGGGTGTGAACATTTCTGTGTTGACCTTGTGGTCATCCTCTTAATAAGTGGTTCCCATAGTTAGATGTAACCTTGGTGATGACAAGTTGTGTCATGTTATGTGTCAAGCAAGTCAAAAAAAAAATCCTGTCTTTTACAGTGTTGTTCGTGTTTGTGAATTTTTGGGACGTTACACAAATGGAGTCATGGAGGTAATCCTGCCTCGAAATCGTAGATGGTGGTTTCCTGGGGGTTACATGTCGTGATTGGTTGTTAATGGAAGAACCGGTTCTATGGCCACATTGGGAAGCATCCAGTTATAATGGAATTTAATGGTGGTGCAACTCAGAGAGATGAGGCCATTCTCGTGGATCTGAATTTGAGTGATATTATCCTGGATGTGCAGACACTGTAATGATTTGAATAGAACGATGATGAAATAGGGGATCCGGTCCTCTTACGAAGCATGAAGAACGGAAATTAATGTTCTAATTATTAAATTCTTGTGGGAAGGTGGAGCATTTGGTAGCTTCAAAAGTAGGGATGAACTTGTATCAGTTGTAACAAGAGTTAAATTGAAAATACCATGCATCATCTAGCCCACCATGTTGTGGAGTCGTGGTATGAAATTGTATATGTAGCATTTTTCGGTTTAAGTTTCTTGTTGATCTAATTATGGTTTTGCAAATTGGAGCTTTTCCTAGTTTTGGACCACTACGTTGACTGGTCATTCCTATTGTTTTAGATTCTCATTCTTGAAATGTGGTATAGTGATTATCTAGATAGTGAATCCATGATTAATAGGGATCTACCCTTCATATTTACACTCCATTGACTATTACTTATCAAAGCTATACGTACATGTTTGAACATTACGAGATTTTTTAGGAATCGGATGTATTGTGATCCTCTTAGTACACCCACGTCAAAAATATCAAAAATTCGGCGATTTATCATAAAAGATTCTTTCCTTATTAGATGTGGTTTCTAAATATGTTAAACATCACATTAGAAGTTTGTTCTATTTGGGGGATAACTAGAGGAGGTGATGATATTGTATATTGATATATATTTTAGTGTTCTTTCTCTATTCATACAACTCCTCAAGTTCATTGGGTAAGAGAAAAGAGAGTGCTCCAATATCTCAAATAACATTAAATATTTTTTTTCAGCAATTACATACTTAATAGGGAAACAAACTTCAACTTTTCTTTATTGTAGTTGATGACAGATGTTGATAATTTTTGAAGATTCCTGGAAAATCCACTTTGGGTTTTCTAACTAATATGGAAACACCAATTTATTCTTGTTAGAATTCTAATGTAGGAAATAAGTTCTATTCATTTGGATGATTTTATAGTATTTCACTATTTCCCTCGAGTACAAATGGAGTTTGGAGGTTGTATGGAAACCTTTAGAGGAAACTAGAAATTATTTTGTACATTGAGAAGGATTGTTTTAGACTCTGCAGGTCTCAATAGGTTTCGTCAACACAATTGATGGTTGAAAAGAGACCTACAATTTGCAATGACTAGGAATTGTATGTGTTTCATGAACAAATATTTTAAAAATTTGATGGTAGTAAGTGGTAAAAAAATGTATGTGTTTAAAATTTCTGGTAGTTGTGGACCGTCATAATTACGCCTTCTGGAAACACATGTACCCTACATATATTTCATGTTTGAATTATTCATCATGCATATTCTACATCCGTCGGTCATCCACACTACCTTAGTACATGTCAATGGATAAGGATGATGACGAGTACATATTTTTTCAAAAAAAATTATAAACATATTTAGTACACTCTTTTAAAAAAAATGTTTCTCAAGTACATGAAGCTAATCCTTCAGTGATTGTGATTTATTGGGAGGGAATTTTTATGAAATCCCAATGTAGCACCAACATTTGGTTTCTCGTAGAGGAACTTATTTTTCATACCTCTCTCCATTTCTAATTGCATTGACATATATGTAATGTCTAAGGAATAGTGAACATATATTACCTATTAGGGACATGCCCACTTCAGTTTGTATCTTGAAATTTAAAATTTCTAATATGTTTATAACTGACGGGTGTAAATGAAAAATAATAAATTGTCCATATTTGTTTTTCCACGTGCCTGTATTGAATTTTTTACTCTGCGATTTAAGTAAAGAAATTTACGTCATGTAGACCAATTGTAATGCCCCGTTCATCATTTGCGCCTTTGCTTCTGCGGCGATCGAGTGCTAAGCATGGAGTGTCTTTGTGCCTTCGTCGACCTCGATTGTTGACCATTATGACTATAATTGATAATTATTTTACAAGTAGTAAAATGATAATAATGATAATAATAATAATAATAATGACATTATGATTGTATTATCGATCAATGATTGTATTTTATTATTACTTTCTTAATATCGATTGTTATCGATATCATCCTCTGTTATCGTTAAACTATCTTTTTGATTTGTTTGTCGCTCCCACTGATCGAGTCTTGTTGTGCAAATGAGGAAGAGTATGTTTTGTGGTGGTGCCACGGTTTGGGAGTGGCGTTCGCATAAATACTTCATTTAAATACTCAATCCCATTCTCCTCCTGGGTCGACTGATCCCACAATCTTAGAATTGTTTTAAATTACTAATTTTAAATATGGAATTTTTTTTTGTCCCCAACGTATCTTGTCTCGGTCAGCTTTATCTCCTGTTTGGCGTGGGTTGGAGGGAATTATTTTTTTCTTAGGGGCCTCATTTTTGCTGGCTAACTACGTGGAGGGTGGAGTTATTAAAGTCTAGACGTGTTGGAGTCTTCTTGCTGGAGGCTGCACTTCATTTATTAACCTGATTTGCAAATATTCCTTGTTCTGGTTGATTGCCTGCATATCCTTCTCTGACCGCGTGAGATCTCCTTTTGTTGGACTACGTGTGGAGTGGTTGAGAGGCCATCGAAACATGTTCTATCCAGGTGTTTTTTTTTTCTCCCTAGTTCCTCCTTGGGCGCAGTATGGGTTTGATATGGCGGTTTTGGATGAAGCTTCAAATCTAGTGTAGCAGGTGTGTTACCTCCACTTTGTTTAGGTGTTGCGAGGTGTGTTCTTGTCGGAGATATCCGCGTGCAGTATGTGTGGTGCCCTTACAGTCCCCATTTGAAATTAGTGGCTCCAAAATCTTCCATCTACCATGTATTTCCTGCCCTTACAAATTGCCCTTTGTTTGTCAATAGTTTATGTGTTTGGACTCCATTTTCACGTGAAGGAAGAGTCTGTTCATCAGTTCATAAAGTCAGGCTATTGGAATTAGATTGTTGTAGATTGTCTGGGGACTTTCATTGGGTCTTGTGAGGCTGTACTTCTTAAGACACAGAGAAAAAAGGATCAGAAATACACTTAGAAGCTCCTTGGCAGACGATATGCATGACACTGGTCTATGGCCAGGCGGCAGGTAGTTACAGTTTGGTAGAACCCTTTTTGGGCGCTTCCAGCAAGCAGGTTGTCCAACTCATTGTTATCCGTGTGTCAGTATCGAATGCATCCTCAAATTCGGGATTCTCCTTCAAGGTATTTTTATCAAAATCAACTATGTGATAGTGAAAGTGTTACCATGAGACCTAAGGAAATTTATTGCTAAGATTCTTCTATAGTCACTTACTTGCAGGATTATTACGACTGTAACTCATGGTAGAGTATTATAGGATCGATTGCGAGATCTATTTGGTATCTGAATGTTCAGGAAGAACATTGCCTTGCTGTGCATTTCTTGACTTCTTCCCCGTAAGATGAAGGAGGTAGGATCCAAAATGAATTGGACTTCTGGTGGCTTCGAATACCAATTGTACCAGTCTTGTTGGACATAGTCAAAGGAAGTGGTGGATCAAGACACTGTTTGCGCACGATGAGGTCAGGTTATGATTTTCCTGGGGAGGAGTAGGAGTTTTCGCTGATCCATGGCTTCGGCTCGGCCATTAGATCCACAGCTGAGAGTTGTTATGATGGTGAGATTACCTGGAGCAATTTGGCTAGTATGCATATATGAGACCTTTCCTAGCTT
This sequence comes from Taxus chinensis, assembly GCA_019776745.2. Classification (NCBI taxonomy): domain Eukaryota; kingdom Viridiplantae; phylum Streptophyta; class Pinopsida; order Cupressales; family Taxaceae; genus Taxus; species Taxus chinensis. Next base: position 617,492,193 of record CM034153.1, on the reverse strand, counting down.
GACATACTCCTAATGTATGCACTTCGATTACATCGGTGAAGCCAAGTAAAATGGTGTTATGGCCACTATTTTGCATGTAGCTGAAGGTCAAAAGCCACTTGGATATCAGGTAGGTCTGTGCAGATGTTGCAGAACATGATTATTCAAAGGCATCAAGTTAGCAGTGAATGCCCAAGAAGTGGATCAGTGGGACTGTGTGAATAGCTACCTGCCATATTTCCTCTACCACCATGCTGAGATGATGACAGGCATTGCATATGGGATGCATTCCCCAGGTGTGACAGGCCCTGATAGAGTTGTCAAGGCCCTCTCTCTGTATGTTTTGATTTCCTTTACACTTGGTACTAAATCAACCTTTGTCAAGATTGTTGCAAAGACTTGTTGTGCAGAGATGGAATGCAATTCCATTTTAGAAACAAAGTTGACAAATGTTAACGGTTTGAGATTATGTCTGGGTAATAGCCATTTGAACCCAAAGCCTCTGCAGATCATTATATTACATGGCACTATAACATTTTTTTATGCTGACTCCTGTGCCAGGTCTGCCCGACCTGATAAAGATGGGAAACCAAATGATTTTATTTCTACACCTTTCTTACAAAAATATATATGATATTCTAAAAGTACTTGTAAGATCTAGACCACTTATTGGCCGCCCTACTGCATTGATTTGTACCAGTTGAAATGTCATGAAGCTTGCATGAGAGATCTTTCCTGCTGAGGGAAATTATGATGTGGGTTTATCGTTGTTGCCTGCTGGAGCGTTAATTTGATGTGGCTTGATGACGGTGCCCTCTCCTATGGAATGTTAGTATGGATCTCTCTGCTTAAGTGATTGATTTCCTTTAGCGATATGAGATATCAATGTTTACGGGTTTCATCTGACAAGATAGATGTGGGTTTTAGATTTTGGATGTCTGAGTGTTTTTGTTCCAGCTAAGTAATTAGCGTTTGAAACTCCGCTTAATATGTAAGTGTATTTACATATACTATGAAGTTCCTTCCTGATCAGATGCCAAGGATGTCCTTCCTTGTCTTTTAACATATATTGTGTGAACCTGATCTCTGATAGCCCCTAACAACCCGATTTGTCTTCGATGTCCTAAAGGTTGTCAGGTTTAGTCGTAATCTCTACTTGAAGCTATCTTCAGCATAGGGATTCGTTTAATGCTGGTTTAGAATGTTTTAGTTTTACTTGAAACCTGATTTTCCTAGGTCCTTTGAGTAAGGGTTTTTGGACTCCTACGAAAATAGCTATGGAGCCTGACATGAGGTTTTATAGCCGATTTCTTAGTCAGGTTTATATTTGGCTACCCCCGTTGCATGGCTTGAAGTGTATTAAAAGCAAATTTTCTTATATAGCTATGTTTGGACTTTACGTCATGGTTTTATACGGATAGTATTTTCCGCTATTCGTGGAATTATTTTGGCTTCTTCCCTTCGGAAGATTGTTGGTGGAATAACCTAGTCTTCTAACTTGGTGTTTCCTCCCATTGCGTTATGATTGTCATTCAATTATCATTTACCTTGGGGATTAGCTTGATAACCCCTGCACATAGGTACCTTAATGCTTTTATGATTAAAATTGCTTGAATGTTGTTAACCTTGGAAAAAATTTCTGAATCAATGCGTATGTATGGAGTTATAGCTATCCCAGTTTTCTTGATAATGTTATGCACTTAAGTCATTATTATGTTGATAATTCTTTGGGAGTTGAATGGTTGTTGCATGTACTTGGATTGCCTTTAAAAATATGGTTAAAGTAACATTGGATACATCGGGAATTTATTACTTCAATTAATTGAACTTAATAATGTGATGTCCTTTGTAAATTTTTTTAGGGTTAAAACATGACAATTGAAATGATGACATTGATCAATATACTCTTCCAATGACTTGGACCTTGTAGCTTCTTTCGAAAGATTGCTACTAGACATACAAGGATAAGCAACTTAATGAGGGAAACCTAAGATAACATACCTGAAAACTTGTGAGTTGGTGCTTATGCCTTCATAAATATATTCTTAAAATTGTGAGATAAATATCGAAATTATACTTACATATCACTGATTAATTCTATGAAACCCTGGTTTGATACTTGGGGCCGATAATATTGATCTTCTAATAATATAAGATTGATACTTGGATTTATTATATAAACTTGGATGACGTTGGTGCTTTATTTAATTGAAAGATAACTATTGTTGGATACTTATATTATGTGAAGTAGGTTGAGGGTATTAGGTGTTAGCGTTATTATTACTTACTGTAATTTAAGTATGATTGATTGCATGGTTAAGGTTGTATATCTAGTCACTTGGAATTGTGTTTACTTATATAAGTACAGATCTTAAAGAAGTGAACATTGATGGTATGAAATGTATTATTATCTTGAAATGTTGCAGTTAAGTTTTGAATGTATGTTAGAAATTTATTTGATAAGGAGTATTGCAAACTTTCTTTTATTTAAATGCTAGATGGCATAAAGTTATTAGGTGAGGTTTATATCTTATCATGCTCAGTTCTGGTGAACTGACTCTAGAAATATTTGTGCAGATGGATTATGCGAGTAGATTAAAGAAAAGAGTGTAAAAGTTTCATCAGTTCAAAATTATGAAGTTCTTTGTAGAAAGTTCAATGCGTTGTTCAAATTTGTTAACATTTCTTGCAAGGAGTTTAGAAGATCTCTTGTCTTGGTATATTGTTCGTGGAATTTGTCATCGTGAACTATGTGGTGAAGTTGTTCTTGTCCATCATTTTATAAGAAAATTTGTTATTGTTGCTGAGTAACTTTCCTTGAGTGAGAAATAATATTCAATCTTTTTTGTTCTAGCATAATCATTGTAAAACTTTGATCTTGAGAATTAAGTGTTAATTTAAATCTTTCTAAGGCTTTGTATTGATGTGTTATATGTAAGTTATAATGGGGTGGCTTTTTCCTTACAGAAGTTACCTAAAAGTTTTATTCAAAGAAATATGTTGTGGAGGAGATCCCCTTGTGAACAAAAATGCCTTAAGTAATCAAGGGCGAGACTATCCTTGCAAAGTGAAATTATATCACGTGATATCCCTAGCTAAACTAGTGAACAGTACTCTTTTTTTGGTGAAATGCGTAAAACAAGCTTAAAGGAAAACAATGGTTAGTTGTCTAATAAGATTTAACAAGTAAGAGAAGAAAATTTAGAAACCACTCAATTTATCTCTCAGCCTATTTGAAAGTAAGTAGTTTCCTTTTGATAAGCTCTTTTGGTGAAGCCTAAGTAAAAGCGTTAATAATTACGGTATAAAACCCCAAGCTCCAATTAAATACTTGGTAATAACTAATGACGTCTTAAAGAGGAATTTAACTCGACCTTATCTCCTTAACTCTTTCCCAGGATACTTTGTAAGTTCATCTTGATGTTGTTGAACATAAATTCTTGTGGTAGCAAGGTAATGAAATTTTTAGTAACGTAAGTATGGACAGATAGCCTTGTGGAATTAAATTAATCCCTTATTAAATAATGGAACTAAACAACTAATTGTCATAAAGTGAAGACTTTAAGTGAACTTCTCTACAGTGTATAAGAAATTAACTCAGTTGGTAAGATGAATTTGTGCGAATCATATATTGAATCTTTTTGAAAACATAAGTCATGAGTTAAAGGGTGTTATATCAAAATAAGTAACCTTCAATCATTTCTCACTGTGGCTTTCCCTAGCTGTGAGAGTGTCATGTGGTTGGACTTCTATGTTGTTATGTCTAAAAGAAAAGTGTATTATCCTTTTGGGTGTGAATATTTCCGTGTTGACCTTGTGGTCATCCTCTTAATAAGTGGTTCCCAGAGTTAGATGTAACCTTGGTGATGACAAGTTGTGTCGTGTTATGTGTCAAGCAAGTCAAAAAAAAAATATCCTGTCTTTTACAGTGTTGTTCGTGTGTGAATTTTTGGGTCGTTACAATTTTAATCCACTATAATTGCATTGATGTATGCAAGTAAAACATAAACAAATATTATATGGTTAGGATTTGATCTATAGTACTTCACTAGCTCAAAGTTTTTCAGTGAATCCTTGTTGTACCCATGCATTAAATATTTTGAATCATTGAATTCCATGACATTTCGTTTAGATATTTTTGGTTAGGAAAACCTTTTCAAATACAAAGGCAAGCATATATACAAGTTTATTTATTTCCACGTGAGATTATTCAAGGTTAGAGTGTGGCACAAGTTGGAAGCATGCTCCTAGATGTTCTTTTTTTTTTATTTGCACTTGCCAATTCCACTTATTTAAAATTACTCAAGGAATTTTCAATAATGCCATTTTTGTACATCTTGCAATGACTATATTCCATAAAATTGCATCTTTGTGAGACACTATGTAAAAAAAAAATGATTTCCTTCCATATACTTCCGTATTTTGTACAATTTTTATAACTCCACCTGCAAGTACAACATCTAACAGAAAACTACTTTCTATTATTTTTCTATAGATGTCTACACCCTTTTCCAAAGTTCCTATTTTGGGAGCTTGTAGGATGGATGTTTGTAAAGGTAGTTTTGTTTAGATTTACACATAGTAGCTACATTTTCTTAAAATCCTAGGAGATTTTTTCACCAAGCCTAACACGTGAATATCCAATAATAATAGTAGTTTGTGATACCACATTTTATTGAATATTTTATTCTATAATCCTTAAATTCCAATTGTGAGAACCATTTATTGCACATCATACAATCATTTCATTCCATGCAACATCATTATGTTCATGAATATCACATCCCACAATTTTCATATATTTTATCAAAAAGATAAGTCATAAAATGTGGAATGGTTAATGAAGGAAAGGGAATAATCCATGTTGTGTAGCTGAGTATGTAGCTACACATGCGTATGTATATCTTGAAATGGATGTACACACATATGCGTAGTTGCGTGCACAACTGTGCAATAGTGCTTGTCACCCAGTGTTCATAAAAAACTCAACATTTATAACTTATTCTTGTTTGGATTTGATGTTCCTATGTACTTACCTTGTAGGGTATAATTATACAATGCATTGTTGGATTGTTTGGTTGTTGTACATGTAATAAATATTGTTGTGCACCATGCTATGTTATGTGTTACGGGTTACTTAATTTGTTGAATGAAATGATTCAATGCATCGGTATATTCCTTGGTCATTGTACCTATTATCATTATTTTGGTTCATCTTACTTGTTACAAATTACGTTTTATTAGCTATGGTAAATTTATACAGTAGTAATGTTTTACTCGATCGCTATAAATAATGATTTGAAAATATGAAGGACTTATATACAACTATAATGTATTATTTGGATAATTGTAAATATTGATGAAAGTTGAAAAGTTTTCTAAATATTTTATTACCTTGGTCATAATGTAGAGAACATGTAATTAATGATTTATAATCATGCATTATGTTTAAATTTGTTGATTTTATTCATGCCTTCAATTAATCGTAACCCCAAGATGAAAGATCCATTGGGTATGTTTAATGTTAGACCCTAAGGCCGGACAATGGATTGTTAATAATATTCAAAGCCATTAATATGGTGATGGATTTAAGATTGTGATGAATCTTAACCCAATGTATATGGCTTATGTTTGTTATAAGTTCCTTGGTGTTGAATTATTGGAAAGTGATATCTTGGATTTGATGGTTGTTGGTAAAACATTTCACCATAATCCTTGGTCTAAAGTATGGTTAGTAACAACATGGTTTTTGACTTCAAATGTACGGAAAATAATTACTTATAATTTCCATGGTTGGTTAATGACCCAAGGGATTTTGGTTACATTTATGTTTAAACCTCAACTAAGCTTGAGTTGCATTGATTGTTGATCAATGCATTGGTTGATTAACCATGTAAAGAAAAGAGTTTGTTAAAAATATTGGATTGTTCATTTGAAGCTCCTCCACCGCCAAATTTGGAGGGGAAATTAGTGAAAATTGAATAAAGGCCACTATGTGGCTCTACAAAACTTGATGTGCATTTAATGCACACCCACATAATTTGGAAATCCCAAAGCTTATCCAAGAAGATATCTTGCATGCATAATGTCATTCTCTATATTTTTTGGTATTATTTTTTTAGGGTTGATTTTGGTGAAGCCATGCATGGAGTTACGGATTTTCAGCTCCAGTTTGATCGCGAGCTCTGTGGAACAAGTTGTGCATGGTGTACTAGTTGGTCTTACTAAATATTTCATGTCGTAAATTTTGTATATGAATAAATATACAAGTAATTACACCGAAGATGTCCCCCCTATGGGAAAGGCCTTTGCAGACATTTCTGCAACTGTGTTAAATTTGACAGTTTGACGGCCATTTGGACATTTTTACGTTTTCCTAGTGGAATTTCAGTGGTTTTCTGGTTTTTACTTTATATTTCCATGGCTCATTAATGTCGTGGTAGATTGCTTATGAGTGCAAAATGTTGGTCAGTTATTTCCATTTTAGCTCTGCCTTTTTCTCATTACGTATGGGTATCCTGATTTGTATACATATGTCTTTCCCCAATTTGCTCTTGATTTGTGCTTTTGAGCTGAACCACTCTCTTGTTGTTGGGGTTTGTGAATCCCCCTGTTGAGCCTTCATTGTTTTACTACTTTATTGTTCTTTTTTCAGGCATTGACAGTTCTTTAGCACTTGTGTGGATGTTTTTATTTGTGTCTTCTGATTTAATAAATGAAATTGGGGTTCATTTTTCACGCATATGTCATTTGAAAGTGTATTACATGCCTGTGATGAATAGGGAGCTTTATGACAAGACAAATGGTTGTTTTTGTCAAGATTTTAGGTTTCAAAGAGATTTTACTTGTGGGAATATTTTATTTGGTGTGTAATTTGTCTGAGTAAATGAATCAATGAAAACAACACATGTGAAATGTTTGACATAATGCTTAGAATAAATTTGGGTGTAAACTATTTCACTAAATGATTCATAAAAATTTTGAACAAAACAATACATGCGAGATGTTTGATGAAAGTATTCGAAGAAGTTTGGATTTAAACTGTTTGATGAAATGCATGGAAGGACTGTGGGCTCAAGGCCTTGATTGCTTCGAGAAAATGCATGAGAAGAAAGAGTTCCCGTGCATATTGTGTGATAACCATATACCCTGCACACATATTTATTTATGGAATTTATTCAAATAGTTGTTGGAATTTAATCAAATAGTTCACTGAACATGCCAATTTTTGGAAAAATAGTTAGGATTTGATGTATTCTTTTTCTCTATCCTACAGCTGTCATTTAAGAACATGCTGGGAAAATGATAATTCTTCATTCTAGGTGTGTTGGTTCTTTGTTAAAAGTATTTTATTTATTTCTTTATCTTGTATGTTTCAATGGTTAACATGAAGACATATTGACATGTTGGATTTATTCTGATATTTTCATTTTATAATGGCTTGCTATGATTTTGTACTCCCAATTCAAATAGTTTTTTGTTGGATGTTGATTACGTTCAAAACCAAACCTTGTTGGTTTGGAAATGAATAATGGCTCTTAAAAATATCTTTTAAGGGTCCACGAATGATCTCTACCGTGTTTCATTTTTTCGGCAATTGGGTGGTCCAAGGTTTCTTTTTATTCTTTCTGTTGATATAGACTATCAGTTTTGAAATAATGTCTCTTCTACTCCTTTATGGGTTCTACTTATGACACTTGAAGCTCCCTATTACTGGCAATATGTATCTTGTTTTAATCATCAGACGTTCTATTCTGCTACTCTGCTCTGAATCTAAAAAAAAAATCATAAAATGTAATGTTTACTTCCTGGTTCCTTCTCTTAAAACATGTTTTGAATGAGGACTATTGACACTTGAATGTGTTACTTAATTTCTTGAAATATTTTTATGAACATGTGTCTATTATTAAATCCAAACTTGGGTTTATTTAAGATATATTGACATGCTTGAATTATTCCCATTTTTTAAAGTTTAGAATATCTTGCAACGATTTAACACTCGCAATTCAAACAATTTATTGTTAGATCTTGATTAGGTTCAATACCAACCCTTATTGGTTTGGAAATCAATCATGACCCGCTAATCTATCTTTTGACTAATGTAGACATGATGTCTATTGTGTTTCATTTTTTATAAAATGGGCTGGTCCAAGTGTTCTTTGTTTAGTATTTCTATGGATATAGACTATCAACTATGAATTAATGACTTTTCTGTTGCAAACATCCTAGTAGAAACTGGGAAAGGGAAGTGTAAAACCGAGCACACCAAACCAAATAGCTTAAAAAACTATTAAATCCAATCTTTAATTGATTTAATAAATGATCAAATATTTTAGGTCGATTTGTGTCTAGGTTTAGTGTGTGATTGCATTTGAAAATCTGATTTTTCCTTCGCCATTCTGCTTTTTATGTTTTATGAATTTGCACAAACCCCTGTTTTGTTTTTCATTTTTCTCACAAAAGACAAACCAAATTGGGCTGAAATTTGGATAGGTTATTATTAACACATGTATCTTCAAACCATTTAAATTTTGGAGAAATACAAAACATAAAAAAATAATTAAGACTTTTTGTTTAGATGGGTTAAGTATTTTTTTGTTGATTTAATTGTGAAAACCCAAAAAATACCAGATTTGGCTGCAACACAAGTATGGTGTGATTACATTCAATCATAGAATTTTAGGATGTTATGTACTCAAATACAAGATCAAAATTACTCAAAAATGCTACAGGAAAAACTCATCTTGTAAGAGTGCACACAAAAACACACTAAGAGCAAACTAGGCGAAGCAAACCTAAATTAAACATGAATACAGTGAACAAAATGGATGAAATATTGTGGATAGAGAGTACAAGATGGAGATGAGAAGCCAACGCAAATGAATGATGCCTTCCAGATGGGTTATTTCATGCCCATAATTTTACCACCTGAAATGTAACATAAAAACTGGTAATTGTTTTTTGGTTGTTATATGATGCAACACTTAAAATTTTTACACTTGTCACATGACACATAACAATGGGCCCACATAATTCACTACCACTTACTTTTGCATCATTCCAATGAACACATGGTTTACTGTTTTAATTTTGAATGCATCATGATTTGCTACAAGGAGGTATTTCATTTGCGGAAGAACGGATCATATCCTTCAGTCACATAATGTCACAATGCTATTGCATTCTACATCATTCACACATTTAATCTAGAGTTAGTATTCCCTATTTGATCCCTCTTAACACTTTCAGAATGTACTACTCAATTTCAATTCTTAACATAAAAGGTTGGTTCCAAGAGTGCACATATTCGGCGAGACCTGAAGAAAACACTAGTCAATGCTTAAGACATGGGGTGTGCACGACTAAGTTGTATAACCCAAAGTAGATGTTACTAGTGTAACGCCTACTAAAATTCCCGCAAGAGACTCAAGAACAACCTAGGTTTAGTTAGAAAAATTATGGAATAATTTTTTGATTTTATTTTTAAAAGGAAACGACAATAACCGTCATAGGAATTAAATTAAATTCCTGGAATAACGCTTTATAAATTTTTTAAAGTAGTCGGAAAAAGAAAGACAACTGAACAACATTGACTTAATTTCCAAAGTTAAATGAGGATTTAAATTCACTTAATAAGCTTTGATAATTATTTTAATATTTCTTATTTTTAGTTTCATGTCATAGCCCCATTAATCCCCTCAAAATTTATTATAATCACCAGACTAAAAGTCCCTTAGTCTTAAATCATGCTTCTTAATATTTAAATTATTTCTTAAGAAGTTAAGGAGTGCACAACTTAACCTAACCCCTTAGGCCCCCTTCAAAACATTACACCCAACATTAAATATTTCATTCCCACTTAAATATCCCACCACTTAAGTGATGTAGGGTTCATCCTCCACCATTGGATCTATTCTATTTGAGTCCTTAGATCTAGGTTGCACTAAAGTAAACCTAGAAATCCTTATGGGCTTTCTTATACCTATTGCTTATTCTATTTTCTCATTTCTCTTGTTTGTTTTGTAGGTTGGAGGAGAAGGAAGGGAAGCCATTAGGCCATTGAAGATGATTGGAAGCTTTCTTGATTAAACTTTGTGTTTGAGACATGAATTTGTTCATTTCCCTTTTGTGGTTATTATTGTCTCTTTCGTATTTGCCATTCCAAGGTATTTTACTTGTAAGGAATTGTGTATACCCATTTGAGCAAAACTAAAAACCCCATTATATATTTATTTTTTTTAAAAAAATATAGGTATTTATTTATATCTAGATACACAAATTTATGTATGATTGAATAATTGTGTATTTAATTTGACTCAACAAAAATAAATAAAAATAAAAAAAATAAAAAAATGTAACTTTATATATATATATATATATATTATATATATATATATATATATATATATATATATATATATATATATATATATTGGTATTTCACCAAAAGAATGTGGCCATGCAAAGCAAAAAGGCCATAAAAGATTTTCCATGGATCTCATAAATTTCATTTAAATTGATTTGGTCGCTATTAGTTCAAGGGTGGGATACCCTCCGGAACTAGTGAGGTTCCCTGTGTCATTTTATTTGGTAAAAGTGTTGGGGAAGGGGCACCGACTCCACCCCCACCCCTTATAAAATATAAGGGTTGAGTGTGGGGTCGACTGCACCTCCCCCCAACCTTTTAATAAAACAATATCCTACATCTAACCGGTGCGGCCCAATCATGGCCAAAAACCTACTTTTTCCCTTTTTATTAACCATGTCCTCACTAAGCCGTGAGACTAGAATATTAATTTAGATACTTAAAGGCATTAATATTAAATATGTCTTAACTATGTCTTCACTTCTCCTTTATTTTTATATTAATTTAAAATACTTAAAGACATTAATATAGGTATGATTATAACATATATATATATATATATACACACACACACACACACACACACACACACACACACACACACACACATATATATATAAAAGTACATTGACATTTATTATTAAAAAGAACTTGTTTATATTTGTTAATGATGTTTACTATATTTATTTATTTAAAGAAAATAATTAGATATTTTATTATCTCACACACACACACACATATATATATATATAGTTTTCATTTAGTTTCCTATTGAAATTTAGGGATAACAAATAGAGAGGAACAAAATAACTATTGTAATTGTAAAATTTGTAAGAGTATTTATTTTACACACACTTAAGCAATTATAGTAATGCATGAACTGAAATATTTATTAATTTAATCAATTTATCAATTTCGTTTTCATTTATATAACTATTTTTAAGGGTATGATTAGTTGTGGTTCATCCATTCACTCAATTCAAACCTTATTGCAACAAGGATGGTCTATATTATAAAAACCATTCTATCTATTCCTTCTTATACATCATTTGAATAGGAGAAATAATAAGCATACCCAAATAAATTTGATCTCATTCAACCGGATTAACAATGATTTCGAAAGATCAACACTCTCTTTTCATTCAACTTAACTAACATTCATACTTAAAAGACCTTTTATTTGCATTTCAACATAGTTACAGAGTTTCCATTTTGATAAAGGGATACAAGCCTTAATAAACCATTTATTCGATTTATTACAAATAAAGTTTATATATAATATTAAACTATTACATATTAGTTTCTTGAAATTGTTAAAACTTAAAGAGTGGACTTGAAACTCATTTTCTACACAATTACAAGCCCACGGTAATTACATTTTAAATTTTATTTAACTTAATGTATCAAGCAATCCCTTAATCTCTTCCATCTAATTTCCAATGTATTTTTGCTGTTATAATTGTAACTAATTGTTTTAAGATCAAAACTTTGCACCCCATTTAAAAATGTCACACAAAAAAGTGAACAAAACAAAATGTAAAAAAACAAAATTTCACAATAAAAAAATTGCTACTAATCAAAATGTCAATACAACGTTATTTATTCAAAGAAATTAAAGAATACAATCCTCTAAGACTACCGCTCTCGCATATTACAGTGGATGCATACATCCTTATTTATTGAAAGAAAAGAAAGAATACAATTCCTATAAAGAAAGGGATCCCCAGAGAGGCTGTGGAAAATATATTTTACTCACTCAACATTACAATCGAAACATCCAACATGGCTGCAGAAAAACAATGTCTACCACATAGTGCTTGCTACAATGGCTCCAACCAAAACACTGATAATCGTTGAGGGTGTGAAAAGGGCTACGGTTTGAGTCCACCATCTTGATCAAGTCAAGCACACAACAAATATGGGGGAGTAGCAATGCTCTCCACCCAACCAAGATACCCAATGTAGAGGAGAAGACATCCTCTCCATTGGCCCCCGAGCCCCAACCGCATTACAATAGGAGACTATCTCAACTCATGGCAACTTCCAGCTTCCACAATACTTGACAAATAATTTCACATTCATTCCATTACATACAAAACACAACAATAACTCAACAAGAAGAAAACGACAAAGTAATAAGATCACAAGGCTTATCAAGAAGCCAAAAGAGTAACACCTATGGGGAGGCCACTTATGCCTCCCAATGGGAATGGGTGCCACCTAAAAATCCTCTAATGCAAAATACAATACCCCTAACAACTCTTATGCCTCCCTCAGGTACCCCTTATCCCTCCATCCACTCTTATGCCTCCCTCAACTCTTATGGCTCCGTCCAAGTAAGAACAAGAAGAAAAATGCAAGCATTTCTCATACTAGGTGGGCACCCAACCCAAAATCCCTCAAGAAAATGATCTCTTATGCCTCCCTCAAATAAACTCCCCATAGTCTCCTCCCACTCCCAACTTAGGCATTCTACCTGTTCCCAACAAGAATTTCAAAGAAACAATAACATTCAACACAACATATACACACATACATATAACAATAACATAATATAAACAAAGGTGAAGCTCTTACCTTGCCATGGTAGAGCTTGTTCCAAGTATGAAGTTTCAAATCCCTCCAAAGATCAAGCAAGCAACCACAAGCTCCAAAAAAATTCCAACAAGTATCAACAAGCTCCAAAAATCCACAAACTCCTCCAAAATCCTTTACTCTCCAAAATACAAGAGACTAAAAATGAACATGTAACCCCAAAACAAGAAAAAAACGATTCCATAAATAGAGAAAAGAGAGGGAGGGATGATGTGGCTCCAAGTAGGATGCCACCTCATTTTCCCTCCACTCCACATCACTTGGTCAACCTCATATTCCAATGCACCATTAATGAGTGGTTGGAGGAATGACAAGCACCTTACACACTCCATCTAAGCCCACTCCCCTCAAAGGACAAAATTAAATATTTGAAAGGAAGTGCAATTAACATTTTACCTTTTCATCCCCCCCAAAACACTTAAAAGAGTCTAAATTTGACCTCCCAACCCATAGGTAGGGTTGGCATGGGCTTTTAAGAGGTGTGGGACAAGTTTGACTTGTCCCAAAGGCTTTCAAGTTTGGCCTCTAAGGCCAAATTCGAGTTTACCATGTGGGGTAGAGTGTGCTACACTCAAAACTCAAACACACATCATTCAACACAAAATCCAAAGTAAATCAAGCCTAATAAATGAACTCTCTTTTAGTCATATCTTTTAATTAGTTTAGGACAAATTCAAATTAGCTTAATTAAGACACTACAACCCATGACTAATAAAGGGATAAACACCAATCCAAAAATATGAATAATAACACAAGTAAAATTTTACTTACTAAGATAAAACAGCATACTAACATAATAGAAAGGGAAAATTAAAACAAAACAACACATGACCCCTAGGTCACAATTTTCCCCTAACCAAATAATTCTAACACACACACAATTACATGTTGCCATGGTGACCCTAGTTGGACTCTTCTCGAATTCCCATGTGTTTGGTCTCCACTCCCCCGATATTGTTGTGAATATAATATACCTACAGAACAAAGAATACCTCCTTCGGCCTTGTGGCTGCATTAAAACAGTCATGCCAAAATATAAGATATAAATCTAAAGTCAACTATATACGAATTATTATCATCTATGCAAATACGATATCACTTACAATTTCTAGCACATTTCTATTACACATATTATTCATGTCAAAACGATCATCACATTAATCCAATTATCAAGATCTACTCAATATGATTTAAACATATCACATGTCAGAATTACAGATAAATAACCATGTCAAAAGTGTATCAATATCAACAACAAAAGTCTCTAGTAGTCCATATGCATCATATAACGATCAAATGAATATCAGTTCAGTATCTCTGATATCTACTAACATGCTATATCAAAAACTACAATATATCCATAAGTGCATATGACAATATCGAAAAATAATAATCAAAAGGTGTCCGAAGGAAAGTGGGCACTACAACTAGCCACCAATCTCCTATGGGTTAAAGAAAAATCATGGTCCCACTAAATAGAAGGATAAGAGTATAACTCAGACACTGAGTCATGAGTATCCATGCACCTCTTATCAAGGTGTTTTGTAAGTACATTAATTAGGCTCGAACATGATTTATCCTTCCCTTAATTTGGTAGAATGGAGATGCCTAGGTTAGCACAAGGGTGTGACCATGGAATGACACAAAATTTGCTAAATTATGATGACCCAAATCCACCCATGACCTGGGTGTTGTCTTAAAAGCATAATTACCAAAAGGAACCCAAGCTAATTAGGGTAAAAGGCCCTCATTTAATTCTATCATACATACCTGGATTGTTGAGAAGATCAGTTATAAGACCACTAGGAGTCCTAAGGACATACTTTCATGGTACAAACCAAAACATGGCTCATGTACTTCTCTTCACACATTTCTCTAAGACGTTCAAGGACACATATAGGGAATTATGCATATAGAAAGAGTTTCATAATTAGATTAGTGGGTATGACAGCATTATTCCCACGATAATTCCAGAGAAATTATTACCATGATATTCTAGCAGGGGAGACTAATCTTCTAGGTTAGGACCATAAAAGTTCTCATAATTAATTCTTGTAGTGACATTAATTCACGATAAGCTTGGTACATTATAACATTTATCACGTTTGATTACGTCCAATAATGAGTGAGATTAAAGGGGCTTGGAAGTCTTCCATTAATTTTTGTGCAATAATAAGCACAACTTAATAAATTTTCTTCCACATCATGCACTTGGGGTTATAGTTAGATAAAAAGAACGTCCATTTACATACTGGTAGAAGGATCCCACCTTAGTCTATTTAATACCGAAACCATTATCATTAGTATTACATAATACATTGTTATATATTTTCCTATGCTAAACATGTAGTTCTGTCTTTTCGTTACTTTATAGTCCACTTAAAATGCACATGATGATGGTTAATATATTCTCACAGCGAGTCAGAAATGTTCACGAGTGGATATTCTACTAAAGCGACACTCCAAAAACAATCTACTTGTACATTGCCAAGCAGCTGATCCACTGTAGATCCAGCTACATTTTTAATCCGCGTCAAAAGCTATATGAAAGATCGTAAAAGGATATTACTATTGTGAGTCCATTTTTGAGATGTTGAGTAATAGTTCTTATTATTTATAAGTGTAAGATTTTTATCTACAATCTATTCAATATCAATGGAGTATGGATTTATATGCATATTATATGAGAAATGTTCATTTTTTACTATTTATCATAGAGTTGCAGACTTATATCTGTTGTATTAGTCACCATTCAAACTCCAAGTTTGTTCCCTGGAATATCCTTCTAATTTAGAGATTTAATTATATTTCAGCTCTTCCAATTAAGGAAAAAGGTACGTTGATGCCTATGGTTGCAGCAGACTGGCTCATATCTAACAAGCGAAAAGAAAATCTTGTAGGTCACCCTGGAAGCTTTATTCAAGTACACGTCACTTGTGGCTTAAGATGGTATTTTACATCAACAACTACCGTAGGTTTTTTAAGACGCAAAGTATTGTTATTATGAACGGACTACATTAACACTGGTACTTGGCATATGAGACTCCTTTGTGGGGGAAAACAAATTATTTAATTTACGTTATATATATATATATATATATATATATATATATATATATGTAATTTTGTACCTCAGATTTTGATCATATGATGGTTGTTTTTGTTTAGATGTGTGAAGTTATAAGTTTCAACATCATAATTCCTTCGCAACATATCACATGGACTTGGAAAAAGTTGACATTGTAATAACTGAAGATCTGTATAGTAGCAGTCATTGATGAAGGTTCCATTTTTCATGTCAGATAATGCCAGGTAGACATTTTTAGTTTGTTACATATTTATCCCTATTTTGTGGGTTAGCTTGATAATTTGTTGGGAATTGCTTTAAGATGCATTTCTATGGAAATAGAAAACAATTTTCAAATCGACTTTCGAGTTTCACAAGGTCTATGAAGTATATTTTGATGAGTAATAGATTCTAGAGATGTGATATTTTGAGTTTTATATATTACAAGGAGAATATGTTATATAACAGTTGCTTACTCCTTTACAAGTGATGGTGACCTATTTGTTGTCGTTCTTGGATGATGAGACGATCCTCCTCAAGGGAGAATGATTTTATTCTCTCCCTCTGCCTCTCTGGAATGACCCAAAAGATTCACACACACACGAACAACACAATAAAAGACAGGATAATTTTTTTTTGACTTGCTTCGACACATAACACGACACAACATGTCGTCACAAAGTTACAACCAACTCTAGGAACCACTTGTTACGGGGATGACCACAAGTTCAACACGGAAACGTTCACACCCAAAAGGATAATACACTTTTCTTTTTTGACAAGACAACATAGAAGTCCAACCACAGAACACTCTAACAAATAGGGCCAACCACAATGAGATATTCTTGAGGGTTATTTATCTTAAAAAGACATCTTGCAATTCTTAGCTTACGTTTTCAAGGAGGCTCAAGATATGATTCATACAATTCATCTTACCAAGCTAAGTTTATTCTTTTGACACTGAGTAATCATCTTTTAAATCTTCTCTATTATGACATTTATTTGCTTAATTCGTTTATTTAGAGAAAGGGGTAATTTAACTTCACAAGACCATCTATTAACACTTACACTACTAGAACTTGTTCATGCCCATATGACAACATGGGTTTGCATTCAACATAATTAAGAGAAGAAAGACAAAGCACCTTGGAAAACGGTTAGAGGGAAAAGGTTGAGTTGGAATCATCTTCAAGACCTCATTAGCTATTACCAAGATATAATTGAAACTTGAAACCTTAACCAGAATTATTAAATATTTTACTTGGGCCTTACTAAATGAGTTTTATAAAAATAAAACAATTTACCATCCAATGGCTAAGAGATAGATTGCATGGTTTCTAAAGTGTTATCTCCTGCTTATTAAATCTTATTATCTTCCAGAACAATCCATAAATTTCTGTTAAGTTCGTTTAATAATTTCTCCATGAAAGAGATAGTGTTCATGAGTGTAGCTAGGGATATCAAGTTATATAATGTTACTTAACAAAGTATAGTTTCATCTTTGATCACTTATGGAATTACATGCTCTCAAGTTGGTCACCTCTACACTAATTTATTTGCAATATAAATTTTAGTTTAACTTCTATAAGTATTAAACAACCCGTTTTATTTTACTTATAACACACTATGACTAAGTCTTAGAAAGATTTAACTCAACATTTAATCGCAGGGATAAAGTTTAACAATATTCATTTACGAAAACGAAATAAGGTTACATCAACTCTTAGAATCCCGATAATCCATTAAGGTCACTCAACAAGTGGTAAACAAATTTTCTTATGTTTTCCAAGATAGGTAGATAATTCAAGGTTCCAAAGTTAAGACGAAATAATCCACGATACAATATACTAAGACATTGATCCTCTTCTAAAATTTCCACTAGATGTTATCAATAGTTGAACAAAATAATAAGGATTCATAAAAAAGAACTTCTCACTGAGGTTGATGTAAAAATCTACAAGTCTATCCCTCATCTACTCGCAAAATCCATCTGCAACAAATTTTTCCACAAGAGTCAGTTCGCGAGAACTGAGCAAGATAAGGCTACACAAAACCACCATAAATATTATCTAACAATACCACAAAAAGGAAGCACTTTATTACAAGAAATGGGTCAAACCTATAAACACTATTAACACATCAAGTTATAATAAAGTCTCCATCATGCCAATCAAAGAAGGAGAAGACCTTGTACTTCAGTTAGGAGTAAAAGCAACAAAAGTATAGCAATTGTATGAGAATGGCCCTTGGCCCTATAAGGAGAAAATAAACAATCTAGCAAAAACAGAATTCCCGTCAAGTAAGTAATTAAACAATAATTACAATATTGAGATTTGATATATAGACCAACCATCTAGAAATTTATCAAAGGTACCAAGCACATAGGCTGAAATAATATATTCCTAAAAGAACAAGAGTTGATCGACCCAAGAAAGGGGAACCACGGGTTTCAAAAATTAACACAAAAAGCCATGTATAATAGAGTTTCAAACCAGAAATCAAATAGAGTATACACACAACATAAGTTTCGAAGCGAAGGCAAAGTATACTAGTTTTGACCATTAACTACAAAGATTTTCCAATCATTCAAGAAGGGCCAATATCTTACAGGCTAGTAGCAAACACGCGAGAGAAGAAGGGAGTTCCGTCAAACAAGAGTATACAATAATGTCATCAACAAATTTTATAATACTAAAGATTTGCAAACCTCCAAAACCATTCTAATGTTTGGTTAATTTAAAATAAATTACCCATTTCCCAAAACAACCATATTTTAAGGCAACCCTTGGTAACACAGTCAGCCATCACACATAGATACAAACATAATTTCTAAGTGACATTATCAAAACAAAACTTTCCGCTATGAATCCATAAGACTATCAAATGAAAGCTGAGTTTTTTTTTTTCGAAGATTGATCACATTTAAGGAAATTTCCATCACAAAATATTAAGGTAATTACGTGCATAAAAACCAACCAATATTAATTAATAGCGTTAACATTACAAAGGATAAATAATGCAAGTTAGGAAAAATAGAAGAGTGCCATCAACAATAATTCATAGAGGGGGATTAGACCAAAACTATTCTAGTGTCAACGAGGTACTAGATTCGCACAATGAAACCTCGAGCTTAGTTGATTCGAAAAGCTAGTTATGGTTCCAGTTGATAGGGATGGTCAAGGTACTTCTTGAGGATGGCCTTAAAAGCCTGGAAACAAGATGAAAGATAATATAAGAGTCTAAACACATGAGACGGAAAACAAATTGCATAGAAACCTTTTCATTCTAAAAGTTTAATACCGAAACTCTAAGCTGGCTAGCCCATGCTTTGCTCACACTAATCCTACAACCTTTCTTTCTCGATGCCAAAAGGTTATCAAAGGGACTTGCGAAGGAGCTAACAAAAAACGTCAAAGACAAACTTGGGTGCTAGGGAGGGGATTCATAGTTATCGTAAACTTACTTCCATGATATCGAAAATACTAGTTTGATCAACATAATAACTAGCAACTCAATCGCAGAGAAGAATTAATTACATAAACAAACAGACGAAGGTCTATCATTCGAGTAAGAGAAACATCACACCCATAGGAGAGGGTACACACATCCTTTCAACCAACATATTGACAATGATAAAAGCTAAAACAGGAAGAAAACAAGCAGAATGAGGGAAATATCCCATCATGACATCCAACTGGACAAATCAATGCAAGGAAAAAGGTGGTTTGATTTCACAATAATTTTAAATAAAATAACAGTAGAAAAGTGTAGAAATATCTTTCCTTTTTTCTCCAGATTCAGATAGGTTTCATGGACACCGCCCAGACCAGCAACAACAATCCAAGCCTAATTCCATTTTCTTCAAGCTCGTTGGGTTCCCAAACATCGACCATCTTCATGTTGGCATAGGTAGGAGTTCACGGCCAGGGTGGGTGGTCTAAAATACTTGCCAACATCCTCCCAACGCGTGTCGAAAGGGAAAGTTACAACAGAACATGGACATCCATCCAGCACAATGGAAAATCCACTTTTGGAGCCCATTTAAGAAGCTGGAAATAAAATATGGTCTCTTATTTATCACTGCAGACCTGGCACAATGCGCCTTGTTATAGTGCCAGACTATGTCTGCAGATTGCTTCACATGGCATTACCAAAAATCTCTACAAGAACATTTTCCTTTTTTTTAAAGTGATGGAACCGCTTTGCATCTCTCACAACAATTTGCTTTGCAACAATCTTGGACAAAACCTGGTGTAGTGTGGCAGTCAACACATACATTAAGGTTCTTGACAACTCTGAGAGTTGTCCCACAAGGAAGGCTTAACAATGCAAATGCAATTGCCATCTTCTCACTATGGTGGCAGAGGAATACTTTTACTTTCCCGTTCACTCAGTACATGTTATGAATCTGAAAGATATCCTGCTACCTTCATCTCCCAAGACATTTTCTCCAACATTGCATAGATCTCCTGTGCCTGTGGGTGTGATCTGTCACCTACACAAAAAGCATGCACCATTTTATTTCCTTTAATCCAACTACATCCAAGTTTCTTTTTAATTCCTCTATCCTTCATCAATCTCCTAATAAGTTCATAATTGCAAAGCAAATTGTGCTTCATGAATACTCTGATATGAAACAGATCCGCCTCTATGAGATCCTCTTCCATGAATTACATCGTAAAACAAGTAAGGTCTCAATAGAGAATCATAACAAGAAACTTCATCCGGTCTTCTGGTAACACTCTCACTATCACAAAGTCGATTTTGATAAAATATCTTGAAGGAGAAACCCGAATCTGAGGATGCATTCGACACTGAACAGAAAACAACATAGTTGGACAACCTGCTTACTGGAAGTGCTCACAAAGGCTTCTACTATATTGCAACATGCTTGCCGCTGCCTTTCTTCCATACTCGACCTGATATTCTGCCAGCTGCCGGCATCCTTCCCGCGGTTTTGTGTCCACTTGGAGAAATCCCCAACCCTGTACTCAGAAAATCCGGTCCCCAAAACCGCGTGGCCGTCACCTTTTTCTGTCACCACAAATGCAAATATTATGCATCCCAAGTAGGCCAAAAATGACCAGAAGCATGAAGAAGAGATAAAGCCAGAGCAGAGAAGTTACTCTGAAGCAGGCCCCCACGAAGCCCGCAAAAGAAAGTGGCATAATGCCGCCGCCGATGATAAAGATCGGCCACTGCCGAAAATGAAGGTAGTCACCGTTTTTTCTGGTGGCAGCCAAATTTCACCGCCCAGTATGGGGATCGACAACAGGAATGAAGGAAGTTCAACAACCCCACTATGGTGTTCGTCACCCTGAACATTTCTTTTTTTCTTTTTCCACGACTCGGTTGTGAATTTCAAACTGTAAACCTCTGTTGTTCTTGCTGGATTTCAAACTGAGAACCTGTGTTGCTTTCAAACTCTAGACCTCCCAATCAATTTGTTTGAAAGGCTTTCAGAGCGACCACCTCTAGCTCAGCTCCATCTAGCCATCATGACAAACCTGACTGAGCCCATACGCATTGAATGAAAAGATCAAAAAGAGATCTGGGTGAAGAAAAACAGGCCTCCACCGACTCCCATCTCCCTCACGCAAGGTAAAAAAAACGTGACAGTCATAACAGTCTGCAGGTTGGGTGGTTGGGAGGAGACTAATGTCATCCACATGCAAACAAGACCTGCGAATGGACCTGGTCAGCCAAGGTGGCGGTGGAGGGTAGGTGCAAGCAAATTAATAGATTGAAAAACTGCACAGTCCTCACCTTCAAAGGCGCCACCACCCAACCTCTCTCCCCTTCCACGTAAACCAAGGCTGGAAAAGACTACTAACATGCCCAAATGCCTTGAAAAGGTTTTTTAATATTCTATTAGAACTTTTTACAACAAAAGTCATTACGCATTTCACCGATCAAAAGCATGATAAGCTCACTAGATGAAAGTTAGAAATGACCCTCGGAAACAAAAGCGCACTTACGACAGAATGAGATGGTGAGACAAAGCGAAAGAAGGGAAGAAGCTATTCCAAAATAACTCGGCAAAAAGGTCAAAGTCACCTGATGATAAAAAGGGAGCTCAAATAAACGTTCAATGAAAAGCAATGGGGGCAAGGTGGCAGAAACGGAAGTCGATGCCCAACGGGGCATTACACTCTCCCCACCATCATTGCTCTCTATGTCATGAAAGAAAATGCATCAAGCATACGATGTCATCCATTACCTGCCTAAATCCAAATTTATTTCTTAGAGCGCTCTGTAAACAATGTCGATTGAAGAAGGTACTGCATATGCCTTTGATATTTTTAAGTGAATGCAGTTCGCAGATGTAAATCCAAAATTGGCAACCTTTGTCAGTATCCCACCAAATGTAAATGCTTTTCGTGTAGGAGATATCTCACACCCACAAACACAAGAGATCTATGCAAAGTTGGAGAAATTATTGTGGGAGATGAAGGTAGAATGGTATCATACAGATAGAGCACCTGCATTTAATGATGTAGATGTGGAGGAGAAGGAATTACTTTTCTACCACCACAGTAAGAAATTTGCAATTACATTTGGGTTGTTAAACACGTCCCCTAGAATGACTATTAGAGTTGTCAAGAACCTTCATATGTGTAGTGACTACCACACTACAACCAATTTTATCTCCAAGATTGTTTCTATGTGAATTAGGTATTTCTCGATATAATTTCTATGGTGAATTAGGCGCAGCTGCATTAGGATGTGTAGGGAGATGCACTTGTTTGGTATTATTGCAATCTATTTGATTTTTTTTCTATACTAAACAATTTGGGCTTTGAGGGCATTTCTTCTCCATCACACATTAGATTTTTTCAACTTGATGTTGCCTCTATATAAAAAAAATTAGACTCCAATGTTTGCGTAAAAATCCTAACTTGTGTTCTTGAAAAAAATTGAATAGATAGCAGTGGCTCTTTAATTTCAATGTGACCTTCTAGCATCAGGATAAATTTATTCATTGAAGGCCTTATTTTCCCATCCTCTTGAGTACACCAAAATGCAATTTTAATTACATTTACATCCTGTTTAGCATCATAATCAGTTGAATATCTTAGTTCTAGATCAAATACATCCATAATCTTTCCTTTTTCAATCATACCTACTGCCTATCATGGAAACTATTCCATACCCTTAGGATAGGAAAGGTCTAAATTCTTCCAACCACTAATTATTTCTAGCAAAACCATCCCAAAGCTGAAAACATCACTCTTTTCTATTGTAGATGCATGCAACAACCATTCAGGGGCTAAATATCCAGGGGTTGCGCTAAGACGAGTAAATGCATGGCTCTAAGACCTATCCATTAGCTTTAGTGTTTATTTTTGTAATTTAAATCATAGTTTTTTTAAAGAAATTGAAATAAATGTTTTAGCAAATATCATAGAAACCACACAAATTAGTCGATTAAATGTTTTAACAAGTATTATGATTTTTCCATATGTGTAAAATGGAATTGTTGATAATGTTTCAACAAGTATTATGTTTTTATCATGTGCTCATTCGTCCCCCGTCTTGCTTCTCCATTTTCACCTTGGTAATATATAACCAAAATTCTTGCAGCCCACTTGATCCACTTGTTTGGTATTATTTCCATCTGTTTGAATTTTTCATCTACCATACAATTTGGGCTTTGATTGAATTTCTTCTGCATCATGCATAAGATTTTTTTGCATGTAAATGAAATCTAGAATGCACATGGAGAGAATTGATGTATAACAATAACTATTGGTGGAAAGTCTCACTTTTGTTGATTTGTTGAGATTTATTTCCTCAATGAAACTTTAAGCTTCCTTTTGAATTTGGTAGTAGACTCCTTCTTGACCGCTCATTCCAAGTTTCATGAAAAACTAACTTAGTTTTAGGGTTCTATTCTCATGCCCTAGCTCTACTTGAACTGTAGCTTACAGTAAGGCATGAAAGGTATCTTTTTGTTATAATTTCTCCTAACACTTGATTCAAGACCCCAAATTTTACAAGGAGGACTGTATTAGTTATAATTTTCTATGTGTTTATGATCTTTTATCACATACATTAGGTATTGATCAATATAATTTTTTTGTGTCTATGATCTTTTTGCAGATGCATTGGTATCTGTATAAAATGTAGCCAAAAAATTCCTCCTAATATTCCACAATGTCTTGTGAAAGACAACAAATTTCTCGTAATACTCCACTATTTGGACTCTTTCCCCTTGCATACTAACAAATCTGCTTCTTGTTCTTGATCACTTGCGTTGTATGGATCAACTTATTTGAGGATTGGAGGTTTGTTTAATACATGTTCTTTAGTTGCAGTAGCTTTGAATGGTGTTCTGTGGAGGCTAGAGAAGATCACAATGCACTGGTAAGAAATTGCAAATGACCAGAATGAACTATAGAGGTTGCAGAGTCTTTGATAAGCCTATGGATTTCCTATGAGGATTTACTCAGTAAGTTACAATCAAGGGTTTTCTAATTATATATTTCTATTCAAGATTTTTGCAACACAGTTCCAATCTATGCAAAGTCTGTAATTCACTAACTGTAGCAAACACATGATTTTTCAGCATCTATTACTGATTCAGTCTGCACAACATGGACTTCAACCTTCTGATTTTGACCACATAAAGATTATAAATTTAAAACTTGGAGTCCATACGAACCACTCTCACCTTGTGACTCCGAGTATACCAATCACTAATTAAGACAATAAAGTCTCCATTTGGAGTTCCTAAGGGCACGAGAATCATTGATCTAGGGTTCATAATAAAACCTCAACACCCTCCTGTAGCTCTTTGAAAGTAAAGGGAAAGGAAGTAAAAGAATCTACCAGTATGATCCTTGACCTAAAAGTTACAGGTCCAGTTCCATCCTATAGGAATAGGACAATTGGTCCCAGATTCACCATCTTGCCAAGAATTTCTCTAATGCTGAACTCCATTCCTGCACAACCACTGCAATCTTGCATCAAACACATCTTTAGCTCACTTATAAGAGTTAGCTCCTCTATATAAGATTTTGTGAAGAAATCCTAAGTTTGAAATTCAACAAAGTTTCCATAATATGCAGCCCCTAATGTGAACGTAATGGAAACAACATAAACTATGTGCTATTGTAACTACAATGACATCCTTCAATTCCCCTAATTCATCCTCAGTTCTTAGCCAAGGTTTACGGGTGGGATTTTTCTTAATAAGTATAGAGTAGTCAGTACATATTTCGAAATATAAGCATTATATTCTAATGTATAGCATTTACAATTAGTATTGGTAGATTTTCAGAAATATAGTAAGATTGGAAAATATAGTAAATTTAGGTAATTTTTAAATTAAATATGTTATTTTCTACCAGTTAGCAAATCTAATAAAATTTTCATGATCTCGGCCATGTGTATTGGGGGGGCTAGAGAAGCTTCAACTTGGTTTTTATTTCACTAGTGTCATAGATTTTTGAATGCTTTCAATAACCTCTTCTTACAACTCATATGAATGTGATCAGTTGCGATGAATGATTTGACATTGGAGTGCTCCTTTGGCTAGAGTATACCATTGCATGTTCTACTTCGACGGCAAGCAATAATACACTTTGTATGAATAAATACATGATTCTGATGTGAAGATAAATATGAAGGAAGATTAAGAAATGATTTTTTTTTTGTTTTGATTGTCTTTTCCTTTCTGCTTGGGATTGAATGGAGGAATACGGACTGCATTACTCTTTCAGCTAAACTAGTATGCTTACAAACAAGTATAAACTAGTGTAGTGAACAAATTGATCATATGTCTAGTAGCTGAGAGTTTGTTCATAAACCTACTGGAATCTCTATAGGAATTTCATTATTTCCCATGGAAGTCTATTTTAATGGATGCAATTTTTGGTGTTTAGATAGGTGTTTCACTTTTAACACGAGGTAAGTTTTGAGGTCATCATATAACCAACACACCTCCTGGGCACTATTTTCCGCTTTATCGATGTAGACGAGTCTGTGCGTTTATAATATTAACAAGGTTTAGATACATCACAGGTTTTGTTTTGTCTGAATGTTATTTAGAAACATTGATTCATGAGGGTATGGTGTTTTCCTTTGATTTTAAACTATACTTGAACTCAAAGGCCTTTGACTAATTTATGACAATGTGTTAGGCTTAGGATTATCTGTCTTGCACTCTTGTATCCATCCAAAGCTTTGTAAATTACATCACTTTTTTCATATTGAATTGTTTTAAAGGTTAGACCTCATGTTTGCACTATTTAAATGAAGTGGTTCATCTATATTTTTACTTTACCAAAATCAATCACACCCCTTATCAACATCAACTAAAAAATGTCATAACTATCCCTCGAAAACAAAAACCTTATACCTTTCCGCATTCACATTGCATTGAACACATGCGATTGCTATTTATTTAGATTTTTACATTTTGCATTTCGTGGGGTGTTCTTACTGACTGATGCGCTAAGTTCGATTGTTCACTTTGATTGAAATTCGAAGTTTTGTAAGGAGAAATGAAAAAATTACTAATATCTTCTTAGTTGAACGCGTGGATACACTATCTTAACCTTGTAAATTTATTTGGAATAATTAGAAAACTCCTGCGTGTCTGTTATTATGTGTTAGAAGTTTTCAGTGTTAGTATTGTGATTATTTAAAACCAAAATCTGGGCTCTCCCCTCCGTTGGGTAATCGAATATTTAAATAGATAAATACTCTACGGCCAATTTATGTTTAGGTATGTGAGTTCAATTTACGAACCCATGCCATCAATAAATGAAATTAGTGTGGGTATTTTCATTTAATCTGTACGTTTTTTATATCGATTTCTTGGCTATAAATTTGTGACGTTGAGTCACTTTTCCAGGGAGGTAAGAGGGTTCGACTCGAACCCAGTTATTGTTGAAAAAAAGGTCACTTGGAAGGATTGTATGATCCGGTTGTAGATGGATTTCATTACCTAGATCTATTCCTGTGTTAGACAAAGTCAAAGAATACTTTGTTGGTATTTTTAAACTCTGAATGTATTGCCTTGTGCATTTAGTTTACTGGCAGAAAAGTTTGAGTTAGGGGCATGGGAGTTGTGTGCTAAAATGGAGCATGTACCAACACGAATATATTCAATAAAAAGGAGGGGTTTATTAAATCTATGTATGATGTTAGTTAATGGCAATGAATACTACCTCGAAGATATTTAACTCATCAATGTTCTAGTTTTTAAAATCAAGTTTTTAAAATCATCAATGTTCTAGTTTTTAAAAGATTAAGTAGGTTGAGCGCTTTTAAGTAGGTTGAGCGCATGGATGAAAGTACTTACTCAAATCAACAAAATAGGGTATCAAAACAATTCTGATTTCATGAATTATTGAATGTATTTTCTTACGAATGTTATACTTGCATATTGAGTAAGGAGTAGGGTATAGTGTATATAACCTTTGCATTTGATATTAATAACTCTGCAAGAAATTCATTGGATGTGGAAGTACGCCAAATTAATGACTTATTGTTAAGTGCAAATCCAGGTGGAAGTGTTGGTCTTATTTTCCTCACTACTTTGTCATCAATCGAGGTTGTTGGAATAAATGTGAACTAATCATAGTAATAATATTTGGCTCTTTGTTGAAAGAGGAGTGCTTAATTCTTGGATGTGTAAAATAAGTGCTCAAGCTATTCAATGATTTAAAAATGCATATATGCATAGATGTTGGGTACTTCAATTATATGCTTCGATTGTTTCATATGAGTTATACTTGGTTAGTGGTGTTCAAACAACAAATATATATTTAATAAATTCTAATGAATTAACTTGATATAGAAATGTGTATTCCACACCAGTTCCTTAGAACTAATCATTTAAAATTATTATTCTAGATTGTAGGTTTTGTTAAGTATCTTGAAAAGCCTAAAAAATATGGATTTCGTTATATTAGATTGATATTGTCTTGGTTTATATGATGTAATAAAAGTAATTGTATTTTATTAAAATTAAAGGTAAAAATTCACAAATGAATAAGGAATTTAAGGCCTATTGTAATTTGTTATAGATTACATTATCTTTATGTAATTTAATAACGAGCTATCAAATTCCATTATATGAATAAATGTTGTTGTTTTTACAACATACTTGTTATCCCGAATCATAGCACCCCTCTGTTTATACAAGTGCATATACTTGAACTCACGGTGTGATTGAATAACCTGGGTACTATCTCCAAGTTGTGGGACTTGCTACTTGAGATAGACCTCCAGAGAAAGCTGGTTCTTGCTCCTAAACTACCTGCCACAATCTACTCTAATGCAGGGGAAACTAACTATTCTAATTTAAATTTCCAAGGGACCAGTGAGAGAGAATGTATAAAATGAAAGCCTACACTAAAGCGGTGATACACCAGAAAAGGAGGGTGTGAGAGTAGTCTCCAAATGCGTGAAATACAAAAGCAAAGTGCACACTAGAAGAGGTGATGACAGTTCTCCATAATCTAGAAAAATGCATTCACAACGATATTCCAAGCATACACAATGATAATGGATCCCTGTAAGAACATAATAATAGACACAATATTCTTGTAGAAAGATTAAAGGGGCAAGAAGAATGCAAGAAAACACAGCACGGGAAGATACATCCACAAAGTGATATTTTATTGCTTCATGATATGCACAGTTCAATCTATAACAAGATAAGGGCCTGAATCACCATGCAAGGAGTCCACTACAAGGGCCTGCAGCACATTGGCTTCAAAAAGCAATTTTGACAGAGCTTTGCTATATGAAAACTCCCCCCTTTACAATGAGCCCAACACTCCAATTTATAGAAAAAATGAGAAGAGAAAGAGAAGGGAAAAATAAAAATCCCGAAATCTATCCTTCAACCACCTGTAAGAGGCATTAAATGGAGTAAAATGATTATATATTACTTACAAAAGGCTCCCCATACTGTCCCAAGTGCTACAGAAGAGAAAGAATGATGACCATGCCTCTTAATTGCACTCCCAACCACCAAAATAAAACACTGTTACGGATCCGGCCACATTTTCTTAAAAATATCAATCAATATCTCATCAAATCTAGAATTTCTTGATTACTGTATGTTAGGCTCAGAGCCACGATTCCAATGGTACCAATTTTGTGTGATTTCATTGAGAAATGCAAAATTTATGGCCTTCTGAGTGCGGGCAGCTATTTTGGGTCTGGCAGGCATTTTCTGTCATTTGATGGGAATGAGCATTAACTGACTGGAGCTGAATATGTTTCTTTTATTTAAATATATCTAACCTTGTTAAAAATAATAAATCCAGTCTTTTGTGGCAAAGAGGACGTCGTGCTCATTCCAGAAAGTCCAATTTTGTGAAAATCGGAGCTCGGAGTCAAAAGTTATGGCCGTTTGAAGTTTCACGGGTCAAACGTTGACTTTTCTTCTTTGCCTTCAGCCGCTTTGGCTTTCCGCGTCCCTCGCGTCCCACGTGTACCTTTGTCCCGGATGTCCCAGACGAAAATCTCCTGCATCGGCCAAATCTGCCTTCCTTATTCCGGTTTGAGGTGAAGACACGTGGCGAGATTCCATTCGTTGGTGGCGCTTTCGGCTTTTCGCGTCCCTCGTGTACTTTTGGCCCAACTGTCCGGGACGAAAGTCCCCTGTTTCGGCTGAATCGGCCAGTTCATGTCCTTCGCGTACTTTTGGCCCGGATGTCCCAGACCGTCTGGGACAAATATCTCCGAACCGCCCGAAATGGACTGACTCGCGCCAAACCGGCCAATCCGCGTCCCGCGCGTACTTTTGGCATGGATGTCCCAAACCGCGTGAAAACAAAACTTGACGATTTTTTCCACTTTCGGCCATTTCAACTTTTTGTGTCCCTCGCGTCTTGATGTCCCAACTATCTCGCGGATTGCCTGGGACAAAAATGTCTGACTTAGCCGATTTTTCTTACTTTTTCGGCCCCAAGCTTGGTACGATGAACCTCAGTTCAACCCGAACTGGTACAACCCAAACCCTTTAGACCTGAAATGCCTCAAAACAGTCATGCAACCTTATTCTTGCATTTTTTCCATTTTTTCTAACTCGTTGGGATTTCTTCTTGGATAGGAGAGTTAGAAAAAAGCTGAGGGGACCTCGAAAAACATGATTTTGGGCCTTGAATCAATCTACTTGCTCGGGACTGAATAATTTGATGCATGTTATCAAAATTACCTTGAGGGGTGAATTTTGGATAACAATACTTGCATTGTCATAAATTGTTAAAATGCCGAAATTACAAAAGATTATGAATGCAATTTTGTAAGTACAAATTGATGATTTGATTTCATTATGATTTGTTTATGGATGCATGATAACATGAGCCAACAATACGACTAATATAATAACACTATTAATTTACATTTGTAATTTTTTGAAAATAATGACACATTTAACTATGCATTGAAAGATATATGTATATTGATTAATCATATGTTCAATGATTAATCATATAAATGATGTCAAAAACCTAATTTTGTGATAACACGATAAGAAATAATCATAATAAATGATATCTCACTACTAAGTTATGATTATAAACCATTAACAAACGTCACGTAATAAATTAAGTGTACACATAATAGCATGAATATATAGCTATGAATAAACTAAGAGTGTAGTTATGAGATGCAAGGCAATGTGAAAGTTAACCTGAACCAACCAACTTGGAATAACTACGAGAAGGGTGATGGAAGTCATGATTCATGTGCATCCTTTCCCATAGGGATTCCAAGATGGATCAGTCATTATACTGTTTAGAGGGTCATAACTGCTACAAGTTAATAAGATAAAAATTAAACTATTTTAAACTACAAAAACAAATTTTAATGACTAGGAATGAGATGGTTGTATGGTGAAGGGAAGACATGCTTTTTAGAATTATATGCAGTCTCGGAACTGACTTTCTAACACAATGCCAAATAACTATTGCCATTGTCTATTCACCAGGTATTTTTTGTTCAGGTGTCTAGGATTCAAATGTATGTTACATCAGTGACTTTTCAAAAGATGTTAAGAAGAATCTCAAGTTCTCTCAGCATGTAAGAAGGCTTAACCAAATGATATGCTACATATATTGGCTTATTAAAAGTGTTTAAGGGTGATCGAGAAGGATACATAAACCCTTGCAGTTGCACATGGTTATCATAGGTTATTTAGATGGATTTTGAATATTAACTAATGCCGAAATAATTCATCGGTTGTTGTAAATGATGTTACTCATTTCAGCATAAGTGAACTTAAGGGATTTTTTGAACTCTTGTATGCTATATTTTGATTGCTACGTGATAAAATTAATGAAGGAATTAGTTATAATTAATGATTTGGTAAAAAAATTCCCTTAGTTTGATGAATCATAATATAGGTGTTATATTTTGGTAATAGATATGAATGTTGTAGCTCTTGGACATAATAGGTCCTTACGTTAACATGGTTTAAAATCTTGTTTAAAAAAAAATGAAAAATGGTTAGGAAAAGAGGAAACAATGTGAATAATCTAGCTGCGGGTGCTGAGGTAGAGACAACACAGAAATTAGACGAGGTACTTGTTGTCCTGCAAGACACTCGCAACTACATCATTTCTCTGAAACAATGGGTAAACACCAAGGAAAGTGAGAGAAAAGTGGAAGAATAACCCGAGAAATATAATCCAAATGTTACTAATAGTAACTTAAATTCTAAAAATAATAACATGGTTGTTCATGATTGTAAAAATTTAAATCAACCACAACATGTAAGATTCCACTTGCTAGTTGAGCTCTCAAAGGACTTAAATCACATTACTCCACCTAAGTTTGGCAGGAAAACACTTGGTGATGGAGCTTATAATTGGCTCATAGAAATGGAAAAGAATTCTAGATAACGGATTTCTTGGAGGAAACAAAGCCTGTTTGGGGAGCTTATCAGGTCTCTAATGAGGCCTCCTCATGGTTGGAAAATTGTAAGGATGAAATGGAATTTAAAACAAATGATGTAACTTGGGATCAGTTCAATTTTTATTTCAAACAATGCTTTTACCGTAGTTGTAGTATGATCATAAAATGATAGAATTTCAAACCTTTGGTCAAGGTAAATTAATGGTAATAAAAGGCTGAGAAAATTTTACAAAAACTCTTAAATATTTATCACATCATCTGAGGGTTGAAAAAATTAGGATACACAAATTTATTATGAGACTTACCCTAGATATATTGGTGAAATTGATGTACATGGTTCTTCTACAATGGAATTATTGTTTCAGAAGGACATTAGGCAAGAGAACAAACTCCAAGACATTATTGCTCATAGGGGTGAAAAGAAGAAGACGAGATACAAATCAACTTTACCATTGTCACATGGGAAGACATAGGGAAAGAAGGTTGAAAATTAAACTCTTAATGATGGAAATAACATTGTTGCAAACTTTAAATCAAACGAAAATGAAAAAACTGCTGGTAAGAATGATAGATTTGAAAGAAAGAATCCTTTCACTAGTTTTTTCAAGTGTGGTGGTAGTAACCAATATGTCAGTGATTATCCTTTGAGGAACAAGGAAAACAATATGCAACAAAATATTCAGGTTGCATTGTAAAACCGACAGGTTGGAAAAAACAACACTTGAAGAAATAAAAGGTTCTAGATCTGGAGGTTTTCATGATGAAACAAGTTATACTGGTGGAAAAGTCTTAAATAAATAAAAAATAACATATTTTCTTGTAAATTTGAATGTTAAAAACAATGTTTATAAATAACTTATTCCGATTTCTGTCAATTATTTTGATATATTTAATATTATTATTTTTAATGGATACTGAAATGACAAGAATTTTGTCATATTTTAGACTATTTGACATAGATTGATTGAATAAAATGTTGTTACAGCAAATAAAGTTAAATTCCAATAAGAAACTTACAAGTTTATAGATGAAAGTGTTGACTGTTCTCCTTAGTTGTAGTGCCCACTCCTCTTCGACACTATTTTATCTTGATATTGATACTATTGGACTAATGTTCAGACATTTGATTATGATACATTGATTAGTAGATGATAGATTATAATGATATGTGGATTATTGACACTATGATGTTTATGTTTTATTATGACGCACTAGATAGTCATGTTAGACAGTTGGATGCATGTTTATTTTCATGATATGGATTTTATACTCACATGTTATGTTTTGGGATGTTGGAATAAAATTGTAATCTCATGGATGTTAGGGTTAGATTTTTGTATATTGATGGATAATAGAATTGCTAATGTTGAATGATGACTATTGAGTGTTATATATATATATATATATATATATATATATATAGATACATATATATATATATATATATATATAGATACATACCTACATACATACATACATACATACATACACATATATATGATTTCTCGATATTGTTAATAAGGCTGAAAGACCAGAGAGGTATTTTTTTATATGCAGGACTTTTATCACATACATTGAAGGGGACAGGGGACCAACCACGGAAGGATGTCGGTCATTGAGCAACGATGCCAAATTTGACAACTTGTGTAATATTTTTTTGTGTGTTTTTTCCATGTCTTGTTTGGAAGTCTCCCATCGGGGGGTGAATTCACATGTGTGGCCATGTGGTGAATTGTTTCCCTTTCTTGAAATATTACATGTGCTTTATTTATGATTTGTATATTTAAGATTTGAAAAATTTGTTACTTTATTAGCATGGGTAATTGTGTGTTTATGCGACTCAACCCTTCTTGTTTTGTTTAACCAAATTAGAGATGTGACAAATAGTTATGATGAGATCTTGTAGTTCTTGTGTAAGTAAAATTTTTGTTGACTTGGGAGTGTTTTACTCCACCCCAAGTTCAAAATTTAGATTTTGACTTGGGGGCACTTTTGGAGACTTGTGGGACAAGCAAGACTTATCTCATGCCTCTTAATTTGACCAAAAAACCTTACCTATGGGTTGAGAAGCTTAATTTTGACTTCCTTCTCCATTTTTGAGTGTAAGAGAAGGAAAATAATTACACTTCCATTCTACCCAAATTTATTATGTCCCTTGAAAGCATGGTGTGTAAGTTTTGAGCCATGTGGGTTGTCATAGTCCCTTCTTGTGCATTTATGTTTCCTGGTCTTGGTGTGTTGAATTGAGTGTGGGGATGAGGATTAATGAAGTCACATACTACATGGATCCAACTCATCATCCTCACATTCTATTTTTATTTATTAGTGATTTTTGGTTGGAATGGGGGTTATTTGCTCATTTTTCTTCTTGTGCACTTTTGGATTTGTGAGTTTTTGAAGTTCTTGGAAATTGATTGGATTAGATTTGAAGAGGCTTGTGAAGATTTTCTTGGATCTTGATTGAGAGGTAGGCTCTCCACATTTTATTATTATGTTAGTTTATTTTTATAAGAAATGTTGTACTTGTTAAAATTGTTTTTGTCTTGTGATGGTGTTTGTATGGATTGGTTGGGTAGTTGGCCTTAGGTGGGTGTGTGAGAAGGGTTTATGGAACCATTGGGAGTGAAAAGGGAGTTTATGTGAGTTATTATCTTTGTGGGAGTGTGAATGGGAGTCTTACTTATGGGAAGAGAAAAGGAATTCCTGAATTTGTTGCATGCTTGCAAGGGAGAAATAAGGATTTTGGGTGATTATTTTGTGAACTTGGAGGCTTAGGGTAAGACTCCCACTTCACTTGGGAGGCATAAGGGGATGATCTCCCATAACCCGTGCTCTATTTGGTTTGATCTTCAAACCTTTGTCTTGTTGTGATTGTGCAAACTTATTGATCATGTTATTTTGGTTGAGTTGAATGTATTGTATGCATGTTTGTTGTAAGGCCATGTTGTTGGAAGTTGTCATTGTTTCTCAATGCTCCTTATGGCTCATTGGTTGGGGCTCGGGGGCCATTAAAGGATGACTTCTCCCCTTAATGGATTTATGGTTGGGCGGAGAGCGTTTCCTACTCCCCCTTCCTTTTTTTGTGCTTCCTCAATGAAGTTGAAGAAAGCCAAAGTTGAAGCTACCTTTGTGGAAAGGACATACATTATGAAGACTTGAAGCTTGGTTTGTTGATAAACTTGTTGTATAAAATTCAAATTGATACTTCCTAATTGAGTGGATGTATTGTAAAATTATGAGTTGTGATAAAATGTTGTAATCTTTGGAAATCATTTTATCTTGTAAACTCTTTCAAGAGTATTGTATGACAATGTGCATTTTAAGATATTCATTACTATTATGAATGGAATCCACCACTTTATCTCCTTGTTTTGAAGATATAGAAAGTGTGGGATAAGTTAAAATGGTTTTAGGTTGTTTTATTATTCTAAAAAAAGTGATATACTTTATTTTGGTAGGAATGAGTACCTTGTTGGATTACACTTGATTTGTGAAATAGTTATCTCTTAATTGTTGAAAGATGAAAATAAATATTACTATTGTTGTTTTGAATGAAAGGTATATTAGAAGATTTAAAGCATATGTTAAAATATTGTCTTTTGGATAGAAGAGTTTGTTCTCTTAATTATTAGTAGATTAAATAAGAAAGTGTAACTAAAATAGTCTCAAATTCATCTTTGACAAATTTAGTACAAATCTTATTTTTTTTCTCTTTCAAATTAGTTGTTAATGGAACAACAAAAATAATATTTATCTACTCTTCTACTTAAAATATAACCATGATTGAGTTGAGTATATCAATGAGTCCCTAAAAATTTCCCTTCGAAAGCTAAATGTAGTTCTTTAAAAAAAACATAACTAAATTTAAAGATATCTATATACACCTCTATAATTAAAATCGTATTTAGTTATAGGAAATAATTGTCAAACTTTTATATATATTAATGATATTATAAAGAGATATTTATTAAAAATAAAATAGTGAAATTATATCATATAATATAAATGTGATATTTAATATTTAATATATGTATAGTGCCATGAATAAAATTCAAATTTATTTGTGAAGCGGCTAGATATGGCCACAGATTTTGGGTTAGTAGGCCAACCGGCCTAGTGTTTATTATGGGAAGTGGGTTGGGGGATAGGGAACCAACCCAACCCATATTAAAGTGGGTTAGAGTGGTGGCGGTGCCCCTCCCCCAATCCACCAATAGTTTTTAAAAACCCACCCAACATTAATAAAATTTACTTGTCAAAAGGCAGCCATTGTGTCATGCATGATTGTAAAAAACAAAACCACGACCTTCCTTGTTTATTTCGGCCATGCCTTAGTTAATCAATATTAAAATTATATATATATATATATATAAAATTGGTTACATTCACCCATTTTTAGGGATATTTTGTTATAAGAAATCAAATATTTACACTTATATATTTCATATATACATATATATATATACACAAGTGTGTATATGTGAATATATATAAATATATTTTTATATATAAAAGGAAATTTGTTTGTGTTTATATACTTGTTTTTAGAAGGGAAAGAAATGAAAAAAAAGAGATATGGATCCTATTGGAGGAATGGAAAATACCCAAATGGGTATTCTACTAAATCATGTTTACAATAAATGAGTAATGAAATTTACAAACCCTTTAAAAGGGTAGAATAGAAAAGAAAAGGGAAGAATAAAATAATATGGACTGGGATGTGTATATCCATCCCCAAGCTTCTTCCTTCTCATCCATGGCTTCCTCCTCCTTCCATCTTCACTTAACCTGCAAAACCAAAATGAGAGAAATGGGCAAAAGAAAAGAATAAATGCCTTCCTTAAAGATTTTTAGGTTTGTTTTGAATTTCTTCAATCAATGACCTAGATTCGATTCATCCAATGGACCAAAATTTCTCCTACAAAAGTTAGTTGGGGGTAGGTGAGGTGATCATTTGATCACATGGGTTCCCTTTTTGAATGATGCCAATTGTGTGTTTTGATAATTATCCTTGTGTAAATGGAAGGATTATTTAGACTTGGAATTTTATTATTAAAGTATTGCATGACCTTAGAAACCTAGGTATTAAATTAATTTAAGATTAATTGAACGAAATATTTTAAAACCAACCATAGAATTAATCAATTATTTTATTTAATATTATTATTTATTTAATTTTGTGATGATTGGTTATTAACTAAGGGTTTAGCTAAATGTTGCATTCATATTTTAACCAAAAAAATTATTCCATAAATTTTTTGGTATAACCTTTGGTTGGTTTTGGGCTTCGTGTGTGAAATTATTTTGGGCAATATATTTGGTACATCAGAGCCTTGAACGAAATATTTTAAAACCAACCATAGAATTAATCAATTATTTTATTTAATATTATTATTTATTTAATTTTGTGATGATTGGTTATTAACTAAGGGTTTAGCTAAATGTTGCATTCATATTTTAACCAAAAAAATTATTCCGTAAATTTTTTGGTATAACCTTTGGTTGGTTTTGGGATTCGTGTGTGAAATTATTTTGGGCAATATATTTGGTACATCAGAGCCGTGGGTTCAACACTTGGACCTCGGGAACACCTAGAAAAAAAATAAGAACAAATAAACCTTGCGCAACTTTAAACCTAGTACACACAACTATTGACGAGGTTTTGAAA
Organism: Taxus chinensis; assembly: GCA_019776745.2. Classification (NCBI taxonomy): domain Eukaryota; kingdom Viridiplantae; phylum Streptophyta; class Pinopsida; order Cupressales; family Taxaceae; genus Taxus; species Taxus chinensis. Next base: position 617,454,636 of record CM034153.1, on the reverse strand, counting down.
CATAGAAAATGTAGAAAACTTAAAAATCAAAACTTAAAATGATTATAAAATAACTCTTTCATTAGTCTGTGCAGGAGGCACATACTAGACGAGGGGTTCCTACACGTGAACCTAGATCTACCACCCTCAGATCAAGTAGTAGAAGATATCCTACCTCAGATATTGTAGACAATAGAGGAGGTTTATTCTCCTATACGTGGAGGATCGATAGGAGGATGACCTAGCAGGTAGGAAAGGGAGATATTAGTGGAGACATCACGTCACAATGCAAAGGAGAGGGTAGAAAAATCCCACGTGAAGTCAGTATGACATGAGTCATCTCTTAGAGAGCTTAGAGATCAAGATGTGATGCAAAAAGATAGGTTTAGGAGACCTATGCCGAGGGGTGAGTAGGTTCAGAGGCCTGGAGGGAAATAATCATCTATAGTAGAGAACATTGGAGAGATACTCAAGTTTTACCCACCTCATTTTATTAGAGACACAAGTGGATTTCAAACTGATGCATGGTTGGTTAGCTTGAGTAGATGCTTCATGATATGCCCTTGTTCTAGAAAAAAGAAAGCTTCTATTTCCATCCACATTCTTAGAGATGGAGCCAGAGTATGGTGGAGGACTGAGGAGCAGAAGCTCCTTATGGGTTCAAAGACACTTAATTCGGAGCTCTTTGAGGAGTGTTTCTAGAGAAAATATATTTTAAGGAGATTCATTCAGTAACTGATCGATGAGTTCCATGATCTGTGTCAGGCGTCCATCATGGTAGCAGGGTATGAGGGATGATTTTTGGATCTACTTCAGTATGTAGACTACATGCAGGATGAACAGGTTTGAGTTCATAGGTTCATCAGGGGCCTGAACTTGGACTTGGGGTGGGGTAGTGTGCATTCATTGCCCACAAACATTATCAGGGGCTGTGGAGAAGGTTTATATCGCAAAGAAAACTAGGGGGAAGAATGAGAAGGAACGTGAAAGCTTGAGGAGTTACATACAATAGCTGCATGATAGTAGATCAAGGGGGTCATCTCCTCCTCCTCATGGTGGAAACACCTCAGCATAGTCTTTCTTCCAGCCTCCTCCACCTCCTCAGCAGCAACAGTAGCAGACATGACCGCACTTTAGACATCCACAATGTCATGATGCTAAGAGAGGGCGCAGTATGGGACCTCTATCTAGGGGGCCCACTAGGACATAGGCTCCACCTCGAGCACAGTTGGTAGGAACACATCCACCGTAGTAGCCACAAAGATATATGGCTGGATCATTAGGTCCTTTTACATGTATTACTATGCCTCCTGGAGGACTATCTGCATAGTGGAGAGGACTAGGAACTTCTTATGGATGCGGTATGCATGGACATCATTAAAGAGAGTTCCCTCAAAGCCATGTTAATCAAGTTAATGCACCTTATTCTGAGCCTACTATTGGCGACATGGGTAGGAGCGAGAGGATATATGCAGTGGTCGCGAACCACTAGGCTAAGCACTAGGGAATGGTTATAGAGACCACATGTAGCATTGGTGGTATTTCAATCCCTATTTTATTTGACTCAACGTCATCAAAATATTTCATTTCATTATCTTTAATAGAGCATTGCAGGTGGTGGCAATTAGGCAGGGCCTTATTTGGGACATCAAGATGGCTTTTGGAGCTAAGATCTCAATTGACTCCTTAGTCAAGGAGTGTGTAGTGGACCTAGGACCCTTTACCACTAATTTGGATCTTTGTATCCTTCCCTTGGGTTCGCATGACATTATTTTGGGCATGGATTTTTGTGTGCACATAAAGCTAGAGTTTATTACAACTGTAACAATATATATTTTCTAGATGATTTCGGTGTGGATTTAGTGATAGTAGGAGTCATAAGGCCCATCTCTATCCCCACTATTTCCACTATGGATCTGAAGTAGTGTGCGCAATGACATTGTCAGATGTATGTGATCACGGTTAGTGATAGGTTAGAGGATGAGAGTAGTGTACCTTCACTTGATGATCACCCCATATTATAGGAGTTTTTGGATGTGTTTCCTAGTGAGATGTCAGGGATGCCTCCCCCATGTGAGATAGACTTCCACATTAACTTGGTTGCAGAAGAAGAACCTATCTCACGCGCTCCTTGTAGGATGACCACACATGAGATATATGAGTGCAAGTTACATCTTAAGGGCCTTCTTGAGAAAGGAATAATCCATCCTAGTGTATCCCCTTGGTGTGCACCAGTGATTTTTGTGAAGAAAAAGGATGGATCAAGAATCATTATCCCCTTCCTTGTATTGATGATTTGTTTGATCAGATGAAGGGGACCACAATATTTTCTAAGATAGATCTTAAGTTAGGATACCATCAGGTGAGGATCATGGAGGCAACTATCCACAAGTCAAATTTCCACACGAGATATGGCTAGTATGAGTTCATAGTGGTTCCAGTCGGTCTTATGAATTCCCTAACAATGTTCATGAGTTTGATGAATAGGGTGTTCAGGAATTTTATAGATCGTCTTGTACTCGTGTTCCTTGATGACATCTTGATCTTCTCACATCCACATGAGGAACACGACGAGAACCTTCATCAGGTTTTGCAGTGTCTTCGTGAGCAGTAGATTTACGGGAACCTAGAGAAGTGTGTGTTCTTTCAATTAGAGGTGTAGTATTTGGGTTGCATCATTTTTGGGGAAGGTATCACAGTCGATCATTCCAATATTATGGCCATTATGGATTGGCCAGCACCCAATATTGTTACTTAGGTGCACAATTTCATGGAGTTGGTAGGATACTACATGAGATTTGTTCAGGACTTCTCTTGGGTTACACACCCCATATTTTCCCTTCAGTGGAAAGGGAATAAGTTCATCTAGTCTGATAGATGTGAGAAAGACTTCAGGAAATTGAAGGAATTCCTTACGCCAACACCTATTCTTATAGTGCTAGACCCTCAGGGTGAGTTTTTCATTTGCACAGATGCTTCTTTTGTAGGATTAGGAGGTGTGTTGATGTAAGAGGGCCATGTTGTAGCTTTTGAGTCTCATAAACTAAAGGATTATGAGCTCAATTATTTGACTCATCACCTTGAGCTTGTATATATTTTTCATGCCTTGGTTTGATGGAGACACTTTGTTCTCAGGTGGAGATTTATACGTAGGACTGATCACTTAAGTCTTTGTCACCTCTTCACATAGCCCAATCTAAATTCTCATTAGTGGCATTGGATGGAGTTTCTTTATGAGTACAAAATGGAGATTGAGCATGTGAAGAGGAAGGAGAATGTGGTTACAAATTGTAGTGCCCACTTCCCTTTGACACTTTTAGATACTGTTGATCTTATTATGGACAATACTATGTTTTATTTTTGTATGATAGTTAGATGTGAGATCATGGATTATTATTGACCTGAATTTAATTATTGTGCATGACGGTTTCTAGAGATGTTTTCTTTATATGTGGATGATGATATATTGTTTGACATGGACATATTATAAATGTTGATTTGGATATGTGACATTGGATATTGTGAGTAGATCTAGTATGGAAGATTTTTGATGATGATATAGTTGATTTATTTAAACTAAAAATGATAATGTGGATTTCTTGATGTTGTTATGATTCATATGTATAGATGGTTTTTTATTATGTTTATTTTTATGTCATGTTGGGTGTTCTGATATGGCCACGAGGCTGAAGTAGGTATCTGTGTTTTGCAGCGTAAAATATCACAACAATGTTGGGGGACTGGAGACTAACCATATTGGAATTCTGGGTGAATTCGACAAGGTCACCATGTCAACTGTCTTGTGTGTGGGTGTGTGTTGTGTTATGTTAGGAATTCCCATGGGGGGGATTTCCATTATATGTAACCATGGGTTTGTGTATTTATTAATGTGGTTTCTTTATTAATGTTTGCATGTGTTTATTTTGTGATGTGTTACCCTTTTCATTAGTTATTACATGTTGTGTTAATCTTGTGGATAAGCATGTGTTAAAATAAATAAATCAATATGTCATAACAATGTAATTAATGAAGTTGTTGATCTTAAATTAAATATTGTAAGAGTGTGTAAGAAATGTTGTAAGAATGTCTCAAAAATATGTAAGATAGATTTTTGGAGTGTTAAACACTTCATCCTCTTGGGAATTCGATGTTAGAGAAGGTATTTACCTTAGCTCATGTTCACCTATGTACTTTATTTACCTTTATTGTATTTATCCTCACCCACTTATGTGTGTGGATTTTTTTTTTATCTTATTTAGATATTAGGAGCTATTATCTAGTTGTTAGGTATAGTTTTTTCCTTGATCTATGGTATTGACTAGATCCTTGATGTCTAGTTCTCTCCTAAATCAATGGTCTTGACTAGTTATTTCCTTGATTTAAAGCTTGATCTACAACCTTGACTGGTTCTTACATTGTTATTCCTTGCCTATTTAAGCAAGGCCCATTCTCAATGTATTGCATTGAGTTCCATAATAATATATGATATTATTTCTCATTTGTTTGCAAAGGTTTTATGTAAAGCTATTCTAGTGAATTGCTTCCATCTTATTATCATAATGTTTGATTAGCTTCTGTGTTCTTGGCTTGGTACAATCTGGTTATCGTTCCTTTCATTCGAATTTTTCCTTGGAGACTATATTTAGAGGAACTTGTCCCACACCTCTTAAAATTATTCACCAACCATACCTATGGTTTGGAGGTTAAATTTAGACCTTTTTAATGCATTTTGAAATGACTAATTGTAAGTTTTAATTGCACTTCTCTTACATGTTTTAAATTCAGCCCTTTCTGGGTATGGGTTATTTTGGAGTGTCTAAGTTAATTTGTTATTTTATTTATTATGTTTAGGTGAATGATGTTGACTTTGAACTTGGGGTTGAGGAAGAATTATGAGGCATCCCATATGGATCCATATCATCCTCTTCTCTTCCCTCTACTTTAAAATTTGAACTCCTTACTTGTTTGATGGTTGTTGAAACTTTGCATACTTTCCTTGGGGTGAATTTTTTGTTGTTTTGGAGTCTTGCTTGTGGAAGAAGATTGGAGACCATTGCATGTTTTTGTGTTGCTGATTTTGGACTGTTATTGTGGCATTAGGAATATTTTTGATCTTAGAAAAAACTCCATTATGGAGAGGTAGGAACTCAAGCCATTTGAAAATGTTTCTTTCTCTTACATGCATGTATGAAATGATGAATGCTGTTATGTGTGTGTTGGCTGGTTGGGTAGGCTTCTTAGGACATGATGTAAGAGAAGGCTATGGGGATTTCAAATGAGGGGGCATAAGGGAATGCCAATGGCATCAGTTTTACTGTGGAAGGAGTTTGGGATTGGGATCCACCATGGAAAATAAATAGCTTGCATTTCTTACTGTTGGGGGGGCATAAGAGAGATATTTTGGGGGGGCATAAGGAGGAATTTGGGGGGGGCATAAACATATTTGAGATGGTTTATTTTGGTGAGTTGTATTGGTGGATTCCTATTTCCTATTGGGAGGCATAAGTAGTTCCCCATAGATCCTTTCTCTTGTTGGCTTGCTTGATGAAGCCTCAGTTTTGTTTGCACTTATTTAATATAGTTGTCAACTACATTCTTCTTGAAATGTGTTTTGAATGTGAAAATACTACATGTTTGTCGTAGAATCCATTGTTGTCATGTGTTGTATTGCATCTATTATTTCAATATGGTTGGGGCTCGGGGGCCAACGAGAAAGGATGAATTCTCCGTTCTCATTGGATGTCTTTGTTGGGTGGAGAGCATTTTCTTTCCCCCTTACTTGTTGTGATCAAGATGAAAAGATGAAGAAATTAACATGCTGCTGTTTTGGAGTAAGAAGAATATACAGTTTTGATAGTCCCTTCTTTGAGCAAGTTCATTGTAATCCTTCACACTTTGGAGTGGATGAATTGTATAACAATTTGTAATGTGAAGATATTTGTGTTGGTAATGTAAGATTAAAAATTGGAATGTGAAATGTAGAGGAGTTATATTCTACTATCTATTTTGAAAGGAAATGTGAAAAGATGTTATATGCATTGCATTTTGTATTTAGAAATCAAAAGGAAAAGAGATAAATTGTAAAGTTGTTAGAAATCAATAAAATATTTCTCTACCTTCTCATACTTGCATGATTGTATTGGAATTGAATTGCTATTGTAAATCAAAATCTTTGTTGGAAAGAAGAATGTGTATGAAGGAAAAGACAATGTTTTGTTCTCTGTGAAATGTGTTTAAATTTGGAAATCAGCGTTTGTATAATTTCCATTGAATGGTTCATTGAATCAATTAAATGTATTAGACTAGATTAAAAATAGGTAATTACACTTAAATGATGAAATTGATAAATAGATCCTATAAAAAATTTGATCGCTGGCATTGTAAATTCTAAACTGGTAAATTTAACCAAAATGCATAGTTTGGACCAGCACTTAACAATCAGCTTGGGAACCTTAAAATTCTATATGATATATTAGTAATTAACTCAATTCGAAAAAGACAAGTTAAGAAAACAACTCAACAATTTCTAATTTGAATAAAATCCCTTTAACAATAGTTTTCTGTCAATTGTTGGAAAAAAATAAAAACTTGAATCAATTGGACAAATAAACTTTCCAAAAACACTCTAAACCCTCCCTAGATCAATTCTCCATGTCTGTTTGACATGTTGAATGAAGGAGGAAACCATATTTAATCAAAAACAGAAATTGGAAATTACCAGTTTGCTAATTAAAATCCTACAAATTATTTTTATGAAATTTACCCATTAAACTTCATCAAAAAGTAAATTTTATGTTTTTTGTGCAAAGAGGGCATTGAGAGATTTTTGAAAAGCCCTCGTTTTCCCAATCTGAGATTCCTATCAAAATTTATGGCCATTTGAAGTTTTACTTCAATTTGGCCTTCAAAAAAATAATAAAATAATAATAATAATAAATTTAATTGTTCAACTTTAATTTTTTTTTAACTTTGGAAAAATTTCCACCAAATTTCCACAGTCCCCGCCATCCCATAACCGATTAGGACCTATCATGTGCTACCTCGGAGGGGCAGACCAAATTTAAACTTGTCTTTTGAAAATTTTCCCATTTTCCCCTGCATCCCTGCTAGCCCGCAACCAATCAATGATAACATGTGGCATGGTGGAGCGGCAGACCCATTTTTAACTTAAACCTTTTATGTTTTAGATCTCGGAAAAATTTCCCAATTTTTCCCGCATCCCTGCTAAGCCACGCCTAATAGGGTTGCGACACATGCCATCCTTTTGCAATCAACAGAGGCATGCAGATAACTTTCACCTTTACGCTTTGAAATACAAAGTTTTACTTTTCTTTGTTGACCCCGCCCATTCATTTTCCCTGCACCAATCCCAAAGCAACACATGGCATCATGGCGTCAGCGTGGGAGAAGACCAGTTCAGTCCCCTTGTAATTTTGGCGAAAGAGAGTTAAAGTCTCAATCTCCTCCGTCGGCCTGCCATTTCTCCCAACCAACCAGGGAGCTACATGTGTATCCCTCGCTAGTCCCGTAGGCACACAGATGCATTTTGCACTTTTGCACACAAAAATGGAAAAATGCGCCAAGTTCCTTCCTGCCCCACCGACCCATGCATGTGGAAATTTTTTCTCCCTACAGACTATCCCTTGAGAAAATTTCTCCCCTAAAGTCCGCTGGCCCATAACATGAAAATTATGAGTTAGGAGGACTTCTTTATATCGTTGGAAAGTTAAAAATTTTTCCTATCCATTAGGAATGGTTTATGGAAATTTTGGAAGCGTTAAGGATGAGAAAAATAATGTTGAAACTTAGAGCCTGTTAGAGAGTGGGCATGGGAGTAAATTACTCCCTGAACCTAAATAAAACATAGAACCCTAAAATTGGAACCTTGTGAACTTGATATTAGTTAATAAAGGAAATGTGTGTTGTTGTAAAATTGGTTTTGTTCTGGAACCTGCCATTGGCAATGGTAGTCTTGCAACTTGGTTGTTGACACGTCTTATAAAAATAAAATTATTCCATAATTTTCTAGCTAACCCTAGGTTGTTTCTTGGGTCTCAAGTGGTTGTTTAAATGGGCACTACAATTTTGTATCAGAGCAATAGTTCAAAGGCTTTGACCATTAGGCACACTAGAAAACTTGAGACATGAAACTTAAACCTAGTATACTTGTAAATCTACAAAAAAACTTAGCTAGAATTTGTATGTTTTAGTAAACATGGAAGTTGTGTAAACTTAGCAAAATAAACTAAATCTCACTTTGTTCTGTGTAAGAGGTTCAGACAGAGTGAGAGGAACCTTCATAGAGACTTGGACCCACCACCACCACCACTAGATCAGGGTGTAGCAACCATTCTACCTTAGATTCTATAGACCCTTCAGGATTTTAATGCCACTCTATGTGGAGGATTAGGTTGAGGATAGGAAGCTAGTCATGATAGAGACCCTTCTATCGAGGTTTAGGTATCTCCTCGTCTCAAAGAGGAGCATAGAGGGGAGAACTCCCATGTAGAGTCATCCAGAGAAGTGTCACCACCTAGGAGGTAGGGTGACAGAGTTCCAGAGCATAGAGAGAGGTCTTAGAGCCCTAGGCTTAGGGATGAGCATGCTGAGAGATCTAGAGGCCGACAGACCACAACTGTGGATCACATCAGGGAGATCCTGAAGCTTCGGCCCCCACATTACTTAGGTGGATTCTAGGTAGAGGCCTGGCTAGTGAGCTTGAGCTGCTTCTTCAAGTTTTTTCCTTGTTCTAACAACAAAAAAGCTCATGTTGAGATCCATCTACTGAGGGATGGAGCAGGAGTATGGTGGAGGATAGAGGAGTAGAAGCTCCATGTAGATTTAGAGATAGTGATCTAGGAGGTATTTGAGGATATATTCATGAGTAGATATTTATCATGGAGGTTCATACAATAAAGGATTGATGAGTTCTATGACCTCCAATAGGCTTCTCTTTCAATAGAAGAGTATGAGAGTAGATTTATAGATCTAATCCAATATGTAGAGTATATGCAAGATGAGTAGGTTCGTATTCACAGGTTCATCCGGGGCCTAATTTTAGATATTAGAAGTGTAGTGTGGATTCACTATCTATAGACATTAGTAGAGGATGTCGAGAAGGCCTATATTACAGAGGAGACTTGGGGTAAGACCTAGCAAGATAAAGACTGAGTCAAGAGCAATATACAACAGTTGCAAGAAGGTATATCGAGGGGTTTAGATCCTCCTCCTCATGGTGGTCAGCATTCCTCATAGTCATCCTTTAGGCCACAATAGCAGCAACAGTCTCACCCACCTCATAGACCTCCATAGAGAGTTGATACACAGAGAGGTTAGAGTATGGGGCCTCCTCCTAAGGGTCCCATCAGGGCACAGGGTGGACCTAGAGCTAAGTCAGTGGGATCTTGGTAGCATAGACCACAGTAGACCGCATCTGGATCATAAGGATCCATGCCACATACTTCCAGGGCACCTACTGGAGGTGCTACTCATTGGAGAGGATCAAGTGGCTACATTGGATGTGGAGTTGTGGGACATTTTTGGAGAGATTACCCTCAAAACTCTAACAAGGGTAAAGCACAGATGTCAGAGCTGACTGTAGGTGACATGGGACACAACCACAAGATTTATACAATGGTTGAGAACTACCAAGAAAAGCATCAGAGCAGAGTCATTGAGACCACAAGTAGCATTGGTGGTATTCCTACCTCTGTATTGTTTGACTCTAGTTCTTTTAATTCTTTTATTGCACCATCTTTAGTAGTGATCCAGAGAATCCTCACAGAGAAACATTGATCTAAGATCTTCTCAGAATAAGTTGCAGTCATTTTTAAAGCTTGGAGAAAAATTATACGATTCCGATGACATCTTGTTTGTAGAAAACAGAGCTCGTTTGCAAAAGTTATAGCCTGCTGAAATTTTTGGGTAACTGGCAAAATTTGGAGTTTTGTGCAGGTTGGACATGTGCACACTCGCCAAGTTTTTTGATTATATTGTGACATGTGGACGAATTTTGTGATGTACTAAAAAAATGGGTTTTGGAACGCTGGTCTTGGACACTCGTTCTCAGACAAATGGACCCCGCTATTTACTGGCTGGGGGCCCTCAGCCAGGTTCAACACACTCGATTATGGAGGGGTGCCTTGGCCTCCTTCTCATTTAATCATTAAACCAACTTGTGTATATAAACTCCTATAATTGCCTTTACGCTATGCATGTGGGACTATTAGACATGCATTATTTAAATTATGCAATTTCCCACGCATTATCCTTAGCTAAACTTTTCATGCATTGCATATTCATTATACCACATTCCACGCATTATCCTTAGCCAACTTTCCACGCATTATCCTTGGTTTATCATCAGCACTTAAAAATACCAACCATGCACTGTCCCAAGAAATGTGCCCTCTACACAAGCAATCACGGTGGCTCTTAAGCCAATTCAAACCACCCTCCTTGGCATTATTAAATGCCTACCTATTTGCATGCCCCCATAATGTGAGATAAAACACTTCAAAAGCGCCTAAGGAGAAGGAGAGAGAAGTGGAGGGGATTGGAACAGCTGACCTCCCTAGCAAAAGTATAGGTGCCTAACCATTGTGCCAACTATTTGGAAAGAGTATAAAAGGAGTGATATTATATTTGTATAGCATTCGGGATTGTGTGAAAATATTGTAATGCTCATAACTTGAGCTAGAAGTGGAATTTGAAGGAGATGTAAAAAGAAAACCCTATTATTTTTGACAGAGGAAGACTTTGAGAAGGTTAGAATTTTGTAGAATTCTTTATAAAGAATTATTTTCAAGATTTTAATAGATTGGTCCCATTCAACCGGACCCAGAGACGTAGGCCTCAAGTGTCGAACTCCGTTATCAATTCTTGCATCAAATTATTGGTGAATTCTCTTCATTTATTTCAATATTTGCAGAGTACTTGTAGTTTTTATTCTTTTATTAAAAATACAAAAAGGATATAATTCTCAAATTTTACATCGAAAATCAATACAAAGCAAGAAAAATGTGTGTGCACAATTGCTAGTTCAATTCGGTTTTAAGATCATTGGTATCAGAGCTGGTTTTGACTGATTTTTGGTTCAGTTTAATGTATTTTGGATTACAAGTTGTGTGTTGGATGTTAACAAGGTCCTGATCTAAGAAGGGTGAAGGAGAGTTAGTTGAAGGAGATCCCAAAATTGGTACCAGACGACCTCGAAGTCCTACAATGGCAGATCGAGAGGAAGTGGAAGAAAACTTTTGTCAATCATTCCAACAGATGAAGGAAATGGTGGAAGAAATGTACCAAGATAGGCAAAGGGAAAAGGGAACTAGAGGAGGTAAGAAAGAAGAAATCTCTAGTTCTGATATTCCAAAAAGAGACTCTTTAAAATTTGATTTTCCTTCATTAAAGTTAGATATCAAGTCTGAATTTCCTATGTATACTGGAGAGCTAAATGCAGAGAAGTTGGATAATTGGGTCAAGTAGATAGAAGTATATTGTAGGGTTCAAAGAATTGTTGATGATGAAGCAAAGATTCGTCTGGAAACTCTTCGGATGGGTGGCACAACACTCATTTGGTGGGAGAGTAAGCTTCAGGAAGTGGAAGAAAACAAAGGTATAGAAATCACTTCTTGGTCTGAATTTGTTTCAAATCTTAGGCAACAATTTTATCCTCTTGGTTATAAGCAACAAGCTATGATGGATTGGAAAACATTAAGAAAAACTAAGGGACAAAGTGTTCAAGAATACACACAAGAATTTAGGAAAAGGGCTCTAATTCTGGGAATTTCCCTAAACACAGAAGAAACACTGCTCAAATATATTGGTGGATTGCATAGTTATCTAAGGCATATGATACTTGTTCTAGGTCCTACTAATCTTGATGCAGTATGTGTTCAAGCAACCCATCTGGAAGCACGAGGGAAAATGACAAAGGAGTCCTCTTTCTCTTATTTTAATCACAAGAAAAAGCAATCTGAAGGAAAAGGTTCGAAAGAACAAGGAAAAGGAAAGGGTAAGCATAAAAACAAACTCTACTGTTAAGAAGGAAGATGAAAAACCATTTTTTAATCATTGTAAAAAAAACCATGATGACTCTAAAGGTTGGAAATTACATCCTGAAAATAAGCCTAAATGGATGGTTAAGAAAGGAAAAGAAAAGAAAACAAACACTGTAGTACATGATCTTGGTTCTTATTCAGATGATGAAACCAAAATCACAGCTATGAGTTTTCAAGGTAAATCAACTCTTTCAATTTCCAACAATAGCACTATAGATATTGCATCTTATTCGAGTAAACAAACTATACCTAAAGATGAGAAAAGAAATGAGCTTTTCCACATTAGAGTAATTTCAAAGCATACAAAAATTGATACTCTTTTTGATAGTGGATCTCAAGCTAATCTAATTTCTGAGGAGGTTGTTAAGAAACTAGGACTCAAAACTAAACCACATCCTAAGCCTTATCCTTTGGGTTGGGTTTGTGATGATGCAAAACTGCAGGTAACTAAAACTTGTACTTTCAGATTTTCCATTACAGACAAGTTTATTGATGAGGTTGAATTGGATGTAGTTCCTTTGGATATTGGTGGGGTGGTTTTGGGAAGTCCTTATTTGTATGATCGTAAAGCAATCTTCTATAGGGAAGAAAATAAATATTTGCTTGTAAAGGATGGAATTGAGTTTATTATTAGAGCTCACCATGAAAAGAATAATCTATCCTTGGTAACTACAGGTCAAATGAAAAGGCTTATAAACTCAAGAAAAAGTTTTGTGCTCATGGTGGTCAAAGCCAAGGAAAAAGAAAATGAGATGGCTTTTGAGACTTGCGATCTAAAACATAAGGATGAATTGGTACAAATTGTTTCTCATTTTGATGATGTTTTTCAAGATCCACAGGGGTCTACCTCCCAAAAGAGGGGTTCAACATGAGATACAGTTGCTTCAAGATGCACCTCTTCCCAATATCAAAATGTATAGGTTGTTAGTATTAGAGAATGAGGAAATCAAGAGATAGGTAATGGAACTTTTGGCTCAAGGTATAATTCATCCAAGTACATACCCATGTGGTTCACCAATTATATTGGTTCCTAAGAAGGATGGCACTTGGCGAATGTGTGTTGATTTCTGTGCTTTAAACAAGATTACTATAAAGAATCGTTACCCTCTTCCTAGAATAGATGATTTACTGGATCAATTAAAGAATGAAATTTATTTCACTGAGTTAGACTTAAGAAGTGGTTATCACCAAGTAAGAATTGCAGAAGGTGATGTTTGGAAAACTGCTTTTAAAACAAAATAGGGATTGTTTGAATGGTTAGTGATGCCTTTTGGTTTGTGCAATGCACCAGCAACATTCATGAGAGTTATGAATGAAATTTTTAGACCATTCACTGATAATTTCATTATTGTCTACTTAGATGATATTCTTAGTTTCAGTAAGTCATGGGATGAACATGTTAAACACATCCAGAAAGTCTTAGATGCACTAAGGAAAGAGAAATTGTATTTGAAGATGTCAAAATGTGAATTTGGAACAAAATCTTTAATTTACTTGGGTTATATTGTAGGAAATGGAGAATTGAGAATTGATCCTGCAAAAATAGAGGTTATTGTGAAATGGCCTAGACCCAAAAATGTGACGTAAGTTAGAAGTTTTCTAGGTGCAGTTCAGTATTGGAGAAAATTTATTGCTAACTTCTCATATATTGCATCTCCTTTTCATGCTTTGACAAGTATTAAACAGGTATTTCAGTGGGGAGGAAAACAACAAAAAGCATTTGATACACTGAAAGAGAAGATAAGTATCGCTCCGATATTGGCACTTCCATATTTACAACATTCATTTGAGATTGAGACGGATGCTAGTGACTACGCAATGGGGGCAGTTTTGATGCAGAAAAAATGACCAGTATGTTACCATTCAGAAACCTTTACAAGTGCGGTAAGAAACTATCCAACTTATGATAAAGAGTTGTATGCTTTAGTTCAAAGTGTTAAAAAGTGGAAGCATTATTTAATGGGAAAAGAAACAATTATCCATACTGACCATCAACCACTTCAATACTTACAAACACAAACCAAATTGCAGCAGTCTAGACATTTCAGGTGGATGGGATTTTTGCAACAATTTCATCTTGTAATAAGGTATAAAAAAGGTATTCAAAACAAGGTTGCCGACATGTTATCCAGACCACCAGTGGTAGTAGCATCTATTCTTTTGCAGCATAGTTCTTTGGCTCATGTTAGTTACAAGGAACAATATGTAAATGATGTTGATTTTAGGGAAGTGTATGAGGATCTAGTAAGTGGGAAACAAGTAGGAGAAAAAGATTATCATTTGCATGAAGGATTGTTATATCATTCTGGAAAACTTTGTATTCTAGAAAATGAGCGTGTGCATATGATTAGGGAAGCACATACTTCTCTTATTTCAGGGCATTTTGGTGTTAGTAAGACAGTTGCACATTTACAAAAATATTGTTATTGGCCTAGAATGCATGAACATGTAAACTGATATATTAAGGGATGTGTTCTTTGTGCCACAAGCAAGCCAAGTAACAGGAAATTAGGACTTTACACTCCTCTTCCTGTTCCAACACGGCCTTGGGAAAGTGTTTCCATGGACTTTGGAGGAGGATTTCCCATGACACGGAAGAAACATGATTATTTATATGTGGTAGTGGACAGATTTAGAAAAATGTGTGTTTTGGTTCCATGTACTAAACAAATAACTGTGAGGGAACTGCACATTTGTTTTTTCAGTTTGTTTGGGTTCATTTTGGTTTACCTACTTCAATCATATCTGATCGGGATTCTAGATTTCTTGGGGAATTTTGGTCAACATTGTGGGGGTTAATGGACACAAAATTGAAAAAGAGCACTGCTTTTCATCCACAGACTGATGGTCAAACAGAGGTTGTAAACCGCATAGTGGTACAATTACTTAGGGGCTATAGTAAAAAACATCATAAATTGTGGGATGAACATATTTATTATGTGCAACATGCTTATAATCGTGCCTTACATTCTTCTACTTTGAAGTCTCCATTTGAAACTTGTTATGGATATCTGCCTAATTCTCCATTAGATATATATTATGGACATGAAACTGTTGTTAGTGGTGCAAGTGATTTTGACAAGGCTAAAATATTTGTGCAGAGAATAGAACAGGTTCATCAGTATGTCCGTGAAAAATTGGAGAAAAGTCAGGCTAAGTACAAAGCTAGGCATGATAAAGCTAGGCATGAAAAATTGGAGAAAATTCAGGCTAAGAAAAGACTAACAGGTGAAGGTAAAAAATTGAAACCTATACGGTATGGTTCGTTCCAAATATTGGAAAAAATTGGCAACAACGCTTTCTGGTTGGATTTACCTCCATATATGCAAATCTAATCAGTTGTAAATGTTGAGAATTTAAGATTGTATGAACTGCCTATGATTGTTGATCATGATGATTCTAACATTATGCCTTCCATTGATGATTTTTCTCCTCAGTATCTTGATGAGTTACAGGAAGACATAATTTTGGACAGGAAAGTAAGAACTTCGCGAAGGGGTGATATTGAGTATATTCATGTTGGGTTCAAAGGCATGCATCCGAACAAGGCTAAATGGATGGAAACCGGAAAGGTGAGGGAGAAATACCCTCACCTATTCACCAATTAAGTTGACTTTTGGGGTCCAAAAGTTTCTCAGTTGGGAGGAATGATCCATAGGATCCTCACCGAGAAACACCGATCTAAGATCTTCTCAGAATAATTTGCAGTCATTTTTTAAGTGTGGAGAAAAATTATATGATTCCGACGACATCTTGTTTGCAGGAAACAGAGCTCGTTAGCAAAAGTTATAGCCCACTGAAATTTTTGGGCAACTGGCAAAATTTGGAGTTTTGTGCAGGTTGGACGTGTGCACGCTCCCCAAGTGTTTCGATTATGTTGCGATAAGTGGATGAATTGTGTGACGTACTAAAAAAATGGGTTTTGGAACGCCAGTCTTGGACACTTGTTCTCAGACAAATGGACCCCGCTATTTACTGGCTGGGGGCCCTCAGCCAGGTTTGACACACTCGATTATGGAGGGGTGCCTTGGCCTCCTTCTCATTGAATCATTAAACCAACTTTTGTATATAAACTCCTATAATTGTCTTTGTGCTATGGATGTGGGACTATTAGACATGCATTATTTAAATTATGAAATTTCCCACGCATTTTTTATTAGCTACCATATTCCACGTATTATCCTTAGCTAAACATTCCACGCATTGCATATTCATTATACCACATTCCACGCATTATCCTTGGTTTATTGTTAGCACCTAAAAATACCAGCCATGTGTTGTCCCAAGAAATGTGCGCTCTACATAAGCAATCACGGTGGCTCTTAAGCCAATTCAAACTGCCCTCCTTGCCATTATTAAATGCCTACCTATTTGCACGCCCCCACAATGTGGGATAAAAAACTTCAAAAGCACCTAAGGAGAAGGAGAGAGAAGTGGAGGGGATTGGAACAACTGACCTCCCAAGCAAAAGTATAGGTGCCTAACCATTGCGCCAGCTATTTGGAAATAGTATAAAAGGAGTGATATTATATTTGTATAGCATTCGGGACTGTGTGAAAATATTGTAATGCTCATAACTTGAGCTAGGAGTGGAATTTGGAGGAGATGTAAAAAGAAATCCCTAATATTTTTGATAGAGGAAGACTATGAGAAGTTTAGAATTTTGTAGAATTATTTGTAAAGAATTTTTTTCAAGATTTTAATAGATTGGTCCCATTCAACCGGACCCGGAGACGTAGGCGGTCAAGCGCCGAACTCTGTTATCAATTCTTGTGTCAAATTGCTGGTGAATTCTCTTCAATTCTTTCAATATTTTCATAGTACTTGCAATTTTTATTCTTTTATTAAAAATACAAAAAGGATATAATGCTCAAATTTTACATTGAAAATCAATACAAAGCAAGAAAAATGTGTGTGCACAATTGCTAGTTCAATTTGGTTTTCAGATCAAGTAGAGCGATGTAGGTTGGTGGATGTTAGGCAAGGTCATTGTTGGGACATTAAGATGGCTGCAAGAGCCAAGATCTCTGTAGACTCCTTGGTTAAGGAGTGTGCTGTAGATTTGGGACCTTTCACCACTTCCTCAGATGTTCGTATTCTTCCTTTGGGCTTGTATGGAGTCATTTTGGGTATAGATTAGTTATCTACACATAGGGCTAGGATGGATTGTTATTAGAAGACAATAGCTTGTGTAGATGATTTGGGAGTTGAGTCGGTCATCTCGGGGGTCAGGAGACTTGTTTCTATTCACACCATTTTCTGCTATGTATCTTAAGCGATGTGTGTGATGGGGCTGTCAGATGTATGCTGTTATAGTTAGTGATAGATCAGAGGATGGGTCTAGTGGACCATCACTAGATGATCATCCCATTTTGAGAGAGTTTTCTGATGTATTTCTAGGGGAGCTACCCGGGGTTACCACCCCATGTGAGATTGATTTTCATATAGATCTAGTTCCTGGAGTAGAGACAATCTCACGAGCACCTTATAGGATGACCACCCCAGAGCTCTGTGTTCTCAAGTTACAGCTTGAGGGCCTTTTAGAGAAGGGCCTTATCCATCCTAGTGTATCCCCTTGGGGTGCACCAGTGATCTTTGTGAAAAATAAGGATGGATCCTTGCGGTTATGTATTGATTACCACCAGTTGAACAAGGTAACGATCAAGAATCATTATCCTTTTCCTCGTATCGATGACTTGTTTAATAAGATGAAGGGAGCCACATTTTTCTCTAAGATTGATCTCAAGTCAGGGTAGCATCAACTGAGGATTTCGGAGACAGAAATTCATAAGACCACCTTCTACACGATATATGGGCACTATGACTTCGCAGTGGTGCCTTTTGGTTTGAGGAATGCCCCTGAAGTGTTTATGAGTTTGATAAATGGGGTATTCAGGACCTTCTTAGAAGGATTCATGTTTATCTTCCTTGATGACATTTTGATATACTAATGTACATGTGAGGAGAAAAAGGGACACCTTCGCTAGGTTCTTTAGTGTCTTCGTGAGCAGTAGCTTTACGTGAACTTGGAGAAGTGTGCTTTCTTTCAGATAGAGGTGTAGTATTTCCTTATAAGATTAGAGCCATTATGGATTGGCCAACACCCACTACAGTGATTGAGGTGTGCATCTTCATGGGATTAGCAGGCTACTGCTAGAGATTTGTTCAGGACTTCTCTCGGATAACGCACACTATCACATCCCTTCAAAGGAAAGGGAAGAATTTTGTTTGGTCAGACAGATGCGAGAAGGCCTTTAAGTCACTGAAGGAGTGTCTCACTATAACACCCATTCTTGCAGTGCCAGATCTACAGGGTGAGTTCTTAATTTGCATAGATGCTTCGTTAACAGGTCTTGGAGGTGTGTTGATTCAGGATGGTAGAGTAGTAGCTTTTGAGTCTCATAAACTCAAAGATCAAGAGCTTAATTATCTAACCCATGATCTTGAGCTTGCGGTAGTTGTTCATGATTTTATTATATGGAGACATTTTCTTCTTGGACGGAGATTCACACTTAGGACTAGTCATTTGAGCCTTTGCCACCTCTTCACACAGCCCAATCTCAATGCTCGTTAGTGGCCTTCGATGGAGTTTATTTGTGAGTATGACATGGAGATAGAGAATGTGAAGGGGATGGAGAATGTGGTAGTACATGATCTTAGAAGATGGAGACATGTGGCTATGGCCACCTTAGTTAGCATAGATTTGTAGAATGGGATTCTTCAGCAGCTTCCTCTTGACAGCTTCTACATTGGAGTACGAGTAGAGATCGAGTCATAGAGACCCCTTGAGGGGAAGTTTGATGGTTTTTATTTAGAGGTAGATTGTTTTATCATGCATAAAGGCCAGATATATGTTCCTAGAGATGGAGGCTTAAGGAAGAACATCTTGGTAGAGGCACATCGTGTACCCTATTCAGCCCATCCTGAGGTGAAGAAGATGCATGCAACCTTGTGACAGTTGTACCATTAGAGAGGACTTTCTAGAGATTTGGCCTAGTTTGTGTCAACATGTTTATCCTCATGTCATACCGGAATGGAAGTGGGACACCATTTCCATGGATTTCATTATGGGGCTACAAATGTCGAGATATCACCATGATGCCATTATGGTCACAGGTGATAAATTGACAAAAGTGAGTTACTTTTCTCTGGTTAAGACCACTTATATAGCTAGAGCAGTGACACAAGTATATTTGGATGAGATTTTTAGGTTACACAAGATTTTTTGAAAAATTATTTGTGACCGTGATCCTTTGTACACTTCACATAAATCCTAAGCATATCCTCTAAAATCTGATTCACTCACTCAGTCTGTCCATCTGTCTTAGGGTGATGTAGTATGTCCTCAGGATGAGGATCAACTTAACAGGATATCACCCTAAGACAGATGGATAGACTGAGTGAGTGAATCAGATTTTAGAGGATATGCTTGGGATTTATGTGATGGATCAATAGTCTAAGTGGAGGAGTTCCTGTACTTAGTGGATTTTTCCTACAATAATAGTTTTCAGAGATCTATAGGCATGGCTCCTTTTCAGGATTTATATGGTAGAGAGTGTAGGACACCTCTCAACTGAGATAGGTTAGAGGATAGAGTATCTCTTAGACTAGATCGTTTGCAGGACACAGAGCAGTAGGTAGTGTTGATTAGGCAGAGATTGAAGGAGGCGCATGACAGGTAGAAGAAGTATGCAGATCAACATAGGATTGACAGTAGTTTTGATGTGGGCATGAAGGTGTTCCTTCATGTCAGACCACACAAGAGCCCTATTCGTTATGGAAAATGTTCTAAGTTAGCTCCTAGATTCGTTGGTCCTTTTGAGATCTTGGAGCATATAGGCCCTTTGGCCTACCGTCTAGCATTGCCACCTAGCTTGTCTCGGGTACATGATGTGTTTCATCTTTTGGTTCTTAGGAGATATATTACAGATCCTTCTCATGTGTTGGATTAGATATCATTGTAGGTGTAGTATCAGGGGCAGGTGATGGTGGAGCCCGTCCATATCATATATTATAGTACCCTAGGCCTTTGAGGCAGAGAGATTGATCAAGTATGAGTGTAGTGGGACAGATACAATGAGACTGTAACCACTTGGGAGAATGCCACAATATTACGAGTGTAGTTTCCACATTTGTTCCAGTGACTTCCAGAGGAATTCGAGTCTAAGGGGAGGGGGATGTAGTGCCCACTTCCCTTCGACACTTTTAGATACTGATCATGATAGTGTTGATCTTATTATGGACACTACTATGTTTTATCTTAGTATGATAGTTAGATATGAGATCATGGATTATTATTGACTTGGATTAAGTTATTATGCATGATGGTTACTAGAGATAATTTTTTAATATGTGGATGATGATATACTGTTTGACATGGACATATTATAGATGTTGTTTTGGAAATGTGACTTTTGATATTGTGAGTAGATCTAGTATGGAAGATTATTGATGATGATATAGTTTATTTATTTAAACTAAAAATGATAATGTGGATTTCTTGATGTTGTTTTGATTCATATGTATAGATGGTTTTGTTATTATGTTTATTTTTATTTCATGTTGGGTGTTCTGATATGGCCACAAGGCCGAAGGAGGTATATGTGTTTTGTAGGATAAAATATTACAACAATGTCGGGGGACTGGAGACTAACTATATTGCAATTCTGTGTGAATTCGACAAGGTCACCACAGCAACTGTTTTTTGTGTAGGTGTGTGTTGTGTTATGTTAGGAATTCCCATGGGGGGGATTTCCATTATATGTGACCATGGGTTTTTGTATTTATTAACGTGGTTTATTTATTAATGTTTTCATGTGTTTATTTTGTGATGTGTTACCCTTTTCGTTAGTTATTAAATGTTGTGTTAATGTTGTGGATAAGCATGTGTTAAAATAAATAAATCAGTATGTCATAAGAATGTAATTAATAAAGTTGTTGATCTTAAATGAAATATTGTAAGAGTGTCTACGAAAATTTGTAATAGAGTGTAGCAAATATGTAAGATAGATTTTTGGAGTGTTAAACAATTCATCCTCTTGGGAATTCGAATTTGTCCTTGGAGGCTATATTTGGAGGCCTGTGGGACAAGTTAAACTTGTGCCACACATCTTAAAATTATTCACCAACCATACCTATGGTTTGGAGGCTAAATTTAGACCTTTTTAATGCATTTTGAAATGACTAATTGTAAGTTTTAATTGCACTTCTCTTACATGTTATAAATTTAGTCCTTTTGGGGTATATGTTATTTTGGATTGTGTAAGTTAATTTTTTATTTTATTAATTATGTCTATCTGAATTATGTTTACTTTGATCTTGGGGTTGATGAAGAATGATGTGGCATCCCACATGGATCCATATCATTCTCTTCTCTTTCCTCTCCTTTAAAATTTGAACTCCTTGCTTGTTTGATGGTTGTTTAAATTTTGCATACTTTCCTTGGGTCGAATTTCTTGTTGTTTTTAAGTCTAGAACAAGATTGGAGACCATTGCATGTTTGTGTGTGCCTAATTTTGGATTGTTATTGTGGCATTGTGAAGCTTGTTGATCTTGGAACAAAATCCATTATGGAAATGTAGGAACTTGAGCCTTTTGAAAATGTTTCTTTCTCTTGCATGCATGCATGAAATGGTGGATGCTGTTATGTGTGTGTTGGATGGTTGGGTAGGTTGCTTAGGATATGGTGTAGGAGAAGGCTATGGGGATTTCAAATGATGGGGCATAAGGGAATGCCAATGGCATCAGTTTTATCATGGAGGGAGTTTGGGATTGGGATCCACCATGGAAAAGAAATAGCTTGCATTTCTTACTCTTGGGGGGGCATAAGGGATAAAATTTGGTGGGGGGCATAAGGATATGTGAGATGGTTTATTTTAGCGGGTTTTAATGGTGGATTCCCATTTCCCATTGGGAGGCATAAGTAGTTCCCCATAGATCCTTGCTCTTGTTGGCTTACTTGATGAAGCCCTCAGTTTTGTTTGCACTTGTTTAATGTAGTTGTGAACTACATTATTCTTGAAATGTGTTTTGAATGTGAAGATGCTGCATGTTTTTTTCTGGAATCCTTTGTTGTCATTTGTTGTATTGCATCTATTATTTCAATATGGTTGGGGCTTAGGGGACAATGAGGAAGGATGGCTTATCCATTCTCATTAGATGTCTTGGTTGGGTGGAGAGCATTGCCTTTCCCCCTTCCTTGTTGTGATCAAGATTAAAAGATGAAGAAATTAGCATGTTGTTGTTTTAGAGCAAAAGGAATATACAGTTTTAACAGTCCCTTCTTTGAGCAAGTTCATTGTAATCCTTCCCACTTTCAATTGGACGAATTATATAGAAATTTGTAATGTGAATATATTTGTGTTGGTAATATAAGATTAAAAATTGGAATGTGAAATGTAGAGGAGTTATATCCTACTATCTATTTTGAAAGGAAATGTGAAAAGATGTTATATGCATTGCATTTTGTATTTAGAAATCAAATGGAAAAGAGATAAATTGTAAATTTGTTGTTGCAAATCAATAAACGAATGATCTACCTTCTCATACTTGCATGATTGTATTGGAATTGAATTGTTATGGTAAATCAAAATCCATGTTGGAAAGAAGAATGCGTATGAAGGAAAAGACAATGTTTTGTTCTTTGTGAAATGTGTTGAAATTTGGAAATCAGGATTTGTAAAATTTCCATTGAATGGTTGATTTGATAAATTAAATGTATTAGACTAGATTAGAAATAAATTATTACACTTAAATGATGAAATTAATAAATAGATCCTTTAAAAATTTTGATCACTGGCATTGTAAATTCTAAAACTAGTAAATTTAAACAAAATGCACAGTTTGGACCAGCACTTAACAATCAGCTTGGGAACCTTAAAATTCTATATGATATATGAGTAATGAAATAAATTCGACAAAGATAACCTAATAAAACAACTCAACCATTGCTAATTCGAATAAAATCTATCTAACAGTCATTTTTTTTCAATTGTTGGAAAAAAATACAAACTTGAATCAATTGGAAAAATCAACTTTCTGAAAACACTCTAAACCATGCCTAGATCAATTTTTCATGTCTGTTTGACATGTTGAGTGAAGGAGGAAACCGAATTTAATCAAAAATGGAAGTTGGAGATTACCAATTTGCTAATTAAAATCTTGTAAATCATTTTTGTAAAATTGACATGTTAAAATTCATTAAAAAGTAAATTTTATGTTTTCTGTGCAAAGAGGTGTTATCCAAAATTCACCCTCAAGGTAATTTTTGATAACATGCATCAAATTCTTTAGTCCCAGGCAAATAGATTGAGTCAGGGCAAAAAATTCATGTTTCTAGGGTCCCCTCATATTTTTCTAACTCCCCTGTCCAAGTAGAAGAGAGCAAGTTCTGAGAAAATGAAAAAATTTGCAAAATAAGCTCGGGCCAGGAAAAATCACGAAAAATGGCTAAGTCCTAGTCCTCGCAGCATTTGGGATATTTGGGACAAATGGGCGCGAACCGGCCAGTTCACTTGAAATCAGCACAAGGAGCACTATGCTAAATGGGACAAAGGGATGCGCGGGACGCGAAAAGCCGAAATGGCCAAAGGCGGGGAAGAAAAGTCAACGTTTTGGTCCGGAAACTTCAAACGGCCCATAACTTTTGACTCCGAGCTCCGATTTTGATAAAATTGGACTTTCTGGAATGAGCACGACGTCCTCTACGCCAAAAATTGGATTTCTTATTTTTGATGATGGTAGATATATTTAAATAAGATAAATATATTCGGCTCCAGTCAGTTAATGCTCATTCCCGTCAAATGACAGAAAACACCTGCCAAGCCAAAAAGAGCTGCCCGCACTCAGAAGGCCATAACTTTTGCATTTCTCAACGAAATCACACAAAATTGGTACCGTTGGAATCATGGTTCCGAGCCCGATGCACAAAAATCAATAAATTCCATATTTGATTAGAAATTGATTGATTTTTTTAAGGAAACGTGGCCGGGTTCAGAACAGTGTTTTATTTGGTAGCTGGGAGTGCAATTAAGAGGCTATGGTCATCATTCTTTCTCTGCTGTAGCACATGGGACAGTAATGGGGAGCCTTTTGCAAGTAATGGGAAACCTTTTCACTCAATTTAATGCCTCTTACAGGTGGTTGAAGGATAGATTTTGGGATTTCCATTTTCCCTTCTCTTTTCCTTCTCATTTTTCTATAAATTGGAGTGCTGGGCTCATTGTAAAGGGGGAGAGTTTTTGGGTAACAAAGCTCTGTCAAAATTGCTTTGTGAAGCCAGTGTGTTTGTAGGCCCTTGTAGTGGACTCCTTGCATGGTGATCCAGGCCCTTATCTTGTAATAGATTGAACTGTGCATATCATGAAGCAATAAAATATCAGTTTGTGGATATATCTTCCCCTGCTGTGTTTCCTTGCATTCTTCTTGCCCCTTTAATCTTTCTACAAGTATATTGTGTCTATTTATTATGTTCTTGCAGGAATTCATTATCATTATGTGTGCTTGGAATATTGCTGTGAATGCATTTTGCTGGATTATGGTGAACTGTCATCACCTCTTCTAGTGTGCACTTTGCCTCTGTATTCACATATTTGGAGATTACTCTCACACCCTCTTTTTCTGGTGTATCACCGCTTTAGTGTAGGCTTTCATTTTATGCATTCTCTCTCTCTGGTCCCTTGGAATTTTAGGTTAGAATAGCTAGTTTCTCCTGCATTAGAGTAGATTGTGGCAGGTAGTTTAGGAGCAAGAACCAGCTTTCTCTGGAGGTCTATCTCAAGTAGCAAGTCCCACAACTTGGAGATAGTACCCATGTTATCCAATCACACTGGATGCCTAGAGTGATCAAACTAGAAATCTGATCAACATCCAGGGGTGTTGTGATTCGGCGATAACAAGAGGGCATCGAGATATTTCTAAAAAGTCCTCATTTTCCCAGATCTAAGCTTCCTATCAAAAGTTATGGCCATTTGAAATTTTACTTCAATGTGGCCTTAAAAAAAATAAAATAATAATAATAATAATAAATTTAACTGTTGAGCTTTAATTTTTTTTAACTTTGGAAAAATTTCTATAAAAAGTTCACATCCCTTGCCATCTCACAACCAGTTGGCACATACCACGTTCCACCTCGGAGGGGTGGACCAAATTTAAACTTGTCTTTTGAAAATTTTACTTTGGGAAAATTTTCCCATTTTTCCCCCACATCCCTGCCGGCCCATAGGCAATCAGATGCTGACACATGGCACGACAAAGGGGCAGAACCCTTTTGAACTTAAACTTTTTAATTTTTGGATCTTAGAAAAATTTCCCAATTTTTCCTGCATCCCTGCTAACCTGCACCCAATAGGGTTGTGACACATGGCATCCTTTTTGCAATTAGCGGAGGTGCGTGGAAAACATTCACCTTTGCACTTTGAAATACAAAATTTTATTTTTCTCGGTTTCCCCCACCCATCCATTTTCCCTACACCAATCCTAGAGTGACACATGGCATCACGGTGTCAGTGTGGGCATGGACCAGTTCGGTCCCCTTGCGATTTTGGCATAAGAGACTTAAAGTCTCAATCCACTCCGTTGGCTCACCATTTCTCCCAACCAACTAGGGAGCTACACGTGTCCCCCTCACAGGGCTCCTGGGTGCACGAATGCCTTTTTCACTTTTGCACCTGAAAAGGGAGAAATGCACCAAGTTCCTCCCCGCCCTACCGACTGGCGCATGGGGAAAATTTTTCTCCCTAGGCCTGCGGACTATCCCTTGGGAAAATTTCTCCCCTAAAGTCCACTGGCCCATAACTTGAAAATTATAATGAGTTAGGAGGTCTTCTTTATATCACCGGAAAGGTGGAAAAAATTCCCATCCATTAGGAATGGTTTAGGAAAATATTGGATGCTTTAAGGATGATTAAAATCATGTTGAATCTTAGAGTCTTTTAGAGAGTGGGCATTGGGGTAAATTACTCCCTGAACCTAACTAAAACATATAACCCTAAAATTGGAACCTTGTGAACTTGATATTAGTTAATACAGGAAACATGTGTTTTGGTAAAATAGGTTTTTGTTAGAACCTGCCAGTGGCAACAATAGTCTTGCAACTTGGTTGTGGACACT
Source organism: Taxus chinensis (assembly GCA_019776745.2). Taxonomy (NCBI): domain Eukaryota; kingdom Viridiplantae; phylum Streptophyta; class Pinopsida; order Cupressales; family Taxaceae; genus Taxus; species Taxus chinensis. The sequence goes on along the minus strand of CM034153.1, from coordinate 617,428,489 downwards.
TGTTATAAAAAAAAAATATTCCATAATTTTCTAGCTAACCCTAGGTTGTTTCTTCTGTCTAAAGTGGTTGTTTAAATGGGCACTACAAAAATGCCCTGAGTAGATGAAGACATTTTAGTATGGTTATTTCCATGGGTGTAGATTTATAGAGAAGGATTTTGTAGTAGCTTCCTCACGAAAATTTCTAGCTTACAACCAGATAAGAGATTGAGTCTCAGAGACCCCTTGAGGGGAAGTTTTATGGATTATCATTAGAGGTAGATGGTCTTCTCAGGAATAGAGGTTAGATATATGTTCCTAGAGATGGAGGCTTGAGATAGGATATCTTGGTAGAGGCTCATCATGCACCTTATTTAGCCCATCCAGGGGTGAAGAAGATTCATTCTACCTGGAGACAACTTTACCAGTGTAGAGGTATTTTGTGGGATGTAGCTTAGTTTTTGTCACGTTGTTTAGAGTGTCAAAAGGTGAAGACTGAGCATCAACATCCAGATTTCCTTTCTACCCACATGGCATACCGGCATAGAAATGGGACACCATTTCTATGGATTTTATCATAGGTATACGGATGTCGAGATACCACCACGAGGCCATCATGGTTACGATGGATAAATTAATGAAAGTGGTTCATTTTTCTCTGGTAAAGACCACCTATACAATGAGTGTATTAGCGTAGTTATATCTTGAGGAGATTTTCAGATTACACGGGATGTCAGGATCATTTGCGATCATGATCCCTTTTACACTTCTCACTTCTATACTACCATGCAATGAGTTTTTGGTACGAGTATCAAATCAAGCACAAATTATCATCCAAAGATAGATGGGAAGACAAAGTGAGTGAATAATATTTTGGAGGATATGTTGTGGATGTATGTCATAGACCAACATTCTAGGTGGGAGGATTAATTATATTTGGTAGAATTTTCCTACAACAACAGTTGTCAGAGTTTGATTGGCTTGACTACTTTTCAAGTGTTTTATGGTAGAGAGTATAGGACACTTTTGAGTTGGGATATATTATAGGACATGGTTTCTCTTGGGCCATCTCTGGTATATGATATTGAGTAGTAGGTTGTCTTGAATTGTTAGAGGCTTTAGGAGGCTCAGGACAGGCAGAAGAAGTATGCATATCTAAGGAAGATAGATCCTAGTTTTGAGGTGGGCATGAAGGTGTTTCTTCATGTCAAGCCTCATAAGAGTTCTATCCATTATGGAAAAGGCCTTATGTTAGCTCCTAGATTTGTGGGTACTTTAGAGATCTTGGAGTGTATCAGTCCCTTGACATATCATTTAGCATTGCCACCCATCTTATTTCACATGCATGATGTATTTCATGTATTTGTACTTAGGAGAAATATTCTAGATCCCTCTCATGTTTTGGATTGGACCACATTACAGGTGTAGAAGTAGGGGCGGGTGTTAGTGGCTCTCATGCACATCATAGACCATAGGACCCTGGGCCTTTGAGGCTGTGATATTCACCAGGTGTGGGTCTAATGGGATAGGTTTGATGAGACTTCATCCACTTAGGAGGATACCACTATTTTGTGAGCTTAGTTTCCTCATTTATTCTAGTGACTTCTAGAAGGAATTCGAGTCTAAGGGGAGGAGGGCGTAGTTCCCACTCCTCTTCGACACTGTTTTATCTTGATATTGATTCTATTGGATTGATTTTCAGAAATTTGATTATGATACATTGATTAATAGATGATAGATTATACTAATATGTGGATTATTGACACTACGATGTTTATGTTTTATTATGATGCACTAGATAATGATGTTAGATAGTTGGATGTATGTTGATTTTCATGATGTGAATTTTATACTCACATGTTATATTTTGGGATGTTGAAATATAATTGTAATCTCATGGATATTAGGGTCATATTTTGGTATATTCATGGATAATAGAATTGCTAATGTCAAATGATGAATTTTGGGTTATATATATATATATATGATTTCTCGATGTTGTTAATACGACCGAAAGACCAGAGAGGTATTTTGTTGTGTGCAATAATTTTATCACATAAATCGAAGGGGATACGGGGACCAACTATGGAATGATGTTAGGCATTGAGCAACGAGGAAAAATTAACTTGTGTAATGTTGTTTTTTTGTGTGTTTTTTCATGTGTTGTTTTTGAAGTCTCCGATGGGGGGGTGACTTCACATGTGTATCCATGGGGTGAATTGCGTCCCTTTCTTTAAATTTTGCATGTGCATTATTTATGATTTGTGTATTTAAAAATTTGGAAAATTTGTCACTTTATTAACACGTGTAAATATGTGTTTATTAAACTTAACCCTTCTTATTTTGTTTAATGAAATTAGAAATGTGAAAAATAGTTATGATGATATCTTTTAGTCCTTGTGTAAGTAAAATTTATGTTGATTTGGGAGTGTTTTACTCCACCCCTAGTTCAAAATTTTGATTTTGACTTGGGGGCACTTTTAGAAACTTGTGGGACAAGAAAAACTTCTTCCATGGCTCTTAGTTTGACCTAAAAACCTTACCTATGGGTTGGGAAGCTTAATTTTGAATTCCTTGTCCAGTGAACTATGAATGTTTTTCCTTGTGTGTTTATCTTTCTGGAAGAAATAATTGAGTTAGGGACATGGGATTTGGGTACTAAAATGAAGCATGTATGAACTTAGAGATATTCAATAATAATAGAAAAAGGTGTTTTATTTAATATGTGCATAATGTTAGTTAATGACAATGAATACTACCTCGAAGAGATTTATCTCGTCAATGTTCTGGTATTTAAAATAAGTAGGTTGAGAAGCATCGAAGAAATTAGTTACTCAAATAAACAAAATAGAGTATCAAAACCATTCTAATTGCATGTATTATTGCATGTATTTTCTTCATAATGTTATACTTGCATATTGAATAAGGAGTTTAGTACAATGTATATAACCTTTTACATTTGATATTAATAAATCTACAAGTAATTCTTTGGTTGTGAAAGCACGTCATGTTAATGAATTATTGTTAAGTACAAATCTAGGAAGCCTAGGTTAAAGAAAGTGTTGGTATTATTTTCCTGACTCCTTTGTCATCAATCAAGGTTCTTGGAATATATGTGAACTAATTACAGTTATATTACTTGGCTGTTTGTTGAAGGAGAAGTGATTGATTCTTGGATGTATAAAATAAGTGCATAAGTTATTCAATGATTTGAAAATGCATATATGCATGGATGTTGGGAACTTTGTTCTTATGATTGGATTGTTTCATATGAGTTATTTTATTATTGGTTATGATACTTGGTCAGTCATGTTAGAAAAATTGATAGATATTTAGTAAACCATAATGAATTAACTTGGTATATAAATCTGTATTCCACGTCAGTTTCTTAGAACTAACCATGTAACATTATTATTTCATATTGTAAGTTTTGTTAAGTATCGTGAAAAGGGTAAAGAATCCAGACTTCTTCATATTAGATTGATATTGTCCTACTTTATATGATGTTTAATAAAAGTACTTGTATTTGATTAAAAGTGAAAGTATGACTTCACAAATGAATAAGGTAATTTAAGACCTGTTGTAATTTTTTATTTATTACATTATCTTTATGTAATTTATTAACAAGGTTTCAACCTCCATTATGTGAATATATGTTGTTATTTTAATATTGTACTTTCATTTTCATAATGCAAAAATTACAACATATTATGTGTGTAATTTTGTAAGTAAAAATTGATTATTTGATTTCATTATGATTTGATTATGGTTGCATGTTAAGATGAGACAACAATACAAAAAATACTATAACATTGTTAAGTTACATTTACAATTTATTTCAAATATGACACATTTAACTATGCATTAAAAGATATATGTATACTGATTAATCAAATGTTAAATGATTATTTAATATAAATGATGTTGACAACCTAATTTTGTGATAAAGTGATAAGAGATAATCATAATAAATGATATATCACTGCTAAGTTATTGTTTTTAATCATTAACAAATTTCATGTAATAAATCAAGTATGCATGCCATAACATGAATATATAACTATGAATTAATTAAGAGTGTAGATATGAGATGCAAGGAAATGCAACATTAACCTGGATGAGCCAACTTGAAATGGCTATGGTAAGGGTGACAGTACAAAGTAACATAAGTCATTATGCATCCGCAACCTTTCCTATATGGATTCCAAGATGGACAAGTCAACATACTATCATACTATTTAGCAGGTCATAATAGCTACAATTTAATACAATTAAAATTAAACTACTCTAAATAACGAACCCGAATTATGATGACTATGAATGAGATAGTTGTGTGGTGAAGGGAAGATGTGCCTCATAGGCTTATGTTTAGTCTTAAAACCTTCTTGATTTAATGCAATACAAAATAACTATTCCCAAATTAGTGTATATAACTGAATGCATTGTTTGTTCACAAGGTCTTCTTGTTAAGGTGTCTAGCATTTGGATTTAGTTTAGAGGAGTTACCTTCTACAATATGCTAAGAAGACTCGTAAGTTGTCTCAGCCTATAATAAGGCTTAACTGTAAATGAAGAACATGGACAAAAGCCTAGTAAGTTTATTGACGATCAACCAAATCAAATGCAAAATGTATGATTGTAATATTTGTAGATATTGCACAGTCATGTACATACAAAATAAGGAGTTGTAATTATTCAACAAATATAATCCCGAGTACAAAAAACTCTAAATATATAGTTTCAACTATATAACAATGATAATAATGACAAAATATACCATTAATTAAAAATTATCTAAGGTAAATACATAATTAACCTAGGTAAACTAAATTTTACCTAACATTCCCCCCCTAAATTTTGCATTATCTCAAGGGATGACGAGAGGAACTCTCTGAAAAACTCAAAATTATCACATGTAAGTGATTTGGTGAAGATATCTACTCATTATTCAGTAGTTAGACAAAATTGGAGCTATATATTGTGTTTTAAGACATGCTCACTTATAAAATGTACCTGCACCTCACTTTGGTTTGTTCTTTCATGAAAAAGTAGAATGCAAACAAGTTTCAGAACATCTTTATTGTCTACATACATGGCGGTCAGTTTGTCTTGTGGTATTCAAAGTCCTTCAAGTATGTGACGTAGCCATATCACTTCATATACAACTTCACCTACAGAATGATACTCGAATTCTGTGGAAGAGCAAGAAAAAAAGTGTTGTTTCTTTCTTCCCCATGATAGTTTTCTAGATCCCATAAAGAAAACAAACCCTGAAGTGGATTTTCTATCATTAATGATACCTACATGATTTGAATCTGAATATCCAGACAAGAAAAGTTGTTGTTCTTCTTGTATTCTAGACTAAGATCCAATATACCCTTAAGATATCTAGAAATCAGCCTTGATGCTTTCGAATGAAAAAAGTTGGGTTCTTACATGAACTTGGATGGATAGCTCACTCCAAAGCTGATATCTGGTCTAGTGTAGGTCAGGGAAATGAGACTCCTAATCAACTACTTATAGAGATTGGCATTTACCATAGGAGATGGATCTGAATTAGATAACTACAATTTGTTCTCCATAGGTGTACCAATAGGTGTGCAATCCATCATCCTAAATTTCTTGAGTGTTGTCTTGGAATATTTGATTTGAGAAAAAATTTGATTATCTTTCTGCATACTTCCAATCCAAGACAATAATGCATCAGTATGAGATCTATCATGTCAAATGATCAGTTAAGATCTTTCTTTGTTGCATTGATCATCCTCACTGAAATGCCAATGATGACTAGATTATCGACATAGACAAAAAGAATCATAATCTACCCCCCTTAATTTTTGAGGTAGAGATTGGGATTGTATGCATTTCTAACAAATCCATGTCATATGATATGATCATCAATTTTTATGTACCAATTCCAGGGTGCTTGTTTAAGGCCATATAGAGATTTTTTGAGTCTACATACTTTTCTTCTTGACTAGGTAAGACATATTCTTCAGGTTGAGTCATATAGAATTATTCTTGTAAATATTCATTAAGAAAGGAAATTTGTTACATCCATCTAATGGACTTTCCAACCAATCTGTGCAGCTAGAGAAAGTATCAATCTAATAATTTTGATCTTATTTGTGGTAGAAAATGTCTCCTTATAGTTAATGCCTTCTTTTTGTGTATACCCCTTTGCTAATGGTATTGCTTTATACTTATCTATGGTCCCATATTCCTTGTAAATTTTTTGAATATCCATCTACATCGAATGGGTTTCTTCCATGGTGGAAGATCGAAAAGCTTTAAAGTGTTGTTTTTCATCACTGAGTTTTATTCAACATCCATAGTATCTTTCAAAGCTTTTGACTATAGGGCTTCTTGGACTATAGAGGGCTCGTCATATTTAATAAATCTACTCATAAAAGAAAAATTCACTTCTTCTCTTGCATTGCTACGAGTCCATGGTCCAGTGGTGGATGTATCTAGTGGAGCATCCATTCTGTCATCTCCTAGCATACTAGTATATAACTTGGGCATATGCTGAACTGATCCCATAGGTCTTGGTTCTATCCAATCATCATTATCATCCCCATATTAAATTTCATCATCTGTGGGAACATCAAAGTCTATTTTTACAACTGGTGAAAAATCTATAACAGTTGATTTAATAGGAGGAGTCTTTTCTTCTTTCTTCTAAAAAAACTCAACATCTCTGCTAGTGTATACTTTCATGGTCTTAGGATCTATCAATCTATACCCAAGAGTCTCTTCACTGTACCAAATGAAGATGAATTTTTGTGATTTTATATCCAATTTATTTCTATTCTACTTAGGTATGTGCATTTTGTTTGCACCCAAATACTCTGAGGTGTGCAACAGATGGTTTTTTCTTTGACCATGATTCATGTGGTGTTACTCCATCAATATAAACTATGGGCACTCTGTTTAATAATTATAATATTGTCTTTACCGCTTCAGCCCAGAATGTCCTTGCTAGTCCAGAATCATCGATCATGCATCACACCATTTCCATGATAGTACGATTTCTTCTCTCAACAACACCATTATGTTGCAGTGTGCGTGGAGGAGGAATTTGTTGACGAATCCCGTGAGCTTGTAGGTAGTATTTAAACTCATCACTAGTGAATTCCCCCCTTCAATTTAAGCAGATATTTCTAATGTGACAACTAGTTCCATTCTCAATAGCCACTTTGAAATTCTTGAAGTTTTCAAAATCTTCACTTTTCTTGTGAAGACAAATAATCCACATTTTTCTTGAATAGTCATCAACACAAAGCATGAAGTACTAAAATCTAGAATGAATAAGTTGCATCAGACCAAAAAAATTGGTATGAACCAGATCAATATTACCATGAACTTGATAAGTACTCTTCTGGAATTAAGCCCTGTGTTGTTTTCCTGCTGGGCAATGAGGAAAATTGTCTGTATCCTTCTGGAGAGATAATAATCCTTTTACCATATTGTGCCGTCGAAGTGTCTCGAGATACTTTTAACTGAGATGACCAAGTCTATGATGACATAACTATGTAGAGGTAGAGTTCTTAGCCATAAGCTTCTACTCATTTCCATGGAAAAAATAAAATTGGAACATGCGTCCCACATTGGAGGATTTTGTAAATATTTTCAAGCCTCATGATTTGTCTCTAATTAAACACATTTTTTTTCTGGAATGACTATCAAAGTCAATTTTTTAGTTGTGATCTAGGAGTTGACTGACTGAAAAAAAAATTATTAGCCAACCCAGGGATATATAGTACATTTGATAATCTACATTTGCATGAACCAAGAGGCAGAGAAATTTTATTAATCCCCTATCATGTGTATGAAGAATCATCACCTAACAAAACATGGTTTTTCGAAAGTGTGTCTCTCATTAAAGTAAACTAATATTTGTGGTCAGTCATGTGTTGTGTGGCTCCCGAATCAACATACTAGACATCACTAGATGACGTGGAGGGTTGATCGAGTAGTGTATAATTAGTCTTTAGTATCGGAATGTTCTTCTTGCTCAACAATATTTTCTTATTGATAGGGTTTTATTTTCTATTTCCCATTTTTCTACCCTTTATTTTAGTTAGATTGTCCCCTGTGAGTTTGTTAGTTTTGAGGTCTATAATGACTTGATGAACCTTTCTTGTATGTATTATGCTAACAATCTTTTAATTCATGTCCACTTTTGCAGATTGGACACTTCTTCTTTTGTTGTTTTCTCCCTTCTTGATGTTGATTTTAGGACTTCTGATAGGAATTAGGTTTACATTTTTCTTTTCCTTTCCATTTTTGATGAGAAGAAAGTGCTTACTCCTCTTCATCATCTTTATTGTACATAGATTTCTCTTATTTTAATAGGTTGACTAACTTTTCGAAACTAACTATCGTATCAGTTAAGTTGAGTTTTGTCAAAAAAATGTAGTATGAAGGTGGGAGTACTCTTAGAACAATGGGAACAAGAGCATCATCAGTGACCTCCTCTCGTAGGGCTAGAAGGAAATCCCTCAACTCTTCAACTCTTGTCAAGAAGGATTCTAGTTTCTCATTTTATTTAAACTTCAGTGTGTGTAACTGACTTTGTAAATTCAATATGACATTTTTTATTTTTGGCCTCTTATACCGTGGTCATCATATCCCATGCTTCTTGGGTTGTTTTGTCATCTCAAATGTGGGGTTGCATGTCATCGGACACTCCAAACTAGATTTTTAGATTGGCCTACTGATCGGATTTATCAAACTATCTCTGTTGTGTTTTATCAGTTGTGGATTTGGTTATAGTACCATTCACAACAGTCTAAATCTCTTCAAACTCAATCGATGTCTTGATTTTTTTCTTCCATGCTGCATAGTTATTTCCTCTGAGAAGTTGTGAATCTGGAAGAAATAACTTTGGGGTGTTGGTCCCTATTTTTCAGAATCAACTGACAAAGTGTAAGGCTCTCATCACTCTAGGTATATAGTATCCCAATCTTAATACCGTCAGTAACATATAACAAAATTTCTATATGTGCACCCTTTCGATATACCCATTGGTATGTGGAAGAAGCTCATCCTTTCTATATACCCAATGATACGTGAAATAGGCATTAGCGTATGTGAAGGAATTCTACGCATGGTACCAAGACAGTATTGAAAGGGGTCTCTGTGATTATTGACATCAACTCAAAGAAATATCCTCATACATGCACGTAACTTTGCTATATACTCAGATAATTTCTCGATCCGGATTTAAGTCATGCAATCGTTCATAGATGGATGGGAGGGATCAAAGTGTGTTTATTGTGTCCTTATTACTCCCTATCAATTTAAAGGGTCAAGGCCCAGACAACATTGTTACAGCTATATTAGGCGTTAAGTGTAGTAGTAGTCATGACGACTTTAACCGTAAGTGCTTCCTAGAGGCACTTTTTATACCGAACGTTGCGAATGAGATCAAAGATCTCAGGAGTGATTCAGAACCAAATTTTAATATTTTTTAGTACAAATATCTACCAATTTTATAGTATTGATAATGGTTTGTGGTTTGATATGGAAAACTACAAATTAGTACAATACACTAAAGTATATAATTACATTCTAAATTTTGAAAAAATTGAATGGCAGGCATAATTTTTTTAATTTTTCGGGGCCTTGGTTGTCTCCAGAGATCAAAATGGATTTTAAAGTAAAAAACCTCAAAAACAAGCTTAAAAAATAGTTTTCAATCACCCCTCCTTTGACAAAAAATGCCCAGTTTAAAAAATATGCAATGTGGGAGAATAATTTTTTTTGACCCTTTGTACCTGGTTTTCTATGCTATTGTTAGTTGGGGGTTTGGAGACAAATAGTGGGTTTAGTGGGCTTTGCTCCCTCTAACTGTTACTAGTTATGTTAAAAATTATTTCAATATAGTAAAATGAGGTGCTTGGGAGAGGGGTCGAACATTAAACCTTCCCTTCCCAAAGCTCTTCTCGTAACCAAGTAGGTGTTTGTATCACTTGAAATATGAAGATAAACAATTGTTATTTCATATAGTGAAAAATTGACTGACCTATTAAAATGGCAACGTGGTGGTGAAGAGGATCCACGTGACTGGTGGTTTAGGGCTTGTGAGAAGAAACCAGATCTAAGTTATGCCTTTGCTTATCTTATTTATTTAATTCACCTCCTTATTGCATTCCTCTACCACTTATTGATTTTTCTTTCACCTTTTGTGATTGATCTGTTATTTTTATCTCAGGGTCATCGTTGGATTCAGATCTTGTTTGAATGTTTTTGTGTATGTCCATGTTTGGTGGTCACATTCGAGAGGATTTGATTGATGCTCAAATGGTGTGCTCTGACTCGGGCTCACAGTGAAAGGCCCATGTACAAAGTGGCACACACTCGCCTATGAAATTCCTATCTCTGCTTTAATTAAACAAAGCTCGACCTTTACAAATAGTGAATTTTGGCTCATTTTTTGTTAAGGATGGATCATTTCAGAGCTCAACAAGGATCGTAATTGCTTAGCTTTGGATCCTGTAGATGATCAACTTTTTTTTAGTTTTCTCAGCCCTTTAGGGGTGCATTTGATCCACCGATTGCAGGTAGTAAGACACGGCTTGAATGTGTTGAAATGGATAAATTCTCTTCCAATGTATGGCTCGTATGGATGCACAATGCACAATTGGTGAGGGGTGGCCGGACTCTCCTAGAAAAAAAATCCCAATGCAACTCGCTATATAACTTGATGGTTGAATGTGCTAATTAGTGTTTGGATGAATACACACCCAATGTAAATCTACCTCACTACTAATCAACTCACTTAGGGGATCGGAGAGATCTCTTCAAATAGATTGGTGGAGTTCTTTGGTGAATAATGACTTAGACCTCTCCAAATTTTTGCAGGTTGTTATTTTAGCAGAGACTATGCAGAGAAAAAGATAGACAACTAAGTTTAGATGAGAAACCCCTAATGGGGATTTTTTTAATATTTCAGCATATGATTAGATTCCAGGAAGCAAATTTTCTTGGTGAAGAGGGCATCAAGGAAAAATCAATTTTCTTTATGTTTACCTAGAGATCAAACAGGAGGTTGTGGGATTGTAGAGAGTTTTGGGAAGATGCTACAGGAAACACTGGCTCTCCAATGATGTAGATTTCTTCTCCGAGATTATTCTTCCTTTACAACCTCTTTCCAACCTAGCCAGGAACTTCAACCTTCTCTGGTACCAAATGTAGATGAAGAACAAGGATGGAAGCCTTGTAAGTTTATTAATGATCAACCAAATCAAATACAGAATGTATAATTGCAGTATTTATAGATATTGCACAGTCATGTACATACAAAATAAGGAGTTGTAACTATGCAACAAATATAATCCCGAGTACAGAAAAATCCAAGTATATAGTTTCAACTATATAACAATGATAATAATGAAAAAATAATTATACGGGAATACTATTCCCAATTAAAAATAATAAATGGTTAATAACAACTTACTATTAATTAACAAATAACTAAGGTAAATGCATACTTAACCTAGGTAAACTAAATTTTAGCTAACATTAACCAAATGATATACTGGGTATATTGTCTCATTAAGAGTGTTTGAAGGGGATTGAGAAGGATATGTAAACCGTTGCAGTTGCACATGATTATCATTGGTTGTCTAGATGGATTCTAAACATTAATTAATTTTGGAATAATTCAACATTTGCTATAAATGATGTTACTCATATCAGCATAAGAAAACTTAAGGTATTTTTAAAAACTATTGTATGATTGATTTTGATTGCTACGTCATAAAATTATTGAAGGTATAAATTATAATTAAGGAGTTTGTAAAAAACAAATTTTCTTAGTTTGATGAAGTTGAATATAGGTGTTATAATGAATTTATGTAAAAATCCTCAAAGCTTCATAAATAACATCATTTTGTACATATCATGTAAGTATCATATCCTATGAGATGACATGTGTATTATAGAATAAATCAACTAGCATGCATTTTGTGGACAAGTTTATAAACTGAAAAATATTTTTTGCTAATGCAAGTGTGCAATAGTTGAAGATGTATATAATAACATCTAAAAGAAAATTTTATGTAGTAAGAAGAATTTTTATCACCTCTTTCAAGATACCTTTGTATGCAATGGAAAATTCATAAAGCTTTGGAAATGAGATTAGAGAACCTCAAAGCTTTACTAACTCAACTATGCACCATAAGATTAGAGCTAAACAAGAAACTATCTATTTACATGCATATATAAATTTGAAACAAACATTCAAACCCTACAATATCTAAATATATTTATACTCCATGAAATCTTAATGAAAGTGAACCTATGTTAGATTCTAAGCAATTAAATTTGTGTGTTGTTTACTCCCAAACATAGTGAAGAGATCTCTCTAAGTTGACTACATGGCAAAGCTTTATATCTTCCCTTACTAACTATATTTGGAGTCGATGCATGCAAAATGAAGGAGCTCTTAACAATGGAGTATGGCCAAGATCCAAATGTTCTATAGATTAAAGCTATCACAAATGATGTCCAATGCCAAGATATCCAAATATGAGAGAGAAGGACTGGTTGAAAGGAAAGCCTTAGGGTTGTACTTATAGTTTCTGGTTTGGAAGATTTTGCAATTTGGGTGCATGTGGGACTAAAGTCTTAAAATAACTTTAGGATTAGATTAGGATAAACATGATTTAGGATTAGTTAAGCTTGGTTTAGGCTATTTAACTATGGTTTAGGATAGTTAAAATTGATTAACAAGTGATTAGAGACTCATTTAGAGTTGGGAGGGTTTTGGTTAATCAATTATGACCGATAGATAGCCTAAAAAGCTAATAAAAGTGATCTAGAGAGAACTATAGAGGTTATGAATGGTCGAAAGGAGGATTTTTTAGCTAATAAGAGAGATATTATCCCAATTAACTGATTATAGGAGGAATATGACTGAGAAGGTGTCGTGAATGGGAATCCGATAATGGAGTGGAGAATATGGAATTAATAAAGTGTCACTGATAAATTGAATTGGAGGAAATGCTAAGTGTAAGCATATTTTATGTGTCTATAGTTTCCCCTCTTTGAGGTGGCGTAAGTGATGTCACTTCAAAGAAAGTAGAAAAGCATAAACAAGTACAATATTTTGAAGGGGTAGAAGAAAAATGAGTAGAATGGAGGATGCCCCCTTGATTGTCAATGGGGTCATAGAAGAACTCGATCGACGCTTGAAAAGATGAAAGAAATAGAACAAAATAAAGAATAGTGTGAAGAATATGAAAATGAATGTAGAAGAAAAGGAGAATGAGGAAGGGGGAATGAGCCAACATCCATCCATTACCTTTTAAACAAATTCATTTTCATCATATTGTTAGTGATCTTCATCATCGGTCCTTATTTAAAAATAATGAACAAAAGTGTAGTATGACATGAAAATCCATATACGAACAAATGTCCATTGCTAAAAAACACCAAATCCGTGCAACATACAAAATGCAATGCAATATGAGAAAGTAAAATATGCCCAACTACATGCCACATACATAATGCAATGAAATATGAGAAAGTAATAAAGATAAAATAATAGAGAAACATAATGTAATGTTTTTGTTATTGAGTTTCAGTTCTGTCCTATGTGAATAAACGATAAGGGTTGATAATGGTGCCCCAAGAAAGGATACATGTGAGGGGAATAACATAGGACACTTAGGTCTAATGATAAATCAACATGCACCATGAAATATTACCAAGAAACTCATTGTGCCTCAGAGCACAAATGAAGTAAATAGCCTAGCTTTTGTTGATGGAGGTAGATCAAGATGATCCGTGAGTCACACACATGAACATGTGAAAACCAAAGAGTGACATTTTGTAGGATGATTTATATTGTTTTTTATGTTTCTTGAAACATATTTTAGTTTTTGGATGATTTTTATAACTTAGTTAAATTTTTTTGATGATTTTGAAAGTTTTTTGAAACTATGTACATGAACACAAAGAAGCATGGATGCCCCTAGTGATATATGGGATTTATAAGGGTAGACTGCTGCGCACATGCACAAGAAATTAAGGATGGAATATTTCCCAACAGTAGGTTGGAGTATTCAAAGGAAAAATATTCATGGGTAGAAGCGGGACCCAATGCCATTATGGATGGGTTCAACATGATGATGAACGTAAACCAATGAAGTGCTAAGAAGAAGCAAGGATGCCCCCAATGTAAGTTGGCCTAAAATCACATGATAGAAAGGAAGAAGGAGATTTTTTTCTAAAAGGGGATAAAGGTTTCCACAAACATGGAAAAATGAAACTTATACACATGGATGTTCCGAACAAAGTAGAAGAATGATGTGAATGATATGAATGTAGATTAGAAGCCTTGTAATGAAGAAGTGATTAGCCAAAAGCACAAATCGTGAGATGAGATAAGGACTCAGACAAGAGTATAAACAAGGTTAAAAAAATACACTTGGTAAGACACTAATCCTATTCACTCATAGAGATCCAGTGTGTGTACGTGGAAATTTAATTACCTCTTGAAGGGAAGATTTAATAGACAACATGTGAAGACACCCTAGCCAATGTGTAGGAATGATTTATTTTGATAGGTGATAGGTGATTTATGAATGATTGGTGGAAGGATAGCTGTATATTCCTCTGCTACAGGAAAAGTGTCCATATCCCCAATAGATATGTATTTGATTATAATTGCAACATTGATCTACTACTAGTCAGGCATCCATATCCCCGATAGAGATTATTGGAAATTACCTAAGAGAAAGTTATATATCAATTTTATTTTGCTTTTAGCTTTTAGATTTTTATTTTTTGATTGATTTTGATTCTTTTTCTTTCTAAAAACTTATTTTAGCTCTCTTTCTTGACAAGGGGTTGTTGATGTGTAATCAAAGCACCCCTAAATGTATGCAACTTGATGGGTTGAGATCGTTAGTGTGATTGCATAACATGCAACTTTTTCCAAAGTGTGGGACTTTGTAATCAGGAAATCTCTCCAGATGAAGGTTGGTTCCCATTCCTCTATTCAGGTACACACATATAATTTACAGAGGATCTACTCTAAAATATAGTCTAATTTTCCAAGGATACAAGTTTAAGAAGATGTAAGAAATAATATCTAAACTAACAAGGATGATGCACCAAAGGAATGTTGAACACCTACTTTGTAATTAGACACAAACAATTAAAAATATAACACAACCACCATGCACAGATAACCAAACTACAATGAGAGATCGGGTGGATGTAGTGAAACGAAGACAGGGTTGAAATCATCCACACACTTATCTTATTGCTCCAAAAATTGATACAATGCATTACTGTAGCCAAGAGGCAAAAATTGCTTTGAAAATTTAATGGGAGGTTTTACTCCACAAAATCACTTGCAGACAAGGGAAGAAGGGAGGGTACAAAGTAAGAATGTACAAACTCTGAAAAAATTCCCCTCCTTATAATATATAGGAAGAATATGAGAGAGAAAGGAGAGAAAAAAAAATTGAATCCTTCTTCAACCACCCCAAAAGAGCATTAAAATTGCCTGCAACAATGATGGGTTCCACTGCAAAACCCATTCCTCTGCGTGTTGTTCCTTGTTGGGAAAGAAAGGAAACCCATAATTAATTATAGTGGTAGGTGAGAAGGATGACAACCTTGAAAATGGTAGACTGTATTTTTCATTTTTTAAGAACTCAGTCCCACTAATTTAAAGATATCCAGTCATAGTTGAGTTGAGTAGCAGACGTCGAGATATTTCCAAAAGGTACTCTCTTGCTCAATTCTAAGCTTCCAGTCAAAAGTTATAATCATCTGAAGGTTAGGGTTAGGCGTTCCATGTGATCTCTCAGAATATTTTAAAATATCTAAGAATTTAAAATTCTTGATGGGCTTCATGATTCGTATTTCATTGAATTAACCTTCCACCAATATTTTCCAAACTTCTTTGGGTTTGGAGTCTATGTGTGCAAGATCCACGTGGAGGCCCCATGCATTCTTAAGATTTTTTTCTTCTTTTTAGGGTTCTCGGAATGTGACGTGCCAACACTTGGCACCATTTGCGAACATGTTGCTTGGTTCTCTTAGGTGAGTAAAGGGCTCCACTATATATAATGTCAAAAAACCCTTTTCAGGTGGGACCTTTATAGTTAGCTTAATGTGGAAACTGTGCATTCTTCCAAGACTTTAGCCCCTCCTTTCACTCTTTAGGTTGTGATGGTTGGACACTTGGCATCATCTGCGATCCTAATTTGCTTTCTTTGTGCTTTATCTAAGTCCCTTCTACCTATTTAGGACCAACTATGTTGGACCCTAGACACATGGAGGGCCTGCGCCCATTTGGGGACATGCCTTTGGATTTTACCTTTGAATTTACGCTGATGAGGCACATAGAGGCTTCCATTGACTCTTCTTGTGCTTAGAATTTTCAATGGCCGGTTCTTCCTTTCTTAGGCTTTGACCACGTGGAGATCCTACACTCATTTGGGAACCTGCCTTTGGGTTTTACCTTTGAAGTTACACTAATGATGCACGTGGAGGCTTTCGATGACTCTTCCCAGTCTTAGAATTTTCAATGGCTGGTTCTGCCTTTCTCAGGCTCTGACCACGTAGAGATCCTGCACTCATTTGGGGACCTACCTTTAAATTTTACCTTTGAAGTTGCACTAATGAGGCACATGGAGGTCAAGCACATCCTTAGGGTCTCCACTTTTGTCGCACATTTTGAAGGTGTGCTGAGCTGACACATGGCACTTCTGTGGTTCTGTTGCTTTTCTTCAAGTCAACTCACTCTGGGTTTGATTTTGACTTATTGAGTTAGCTTTCTTCATTTGTTCAACTATCTGTTTCCCCTAGATCCCCACAAATGTGAATTCAAAAAACAATTATCCTTTCTCCATTTTTTCACTTCAGCTTTAGTCTCCTTCAACATTTCTGTTGGTCATTCATTTTCCCACATTCTATTGCCATTGCTGAGCTTGCATGTAACCTGATTGTTAGATTTTAAATGTGGGCTCACATGACTAAACTAACCTCTTCATTTCTTTGGTGTGGAAGGTCATGTTTTATCAAACTTTTTCCAAGGGGAAAAATTGGCTAACAATTTGGCAACTCACAAAATCACCTAGCTTCTAGGTGGAAGATCAACAGCCTTGGAAGTCATTGGGAATGGATTCAATCCTGATAAACACAATTCCAATTTGAATATCTGAAATCTTCTCCTTGAGCCACCTGAAACATTATTGGAATTGGAGCTGATCTTCCCAAACATTACCTCCAATGGACTATGCATAAGAAATAAAACACCACAACACACTATGTATAAAAGGGGAAGATCATACATGCCCCAAGTGGAACATGCAAAGTGTGCAAAAGAACTTATTTTACTAAAACAAAACCTAACTACTCTATGCTAACTAGAAGCAAAGGGAACTCAAACAAATCCTGCAACTGGTAGGGAGAATTAGCTTCCCTTTCTCAAAATAGGAAGCCATATATATGATTTGGTGTTGAACATGGATATTATTATGAGTGAAAAACTGACAAGAGGCCAATTCTCCACCCAAATCATCAAGATATCAACTGGAAACAAGACAAATTCATCTTTTAGTTGTTCTGTATTTAGATTGAAGAGGCATTCAAGCTGATCCTTGGTACTTTGAAATTCATCCTCATCGTTAGAAGTAAGCATGACTAATAAAAACTCTGAATCTTACTCTAATGAAGCCAAATGCTTGATTGGGAAAGGCCTGATCTCCTGAATTTTCCCATTACATGGAAGCCCAACTTCAATAATGAAGTCTTCTTGTAAACATTCTTGAAAAAGGAGGCTGCCTGCATTTTGATTTTTATCTTGCATTCATTCTGCAAGCAACTTATCCTCTACCTTGATAACTGATGTGGAAATGGCTTCATCATTGTTTCCTTCCTCCTCCTAAGAAGAACATGGAAGATTAAGATCCTCCATCCTTGGTTCCAGAGGGTTGTTATGAAGTGTAGGTTATTTTCCTTGAATGCTCTCCTCCATGGTAGAAAAATCATGTGCTGTTAAGGCAGATGATGGAGGAGAAAATGATGTGATCTCCATAGGATCCTCACCATCAAAGTGATCCTCCAAATCAGATAGATAATTTTCTTTCTTGTTATCCTCCTGCATGTGCTTGACCTCCTCCACAATGTCCTCCTGATCTACAACTTGCTCACCATGGTTCCCCTCATCCTCAAACATGAAGTTTGAAAGCTCAAAATCTTCTTCAACATTAGAGCTTGAAGGGGATGAAACTGGAGGAATAGCTGAAAGTTCTTATACAGCCTTCTTCATGTTCAAATCCTCTGAAACTATATGTTTCACCTCCATAGCCAAAATACACTCCTCCTCTTTTGGATTTGGAGTAGCTACTTCTTCCCTTGGTTAGACTAATTGTTTAGTTTGAATTGGATCAACATTCTATTCAAATAAAGTGCCAACATGGGAAATGCATTCAGAGAAAATTTATTGTTGATCATCTTGTTCCATTACTGATATAAAATCAGCCTTATCCACCACTACCTCTTCAACTTTGACCTCATCTATAGGATTAACCAACAAGGGAATATTTTCAATTCTAAATCTAAGAGCCAAGCTCACTAAGGTTCTAATAAATACTTATTTTATTGGCTCTTATTCTCACTACTCTTCTTGACTGGATTTTTTAGTCTCCTTTTGCCATGGACTCGGGAAAGTAGGAGGAGTGGTGGGTGGGGTCTCCACTAGTTTTTTATTTGTTTGTGGTGGAGGGGAAGGTATTTATTTTGGATCTTGTGGAGGGGACATGGATTTAGAAGGGAAAAGGGTAGAGTAATTGAGATGAGATGGAATATTAGAAGATGGAGAAGGAAAATAAACAATTGGGGCAACATACAATGGGCTTGAATATTGACACTACTGAAATGATAAAGTTTGGGATGGAGAAAAAGGAGCAAAAGGAGCTGGTGATTGACTTACCCATTGACAAGGTTGTCTTTAATTTTTCTCGTATGCTTCTATCTCCTAAGTCCACCACGTAAGTTGAGGCAACATTTCAACCATAAAATCAAGCTTCTCCTATGCACTATAGTTTCTTGGTAAAGGGCCTTCCGATGGACAAGATGCCCTGCAACCAATTTTTAAAGCCTTCATTTGTGTTATATCCCTTGACTGAACCATGTTAGCCTCCATTTTTTTAATCTTCTCCAGCATATCAACATTCTCCATATAACTCTTACCACTGTATGCGTACCCTTGTTCCTGATATGTTTCATAGCCAAACTGGATTTAACACTGCTCATATCGATAAGCATAATTGTTTTGAATCTTATCATAATGTTGACCTGGAGGAGTCATGAAAATAGTTAGAGGTTGATTGCACTGATGTAGGTGTGAATTCCAAGATGGGAATGAATTCATGACTACACAAATTCATGAATGTAAAAAGATGAAAGATGTGGAAAGAAGAATCTATGAAAATGGATGGAAAGAAAGTGTGCAACTCAGAGAATGGGTTTTTGGTCATATGGAGTCACCATATTTTATTTTTACATGCCTCTAAAGGATGAATATTATCAGGAACACACCAATCTACTAAGATGAAGTGGTAAGGTGCTTCAAACTTGTCCCATTAGGTGTCCCAAAACTGTTGATGGGGTCACATGGTGGCTTAAGATTTTCTATTTGATAATGAGACACCATCTATAAATGAGAGAATCTCACTCCAGTGGTCCCACTGGGCATGCCAAAACTATTGATGTGTAATCAAAACACACCTAAATGTATGCAACTCGATGGGTTGAGATCATTAGTGTGATTTCATAACATTAGCTTTTCCCAAAGTGTGGGACTTTGCAATTAAGAAAGCTCTTTGGATGAAGGTTGGTTCCCATTCCTCTATTCAGGTGCACACATACAATTTCTAGAGGGTCTACTCTAAAATATGGTCTTATTTTCCAAGGATATAGGGTTAAGGAGATCCCAGAAATAAAACCTAAACTAATAAGGGTGATGCACCAAAGGAATGTTGAACACATGTTTTGCAATTAAACACAAACCATTAAAACTATAAGATAACCACCATGCATAGATAACCAAACTAAAATGAGAGATCATGGATGCAATGAACACAAGTAGGGTTGAAATCATCCATAGACTTATCTTATTGCTCCAAAAATTGATACAGCGCATTATAGTAGCCAAGAGGAAAAAATTGCTTTACAAACTGAATGGGAGGTTTTACTCCACAAAATAACCTACGGAAAAGGGAAGAAGGGAGGGTGCAAAGTGAGAATGTCCAACCTTTGAAAAAATTCCCCTCCTTACAATATATAGGAAGAATATGAGAGAGAAAGGAGAGAAAAAAATTTAATCCGCTTCAACCACCCCAAAAGTATTGAATTTGCCTACAACAATGATGGGTTCCACTATAAAACCCATGCCTTCATGTGTTGTTACTTGTTGGGTGAGAAAGGAAGCCCATACTTCATTATGGTGGTAGGTGAGAAGCCTGAAAGCCTAAAAAATGGAAGACTATTTTTTTTAGTTTTTAAGAACTTAGTCCTACTAATTTAAAGATATCCAGTCATAGTTGAGTAGCAGACATCGAGAGATTTCCAAAAGGTCCTTTCTTTCTCAAATCTGAGCTTCTAGTCAAAATTTATGATCATCTGAAGGTCAGGGTTGGGTATTCCATGTGGGCTCTCACAATATTTTAAAAGATCTAAGAATTTAAAATTCTTGGTGGGCTTCATGATTCATCTTTCATTGAATTGACCTTCTTCAAATATTTTCCAAACTAATTTGGGTTTGGAGTCTATCTGTGCAAGATCCACGTGGAATCCCTGTGCATTCATAAGATTATTTATTCCTTTTAGGAACCTGGGAATGCAACGTGCCAACACTTGGCACCGTCCATGAACATGCTACTTAATTCCGTTGGATGAGTAAAGGGCCCCAGTATATATAATGTTAAAAACCCCTATTTGGGTGGGAAATTTGTATTTGTCTCCAAGTGGAAACCCTTTAGGCTTTCAAGACTTGATCCCCTCCTTTCACTCATGAAGTTGTGATTGTTGGAAACTTGGCGTCGTATGCGAGCCTACTCTGGTTTCTTTTTACTTTAGCTATGTCCCTTCTACCTATTTAGGAGCTACTATGTTGGACCCTAGACACATGGAGGTCCTGCATTCATTTGGGGACCTTCCTTTGGATTCTACCTTTGAAGTTGTGCTGATGAGGAAAGTGGAGGATTCCACTAAGTCTTTGAATGCTTAGACTTTTCAACGGTTGGGTCTACCTTTCTCAGGCTCTGACCACATGGAGAGCCTGCACTCGTTTGGGAACCTACCTTTGGTTTTTACCTTTGAAGTTGCACTAATGAGGCACCTGGAGGCTTCCACTGACTCTTCCCATGCTTATAATTTTCAATGGTCAGTCCTTCCTTTCTCGGGTTCTGACCATGTGGAGAGTCTGCGCTCGTTTGGTGATGTGTCTTTGGATTTTACCTTTTAATGTGTACTGATGAGGCATGTGGAGGTCAAGCGCATCCCTAGGGTCTTCACCTTTGTCACACCTTTTGAATGTGGTTTGTGCTGACACATGGCACCTTCCATGGTTCTATTGCTTTGCTTCAAGTTGAATCGCTATGGGCTTGATTTTGACTTATCGAGTTATCTTTCTTCATTTTTTCAACTGTCCATTTTCCCGAGATCCCCGAAAATGTGAAATACGAAAAACTTCGAGCCTTTATCCATTTTTTCACTTGATATTTGGTATTCTTTAACATTTTTGTTGGTCATTCATTTTCCCACCTTCCATTGCCATTTCTGAGCCTTCCTATAACCTAATTATTAGATTTGAAATGTGGGCTCGCATGACTGAACCAAATTCTTCATTTCTTTAGTTTGGAAGGTCATGTTTGATCAAATGTTTCCCAAGGGGAAAAATTGGATAACATGGGTTAATAACCATAGATGGGTTGATGGAAGGAGGTGGAAGTGATTGTGATGAATACATTGGCTAGTGTTAACAAATATGTCCAAAAGTTCTTCGCAACAAGTTTATTAGATGTTTAATGTGATAGGATATCTAAGATGTCGATAATTCTTTAATATCCCAAGGTGATGAAAGACCAAGGTCAAATAGATACCATAGAGATAAATGTCACAAAATGCTTGCGAATAGGATAACCAAAATATCACCAAACGGATGAAAATGGTAGGAAGAATTGTAGAAGAACAAGGAAGGGAATAAAGAAACATCCATATGTACGTAATACCTGATTACAATGTTTGATCTTTGTACCTTTGATTATGTTATGTTTTCTATTTTTTTTTGAATTTATTTGATGTTTAGATTTTTTATAGTTTTTTGAAAGGTGCGAACAACAGATTCACTCTACCTGGTACGATCCAACAATAATGTTTGCAACTTAATTAATAAGGGAGACTAGGTGCATTTGTTTATGAAGAGTCGTGTTATCCCTAATTTCATTGATCGATGTGAGATCATACTCAACAAATGACTATGATTTATCCTTAAACAATGATTTTTCATGTAGGAGCTTGAGTTCCTTATCCACAGGTTTCTGCACTTTGCACCATACTTTATGGGTGCATTGGCGTGCATTCTTGAATTGTGCTAGATTTTGAATTTTTGGGTTGTTGGGAGCTTTGAAGCTCTTTGAAATTTTGATCTTATGTTGATAATGATCTTGTTTGGGTCTCTCATAAGCTTACATGTGACCTATCTGATCTCGAGAAGGAGAAGAAAGTGAACATGGACGTTTAGACCTAATGTGAGAAATGACCGCGAGCTTTCCACAACCATTGATAGAAGAAAGGTGTGATGGATGAAATGGATATGGTCCAATAATTGAAAATGATAGGCTTCCAAGAGGTGATCCAATGATACAAATGATGAAGCACTCCTAGACTATGGCCCTAAGATGGAAGAAGTTGGGCTATAAGGACATGACTGAAGAATAGAAGATGATGACGAAGGTCTTCTAGGGTGTGGCCCAAATATAGAAATGGAGGGACTCCCGGGAGGTATCCCATGTTGGTAACCAAATTGATTCTCCCTCAGAAGATGAACAACATCACAGGTTTGGCTGGAAGCTTAGAGGAAAGCAAAACATGTAATGTGTATGTTTGTAGCCGGGGATGAAATGCAACTTGCTCTTTGTCACTCAGATGTGGAAAAATGGGTAGCAACCTCAAGAAGATTTGACCTATCCTCACTACTTTATGGTTCTACCTTTCAACCAGGGTGAGAGGAACCTTTTTTTAGCCTTCTGTTTATGGAGGAGATGGAGATATCCTTCCTTATGAAATTATTAGGAAAGACCTTGAAGAAAATATGATCAATGCAACAAAACCTAACTCTCACAAGTTATCATTCTAGATAATGGAGATATTTTCCAGGAAAGGTTTAGGCCACTAAAGACAATGAAAACTTGATTGTTTCTACATGTTTTGGTTATAAAAATTATGCATTTGTTTACATACATGAAAAACAGGGGTAGTCTCGGTAAAATTAATTGTTTTTGAATGATTTTGGTGGGAGGTGAAGCAGAATAGAGCTGATTATACGAAATATTTTATTATTTTTAATAAAAATGGGAATATCAAAAATAAGAATGCCTTCATATTAGCTAGGATGTTCCTTTAACCAAAATATGTGCTTTAATGGAGGCCCAAATTAGCACTTTTCACACAAACATCAAGGATCCAAAATCAAAGCTCAAATTGGAAAACTTAATTGAACATTATCAATCTCTTTTTCATCACACCTAAAATACCCTCAAAGGATAACAAACAATATTATAGTCATGCTAATAGTTAGAGTGATTTTAAATTTGTTTATTTCACTATCAAATGAAATCTCCTCTGATAAATGAAACTGCAAATGCCACCAAACTATCAAAAGGATAAGATCTTGTGTGATTCACACAGATTTCAATGTAAGAATGCAATGGGAACAAGAAAAACTACTTGCAAACATTTAGAAATGAATCAAGCACAAAATTTTCCCAAGAACAACATAAATTAAATCAATTTTGGTTAAATTTATTAGCAGGGGAAAGTTTCTCAAACAATCTCAGAGCTTGTCAATGGTTGTAGACTCGCAACCACCTTGACATGATCAAATTTAACACAAAGGAGATAAACAGGCTTGTTTAGATAGTTTCTCAGAAAGATGGGATCTATCAATATTTTGACTTAGGAAATCATTTATGACTTCCAAATACTCCAACCTTCCAACCTCCAACCCTTTTCATGGTAAAATCATGCCTATTTATAACATTTTTCAATAGAGCCTTTTCCCCCCCCAAAAACCTAAACATTGAGTGTACCAGTGCTTTCCATGATCCCAATCATGATTCCAAGAATCAGATATATGAAAAAAATTTAGGTGATTAAGGGGTATATCTCTTTGAACATCTCCCACATTTAATTCCTTCCTCTAGTAGATCAGCTTTCCCTTTACTCGCTAACCACTTCCACCCCTAATCAGTCAAATCTAGTTCTTCACGTGCCCGAAAAGAAGAAATGGAAGATCAAATGAAGCCCAAAGGTCAAGTATCATCTTAATGGAAAAAGACATCCCTGAATTTTTCTCACCAAACCTGGATATGAACAATTTTTTCGCATGCCAAGGAAAGAAAAATCGAGTTGAATCTGATAGTTATATTGCATATTTAATGGTGAGATATGTTTACAGACATTCCCAACCAAACCAAGATACTAGATTAATGTTCATCTTCATTTGGAATGTAGGAGACTCCAAGAAATGATAAAAAACCATAAGAATATGCATCCCCAGGAGCTCTGGAGTGAAAATGGTAGAAAAATTAGATACAAATGCACAACTATTGTCAATCTCTATTTTTAATTTGGACCGTCCATGTGGGAGATCCATTTTAAAATGGGCTTGCAGGTTCCTTTTTTCCTTTTACAACTTTTTGAAAAATGTAAAATTTTCACATTTTTCTCTGTACGTCTTTCCTTGAGAAATGAGCCTGACACATGTCCTAAGGTGGGTCCCAAAGGAACTGTGTAAATTTTTTTCTATTTCACCTCTTTTTTGGAAAAGGGAAACATTTCCAAGTTTCCCTTGCCGCTCCGCCCTTCTGTTACCAAAAGGAAAAAAATCCAAGTTTCCCTTTTCCAAAAAAGGAAATTTTGGTAACAAGAGGCAAAAAATCCAAGTTTCCTTCGATGGTTCACTTCCCCACCCCTTTGAATTTTCAAATCCAACTATTATCACCAAATCACAACACCCCTATGTTTATACAAGTGCATATACTTGAAATCACGGTGTGATTGGATAACATGGGTACTATCTCCAAGTTGTGGGACTTGCTACTTGAGATAGAACTCCAGAGAAATCTGGTTCTTGCTCTTAAACTACCTGCCACATTCTACTCTAATGCAAGGGATAATAACTATTATAATTTAAATTTCCAAGGGACCAGGGAGAGAGAATGCATAAAATGAAATCCTACACTAAAGGGGTGATACACTAGAAAAGGAGGGTGTGAGATACAGAAGCAAAGTGCACGCTAGAAGGGGTGATGACAGTTCTCCATAATCTAGAAAAACACATTCACAACAATATCTCAAACATAAAAAATGATAATGGATCCCTGTAAGAACATAATAATAGACACAATATTCTTCTAATCAAGTTTGAAAGGGCAAGAAGAATGAATGCAAGAAAACACAACAGGGGAAGATGCATTCACAAACTTATATTTTATTGCTTCCTGATATGCACACTTCAATTGGTTACAAGAAAAGGGCCTAGATCACCATGCAATGAGTCCACAACAAGGGCCTTCAACACATCAGCTTCACAAAGTAATTTTGTCAGAGCTTTGCTACAAAACTACCCCCCCTTTTATAAAGAGCCCAACACTCCAATTTATAGAAAAAATGAGAAGAGAGAGAGAAGGGAAAAAGGAAATCCCAAAATCTGTCCTTCAATCACTTGTAAGAGGCATTAAATGGATTAAAATGATTGTATATTACTTGGAAAAGGCTCCCCATACTTTCCTAGGTGCTGCAACAGAGAAAGAATGGTGACCATGCCTCTTAATTGCACTCCCAACCACCAAATAAAACACTGTTATGAACCCGGCCACGTTTTATAATAAATACCAACCTATTTCTCATAAAATCCAATTTTTTTTTATTTTTGTACATTGGGATCAGAGCCACGATTCCAACAGTACCACTTTTGTGTGATTTTGTTGAGAAATACAAAAGTTATGGCCTTCTGAGTGCGGCCAGCTATTTTGGGTCTGGCACCCGTTTTTTGTCATTTGACGGTAATGAGCATTAACTGACTGGCACCGAATATGTTTATTTTATTTAAATATATCTACCCTCATTGAAAATAATAAAATCATCGTGCTCATTCCAGAAAGTCCAATTTTTTGAAAATCGGAGCTCGGAGTCAAAAGTTATGGCCGTTTGAAGTTCACAGGTCAAATGTTGACTTTTCTTCTTTGCTGCGGCCGTTTCACCTTTTCATGTCCTTTGCGTTCTTTTTTCCCATCTGTCTTGGATGAATTCTTCTGCGTCGACCGATTTGGGATTCCCTGTCCCCTTTTGCGGCATTTTTTCCTTTTCACGTCCCACACATCCTGTGCGTACTTTTATCCCGACTGTCCCAAATGAAAATCTCTGCAGCGCCCGAAATAGACCGTCTTGCGGCAAATCAGCAAATT
Source organism: Taxus chinensis (assembly GCA_019776745.2). NCBI lineage: Eukaryota > Viridiplantae > Streptophyta > Pinopsida > Cupressales > Taxaceae > Taxus > Taxus chinensis. Next base: position 617,401,787 of record CM034153.1, on the reverse strand, counting down.
CGCGTCCTGCGTGTACTTTTGTCCAGGTTGTCCCAAACCGCATGAAACAAAAACTTGATGATTTTTATTTCCTGCAGTTGTTTCGCCTTTTTGCGTCCCGCGCATCCCTCGCGTCCCGACGTCCCAACTGTCCTGCGGACCGCCTGGGACAAAAATGTCTAACTTAGCTGATTTTCTGTATATTTCGGAAACAAACTTGGTACGACGAACCTTGGTATGACCCGCACCCTTCAGACCCGAAATGCTTTAAAACAATCCTGCAACCTATTTTTTTGCATTTTTTCCATTTTTTCTAACTCATTGGGATTTTTCCTTGGATTGGATTGTTAGAGAGAAACCGAGGGGACCTCCAAAAACATGATTCCGGGCCTTGAATCAATCTACTTGCTCAGGACTGAAGAATTTGATGCATGTTATAAAAATTACCTTGAAGGGTGAATTTTGGATAACACCAACCTTGACCTCCATTTTTTAGGCTTGTGGTCCATTTTGATACTTTAATCCTTAAGAGGTAAAAAATCCAAGTTTCCCCTGATGGTCCGCTTCCCCACCTTTTGAATTTTTAAAGTGCCATGTGTCACAATGGCGCATCTTGAGATGGTCCCCAAAAGTTGAGATCTTGAATGAGCACAGGCTCACCATGTGTCTTGACCTGGAAATTTTTTTTTGAAGGCTTAAAGCTCACTGGAAGGTGCCATGTGTTAGTGTTCAAGGAAATCTCCTTTTGCTGTTGAAAAGTGCAAGAAAAATTCAATGTGAGAGGAGGCCTCCAAGTTTCATCTTGGTGCTTCTTTAAAATGAAATTCAAGGGATAGTCCTCAAACATGCGTTGTCCCTCCACATGTCCCGGACCCCTCAAAATGTTTTGAAAATAACTAAGTATGGGAAGACCTGACGGAAGCCTCCACATGTCTTCATGGTGCAATTCAAAATAGTGCCCAAGAACGAAGACTCTAAATGAGCACGAGCTTACCACGTGTCCCCATTCTACCAAATTCTACCAGCTGCATAAAAATTTGACTAAGTCCGGGAAAAGTAGTGGAGACCTCCACGTGTCCTCCCTGTGCAACTCCAAGGACAAACTAAAAAAAAAAATTCAAATGAGTGTCATTATTCCACTTATACAGGTTTTCAGTTGAGGTGATCCATAGAATTTTAGAGTGCCCTGCTAAGCCACATCTAACCAAAAGATGCCACATTTCTTGTCGATGCAAGGATGTAAATTTGACTGGGAGAAACACCCGTTGAACCGTAAAATGCAAAAAAATGACCATTTGAGCCTGGAGATGAAATTTTCTCCAAGGATAGAGAATTTATAAATGTTACAAGGCTCAAATACATTCCTCTGAACTACATCCATTCATTTTTATTCAAGTATTTAGGGAAAAATGATAAGGAAAATAGATCTTGACAGTGGAAAATGGAAAGAACAGGAGATCCTGAGTTTTTAGATAAACAGAGAATGGGGGTCCCTAATTACAGACCCTTTCCAGATAAACAAAGAAATAAGGAAACAACTATGGATTGATACGTGATCCTCGACCCAGGAAGGATTGGTTATGGTAACAAAAGGAAGGTAGATACTTCTCGGGCACAACACGGGGGGATAAAATATGACAGAGGCCATAAATTGATATATTTTATTGGTAAAATGGGGTGAGAGTATTTTGAGCACCAACATCAGCTCTGACTCGGGGATGGGTACTCCCTGTGAGTGCCATGAGAACAAGGTAGAAAAAGTGCCAAAATATCCATTGGGAAAAGGAGTTAGTTTACAGAGGACAAAACCATAACGATCCCCCAAAAAAAGAACCCAAAAACTAGCAAAAATAAGCCACTAGGGGCCAAAACGGATAAAAAACATGAAAGACAGAGAAACAAACCAACAAATTATACACTGTACAAATGATGTTCGCCTTGATTCTAGGGAATCTATCCAAGAAATGTTTCAAATGCCTTCCATTAACCAGAAATTTGAGTAGTTCCCCATCCAATTCATTTAGGAAGAAGGTATGTTCACCAATTCTAATATCAATGGAGTAAGGGCCCATCCATAAAGTTTCAAATTTTCCATGCTTGCCCTTATATTAGTGCCTTCTATCCCATAACATCTTGAGATCTCCAACATTGAAAGATCTAGGGGTGACCTTCTTGTTGAACAATTTCTTGAGGTTCTCTCTGAACTTTACATGCCTTTGGTGGGATTCCCTCCTTTGTTCATCAAGCTCTACAATCTAGTTAATGCAGGCATCATATGGACTTACCTCTTGATCTTCTAGTTGTTGCATAAAATGATATGATGATAATTGCATATGCTAAGGTAGAGGGGCCTGAGTTCCATACATCAACTCAAGTGGACTCTTTCCAGTGGCTCTTTTAAGAGTAATTTGGTCTACCCAGAGAACAAACTTAAACTCCTCACCATATTTTCTCTTATTCAGCTCCAAGGTTCTTTTGATAATCTTTAGCAAATTTTTATTATTGTATTTAACTTATCCATTTCCTTGGGGATTGTAATTAAAAGCATATGTCAAATTGATCCCATATTCTTTACACATTGCCACCAAGTGTTTATCTCTGAAGCTCATGGCATTCTCAGTAAAAATTTTGACTAGCACCCCAAACCTGCAGATGATATGGCTCAACATGAAGTCCATGACAATTCGGTGTGTTTCCGTTTTGATGGGAATGTCCTCCACTCACTTGGTGAAGTAATCTATGGCTACAAGAATCCATTTATGGCCAACACTTGAAGGGTCTGAAATCTCACGAATAAAATCCATTCCCTATTTCTTGAAAGGATCTTGAAGCTTTCAGTCTTCTAGAGAAGTGTTGGAAACTCTCACATCTACTAACCAAAAGAATTGTATCCTTGAAGAGAGTTGGCCACCAATAACAAACGCTTGGGATCTTGTGTGATGTGACCCTTCCAGCAAAATGCCCCGCACAAAATCCTCCACATAGATCAACAATTAACTTGGGGGCTTCATCTTCAGTAATGCACCTTAAGAGGACTACCATAGGCTTCTTCCTAGCTAACCCATAATCAGTAATGACATGTTTCTTGGAAGCCAACTTAAGGGCTCTTTTTTGGTTCTTACTAAAATACTCAGGGTAGTATAAATGTCTAAGATAAAAACTCGCATCCTTGTACCGCTTAGAACTCATTGGTTTCTCAAACACATCTACCCTTCCTTCTCCTACCTCATTCACCTCAACAGTTTGCAAGTTACTCTCAGCCATAAGCTTATCCAAGCCCAAACGTCTCACCAAATTCATGGTTGGATATCCATGTCATATTCCTGTAACTTGTTCACCCATCTGCATCCTTTGCTTGATACCTCCATCTTTGATAAGATGTATTTCACCATCATGTGGGGAAAATAAGCAACAATCTTAGAACTCAAAATGTAAGTCCTGAAAACCTTTGTTGCTTTTACTAAGGAAAATTCTTGTTTCTCCATAATAGTGTATTTCAACTCAGCCCCCTGCAACACCTTATTGAAAAAGAAAATTGGCCTCTCAGCCCCTTCATCATCTTTCTGCAACAAGATAGCTGTAATTTTGTTCTTTAAAGAAAAAGAAAATAGGTGAAAAGGCTTCTTATAATTTAGAGCTACTAGAACAGGTGCATGCTTTAATGCTTCTTTAATCCCACTGAAAGATTTAATGGCATCCTCCTCCTATTTTATGACCTGGTCCTTCTTTAACATGGAAGTAATTGGAATGGTCAACTAAACAAAGTTTGATATAAATCTTCTGATGAAGTTTATCTACCCAAAGAAGGACTGAATTCCTTTCTTAGTTCTTTGGATTAGAACCTTGTTGATGACGTCTACCCCCCCTCTTGTGACAGAATGTGACCAAACAACTTTTCCTTCTGCACTCGAAAATGAAACTTCTTTGGATTGAGTGAAATGCCACATTCTCTACATCTTATCAATATCCTTTCCAAGTGCAGCAAGTGATCAAATCACTTTCTAGAAAACACAATCACATCATCCTAGTAAACAACAATAAAATCATTGATGTAACCAGCAAAAGCAACATATATTACTCTTTCAAAGGTTTCTCCAACATTCATCAGACCAAAGGGCATCCTGACATATACATATGTTCCCAAAGGGTTGGTAAAGGTTGTTTAATTCTTTATTATTCCTTCACCAAAACTAGATTATAACCAGAGAAACCATCTAGGGTAGAAAGTAGCTCAGAACCAGTCACTACCTACAACATGTTTTCCATGTTTGGTCAAGGATAATTATCCTTCATTGATGCTCTATTCAGATTTCTAAAATCCACAAAAATCTTAATGTCACCATTCTTATTTCTAACTGGTACTAGGTTTGAAACCCAAGAAGAATACCTTGCAGGCTAAATAATCCCTCCATCCCGCAGTTTCTTTAGTTCCTCTTGCATCTTAAGAGATAGGAGTGGATTGATTGGCCTCTATTTCTACCTGAATGGTTTTGCATTGGATTCCAAGGGAATATCATGTTGAAACAGATCCTCTCTATATGCCTTTATCTCAGAATAAGTCCAAGCCATGCAATCTTGATACCTTTTTAGCAATTAGATGTAGGACTGCTTCTCCTCCTTACTGAGATTGTTGCCTAACAAAATCTTCCTTGGTTTCTCCTTTATGCCAAGGTCATGCTCCTTAACATCCCTTGAGGCTGCCATGCATCTGTTAATAATGCAATCAACATTAGTAAAATCGGACTCAAGAGAAACCAACCCTCTGGATGATGCCTTTGACGAACACGGTTTCTTTCCCCACTACTACACACACCATTGGATCCAAATCAATATTTTGATCAACAAACTATCCTTTATTTTGCAAAAATCTTATGACTTCAGCATCATCATCAAAAACCTACCAATGGTTATTATTGTCAGGTACATATGGCCTTATTAACACCTCAACATCATATTCACAATATGGGGACATTGCACAACTATTAAACCGATATCCTAATACTGCAAGTTTGTCTACCAAATCGTTAAACTTCCTATCATGATGCACAATGTTGAATGAATAAAACAGCTAAATGAAATCCCAAACTACATGCTTGTATTGTTTCATTCGTTGATTTTTTGTGGCATATGATTTTCTGACTTGCTTTACAACTAATTCTGAATCTCCCTTGACAATGATGTATTTAACACCATATTTCCAAGCAATCCTTAGACCTAACAACAATTCCTCATACTCAGTAATGTTATTAGTGCACTCAAAGTTGAGTTTGAAGAAAAAGGCAAAATTTTCGAAGCCTGGAGATATCAGGACAACACCAGCACCATTTCCAAACTTGGAGCAAGCTCCATCAAAAAATAAAGTCCACGAAGAGCCTTCCTATTCAAGACACTTGCATTCTTCAATCTTGTGCTCTTTTCCATCAGCAAATCCTACAAAGTTATTAGCATCAACAACAAAACTTCATAAGATGCATTGTTGGGATCTTCAATAAGGTGTACCATATTCTTTTCGCCATAAAACTTGACAAGTATTCCCTCAATTGGGATGGTGGCATAGGACATATCCATTTAAACACTCCCACTAACATTTGCATCCCATTTTATAGACAACAACATACCCCACTTGGCTGGGCAGTGAACAATAAGTACATGAAGCTTCAAATTCCTACCTGGATAGGCTACAAGTTTAACCACTTGACCTTTCACACATCCCACCAATAGCACATCTCTGGAATCCATGGCAATGCACTTCCCATATACTGTTGTTACTTTGATATCCAGGTCCTTCATGAATTCTAGAGGCATAACATTGCATGATGACTCCGAGTCAAACATACATTTGTGTAGAAATTTTTCTTTAATGATCATAGTGGTGAAGAATGGGTCCACATTTAGCTGGGACTCCACCAAGGATGTCCCCAAATAAACCTTAGGTGGTTCATCTAGTTCCTCCAACACTGGTGGTGTCTCTAATTATTCAATGATTGGTAAAGTCTCCATAATGTTTATATTTCTACCTAGGGAGGTATTCTCCTCTTTCAACCCCAAATACTCAAGATCCCTCTTCTTATGCTTAGGAATCCTAAGAAACTAAATAATTGGAACTAAGATCTTGATTTGACTCAAGACTTGGGCAATATCATAAGGGACAGACTTTGGCAAGGCAACATTGGAAGGAAGGTTGACACACTCATTAGATGGCACAAGATTTTTGATTGCTTGGGCATGAGGAGGGGTATGATTTTTGTTTGGGACAACAAGGCCCTTGGTAGATGCATCTTTATTAAGAGCCTCTTTAGGAATATTCGAAAGTAATGGAGTTTTTGGCTTGGCTTGAGGCCCTATTCTTTTGACAAACCTACTCCTTGTGTTATACTCCTCTTAGGCAACAACAACATTCATCAACAACTTCTTGTACTCCTTAGATGGGATTCCTCCATCATATTTCTTTATTGTTAAAGCTCTCAAATATTCAAATTCATTATTTGGAAATTCAAAAACTTGTACATTATCTACTTCTAAGGTATGAGAGGGAGGAGGAATAGGTACTTGGTGGATGCAATCCCAAAAATAAGTAGCATTTCTAACACTTATTACCTCAGTTGAAGTTTCTCCTTATTGTGAGGTCGTGCAACAACCCATCATGAAAACATCATCATCATTATCATCACAAGCTTATTATTCTTCTTGTTGATCTTCCTCACATGGAGCATGGGGCATGATACATCTATCACACCAATCAATGACATCTATCTCCTCCATAACTGCAACCCTAACAACCAAAGGATCAAGTACCATTCTGTTGTCCTTGTCCTAGGACGGCCTATTTCCAAATCCAATAGGTCCCTTGCCTCTATCATTAGATCTTTGGTGATTTGTAAACTTGTCTTGACCCTGTTGCTTGTGTTGACCTTGTGAACTCTGCCTAATCCCTTTTTCTTCCTAAGCTAATTTGTATGATATTTCTTTGACAACCCCTACAAAAGTTTTCACAACTTCCTCCAAATTAGCAGCCTTACTTGTTTGAGGCTTTTTAGGGCTAATTAGTTTTACACCATCCCTTTTTAGAGGCTTTCCAATTTCCTTGATGTTGTTTTCTATTTGCAGCGCCATGGTGAATGCCTGCCTCAAATTAGTAGGGTTTTTGTCCCTCAAGTAGTAAGAACCTTTTTTTATCAAATGCATATGAATATTTGATTAAACATGATTCATCACTGGGTAAGTGCAACAAGTTGGGGGACAAAAAAGGGGTCATAAGTGGATGTCATATTGCAAATTATATTAATATGAATTGTAGCATCTAGAATTTAGTTTCTAAATTGCTATTTTTTTATAAAAATGGACAAGTTTAGCTATATTAAACACTCAAAATTCAATGACTAGGTTTTTTTTTAAATGCCTATAAGTGTAAGGTCCGTTTGCCCATGATTTCGATGAACAAAAAATGATATATACGCGCGTTTTTTTCATTTTTTGAGAAGTTATATGTCGCTATCTATCTTGGGATAGATTTTATTTTGTATTTTTTTAGAAATATTTTATTTTTTATGATTTTTTCTGTGTAAGTGGTCTGAAAACATAAAGAAAACAAAGCACTTTCCATTTTCCCGCCATAACTTCATCAAAAAATATTGAAATCAAATCATATTTTGTTGAACATGTATATAATTTCACCACGGTTGGTATAGTATAATTTTTATCACATTCTGACAAGTGAAACAAAATTTGTAGTCTTAAGCGTAGACATAAACATTCACAGGAAAAAGTGTCTTAAAGACCTACTATTAATAAAAAATTATAAAATGATATTTATCCTATTCTATTCACTTTAAAATCAATATTTCTGCAAAGCTAACAATCTCCCCTACATGATGGTACCATTTTTATGACATATATTTGAATTTTTGGCATGGTTCAAGTTCGTGGAAGACTATATTTGATGTTTTACAATTTTTGATGTAGGTTTTTTGTCCCTCAATTATAGTTTTGATGTCCACTTAATTGTCCCCCAAATTTTTGCACTTACCCCACATGGCCTTAAGCTAATAGGAAATCTCCTCAAGGACTTGTTAAACCTTGTGTTGAAATCTTATACTGACTCGTTATGATTCTTCTTGATATTTTCAAATTTTGATATAAGAAACCTAGGGTCAGTTCTATCACCATACTGTAATCTAAATGCATTGTTCATCTCCATCCAAGAATCAATGGAGTTATCTAGTAAAGATTTATACCAGTCCCCTGCATCCTCTTCCAAAGTATGGATAAACAATTTGATATATACATCTTCATGTTCAATCTTAAAGTCTTCTATCATATTGATAAAAAAATTTAGATGTTGATCACCAGTTAGAGCGTTGTTTCCTTGGAACCTTGGCAATCTATTTCTTACATATTAGGGAACTGAATTTGGATAACCATCCATCCCTGTAAAATTTATAGGACCAAAGGTGTTTACAACAAATGGAGGTCTGGGTGGGGGTAGGGCCTTGTTGTTTTGAGGAGGTGACCCTAGAGGGGAAAAAAATTGATAAGGGGCAGAGGGTCTTTGAAACACAGGAGTATAAATTTCAAAATGGATATCCCCTAAAGGCCTTGTTTCTTGGAAAATCCTATCAAATTCTAAAAAGACAAGGGCGGAATGAGAAGAAAACTTTTAAAAATCAAATGAACGTCCCTCTCTAGTTGGGGAATTCAATTACACAAAGAGGCTACATTATTCATAAGCAGTTAAATGATAGCAATCAATTATAGGCTGATCACTTTCATCAATGGAGATCCCTTTTCTTGTCTGCTGATGTCCAATAGCTCTCCAGGATTTTCTTCCTTCTGACTTTGTTTTTCCCAGCTCTAGAAATAATCTCCTAGTAGGAACCCTAGCAAAGAAATATCTTCTTCCTTCCAGATTTGCAAAGAATAGTAACAAATCTCACTTAACAAAGCTTAAGACACTAGTACTCATCAAGAATTAAATCAACAGGGAGTCGCCACTAAGGATTTCCACCTTAGTTGTGAAAATGCACTAAAATATGATCTGTCAAATGTCTGTCAATACTAGAAACTAGAAATGGGATTATCTAACTTTTCTTTACCTAGATTTATCAATGAGAGCTAGTGCACTAGGTGTGGAACATGAAAGAATTACACACAAAAATTGTAACCTTGAAAATACTTATTACAGGACCGAACACAAGATGATGTTTGAAAAAATGTATTAGTAGATGAAGCATATAAGAAGTGTTTACTAGGGTATATATATGGACTACAACCACTTTTCTCCCTGACAACAACACCAGTAAAGTTTTGGTACCCAAATTGATTCTCCCTCATAAACTGCGAAACATCATAGGTTTGGCAGGAATCTTTGATCCAAGAAAAGCATGTAATGTGTCATTTTATATCTGGAGATGAAATGTAGCTTGCTCTTTGTCACTCAGATGTGGAGAAATGGGTAGCACCCTTAAGAGGATTTGACCTATCCTCACTACTTTATGGTTGTGCCTTTCAACCAGGGTGAGAGGACCCTTTTTGTAGCCTGTTGTTTATGGAGGAGATGGAGATATCCTTCCTTGTGAAATTATTAAGAAGGACCTTGAAGAAAATATGAACAATGCAACAAAACCTAACTCTCACGAGTTGTCACTCTAGATAATGGAGATATTTTATAGACAAGGTTCAGGCCACTAAAGACAATGAAAACCTGATTGTTTCTGCATGTTTTGGTAATAAACATTATGCATTTGTATACATACATAAAAAACAGGGGTAGTATGGGTAAGATTAATTGTTTTTGAATGATTACTGTGGGAAGTGAAGCAGGATAATCCTGATTATACCAAATCTTTGAGTTTTTTTACAAAAATGGAAAGCTCGAACAACATATTGCCTTTAGAATAGCTAGGATGTTCCATTAACTAGAATATGTTCTTTAATGAAGGCCCAAATCAATAGTTTTTACACAAACTTCAAGGATCCAAAATTAAGGTTCAAATTGGAAAACTTAACTGAACATTATCAATCTCTGTTTAATCATGCCTAAGATACCCTCAAAGCCTAACAAACAATATTAAAGTCATGGTAAGAGTCACAATGATTTTAAATTTGTTTGTTTCACTATCAAATGAAATCTCTTCTGATAAATGAAATTACAAATGCCAAAAAACTATCACAAGGATAAGATCTTGTGTGATTCACACTAATTTCAATGTAAGAATGCAATGGGAACAAGAAACACTACTTGGAGACATGTATAAATGAACTAAACAATTTTTTTTCCAAGAATAACACAAATTAACTGAAGTTTGGTTAAATTTATCAGCAGGGGAAAGTTTCTCGAACAATCTCAGAGCTTGTCAATGGTTGTACACTCATAACCACCTTGATATGATAAAATTTAACACAAAGGAAATAAACAAGCTTCTTCAGATAGTTTCTCATAAATACGAGCTCTATCAAGCTTTTCTCTTAGGAAATCAGTTCTGACTTCTAAACACTCCAAGTTTCCAACCTCCAACCATTTTCATGATAAAATCATGCCTATTTATAACATTTTTCAGCAGAGCTTTTTCCCCACATAAAACCTAAACATTACATGTACCAGTTCTTTCCATGATCCCAATCATAATTCCCAAAATCAAATCTGTGAAAATTTGTTAGGTGCTCAGGGGGTAGATCTCTTCAAACATCTCCCTCATTCAACTCCTTCCTCTGGTAGATCACCTTTCCATTTACTCACCAACCACTTCCACCCCTAATCAGTGAAATCTAGTTCTTCACATGCCCGGGAAAAAGAAATGGTAGATCAGATCAAGCCCAAAGGTTAGGTATGATCTCAATGTTAAAAGACATCCCAAAAATTTTCTCACCAAACCTAGATATTAACAGGTCTTTTGTGTGTCAAGGAAAGAAAAATCGGGCTGAATCTAACATTCAGATTGCATATTTAGTGGTGAGAGATGTTTATAGACCTTCCCCACCAAACCGGGATACTAGATTAATGTTCCTTTTCATTTAGCATGCAGGAGACTCCAAGAAATAATAAAAAACCATAAGAATACACATCCCCAAAAGATCTAGAGTGAAAATGGCAGAAAAATCAGATACAGATGCACAACTGCCATTGATCTCTATTTTGAATTTTGAACATTCACATGGGAGATCTATTTTAAAATGGGTCTGCAGATTCCCTTTTTCCTTTTATGACTTTTGGAAAACTGTAAAATTTTCACATTTTTCTCCACACCTCCGCCCTTGAGAAATGAGCGTGACACATGTCCTAAGGTGGGTCCCAAAGGAAGCATGGCAAAATTCTACTATTTCACCTCTTTTTTTGAAAAGGGAAACATTTCCATGTTTCCCTCGCAGCTCATCCCTTCCACCATTAACTGGAGAAATTTTTTGACTATTCTCTGTCGGGTCTACAGGCTATTTTGATGTTTTAATCCTTTTGGTAACAAGAGGCAAAAAATACAAGTTTCCTCCAATGGTTCGCTTGCACGCCCCTTTGACTTTTCAAAGCCAACCTTGACCTCCCTTTTGTAGCAATGGCCTTATGAGGAAAAAAATCCAAGTTTCCCCCGATGGTCTACTTCCCCACCTTATGACTTTTCCAAATTCCATGCGTCATAATGGCACATCTTGAGATGGTCCCCAAAAGTTTAGATATTCAATGAGCATGGGCTCACCAATGTCCTGGCCTAGAAATATTTGTTTTAAGGCTTAAAGCTCATTGGAAGGGCCATGTTTTACGGTTTGAGGAAATCTCCTTTGGCCGTTAAAAATTCCAAGAAAAATAAAAAGTGGTCGAAGGCCTCCAAGTGTCATCTTGGCACTTATTTAAAATGAAATTCAAGGGCTAGTCCTTAAACAAGCATGGTCCCTCCATGTCTCCCAGGCCACTCAAAACCTTTTGTAAAAAACTAAGTATCAGAAGACCTGACGGGATCCTCCACGTATCTTCATGGCACAATTCAAAATGGTGCCCAAGAGCAGAGACTTTGAATGAGCACGAACTCAACATGTGTCCTTGTTTTGCCAACTGTACCAGCTACATAATAATTTGTCTAAGTCTGGGAAAAGAAGCGGAGACCTCCACATGTCCTCCCAACACAACTCCAAGGCCAAACGAAAAAGTAAAATATAAAAATGAGTGTCATTCTTCCACGAAGATAGGTTATGGGTCTAGGTAATCCATAGAATTTTAGAGTGCTCCACTGAGCTACGTCCAACCAAAAGAGGCCACATTTCCTATTGATGCAAGGATGTAAATTTGACTAGGAGAAATGCCGTATCGAATCGTAAAATGTAGAAAAATGACCATTCGATCCCAAAGATGAAATTTTCTCCAAGGACAGAGAATTTAGAAATGTTACAAGGCTCAAATAGATTCCTCCAAGCTACATCCAATCATTTTTCTTTCAGTATTTAGCTAAAAAACAAAAGGACAACAAATCCCAACTGTGGAAAATGAAAACAATGCAGGAGCCCAAGTTTTTAGTTGAACAGAGAATGGGGAACCCTAATTACAAACCTTTTTCTAGATAAACATAGAAACAAGGAAACAACTATGGATCCATATGTGATCCTCGACCCAGGAAGGTTTGGTTATGGTAACAACAGGAAGGCAAAGACTTCTCAGGAACAACATTGGGGATAAAATATGGTAGAGGCCATAAATTGATAGATTTTAATGGCAAAATGGGGCGAGACTATTTTTGAGCACCAGCATCCCATAGATAAAAGAGGATCTAGGGATACTAGGACATGGCCTAAGAATATAAGGTAATGGGTTAATAGGAGGTGACCCACAAGTAGAAAATGGAGGGCTACTAGGATGTGGCCCCATAATAGAAAAAGACGATGGGCTGACCCAAGCCAGGATTTTATTTGACAAATGATGATAAATAAGGAATGAGTTGGCAATGAGAAAATAGGCCACAGATCAATGCTAGACCCCAACATCTCATCATGCTCAGAGGAAGGTGAAAAGAAAAGTCAATTTCCATGGCCTTAGGTAGTTCCTCTACATTCTGATACAAGGAATCAACTCCTTCATCCCCATACGCAAGCATATTGAGTTCTAGAAAAAAATCCTTGTTTGCAATCCTCTTAAGGGATATCATCATGTAGTCTAATTGTTCCTTCATTCTGAGAGAAATCAATCAGTAGAGGTTGCTATTATTTGGCCATAGAAGGTTGAATAGAATAAATAGGTCTGATAAGTGGGGTATATTGATTGATAGAAGAAGATGATGCTGTTAGATGATGTAGAAAAGGGGAAGGATTGACCTTATAACTCCCATGAAGAGTTGTGATAGTGCTTTGGAAAGATATCTTAGCACATGGCTTCTTTCTAATGGTTTGAAGTGGTCACAGACATTGATCTTTAGAAGATGGATGAGAAAATGGTATGATATGGTTGAAAGGTCTCAAGGTTCAAAGAAGGATTGAATTTGGACTAATAGTAGAAGATGATTCATGAGAGGAAGTAGGATTAGAGATGGGTGTCTCATGAATGGACGATTTAGATCCAGAACTAGATTGATTTTCTAGAAGATGATGTATTGTAGGTTGAAAAGTAGGATCGTATAGCCATCCGTTAAGTTACGGAGTAGGAGTTGAATTGGATCATTAACTAGAGGGACTCTGAGTCGTGAAACTATTCAATGGAGGAAGAGATCATTGAGACGACTGATGAAGGAGGTCCTGCGAAGATAAGGAGAACCGTGACTCAGGAAATGAATTAGATGTTCGATTAATAGAACTTTGAGTCACATGATTCTTCAAAGGAGGAAGACATAATTAAGGTGATTTGGAATAAAGGCCCTATAAAGGAAATGAGGACCATGATTCAGGACTTTATCTAGGGGTATCCAAACAATAATTGGGATCTGAATCTTGAGAAGAAGAGTGGGAGTCCAAATGGTAGTTTGGATTTGAATCATAAGAAGAGTGGGGGGAAACTGAATAACAATTTGGATTAGAAGGATCTAAACCATACCACTAACTATGAGCTGAAGGTGGGGAACATGGTTCCCGAATAGGCCCTCTAGCACTAAGAAGCAAGCGAGGATTAGTCGTAAGGGGAATCGTTTGATTTGAATTCCTAAACCTAGGTTCTTCATCATCATATGTATGAGGGACCTTATGATAATAAATCATTGTTGGCATTGTTTAAGCACAAAGGTATTGATCTAGATAGTGTGATGGAACTCCTTCAAAGGGAAGGAAGTGACATGTTGATTTGGGCATCACAATGGCATCCAACTAGTCATTGCATAAGTATGGAGATGCGTGTGTGATTTTTTGAAGAAGTTATAAGGAAAATAGACATTGTGATGATGAAATCTCAATGAGATAAAAAAGGATTGTCTTAGAAAACAAAATTTTTAGATGATTGGCCACAAGGAACAATCATGCAAGTGTGAAACACAAAGCCAGTCAATAAGGAAATACTTCCTATGTAAAATGTGTGTGCAAAATGATAGTTTGATGCAAAGATTATCAACACAAGGTTAATATTTATGTCAAGATAAAAATAAACAAGTTGTAAATATTAACAAATGGTAGAGTTTACTCCCAATCAAAGGATATTATGACCAATTTAGAGACGAGCAACACCTAAACGTTAAAGGGAGAGGATTAAAAATATAAGCTATGTAACCCCACCAAAGTGGACACATCTATCAAGCTTTGTGGAGAAGTGAGATATTGGTATCAAAATTGTATTGAAATGACAAAAACAAAGTAAGCGACACCCATCAAGATTAGGAACAATGTTTGAATTTAAACCAAGTCAAAGTATAGTAAGGATGTGCTAAAATGTGCACAACATTACCTAACAACATGGATACTTAGATTACATTTATGAAAAAACATGACATAAGTATCTTAATTGTGTCAAGACAATTTGAACAAGGTAACACGTCAAAGGGAGATCAATTGATGAATCAATTGTAACGATGTAGATGCTCTTGAAATCAAGATCAAGTTGCCATCAAAGTTATAAGGACACATCGATGCACTTTAGATGTATAACAACTCATCTGTAAACATGGATGAGCATAAAAGAACAAAAAGGTGGTGAACTCTATCTATGAAAACACTCCGGAAAGATGCCTTATCTTCTCCCAAATGGGAAACAAGAATGTAAAGGTGTATATCGAATGATGAAAATAAACTAAGTGCCACTTGGGAAGAGTTTTTCCTCATCTGAAGGTCAGAAAGAAACTGAGCTAAGTGGTATGTCATTTATTTATGTGATGAAAGACAATTAGTTCTAACTGGTATGGAGTTTTTTCCTTGTTCAAGAAAAAGGGTTCAGAATCCAAGTAAGTCGTCACTTTGTGATGGATTCACATGACACCAGAATAGAAAAGTGGGCTCTAAGATAGAATGGCCTCCTTAATAGGTTCTCTCAACTAGGTGTCAGAAGATTTTCTATTGTGAGCATGATTTTCCCAAAGAGTCATGATGAATAATTTGGGAGTATCTCATATTTACTATACCCCCTTCCAATACTATGAGAAATAAGTTCCTTTAGTTGTACCATCACTAGAACCATGATACGAACAATCTTTGACTCTAACTCACAAGGCATACTAGCCAAGTGGGTAAGCAAAGTGCTTCCTATTTTATCCATGAGGTTACTCAATGGTGGATTACTTTAGGGTTCCTGGAACCACCCCCATTATTGTAGATTAATGTGTTATTTCAAAGGGGTTATGCTCTAGTTGAGTGGATAGGGATGTACCCTTTTCTAAAACCTGTAATACAATGTGAAGTGAAATGGTGTGTTTTTTTATCTTTCTTAATTTAATGTGGTTTTAAGTAGCACACCGTTTGGCAATCTATATGGAAACATGTATATTAGAAGGTTTTTTTTTTCCTTAGCTCCTACTTTATTCGAAAAACATTTTTGGTCTTATATACCAAGATTAGTAATTCTCCAATATATCATATAAAGGAGATAAGATGTTGTTTTTGATTTCCCAGATCATCCTAAGACATAAGGAAAGAGCATACAAAACAAGATATTTCACTTATATTTTGCAAGAAAGGGAAAATACTTAAGCAAAATGCTAAAACAATTTCCTTTTAACCAACTTTGAAAGTGAATAAAATTGTTTTGGAAAGTATGAAGAAAATAGTGAAATATTTTTTATTCCCAAGATCACCTAGAAAGGCGTGAGAGAAGATCATATGCATTTCAAACCTTCAAAAATAAAGACTCAAACACATTAAATGAGATAGTATAAAAATCTACAGAAATAAAACCTATAAACAACTTATTAGTCCCACAAATACATTTCACAGTGTTAGAATAATGAAGGAAACCATTTTTCAAGCTTTAAGACACAGTAAAAAATTACTTATTTACTTATTAACATGAACCATAAAATTTCTATAATTAAAAATCCTAATTTTATATTTCCATTTCATATTTTAATTCAGTACCTTTCCAATGCAAAAAAATGGAGTCATTTCGAGTTCGGGAGAAAAAATTATGGCCTCCAAAGAATAGGCTATGAACATAGTTTTGCATGTGTCTACCCTTGAGGTTGTATGCACACCTATTTAAGTGTGTGTGTGTACCCTTTTAATCATGTGCACACCCTTTTAAGCATGTGTGCACCTCTGTGTAAAACAAACATAATGAGAGTTATGCTTGCGTGCACAGAATGGTATGTGTGCCCCCTTTCTTATAGGTGACTAAAAAATACGATATTTTATAAAATAAATCTCAGAAATATAATTTCTTTTTAATCAATTTGGTTCAATTTTGGCAGCACTTCACCTCCTTTGATCATGTAAAGAGCACAAAAACAAGACAATCTGAGCTAAACTAGCTAAGAAACTTGATATTTATCCATTAATACAAAAAAGCTTAGTGAAATAAAAAACTTGAAACTAATCTAAAAAAAAATTGAAAAACTAATATAGAAAGCTTGAAACTAATCTAGGAAGAATGAAACTAAAAAAAGTTAGAAACTAAAATAAAATATTCAAAATGACTCCGTTAATGGAGGATGGACTAAGTGTCCCACTGAGTGTGCCGAATGTATGCAATGGAAAAGTTGCAAAGCTATGGAAATGAGATTATAGAACCTCAAATATTTAACTAACTCAACTATGTACCGTAATATTAGAGATAAAGAAGAAACTATATGTTTACATGCATATATAAATTTGAAACAAACGTTCAAACCCTAGCATATCTAAATATCTCTCTACTCCATGAAAGCTTAATTAAAGCGAACCTAGTTAGATTCCAAGCAATAAAAATTGTGTGTTACTTACACCCAAACATAGTGAAGAGATCTCTCTAAGTTGGCTACATGGCCAACATTAGATCTTCCCTTACTAACTATATTTGGAGTGGATGGATGCAAGATGGAGGAGCTCTTAACAATGTAGTATGTCTAAGATCCAAATATTGTATAGCTTAAAGATATCACAAATGATTTCTAATGCCAAGATCTCTAAATATGAGAGGAACCATTTGAAAGGAAAGTCTTAAGCTTGTATTTATAGTTTCAGGTTTGGAAGAGTTTGGAATTTGGGTGCATGTGGGACTGAAGTCTAAAAATCACTTTAGGATTAGATTAGGATAAACATGCTTTAGACTTAGTTAAGCTTGGTTTACGTTAGTTAACTAGGGTTTAGGCTATTTAAACTTGATTAGCAAGTGATTAAAGACTCATTGAGAGTTGGGAGGGGTCTGGTTAATCAGTTGTGACTAATAGATAGCCTAGGAAGCCAATAGAAGTGATCTAGAGAGAAGTAGGGAGTTCTGAATGGTCGAAATGAGGAATGTTTAACTAATAGGAGAGATACTATCCCAATTAGTTGATTATAGGAGGAAGACGAATGATAAGGTGTCTTGAATGGGCATCCGATAATGGAGCGGAGAATAGGGAATTAACATAGTGTTGTTAATCAATTCAATTGGAGGAAATGTTAAGTTTAAGCATATTTTAGGTGTCTACAACTTTATCTAAATATTTATATGAGATTAATATTGGTAATGGATTATGATGTATGATTGAAGTACTAGGAATGTGTTGTTAATCATTATGGCACCATAAAAATAATTAAAAACACAATGTTTTTGTTTAGATTTAATTGTTTAATTGACCATATACAAACGTATGTAAAATTAACTATTCGATAATATAAAGCATCCAAATGTGTTCCCATGCACTATAATTTCAATAAACTATATTTGTCATATATTCTATGCAAATTTTTATAATATGGAGTGAGATATCTTGTAATTGTATGTCATTGTTTTTGTTCAAAATTCCCTCATAGATATGTATGAAAAAATGTGGAAATATATTGATGCATATTTTCTTTTGATAATCTATATTTTTCAAAGACTAATTACATAAAATGGTAAATATTATCTTATTTTTCTCATATTATTTTCATGTTTATTTGAAATGTTTTCTTCCAAGATTTTTGAGCGATGAATATTGATTTGAATAGGGCCATTCTATATATATGAGATTTTTTAACAACTATTTTTATCTTATTAAATTGTACGGAAACACCAATATGAGATTTTAGTTATCCACATACCAATGATTTATAAAGTGGGGTTATTTTAAGAAAATATCATACTATTTAGTAATTCATTTTAATTTAATCATATTATTTGATTGTAAAGAAACATGAATATGAGATCTTGGGTATCCATAGATCAAGGTGTAAAAACAAAAAAAAGCACATTGGCAATAAAATACCTCAACATAATTCAAAATATAAAAGGAATAAATTTTGAAAAATATTTTAAAATAATAAAATATATTTTTATTTTTAAAAAAATCACAAAAAATTATTGAAATATATAATAATAATAATAAAACATACTTAAAATTAAATTAAATCATAAAAAAAATAACTTGCGTATCTAAGAAAGCAAAAAACCTTAAAGCATGCAAGCATTCCATCCCTTAAAATCTATAAAAGAAGATCTTTGAACCTTTATTCTCATCCTTAATAATTTGAGTCCTTTTCTCATATAGATTTTTTTAAAGTTGTTTACTATAAAAATAGAAGTGCACAGAACATGTGTAGATCAATGAGAGACAATTTTAGTAGAAAATTATATAGGTCTAATTTTCTGAAGCAATTTCCTTGTGATCATTATGAAATTATATCAAAATAATTACTAATGTATTTTTAAGTGTGTTGCATGTTTTTTTATTCAAGGTATTTAATCATCATTTTTCCATGATTTGAACTAACCAAAATAATGTTTCTTGTAAGTTCATTCAATTTTGGTATATTGTGTTTATTAGGTAACTTTTTGATATATTTCTATATTAACATTTTGGTGACCCTAAGGGAACACATAAATCATGTTGCAAGCTAATTGCCTTATTTTGAATTTGATGTTGTTTTTGTATTTTGAGTTCCAGTATAATTTCATTTGTATTTACTAAGCTTTAGTAGATTTTATAACTTTTTCTTCATATGTCAAAATTTTTTTAAAAAAAACACATGCACGCACACACATAAACACACACACACACACACATGCACACACACGTATGCACCAACACACACCCCCACACATGCATGCAGCTAGATACACATTGTAGACACTAAATCACACATTTTGGGTAAATTTCTAGGTCCTAATCACATACTTGCATTCATATGATTCCTAAGAGAAAAAATTAGTGATTGACAATTGTTTTCGTCATCTTTGTTTTTTTTCTGGTTTCCTTCTTGGCCTTATAAACCCTATTTCCCTTTTTGAATTTGAATTATTAAGTTTTTTCAAGTCTAGACACCAGCGCTCAGCTATCACGCCATTTCCCAGGCACCTATTAAATTTTGGTTTGATTAAACAAGATAAACCCACTATAATAAAACATCAAATATGAAAATATTGCAATATAATTCATTCAGGATATATTATTCATGTAACTATGGAGTTTATATAAAAATTCTTGATCCTATTAGTTAGGAGTCAAGTCTTATCAACGATAACTATCTCTATCCCAAAAATCTCTCCACTAATCCCTAATCATTATCATACACCCCTATATATGAGTTGTGCATGAAAAATAATTGTACACACTCATGATTTATTTTTATATTAAATTATACAATTATTCAAACTATATGTTCACACTATGAACAATTATTTCCTAACATTCACCCCCTTAGTGTGAACATGGGTGAGCTCTTTCTAGTACCTAATCATGTTCTACAATCCGATTGTTTTCAAAGAGTACCATCAGCTCGTACATGTTTTCTAGT
Source organism: Taxus chinensis (assembly GCA_019776745.2). Taxonomy (NCBI): domain Eukaryota; kingdom Viridiplantae; phylum Streptophyta; class Pinopsida; order Cupressales; family Taxaceae; genus Taxus; species Taxus chinensis. Next base: position 617,381,534 of record CM034153.1, on the reverse strand, counting down.
AGAAACCATTAACCACTTTGTATGTGATTTTCTAAATGATTTACAAACTCTCCAATTAGTTTTCTAGTGGAACACCAACCAATTTCATAGCAGTGTACACATTACCCCATTCATAATTTTACAAAAGGGAACAATATATAGGAAAATATGTTCTTAACTATGAACATGAATTATCCTTCTGTTATTTATTTACTACCACACATGTTGATATTAAACACACCAAACACAACTTTAAAAACATGTCCACCAAAGCAATATTGTGGCATCATTGATAGTGCCTGAAGAGAGATCATTAAAATTCCTATATCCTCCATTTCCTCCAATCTCCATTTGTGATGCTACTTAGCAAATATATCTTTTAAGCTCATTATACAATTTTCTAGATGTCGAATTCAACTAATAATGCACCCCCTCAATATGGACATCACACACAAATAAAAAATGTGTCCACTTTTTTAAAAGTGAGGCAATATATTTTTAATATAATATATATATCTTTTTTTTTTAATAAAATATTTGTAAAAAATGGAAAAAATAAATTATTTGGTCTGGCCAGCAAAAAGCATAGGATCAATGCGTACAACTAGAAAAAGCACAAATTGCTAGCTGAAAGTTATGACAATTACAATTTCTAACTCCAACATCTTTCTGGATCCTTACCAAAAATTGAAATTGATGGGTCCATGCTTGTGTTTTTTCTGATATGTCCAAAAATTGAAAAAAATGGATAAGAAGAGTTGTAAGTCATGATTTCTCATTCGTTTATACACAGGTTAATGTGGATCTAAATATTATAGGAAGTCATGCATTAGAGCCGAAACCAGAAGTCCAAATCACATTTTGAGAAGGCAACAAAGGACTTTGGATTCACCTGAGAGAGGCAACACCATTTGCAATAGAAAGGGATCCAATACTAGTAGAAACATTCAATGCATGTCAATTAACATACCTATTGCTATTTGAAAGAGCTAAAAGTGTGAATATTTATCTTGTGAATTTTCCTCCTCCCATTATATATTCTAATCGCCTGCTACAATTAGAGATTGACACAAAATTGGAAGAATTTTTTATGCCAAATGTGCTGCAATAGATTAAAAATTTCTAGTAGTATCTTGAACGCTACAATTCACAATGAAAACACAAATATCAAGTGATTTGCACTAGAAAATTTTCTCTTATACCAGATATTAAATTTTGGTTTGATTAGACAAAATAGAACCACTATAATAAAACAACGAATATGAAAATATTGCAATATAATTCATTCGGGATATATTATTCATGTAGAGATGAATTTTATATACAAATTCTTGATCTTATTATTTAGGAGTCAAGTCTTATCAAAGATAACTATCTCTATCCCAAAAATATCTCCACTAATCCCTAGTCATACTTCCACACCCCTATATATGAGTTGTGCATGAGAACTAATTCTGCACACTCACGATTTATTTAAATATTAAATAATATAATTATTCAAACTATATGTTCACACTGTGAAAAATTATTTCCTAACAGAACCCTCATCCCCTCTTGGCGCCCCCAACCTCTTTGTGTCTTGTTTGCCTCTTCTACCTATTGGGCATATTTTTTTCTTATGGTTCAATATTTTAGTAGTTAATTACATTATTCAAACAAGGAAATCAGATAAATACAATGATATGTGATCATAATAAAGGACCAAGCTCTAAACATCTACTATCACCACCTAAGGTTGCATCTAAAAGAATTCAAAGAGTATCAAAGTTTCCATCTAGATATAGTTCAAGGGACAAGGGAATGCATTTTTTTTCTTACACTTCATATGAGGGGAAGTTCATTTTGACATTCACACATTACTTACATTTATACATCTAGTTATTACTCACTATTCAAGTGCATTTGGCACAAGAGCCACATAGGGCATGATTCTACACACACACACACACACACACACACACACACACACACACACACACACACACAAAGCTACAGGGAATCTGAAATATAGTGCAATGCTTGGCTTTATGTTCAGTCTTTATGTTGACCACCAATGTATGTCTGAGTCCCCATTTATATATTTATTTTTTAGTATTTGATATGTTTTTGGGGTTTACAGGTGATCTTTTTCTTTCCAAGTTACATGAGAATTCCATGGAGATATTGCGACACATAGGTGATCAACAATGAAGGGTAGCAATATAGAAGTGCCATAGAAGAAATAACTTTCTAGACATTTTCACAGTCTCATGGGTGATTATTAGTGGTCTGCAGTGCCCAAGCACCCCTGAATTATTCCAGCCACCTCAGTCCAACCTATTATTGTAGTTCTATAAGTTATGAAATTGTGACATATTCCTCCTCATGCTTAAGATTTTTCCATCTCTTTATACTTCGAGATTTACTACAAAATCAGCTAGGTATTCTTTCCCTTCTATTGCACTTAGGGTTTCCAGTTTTCCATTTTCTTATTTCTTAGGTCAAAGTTGTACTTTATTGCATATATATTACATTGTGACTCAACAATTAGGGTTTATCATATTTTTAATATTTAGTTAAATAATTTAGTGAACTTGTCTCATTCAAACATTCTTGGGTCCTCATTTCATCACTTCTTACATTTTCTTAGGATCTTTCTCATCATGGATATTTCTATTCATGATTTCCTTGCTAGCCAATATTGATTGTTAAGATAAAATTATTACTCTCTAAGATAATACTCATATTCCTTCTACTACACATCTAGACATTGTTTTATAAGACATTTGTAGATTATTTTTCTCAAAAACTTACTTTTCCATCTAATATTTCTCACAATATTTCTATTTATGGTAATGATCCTTCCTTATATATACGAGTATGCATCTATAAATTGGTAGTGTTATCACTGAATCACAACACTCTACAGTTTTGAACAAGTGTGTGTGCTTGAGCTCACGGTGTGTGACTGGATAAGATGGGTACTATCTCCAAGTTGTGGTACTTGATACTTGAGATAGACCTCTATAGAAAGATAGTTCTTATTCCTAAACTACCTAGCACAATATACTCTAATGCAGAAAAAACTATCTTATCCTAAATCTATCTTTCCAAGGGACCAAAGAGAGATGCATGAAAACAAAACCTACATTAAAGTGGTGATACACCAGAAAATGAGGGTGTGAGAATAATATCCAATGTGTGAAAAAATAGAAGCAAAGTGCATAGTAGAAGGGGGTGATAACAGTTCTCCACATTCTAGCAACTGTATTCACAACAATATTTCATACACACACAATGATAATGAATCCTTATAAGAGAATAAAATAGACATAATATATTTACAATGAGGTTGAAGAGGCAATAAGAATGCAAAAAAACATAAGGGAAGATACATCCACAAACTTGTATCTATTGCTTCACGATATGCACAGTTTAATCTATTACAAAATATAGGCCTAAATCACCATGCAAGGAGTCCACTACAAGGTCTTGTAGCACATTGGCTTCACAAAAATAATATGATAGAGTTTTTCTACTAATTAATTATCTCCTTTACAATGAGCCCAACACTCTAATTTATAGAATTCTGAGAGGAGAGAGAGGGAGAGAAATTAAAATACCTAAATATGACTTAGCGCCACTTGAAATATGTCATAAATTGAGTGAAATGATGATATGTTTCTTGCAAAAGGATCCTCATGATGTCCCATAACTTGTAGCAGTGAAAAATGCCTGCCCATGCTTCATTAAACACATACCAACCACCAATAAAATCATTGTTATGAACTTGGCCAAGTTTTCAGAAAAATTTCCATCAAAACCTCATCAAATTCTGGATTTCTTTATTTCTTTACATTGGGCTCAGAGCCACGATTCCAATTGTACCAATTTTTCCTGATTTCATTAAGAAATGAAAAATTTACGGCCTTCTGACTGTGAGCAGTTGTTTTTCATTTACTAGGTATTTCTTGTATTTCATGGGAATGATCATTTAATTTATTTGAGCTGGATATGTTACTTTTATTTTCACATTGTTTCCTTTCCAAAAATTCAAATTTTGTGAAAAACGGAGCTCTGGGTAAAAATTTATGACCATTTCAAGTTCGGGGGATTAGGTGTTTACTTTTCCTTTGTATTGTGGTTATGGCACGTTTACGGGGAACTCATGTCCCTTTGGCACTCAGAATTTTTGGGCCAATATTTTTTACTCTTGTCGATTCCTTCATTATGTGGATATTTTGGATTTGGATGTCCCGTTTGTCCCTATGCGGCTTGGGCCAATTTTTTCCACGTCGCCCAACTTAGGCTTACCTGTCCACACACATTGACTGTTGACTGGGCCATCGACGCCGTTGACTTCCACTTTTTCTGTAACATGCTTCCTTGCTACAATTTTAGATTTGTGGGTCCGACTATCCCGGGTAATGTTTTCTACCATATCCGCAATACAATGACTTTTGGAAATTTCAGCATTTCGGGTTGCATTTGTTTTTTTTTAACAACTGTCCTGGAGATCATGCTGGAAAAAAACTTCTGCCTTTTCAACATTTCTTTGTCTTGTTTCCATTTCATCTTTTCAAGTCTGACTGTCCTACATGAACTTGTGCTGCCTAAGACAACTTTTTTCACTTTTTCCACAATACATTGCTTCCTTTGCAAATCAAACCTTAACTTGGTACGACGAACCCTAGTATGATCTACATTGGTTTCATCCACAACCCTCAGACCTGTAATACACTAAAACAAGCCTTTGATTTCATTTTTTTAGATTTTTTGAAAATTTTCACTAACCTTTTATTTTTTTCTAGGGCATTCGAGTTAGAGAAAAGCAAAGGGGTCACCAAAATCTAAATTTTTGCCTTTCACAATTTCTTCCCGCTCCGGCCTGCAAGTTATGAAAATTAACTTGGGGGTTGAATTTGGAATGACAGGGAGTTAAGTGAACGTTAGTCAATAATGGATTTGAGATCAATCTTTGCACATTATCATTCATTCATAGTATAGATGTTTTTGTAGCTAATCTTAACCCAACATTTATTTCTTTCTAGGCATATGAGTTTACTACATGTCCATCCATGGGCACTATTGCTTTACCTATCAAAGTTGGGCAAAAAATAGTTCTTACAATATTTTGTTAATTGATTTCCTTTTTCTATATAATAGATTACTCAAAGGGCTATGACTTCACAAAATTCATACAATTCCTTCTACAGTTAATTGGTGTGTTAAATTATTACATGAGGGATTTGAATATACAGCTCTTGTTGATACTATCCCATTCCAATAATGTAACATAGATCCAAATAATGCATTATGTATTCCAACATCTATTACTGATTCATGACCCATGGACTATCCAAATAACTTACCTTCACTTGAAGGAACTATTTGTGCATTAGACATTGTTTCATCCACTCCAGGATCACCCCCACCTTATACTACTGCTATGGTACTTTATTGGGGGTATTTCTATACATTGGAAATTATACCACCTTCCTCATCTTCTCATGAACAATCTTCATCTTTGCTTCCTCCTTTCACATGCACATTTTTATGAATACTTCTTATTGGCCACACATTCCACTTGATCCCACTTGCTATGAGACTATTTGCACATATGATGAATTACCTTGATTACTTGGATTCAAACTGGAGGATCTCATACCCCCATCTTGTTCTAGACATTTATATCATGAATATGTTTGCATTACTACAGTGTATGGCCTCCTTGTCCTCCATCTATTAGTTTTTGTTGCATGCACTCCTCACATTTCTCCACTCACTCTAGGATAGTCGTACCTTGACTACATTGGTGGCGCTTTAGATCCTGACCATATTGATATTTCATTTCCCATGCCCTTTGGCTATGTTTTTATTTGTAATGAATTATTTCTCATCTATTCACAAAATCTTACTCATTAGTATGTGCATGGATGTCCACTACCACATTTCACCAGTGAAGAATATGCAATTGGCATGTATAATATATGTTGCAATGGCTCCTTAGTTGATCAACCTCAAACTATAACTTATCAAGTCTTTGACGCATCTCCATTTTACCTTGACCATGAAAATGATGATCTATTAGATGATGTTACTTAATCATTCTTATCATATTTCACTCAGAGGCATTATATTTATTCTCCCTCCCCTAATATCATTGTTAGGTGTCTCAGATTCTCACTACTTTTCATCTAATATTACTCATTCACCATACACATCTTGATACAATATTATATAATTATTACCTAATGACGCACTCTCGTGCCAAGGTTTACCATTTACTATTGAGAGAATACTACATATATGAACCTCACATTGCTGCACATTTCACTCTTCGTCCATTCATCACATCTCTTTCTAGTATCTCATATTGCGCATCATACACACTACACATTCTATGCATTCATGATACATATTTCTTCTATTTACTTTTACACACTACTCTCATTACCTAGTGATGCACTCTAGTTCCATGGTTAATACTCGATTTCTAAGGGTCTAGATCTAAAAATAACCTGACCACACTCACTCACTCTCTATTCTCTACACTTTGATGATCAAATATTTTTATCTCACTCGTCAAACCATATCCCAATGAAACCACTTGTTTTATGGTTCATTCTTGACTACCGAGGGGGTTTTTATAAATGAACCTTGTTGCATGCAACCTCATCTGCATCTGCTTGAGGGGCATGTTGCTCATATCACATATATTTTTTATTCCATTCCATACACATTCACAAAAATATTGCATATCTTTGTAGCATTCATTCTTTCATACTTATGCTTACATGTACACTTTGCTTACTATGCTAGACAGATACATTATATGTCGTTATCTTATTTATATACACATGCATGTTCATTTTCCTTATAGTTCTTAATGTAACCTTTACATAGATTGTTACATGCATCATGGATGCTTGGAACTATACCTCTTACCAGTCCCATAATGGTTCGTGGGGATATATAATTCATAGACATTACAGGTGCTATTGTTTCGATTTATACTACTTCCTATTCTCACTAGCACAATACCATATCAGATCATACATGCTTTGACTTACTTTTCTTTCTTTCCAGCATGCTAATGGGAGCTTCATGCACAACATTTTATTTGTAGGTCTATTTTTCACCATAGTTGTATGTTACTCTACTTCCTACTATCTGTCATTATTTGGCATTATTTGTGAGATTTTTTCCTATGTCTTTCTTGATCACTATTTTCTTGCATGCTTTTTTGCCACTTTTGTTTCTTTTTTGTTTATTTTCTTATGAAAATTGTGAGCAATGAGTGATGTTTGAAACCCACTTCTCATAGTATACATTGTATTCTTTTTTGCTATCTTACATTTTTGTTACTATATGCATATTTATCCTTTTTTTCACTAACACATTTGTTCCAACCACTTTGTTTGCACGTGCCTTGGTTTTTTACCAAGCACATTCCCTCCCCCTTATAGGTCTATAGTTTTAAGATCAGCATCCAGTCCTCCTTTGGGCCACATGCTACTAGTGACATCACATGTACCCCAAACAAGGGGGGGATATATTGGGTGTTTTAGGTCACCCCCATACATAAGTTCATAGTCAATAGTACAACACACTTTAGTAAAAAAAATCATACAAATTCTAAAGTCAAAAAAATTGGTACTAACTTTGATCTTCAACACAACATAAAATGCCAACTCTGAGAGACAAACATGAATGCCTCGGAACCCATGACCCTTCATAGGAGCCTATGGACCATAGGGAAGTTTCAACATTGTTCTTATATTGGCACATATTTCAGCATTTTACACAACATCTTTCACCAAAGAAGAACAATACTCTAGAAATTAGGATCGAAAGCTTGATAAAAATAGGATAACACTATTTGCAGTAGTGTATAAATCATTCAGAAGTGGTCAAAGCATGGAGAATGAAAATATACCTTTCTCCCTACACTTCTTCTCCTGTGGTGTGAGATCACACAAAAAAACTTGCACTTGGGGTGAGATCTCTCGGGAAAATCCTTCGTTGCTTGAGATTGTAAAAAAATTCATTCTTCTACAACAGTCTCATGATCCTTTATACACTCTTCACTCATTAAAGATCAGGTGCACATGTTCCTTTTTGAAATTTTTACACTCTTTGAAATAAATTTTACATATTTGGATCGAATTTTTCACATGCATGAATTTTTACTACATTTTTTCTCTTTCCTTTTGCATATCCATCCTTATGGGAAAAAAAACATCACATCATCAAGCATAAAGTGACATTGACAAGTAGTACAATGTGACACAACACATATGCTTTCAACCCTTGGGTCACTTCCTATTCTCTATATTTCACGCTTCATTTTTTATCACTCCACACTTTTTCTTATCTCCTTGAAAACATTTTTTTACAATCGATCTTCATGGTTATCAGGTACGCATCTTCTATCTAGTTTATGTTATCAAGTATTCACTCAAAAAAACTAAATTAGGGGAAAATTTAGACACTAAATCATGTACTTTGGGTACATTTCTAGCTCCTAATCACATAATTGAATTCATATGGTTCCTAAGAAAAAAAGTTACTAATTGATCATTGTACTTGGGCTCTCTACTTTCTTTATGGTTTCTTTCTTGGCCTTACACACCTTATTTCCCAGTTTGACTTCAGATACTTCAGCTTTTCTAAGTCTAAACACCAACACCCACCCAAGATTTCAACGCCCTGGTGCCCTTGACCCCTTTGAGTTCCCCCGAAAATCTTTGTATCTTTGTTGCCTCTTCTATCCACTAGGAATATTTGTTTCTTATGGATCAACCTTTTCGTAGTTAATTACAAAATTCAAATAATGGAATCATATAAATATAATTCTTTGTCATCATAATAAAGGACCAAGATTTAAGCATATACCATCACCACCTAATCTTACATCCAAAGGCATTCTAAGAGCATCAAATCTTCCATCTATCTATCATTCAAGGGACAAGAGAATGTATTCTTCTGTATAGATTTCATAGGAGGGAAAGTTCATTTAGAAATCCACACATCTACTTACATTTATTCATCTATCTATTACTCGATATTCAAGTGCGTTAGGCACAAGAGCCACCTAGCGAATGATTCTACACACACACATAAAACAACATAGAGTCTAAAATGTAGTAAAATGCTCGGCTGTAAGTTCAATTTGTCAGGTGACCACCGTGGTTAGTTTGATTCCCCATTTTTTATATTTTTTATTTATAGGATTCGATGTTTTTTGGTGTTTTGTAGGTTATATTTTTCTTTGTAGGATACATTTGAATTTTTTCATCATAGTGTGACACATAGGTGATCAAACATCACACGACAGTGACATAAAAATGACATAGAATAAAACACTTTACAAAAAATTTCATAGTCTCAAGTGCCCATCACAGGTATTTCATTTCCTGGGAACCCTTCACCTATTCTAGCTGCCCCATTCTAGCTTATTCCGATAGTTTCTACAAGTTTTTTTGTTTGGGTATGACATATTCCTCCTCATGTTTAATATTTTTCTAGCTCGGCATACTTTAGGATTTATTGACAAATAAACAAGTATTCTTTTCCTTCTCTTTCACTTAGGGTTTTAGTTTTTCCATTTGATTAATTCCTAGGTCAGAGTTGTCCTTTATTGCAGATCTATTATGTTTTGACTCTACAATTAGGGTTTATCATATTTTCACTATTTTTTAAATTAGACACCCACACATGCACACACACATATGCATGCAAACACAAACACACACACGTATATGCATGCACGCACAAACGCACAAAGTGAAACATAGACACACATGTAAACACAGATATGTAATTGGTTCATGATTTCCTATATGATTCATATATGGTCATACATGGTGATCTATCATGGTTTCTTTGACGATGTATGGAGGTTGTACAAGAAAACTTGTCTAGTCTCTAGCTAACTACCTCCCCCTCTCTAACACATCCCTATCCACCCATCCCCAACATACATCACCTCAATTATCATTAACACAAAAATAATTAGACAATCCATACCCTAGTGACATCACTCAGACAACCTAATCTAGTCATCTTCAAAACTTGTATTGTTTCTTAGAATCCATTATGCGTAGAATCACTCCAACTCAGGCCTTCCCCACTAGCCGACATGCACTTATAATAGTGCAATTCAACATTAAAAAATGGCCAATAATATATATTGATATCTCTATGTTCCCCCATAGTATCACGCATCTCTAATAATCACCCTAACACCCTCCCTATCATCAAAATTTAGAATCCATTACCTATTCTTCTACAATTTCCATTATCTCTTATGCCTGTCATTTCCTTTAGGGATCCCCATTTATTCTTACAGTACCTGGCCCCCCATTACACTTCCTAATACTATTGTACTCCCCATTTCCTCACACTCTACAGTCCCCTATAACACTCCTTACTATCTCCTTGAGCTCTTTTGATTCCACTATAATCAACACTCCCTAAAACTCCCTAGTCCTATCACACTCTCCCCATACCCTTTCACTTATATAGATCCGCTCATGCTCGTTTCACCCCTTACCCTCTCTGGTCCCCTTTCCACCACTCTCATACTCATAATCCTCAAAATACTACATTTCCACCCCACAACACACATTGTCACCCTTTCCCCCAATGCACTACCATTAAATTTTACCTATCTACTTCTACATTTCTATTTTATGGTCTAAAACACACTTGGGGAAGGGTGGGGTAAAAAAATGTTTCACTTGAGGGGGTTATATTAGTCAAAACATTCTTTTCTACTTTAATACTATGAAAATCAATCTACTAACGAATCAATTTCTTAGTCAAATCAATAAAATAGTCCTAACATCTTGTGAAATTACCCTATTGAGCCGTTCACAAAGTCTTTTGAAATGGCTCATCGATAAAAATTTAAAAATTCTTTTCTATCTATTTATTCATACAAGTTCACATGCATAATAACCTTATCATAGTATCTGACGAACCCCATGTTGTATCTAGTTTTTCTGCTACATCCTTCCTTCTTCATAATATATCCCAAAAGTAAATGCAGACATCAAAAATAACATCATATGCATGAAGTCATGTCAATAAATACCTTAAGCACAAATCAAAACATAATAATAATATAAAATTCTAAAAATCCAGTAAAAATAATAAAATACATTTAAAAAGCTCATAGGACATTATTAAAATCCATAAAAAAGAAATAAAACATATTTTTTAATTTTTTTTTATAATAAAACTAGTAAAGCATATGTTAATTAAATAAAAAACTTAAAACATGCAAACACTATTCCATTCTTAGAAATGGAATAAAAAGAAGATTACTGATCCTTTATCCTCCACATCTATTGCTCATGTATCTTCTGATTTTCATATTGTTTACTGAAAAAGAGAAGTGCAGAGAACATGTGTAGATCTGCGATAGCTGAATTTAGTAGAAGCTTCATACATGTCTTAGTTGCGTATGTGATTGGCCTATGATCAACACACATTTTTATTTTCAAATCATAATCATCATGAACCCAACAAGATGCATTTGTTGGGTATACAAAGGCCTCCTATTAGATATATATGTCATGTTTCCATTTTATTTATAAAATGTTTATCAATTTCTTTATCATGTCAACATTTTCCTTAAGTGGGTTAGGGTCAGACCGCTGCACATCCCCTAGCCACCCAAAAGTAGTTGTTTTAAAAGTTTACATGTTTTTCAATTCAATTATATTCAATGATCAATCTACATTCGTTATAAAGAAGTTGGTATTGTGTCCTGTAACTCCATTTTAAAGATAACTAAACCCTTAGCACTTATCACTTGTGCTTCATTTGATTTCACTGTATTTTATTTAATTTATAACTAGTGAATCTATTTCCATGTAAACATAGGGATTTATAATGTGGGATATAATGGTCTCATCATCTAGTTTGGGGTAAAAATTGATTTCATAGAAGGTATGTTTGTTCAAACAAGTTTTGTGGTGTTTTTGAATATAATACTCATAAACCTATTTCATTCCTATTAGGGTCTATATCTAGAAATGATATTATCCTAGTGGTATTTTCATGGACCATCATTGGAATCCACTTGAGGCCTAATTGTTTTTACAAGGAAGATTATCCCAAATCAGATAGTATTTTTAAATATATTTGAAGATTTTTATGTGAAAAAGGTAAAATCAAATTTCAAAGCCCATTAATGGAGGCATCGTAAAGTTTCTAAAAGGCCCAATTTTTTATCTCATGGAAGAGTATCCCAATTTAGGTAGTATTCTAAAATATATTTGAATGGTTTTATGTGGTAAATAGGTAAAAGAGATATTTCAGTGTTAGAAATATGGATAATTTTAAATATGCAAACTTTTAAAAAATAACCTTAACAATTGTTGGGAGGATGGATAACTTATTTGATTGTGCAATAAACCAATTTTAACATTGCATAATTATTTTGAAGACATCATGATTTTTCAGTAAGTCCTAGTATGTGCATATCAAACAATGATAGTGATGATGAGACCATGTTTGGTTAGGAAATTTCTTTGAAACAATGCAGAGCCTCATCAAGAACACCAATTTTTTTTAATCATAACTTACAATCATTACATTCCATAAATTCCCATTTATTTTAAACATTTATTTTCAAAATTTTAAAGATTCATCAAAAACATATTTAAACATAAGATTCTATGAAATAAAATTAAGGTTATGCATTTTGTCAAATAACCCGCATCTCTTTTTATACTTTCACATTTTAATGTATAAATTTATATTAATTTATTTTCAACTAAAATGCCTATTAATTAGTTTCTTCTGATCATTAATTAATAGATCTACCCACCATGTTTCAAAAATCCTTTATTTTTTTCAAATTAGAACAATGCTAGAAAATGTTGTTAAGTTTGGTAATACCACCAATCAATTGTCACATAAAATTTTCTAAATGTTTTTCAAAAAAGACTTATTGGACATGTTCAAATATTGTTGAGTTTTTCTGTACACAAACCAATTGATTTGCTTAACATTGTCTAAATGTTTTTTAAAAATCAATCCATACTGTGCACATTTAACAATGATTGAAATACATAAGACCATGTAAAATTGTTGTTTTTCTTTGGAAATGCCTCAACGCATCATAAGGAGTCTTCATGAATTTGATTATACCCTACAATAATTATATTTTAGAATGCCACATTGCTTTCATAATTTCTTTGAAAACCCTTGAAGCCTCATATAGAACATACAAAATGAGAACAATTTTAGTTAACACATTATACACACACACACACACACACACACACCCCACACACACACACACACACACACACACACACACACACACACACACACACACACACACACACACACACACACCACACATACATATACACACACACATGCTTTGTATATGTTTCAAAATTTTATAAGCTATTACTTATAATTTTAATTGAAGGATTACACTATGTAATCCTTTCTTAAAATCGTAATAATATTCCTTACTCTCCACCACCTTAGAATTCATCTTTAGGGTACACTAATTTACTCAAACTCTCCTTCTTGCTTCAAATTTTTGTATTGTAGTATGCCTCAATAGATCCCATTAATTACATATTCAATCAAGTGGATAAAAATTGTATTGAATCCAATCCCTTTCGAAATGTTGGGTGTAAAATAATGAGAACATACACTTTAAAAGATAGTCCCATAAATAAACTATAAGATAAAAAGGATGGGAATTGAGGGTGATTTGGATATAAATTTCATTTGTGGTTAATGCTAAATTTTTTTTGAAATTGGGGGTTCTTTTCATCATAGGAAATAGTAGAGTTTTACATTTTGAAATTTTATTGGCTTGACAAAGGGAATCTACCAAGTACTTTTGTTTCCTTTTGATGATGAACCAAGATCTGAATGATAAACTTGATGCATTTTATAGAACACCAAGTTCATACATAGCCAAAGGGCAATCAAGTTGTAGATTAGATTGAATTAATATTGACAATTTATCATCTTTAAATTGAGGAAGAAATTTTAAACAGTTTAATAGTGAAGATGTATGTGAAGTAAAAAAAATCAGAATTAATATTAAAATATTAAAACTATTTGTCAATTTATTTTTCTAAATATAATCGTTAAACATATGCATCTTGCGATGATGTTATTTACATAAGAAATTTCAATAATAATTGTTCGATATTTTTATAAGGGAACTGTACCATCATATTTTATAAAATCTTGGCATGAGGTTCTAGTATATGTTCTCAAAAACTAAAATTCCATCATATTTCTTTTCATTTTGATGCACGTGGATAAGATGTTTTTTAATTGACATTTGTATTTTGTGTTATTTTATTGTTGTTAACATGGATATATGTTCTTAAATTTTTTTTTAATAGGTCACATGATATTTTTTTCATCGATCCTTATGGATATAATTGATTTATAGCTATTGTAAACAAGAGAATATAAACAATGGAATTTAAACAACAAAAAAGGTGCAAACATGATCTCTTCCTTTTTACTCCTTGCAACCTCAAATGAGATGGATGAAGTATGGAATGAAGTAACAAGCTTGTTGAATATTTCTCATGCATTGAATGTGGATGCTCTAAAAAGGAATTGAAATGGAATTATATTTTCCTATGAGAAATGGATGAATGGTTTGATTGATTGCGATATCCTTGATCAAATGAGAAACATAACGGTAAGGGAAATTGAGTGGAAATTTGATAGAGTAACATTTCAAATTTCTTAAGCTTCAAAAATATGGAATTGTGAGGATATGAGCCTCTTATTTATAGATAAAGGTGAGGTAATGGATTGAGGATCAATATTTTATTAATTTATAGGTGAATGAATGCATTTTCCTCATTTAGTATGCTCATTTGGTCTGTGTAGTTGGCTTATTTGAATAATAATTTAAGATCCTTTATATTGAATAGTTGGTTGTTGAATTCTTAAATTATATGTGTAATTTATATTCCTCTTTTTTAAGGTTCTATAAATTGAGTTCATGTTGAATGTGTAATCTTAGGACATTAATATACCTAGCCACCTTCTGATCTACATCTTCTTCTATATAACTAACCCTAAGTGAGAGCTTGTAGAAGTCTTCTGTGTAATCCTTCACATTCATATAGTTTCTCTTCAAATTGTATAGTCTCTTGAATAGGCTTTTCTTGTAGTATAAATGTAGAAACTTAGCAAGTTTAATTTTGTAACCACCTTATCTCATGATTTTTTCTTCTCGTTTCCCTTCTTCTTTCTCTAAGTTTTAACATAATGAAACTAAAGAATGAATTCCCCTTCAACCTTATACATGTAAAATTCACTTTATCCTCATCACTTGCTTCTTCAAATTCAAAATACTTGTCCATATATTCTATTAAGTCAATAAATTCATCAGCATTTAAACTATCTATAGACATAATAACCTTTAATTGTGGTTTGAAACTTGCTAATAATGCTACTTTTTGTATCCTTTATTTCAACCTTATTCTTCCTAAAGTTATTCACCTAATTATACTTTCCCTTATACTTCTTCTATGTTACTTACATCACCCATTATGACACATATTCCATGAGAAATCTCCACTACCTACAAAAATATTCCACATCAATTCCATCAATTCTTTATCTCTTGGTTTCCTACTCTGCCCTCTTCTTTCCCTAGCTCTGTGAGCCATTTCTCTTACTTTTATAAGTTTGTACTTCACATATTTCCTTCTCAACTCTTATTTTCTAACTAACCTAGCTTTGATACCAATATGATGGAGGTTTTAAGTTCCATAATCAACTTTAGATGATTAAAATAATTGAATTATTTTCTTGATAAGATTTAGGGCAAAAGACAAACATTCACATGAAAACATATAGGTGTTTCATGGGTTTTACTTCTTTGACATTTTTCACATGTATATATTATGTTTCTTCCTAGAGGTATCATGGAGATAAGAGGGTTTCAAAACAATTGACCCTATAAAAAGATTTATAGGCATTTCTTACATTCTTTATCAAGGATATGATGAAGGTAAAATTTAATGTTTTATCCTTCCACTTAACAATGGATAAATTTGATTTAAACCCTGAACTTGAGCTTCACTATTAGAATGCTAAGAAATATATGTATGATGAATTTAGATCTTTCACACTACTAAAATAGAATCAAACAACATTTATACTCACTAGTATAGGTAATATAACTAATTATCAAATATAGAGACATATGTAATAAGAGAACATAGGAGGAAACTACATAGTTTATCAATATTGTATCCTTCTGTAATGTTGTAAGGAAAACCACTAAGAGGGGGATGAATCAGTGGGAATTAAAAAAATTTCAGTTATCTCTTTAACCATTCATTAAGCATTCATAAACATATATAATAAACCATTATCAACCAAAAACATGAGCATTCACCATAAGAACACATGGACACATAAACACTAGACATACGTGGGAAACCATCAAAGAGAAGAAAACCTAATGAAACAAATATTTATTATATAAATGATTCAAATTTAGTTGAGAACAAACCCAAAAAGGATCACCAACCCCTAGGTTTAGTGAGGCAACAACCCCACAAGGAGCAACAACCCCTAGATTTAATAGAACATCAACCCCTAAATTTAGTAGAGCACCATCCCTCAAAGGAGGAGCCAACCCACTAGATGAATTAGCACCAAATGAATCCACCTGATTTTTTTTTTCACCTCTGAAATGATTCCTCAACAACTTATGATGAGACCTATGAATCTATCTTTACTTTTATCTTATCCAAATTTTCCCTCTATCCTTAATCACTCAAGAACTTCTTCTTCAAGTTGATTAGGTCTAATGACCTATCTCTCCAACAACATCACACACTCTATAACATAAAAAATATATATTCCGTCTCTTTATGGTGACACATACCTTCTACACCTCTAGAGACACCCCTCTTGCTTGCATTTTCTCATACCCTTGCAACAACAAAATAGGCCTCCTTCACTTTGCTTATATACATGTCTTAAGCTTAAAATATAATTAGTAAAACCATGATATGAAATATAATATTGAAATAAATTTTAAACATAATGGAAAATTGACTCATAATATCACATAGGTTTGTAATACCATCTTCACTCTCAAAAACTTCATTAGGACACAACTAGGCCTAGTTGCCAAAACAAATTTTTTGTCAAAACTTAAGAAAATATCAAATACCACTTAGACATATTCTATAAGCCTTAAAGAAATATCCAAGAAGATTCTTCAGCTTCGTACCACTCTCTTTCATCATGAAACTTACTTGAGAGCAAAGACAACGGAGATGCCCCAAAACTAGTCTTCAAATATTGAAGCGAAACCAACACAAAAACACCTCAACCTTGCAAGTTTTATGCATGGATGAAAATATAATTATCTTACGATCTTCACAAAATTATCAAGAAACCATCACTAAAACTGAAACACCATCAAAACGCCTATGCAACTAGGACCACCAAAACTGTCCAAAACTACCCTAAAACTAGTATTCCAAGATTGGATTCCACAGACCTAAAAAGATCTCAAAAATCATATGAAACCACAAAAAACATTTATCGTGTCTTCCATATCCCTAAAAAATCCTTTTCTTCATCTATTCCAAAGCAAAACCTAAGATATATACCAATTTCTTCATAAACTTGTTGATTTCAGTGGGGTCCACATAAAGTCAAAACACATAAATACCATATAGTGAAATATAGAGGAGTCCTATTAAAATATAATCATCATACTAAAAAATTAAATCCATTATGGTCCATAAAAAAGAAATATCTTTTCCATCACTTTACAAATAGAGTTTAAGGAGGGTTTAGAAGATGTTTACCTTCTTAACAATTGTTCATAAAGCACTAACCCTCAAACCACAAACTAATTTCTGGAAAATCATCTTAGCTTACTTATCCAACTACCATGAATATATTATACCACCATGAATATTTTACACATTCCAAAGATCACAAGAAAGTCCAATTCAATCTCAAATTATTAATTCGAAGAACTTTATAAGGGGAAAAATATCATATCTTGCAAATTATTGTATTATCGGACCTGAAACTTGGAACACACCTAAATAAAAACATTATTCACATTTTAAAATGATCATATTTTTATCATCATGATAAAATAATTCCAAACAATCTCATTTAAAAACTTAGTGTTTAAGCATAGGTCTAGTGCAAGCCCAAAATACATGTCCAAATATTGAACTAACACTCTAAGAAACTTTTGAGTATAATAACACCTTATCATCATTATCTCCAGTCTCTAAAAATGAATAACCAGATCATCAATACATATACTTCATCATCGCATACCATCATGGTAATTAGACCTATAAAAAAAAGCATGTTGAACATGCTTACACCAACCAAACTGAATTTCTCATGACTTAATCACACTTACACAACTACAAGAGCTCTCACCAGTATTCATGACACCTAAAGAATATTAGCACAACACTATATCACCTTTGCAAGTCACTATAATCCATCATAACTATTAATGAAACCTCAAAACACCATGCCATACTAAGCAATTCAATGGACCAAACAACAATGAAAGACACTATCAATCAACCTTCATGGTTCTTACTTCATTTGACATTAAATAAACCTTAGACATCAATAAAAAAAATTCTTTCATCATCACATTCTGACATAAATGAAAAAAAATTCCAAAGATCTCCCCCTCTTCCATTGATGGTAAACCCATTGATAGAAAACACAAATAGCTCATTCTCCCCCTAAGGTACTGACACGTGCCATCAAAAAATTATCCCTCTTTTGATATTAATGAAAAAGAAACATACCTACAAATTATTTTTCGTCTTCGTGTAACATCACATTAGGCTCACCATTTTGTTGGAGACATCAACCAAATCATATAAGGTCTAATTTTTTGCCTTCTTCTATGTTTTGACTCTTGAGAGCAACAAAACTCCCCATTAATAGATGCATGTACATTTAAAGGACCTACTTATCTACCTTGTTAACTCTTCATGACTGCTATAATGAATGAGCAACTTCCTTACCCTAAAATATGAATAATACCTTTCAATGACACTTGTCAACACATAACTGATAAAACTACCAGCTACTAGAAAGTATGAACATCTTTCTTGCCTGTTAAGGTCTAAAAAGTGATATAAGCTTTGTCATCAATCTCAAATTACCTTCATAAACTTCATGGCTTCTTGACACAACAATCCCATTAATGGAGAAAATATAACCTCCTTCTCAGATCCCCCTATGATCA
Source organism: Taxus chinensis (assembly GCA_019776745.2). Classification (NCBI taxonomy): domain Eukaryota; kingdom Viridiplantae; phylum Streptophyta; class Pinopsida; order Cupressales; family Taxaceae; genus Taxus; species Taxus chinensis. The sequence goes on along the minus strand of CM034153.1, from coordinate 617,362,291 downwards.
TGCATACCAATACCATATTTTTTAATGCTAACAATACTTCTCAACTATCACCAATTTCTTCAACTAGAAATGATACTGCAAAGATAATAATGGAGCTAAAAACACCTACTTAGCTCCCTCTTCCTTCTTTAACACCCAATTTCATCAATGATTACTAGACACCAAAGTAAAATTTCAATTTAACGTAAACGATCCTTTGATCATCAGATTAAATTCTAAATGGATCCCCTTAAGACCAATATCCCATAACTTGAAAGAGTAAAAAATCCTTAAGTAACACAAGCACCCTCATCAACAAAAACTCAACACACATAATATGAAGCATAACAAGTTCATGCGCCCCCTTTCTAAAAGAACCATAAAAAGCTACTACTGATAATTTAATCCTTATATTCATACTCAGAACATACTTTCCCAGTTTCCCATTTCTTCTTGATACCTCAAAGACAACAAAGACTTATGCCTTACTTAATTGTACATCACCTACTTAGAATGAACTAGAAGACACTTCCTTTTTACTATGCTTAACAAAATCATACCATAAACATAATAATAATTATAATGGTTTTTACAGTCCACGATGTCGGGCGGCCTATTTTTGGGTCTACAAGCAGCTTATAGCATATGGGACTACCTTGTACTCACGTGCGGGAGGCAACTAACTTTGCTACAAATAAGGCGTACATACCCTACCCCCTGCAGGATTTGAACTTGTGACCTCTATTTCAAGAGCACATGTTCTTCACCATTAGGCCACCTCTATGGAAATGATCAATCAAACAACACAAGCATTAACATACCTTGATCCATCAAGACACAAAGCAACCACACATCTTTAATATTTATCAGACTCTTCCTACTCTATGAGTAAAACCATAACATTCTCCTTGCATCAACTATTGTCAGCTAACCTCCACCTCATGTTTTGCAATGAAAGACAACTAGGATCCTATTTGAGCACATATAACACATGCATGAGATCATGGTGCACTAATATTAGTCACCCAAATTGATACCTAAAATAAATTTAACCCATCAGTCTTACTGACATTACAATGTTCATTATACATGCCTAGATTTAAGTAACTTTGACTTGTTGTCCCGCCTCAAATTACCTAATCTTGACATCAAAAATACTTAAATCGAACTAATTTTTCATCTATATCACCCAAAATATTATAATATTCCTTAAATCAAAGCGTATTGGTCTTAAATTACTAATCCCTTTAAACCACATATCACTACTCAGTAAAACACATCAAATACTTCAAATGTTCTCACTAAATGAAAAACATACCTTGTTGTACCTCCAAAAACTTGTTGGTTCTTCTCACAAAATCTTCAAAATCTTTAAATCTACATTCTAGGTTTGAATACATCTTTTCAAGTATTCAAAATGACCGCACCTTCATAACTAATCTCAATCATCTTCACATGCCTTCTTAAAATAGTCTATCATCGTATAGAGCCTTCAATCCATCTTTGATGTATAAAATGAAATATTATTCATATACAAACCTAAATAAGGTTTTAAAGCACCATATTATTCTAATCCATACATATCACAATGCATACTCATATTCAAATCCTTTACCAACCCTTTTGATACTCACCACTTAGAAATTTAAATAAGACTAAAAGAGATCAATATGATAAACACATACCTTAACTAATATTCATTAGGAACCTTCTTTCACACCTATTTCATGACACCAACATGACTTTAATCATGAAATTCTGCTACATAATTGTACCTTGTGATAATTTATTCAAGTATTCAACATGACTATATAAATAACATTGTCTTGAACTTATAAACCAATATTTTACCATACTCCTACTTCCCAAGACTGTCATAGTGATTCGGGAGCATAACTTGCAGAGACCATAACTTTTGATTCGATCGTTGGATCATCTTTAAATTTTATAGGGTGGTAGATATACATTATTTACATTTTGGGGTTAAATTTGGTTACAAATTTGATGCCATTTTGGCACATTTGTGGGCCCAGATTCCTTCATCTAGTGGCCTTAAATTACCTCCGAACGTTTTCTTCCCTTCTCACTACGTCTTAGAACTTTAATAACTTTTGTTGTTATTCTTATAATAATTTAAAATTTAACATGAGCCTTAATTTAGGGTTAATTTAGCATGTAAATTTTGGGTCCCATCCGATTTTTTCACTCATAGGTAAGTTTTGGAAATTTAGGGTTTTTTGGCAATTTAGGGTTTTTTGGCATTTTAAGGTTTTAAGAGTAGACGTGAAATAAAAGGTGGATTGTAATTATGTAAAATATTAGTTTGTATTTCATAATGAGAATAAATATATTTTTAAGCTCTTGGTTTTTATTTGTAAAATTGTTTATGTTTGTTTTGGAGGTATTTTAACTTGTTGCAATTAGATTCACATCAATTGGTATCAGATCCAGATTCAGATCTTAAAGAAATAGTAAAGGTAACATATTACAATTTCCTATGTATTTTTGTTCCTCTATTTTATATAATCATGGATAGACGCACAATAGGAGATTGTTCCCAGATGAATAGGAATATGCAGGAGTTATATAGACAAGTTACTAAGCTGATATGAGAAATTACCCACCTTAGAAGGAGACACACAAATGGGGATGTAGACCCTGATAGTGATACTAAATAATTACCTACATTAATATATCAAGCAGGAGATGAAGAAGAAAATTAGATAGATTGATATAAGCTTTAAAGTGAAAGAATGATGACATTAAGATTAATGTTTCTGATTATGGTGGAGGGTTAGGACTAGAGGAGTTGAATAAATTATTGAATCACATGAAAAACTTATTTGAGTGGAAAACCCTTCCAGATGAGAAGAAGGTTAAGTTTTTATGCATTAATTTTTTCAAATATGCATTGACCTAGTGCAATGACCTACAAAATGAAAGACAAAGGAATTGAAAGGGAAAGATATGAAACTGGAATAAAATGGTAAAGAAGCTGAAAGAAAAGTTACTTCCTCTAGATTATGCTCAGAAACTTTTTTGAAGGTTCTAAAACCCAAGACATAAGGCTCTCAACATTGAGAAGTATACCAATAAATTTTACAAGTTGTCAATTAAGGTGGAACAAGAAGAGTCCGAAGAACAAAAGGCTACATGATAATTAGATGGGTTGAGTTATACCATACAAGATGAACTGAGTATGCTCCAGATTCATATCATGGATTATTCTTATCAACTCACATTAAAGGAAGAAGAAAAGAACAAGAGGAATAATTTTAGAAGAGGTCTTAAGAGAGGGATATCATTATCTCTAATGAGAGGCAGGGATAGATTTGAATCAAAAAAATTTGAATCCTCTAATGCAGAAGGACATGAAGATTTTGGTCAAATTCGTGGTAACTAACAAAGAGGTAGAGGGTTTCACAGGGGAAGAGGTTATAATGGAGGACGGGGCTGGAATATCCCCTAGAGGCAATACAAATGTTGTAAATGTGGTGAAGATGGGAACAAAGATTTTGATTTTCCACACTATCCTACACAAAATAGATGGAAATGAGAACAACCATGAGTAAATATGGGTAAAGTTGAAGAGGAAGAAGAAACAGAGGTTGCTACAGACATGGGTCAAACCCTCATGATAAGGAGGACACTGATTTCTGCAAGGAAGGAGAAAGAGCATGATGTTATTTGTGCTGATTCGTGGCTGTGAACAAATATATTTCGAACAAGATTCACCTCTAGAGGAAAGGTATGTATAATTATTATTGATGGTGAAAGTTTTGAAAATATGGTTTCAACTATTATGGTTGATAAACGCAATATGGAATGTGAGAAGAACCCATATCCCTATCGTATATCATGGTTCAAGAAAGGGAATGAGGTAACCATAGATAAAATATTCCTTATAAAGTTTTCAATTGAAAATACCTATAAGGATGAGGTGTTGTGTGATGTTATACCAATTGATGCATGTCATATATTACTGGGTAGGCATTGGAAATATAATAGAAAGGTTACACATGATGGAGGGAAAAATAAATACACTTTTTGGAAGGATGGTGTAAATGTGGTCTTGCTACCCTTCAAGGAAGAAGAGAAGAGTGAGGGCTTGTTGGATACAAAATATTTTCTTACAGAAGGATGGTGTTATGCATTGATGTCAAAGAAGGTGGAAATAGACGATTTTAATATAGTTATTGTTGTGGAAAAGGTACTAAATTAATACAAAGATGTCATACCAAATTGGTTACCTACTAAGCGATATATTAAAAACCATATTGATTTGATCCTAGGATCGGACCTTCCAAAATAGGTATGCTATCATATGAGTCTGAAATAGAGTGAAGATTTGAATAGAAAGTGACAGATCTAATACAAAAAGGGGTAGTGAGAGAATGCATGAGTCCATGTGCAAATCCAACACTATTGAATCCCATATAAAATGGATATTGGAGAATGTGTGTAGATAGAAGGGAAATAAATAATATCACAATTAAGTATTGGTTCCCAATTCCAAGATTGGATGATATGATAGATGTGCTAGCGAGAGCCAGTTATTTTAGCAAGATTGACTTGTGGAGTGGGTACTACCAATTTTGGATCCATAAAGGGGATGAATGGAATATGGTTTTTAAAACAAAAGAAGGATTGTACGAGTGGACGGTGTTTCCATTTGAGATATCTAATGCACCCAGTACATTCATGATGCTGATGAACAAAGCACTCTAAGAATACAATTGTAAGTTTGTTGTTGTCTATTTTCATGATATTTTGATATTTAGTAAGATAGTGGAAGAACACTTGTTACATATGAAATTGGTGTTAAAACTTTTATGTAAAGAGATTCTATATTTAAAATTAAAGAAGTGTAGATTTCTTCGGAAAAGTCTTGTCTTTTTGGGGTTTTTCATATCAGAGGATGGGGTGAGGATGGATGAGGAAAAAGTAAAGGCAATTTTAGAATGGCCTATTCCAAGGAATGTGATAGAGGTTCATATTTTTCATGGATTGAATTCGTTTGAATTTTGGTACTCACCTAAGTGGGCATCCTACCAATCCCAACTATTAGAAAAATGTTAATTCAACCTGCTATTCTTATAAACTTCTCAAGTGATAACAATTTAGTTCCTTGAAAATATGTTGGATAATGGGTTCCTAGATATTGGTTATGGTTGTGTGGTGGTTTGACCCCGTAGATACCCCCCCGCCTCTCTAGATTTTTTTTTTTTGGTGTAACGTTTGGGGATTAGTGCTTGAGCTAATGTTAGGGGATTGAGAGATTGATTAGCTTCATTGCACTCCCCTTTTTCCCTCGGTGACTAAAAAAAGTTGTGTATGCTATGTTCCTGGCTGTAGACTTTGGTGTTGGTTATATTTTGAGGACTTAACCACCATATTAAAGAGTTGATATCATAACATTATGTCACATTATATCTTGTTTTGTAGATATATTCAAGTATATGTGAGCCCGGTCTATATTACCTCTACCGACAACCCACGAAGGGTTGTAAAGTGATTTTGATGTGGATATGTCATGTGTTTTATATTTGTAAAATTAAAATATTTTAACAAGGATGAGAATTTTATTTTAATGATTTTTTGAAAAGCTCTGAAGATTTTATTATTATTTTTGTCTTTTGCAAGATTTTTTGAGGATAGAAATATGGCTACTTATCCATTTTCTTTGATTGTCGAGGTTTCTGGGATTTTAACTTTTGTTTGGTAACTTAGAGCTTATTTGTTTCGAATGCCACTTGGCTAAATCTTGTTAAGAATTTCACGTGGATTACTCTTGTCTCTGATGAGCTAGTTCTATGGTGTTTGTGTTATGTTCTCATGTTGTATGGGTGTACACCTTAGGTGTCTGTATTTTCATCCTCGGTGCTTCAGATCATGACTTTGGCTTTGGAGTGATGGAACTTTGTGCACCTAGGACCTTGGAGTAACCCTTTCATTACTCATGTTTTCCAAGGGAGAGGGCTCTCTATGTCATTAATGATAGTTGGTAGATTTGGAGGTCATTATGTTCCTTCTTGACCCTAATAAGAGTTTTATTCATTTTAAGGGTAGATGTAACACTCAGTGTGAAATTATACTTTATGTTAGGGATGGAGTAACTCTAGGATAATTATAGGTTTTTGGTGATAGTGTATTGTTGCAATATGATGGTTCAGCGATGGGCATATTATAGTCCTAACTCAGTTCCTTTGTGTTATCTAAGGAAAGATCAACTATTAGACTATAAATTCCCTAAAGAAATTGGTTATAATCAAGCTCCTTGGAGCTTTGTGCTTAAATAAGTATGATTGTCTTGATCTTGAGGACCATAGATAGCTATACCCTTACCTAAATTTATTGATTTTTTTTATCATATACAACTTTATAATCCATTATGTATCAAGATATGTTTATGCAGATATGGGTCCATTGGGATCTTTATGTATTTGTAATTAGAGATTATTATTTTATACGTCTTAGGTTTCCAACCTTGGCTTTGATTATGTCATGATATTTCATCCAAGGCTATAACTCTTGTCCTTAAAGGCTATGTTTGGAGTATATCAACTAACTACCCTCTTAATACTTTGATGTCCTCTTGCTGAGGAAGTGTGGTGTCTATGGGCTAATTTCCCCGTTTGTCCTATTGATTTCTTGGTTGACAATATCTTGTGGAGGTATAAGTCTTGTTTGGAAAATATATTTTATATAGTGAACCTAATTTGGCTATAAACCGTAAACATTGTTATCTCCCTCACACCAATCTAAACTCCTTGAACCAGTAAAATAAAATTTATAACTTCATGAGGTACATCATTATTGTATCTCTTATCGATATTTTTGGATACTCAACTGGAATGCATTGGTGATGCATGTAACTTTTGGGAAAACTGTTGTAAACTTGTTGTGTTCTGTTTTGGTTAATGACCTCTTATTCTATGAACTTAATAATGTGATAAGCTTAGCTCTTCCTACATATTAAAATTGAATTTATAATATGAAAAATCGGAACATATTATAACTCTAATTGGGAGGCTTAGATTTTCAAAACTTAATAAGTAAATTTGGACATTAGGAAGACAGTTCCTTACTCAAACCTTCTATCAAAATAGAAGAAAAGTATAAAAAACAATGTTAAAAATAGCAAAGAATCCCTTTATACTCCCTCTAGAAGTAGAATGGATAAGTTTACCTCTTCTTGGTGCTCAAAATAGTCTCACCCTAGTTTTCCTTTGAAAATCTACTGATTTACAACCTCTTTCAATTTCTTTTTCCCCGTGTTGTGCCTATTTAATATTTGTTGCTATTTTCAATCTGTTCTTGGGTCGTAAATCCTTTATGGGTCCATGGTTTACTCCTTATTTCCTTGTTCCTCTAGAAAAAGGTCTGTAACTCAGGTTCTCCCATGTTTTCTATTGTCCACAGTTAGGATTTGTCTTCCTTGTCACTTCTACCCTAAATACTTGATGAAAAATGAATGGATGTATCTCTGAGAAGCATATTTGATCCTTCTAATATTTCTTAACTCTCTTTCCTTGGAGAAATTTTTATTTTAGGGCTCGAATGATCATTTTTCTGTATTTGATGGTTTGATGGGTGTTTCTCATGGTCAAATTTACATCCTTGCATCGACATGGAATGTGGCACCTTGTGGTTAGATGAGGCTCATCTGGGTACTTCAAAAATTTCATGGAAAGCCTCAACTCAAAAATTTTCCACGTGGAGGAGCGGCGCTCATTTGGGGATCCACTTTTTGGTTTGGCCTTAGAGTAGCACTGGGAGGACACATGGAGGTTTCCACTACTTTTCCTAGACTTAGAAATTTTTTTATGTAGTTAGTATAGTTTGGCGTAACATGACACGTGGCGAGCTCATGCTCGGTCAAGGTTTCTACTTTGGGGACCATGTTGAAAAAGCAACATGGAGACACGTTGGCGAGCCGTACATTTTCGGGGACTAGCCCTTGGGTTTCATTTTAACGAATGGTTTGGATGACACATGGAGGCCTCTGCAAAGTTTGGATTTTGCATAGAATTTTTCAAATTTCCAAAGGAGACTGCCTCAGAGCGTGACACGTGGCACTTTCTACTAAGTTTCAAGCATTCAAACAAAAAATTTTGTAACAGGAAATGTGGTGAGCTTGCGCTCATTCAAGGTATCAAATTTTTAGGACCCTATCAAGGTACGCCATCATGACATGTGGAAATTTGAAAATTCATAAGGGTGGGGAAGTGGACCATCTGAGGCAATTTGGATTTTTTTGCCTCTTCTCTTCAAAGGGATTAAAATTTCAAAATAGCCTGCAAGCTCGATAAAGGAAAGGTCAAAGCTTTCTCTAGTCAATGCCGGAGGTGTAGACTCTTGGGGGAAATTTGGAAAAGTTCCCTTTTGTGAGAAAAGGAGTTAAAACATCAAAATGGCCTGCAAGCCTGATGAGGGAAATAGTCAATATTTTGCCCTGGTCAACGACAGAAGGGTGGACCTGTAGGGAAATCTTGGAAAATTTTATTGTTTCCAAAAGGAGGGTCAAATGACAGAATTTGGCTGTGGTTCCGCTGGGGGCCACCTTAGGACATGTGATAGGCTCATTTCCCAAGGACGGAGGTGTGGAGCAGAATGGAATTTTTTTCCATTTTTCCAAACGGTTGTTAAAATTCAGAGGAAGCCCTCGAGTCTATTTCTAAGTTTAAATATTGCACATGGACATCCCTAATTCATAGTAAAGATCAATGGTAGCTGAGAGTCAAAATATGATTTTCCCCCATTCCTCTAAAACATGTCAGGAAGTACAAGTCTCTACGATTTTTGGTTTTTTATACACTCTAAGAAGAGAGGTGAGTTAATGTTGATATCTAATTTTGGTGGGAAGATCTGGAAGATTTCTTTCCCCATTAAAATGGTCAGACTATCCTACCCAATCGTATTTTCTATTTTTCTTCTCTTGAGCACGCAAGGAGCTAGATTTGACAGATTAGGGGTGGAAGTGGTTAGAAAATTGAAGGAGGAGTGATCTACCAAAGGAAGGAGTTGAATGCGGGAGGTATTCGATGAAATATACCCCCTCGAGCACCTAGTGACTTTGTGCAGATATGATTCTTAGAATCATGATCGTGATCATGACACACATTACTAGCACTCAAGGTCTTGATTCTTGAGGGAAAGTGTCCCTGTTGTAAATTTTATAAATAACACGAATTTCTCGTGCAAGGAGTTTGAGGGTGAGGCGTCGAGACTGAATTTTCTAATAGAAAAAGCTTGATAGAGCCCATAATTTTGAGAAGCTATTTGAGAAGCTTGTATACCTCTTTTGTAATAAATCTGATCATGTCAAGGTGGTTACAAGTGTACAGCCATTGACAAGCTTTGAGACTATTCTAGAAACTTTCCCCTACTGATATATTTAATAAAATTTTAGTTATTCTATGTCGTCTTGAGAAAAATGTGTTTATTTTATTTCTGAATGTGTGCAAGTAGTTTTTCTTGTTTCTGTTGCAATCTTGTATTAAATCTAATTCAATCACACATGCCTCAATCCTTGTGACAGTTTTGTGGCATCTACAATTTCATTTCTCAGAAGAGATTTTGTTTGGGATTGGAATAAACAATTTCAAATCACTTTTTTTTTATATGTTGACAGATATTATTTGTGAGCCTCTAGATGTACCTTAGGTGTGATTTGACTCAGATTTTGATGATTTGTTGGATTTTCTAACTTGAGCCTTTGTGATAGAATCTCAAATATTGTGTGAAAGAGTACTAATCTGGGCCTCCATTGAAGCACATATTCTAGTTAAATAAACATTTTTGTTGTTCTGTGGCATTTTGTTTGTTTAACCTTCCATTTTGTAAGTTTCCTCAAATATTTGGTATAATCAACTTTATCCTACTTTACCTCCTACCAAAATTCATTCAAAACAATTAATCACACCCATACTACCCCTATTTGTCATGTTTGTATACAAATGCATAATCTATGTTAGTAAAACATGTAAAAGTAATTATGATTTCAAATTTCTTTAGTAACCTTTGCCTTGTTATGAAAATATCTCCGTGATCTGGAAGTGACAACTCATGAGAGTCAGATCTGGTGTGTTGATCATATTTTCCCAGGTCTTCTCTATAAAACTTATGCTAAGGAAGGACTTATCATTTTACAAAATAGGTTCTCTTACCTTGGTTGACAGGCACAACCTAAAATAGTTAGGATCAGATCACATCCTTTTAAGGTGCTACCCACTTCTTTCAAAACCTGAGTGCTAACAAGTAAGATAAATTGCTTCCCCGGCTACAAAATGACATATATGATTATCTATCTTCCTTTGAGTGTCCTGTTAAATCCATGATGTTGGTCAGCATTTGACGGAGATTAAATTTTGGTACCAACATGCTTTTGGCACTGTTTCCGAGGACATTGTGATTGCATTTTCATATTCAGACCCTAATCATATTTAGTGCATCTGCATAACTAAGGTGGAAATCCTTAGTGGTTAATTGTTGTTGATCTAATTATTAAAAAGTAGCAGTGTCTTAAACTCTATCAAAATCATATTTGTTACTAATATTTGCAAAGATGGAAGGAAGAAGATATTTCTTTGCTAGGGATCCTGCTAAGACATTGTTTCCAGAGATAAGAAAAGAAAAATAAGAAGGAAGAAAGCCTGCAGAGCTGTTGGAGATAAACAGACAAGAAAGGGGATATCCATTGATGAAAGTGACTGGCCTATTATTGAAGATTATAGTTCAAGTGCTTATGAATTAGGTAGCCTCTTTATGGAATTGAACTCTCCAGATGGAGAGGGGCCTTCATTTGATCTTGAAAGGTTTGCTTCAAACTCTGCTCCTATTTTTTTTGAAGATGATAGGGATTTCCAAGAAGCAAGGCCTTTGGGGGATACCCATTTTGAAAATTACACCCATCTATTCCAAAGATCCTCTGCTCCTCATCAATTTGTCACCCCTCTAGGGTCACCTTCTCAAAACAAGATGGCCTTAACCCCACCCAGAGCCCTTTTATTATAAACACCTTTGGACCTATAAATTTTATGGGAATGGCTGGATATCCAAATGCAGTGCCTTGGGATGTAAGGAACAGGATGCCAAAGTTTCAAGGAAACAATGCTATTACTGGTGATCAACATCTAAATATTTTTATCAATATGATGGAATACTTTAAGATTGAACATGAAGATGTATATATCAAATTGTTTATCCATACCTTGGAGGAAGATGCCAGGGACTGGTATAAAGCATTGCAAATAATTCAATTGATTCTTTGAATGAGATGAGTAATGCATTTAGATTGCAGTATAGTGATATAACTGACCCTAGGTTTCTTTTGACAGAATTTGAAAACATCAAAAAAACCCTAATGAGTCAGTAAACGATTTCAACACAAGGTTTAACAAGACCTTGAGGAGATTGCCTATTACGATAATAGCATGTGATGAGTCACATTTGATCAAATATACTAATGCATTTGATAAAAAGGATGCATATTATTTAAGAGAAAAAAACCCCACAAATTTGAGGGAGCCCTTCACCATGTCTTTGTAAATAGAGAACAATATCAAGGAAATTGGAAAGCCTCCAAAGAGGGAAGGTGTAAAGCTGGTTAACCCAGAAAAACCCCAAACAAGTGAGGCAGCTGATTTAGAAGAAGTTGTGAAGACTTTGGTAGGTGATGTCAAAGAAATTTCCTACAAACTAGCCCAGGCTGAGAAAGGAATTGGGTAAAGCTCACAAGGTCAACACATGCAGCAAGGCAAAGAAAGGTTCATAAACCACTAAAGATATGATGACAAAGGAAAGGGACCTATTGGATTTGGAAATAGGTAGCCTCAATCTAGGGATAACATAATGGTACCTCATCCTTTGGCTGCCAGAGTTGTTGTTGTGGAGGAGACAAATGTCATTCATTGGTGTGAGAAAATTTTCATGCTCCATGCTCCTTATGAAGAAGATCAACAAGAAGAAGAAGGAGCTGATGATGATAATGATAATGATGTCTGCATGATGGGTTGTTGCACAAGCTCACAACAAGGGACAACTTCAACTAAGGTGATAAGTTCATAGACTATTGCCACTTTTTGGGATTGCATTCATAGGGTGATTATTCTTCCTCCCTTTCATAATTTAGAAGTAGATATTGTACAAGATTTTGAATTTCCCAATAATGACTTTGAATATTTAAGGGCTTTAATGATAAAGAAGCATGATGGAGGAATCCCATTTGAGGAAGATAGACAATTATTGATGAATGTTGCGGTTGCTTAAGAGAAGGAATATAACACAAGAAGTAAGGTTGTCAAAGGGGCATGGCCTCAAGACAAGCCAAAAGCTCCTTTACTTTCAAAGATTCCTAATGTGGGCCCTAAGAAAGATAGATCTATGAAGAGCTCTATAGTTCTAAGTAAAACTCATACCCCTGATTATGCCCAAGTTGTCAAAAATATTGTACCACCAAATGAGTGTATTGGACTTCCTTCCAACTCTGCCTTGCCAAGGAATGCCTCATATGATATTTCCCAAGTCTTAAGTCAAATCAAAGTCTATGTTCTAATTATTGAGTTTCTTAAGATTCCTGAGCACAAAAAGAGAGCATTTGAATACTTGGGGTTGAAAGAAGAGGAGACTGCCCTAGGTAGAAACATAAACATTGTGGTGACCCAACCAGTCATTGAGGAACCACAAGCACCACCATCATCAGAAGAGCTGGATCAACCTCCTGAGGTCTATTTAGGGACATCCTTGGTGTAATCTTAGTTGAATGTGGATCCATTCTTCACCACTTTTATCATTAAGGATAGACTCCTGCACAATTTCATGTTTGACTCAGGGGCATCATGCAATGTCATGCCTTTAGAAGTCATGAATGAGCTAAACATCAAAGGGATAGCAACATATGGGAAGTGAAATACCATGGACTTCAAAGAAGTTCCAATGGTGCAATGTGTGAATGGTTTTGTGGTACAACTTGCAACTTACCTAAGTAAAAACTTAAAACTTGATGTTTTCATTGTTGACTACCCAGCCAAGTGGGGCATGCTACTCTCAAGAAAATGGGTTGCAAGTGTTTGTGGGAGTGTCCAAATGGATATCTCCTATGCCACTATCCCAATTGAGGATAGCCTTGTCAGGTTATATGGGGAGAGGAAGATGTTGCACCACATTAAGGATCACAACAATGCATCCTATGAGGTATTGTCCACAAGTGTTGATGCAGACAACTTTGTAGGGTTTACTGATGGAAAGGAGCACAAGATTAAAGAGTGCAACTACCTTGAACAGATAGGCTCTCCTTGGAATCTATTGTTTGATGGAGCTTGCTCTAAGTTTAGGAATGGTGTTGGTGTTGTTCAACTTTCTCCTGTTCAAGAAAAAATTATTTTTTCCTTCAAACTCAACTTTGAATGCACCAACAACATTGTTGAGTATGAGGAACTGTAGTTAGGCTTAAGAATTTCTTAGAAATATTGTATCAGGGACATCATTATCAAAGGAGACTCAAAATTAATAGTAAAGTAAGTGAGAAAGTTGTTTGGCACAAAGAATCAGTGACTGAAATAGTACAAGTATGTAGTTTTGGATTTCATCGAGATGTTTGATTCATTCAACATTGTGTATCATGATAGAAAGTTTAATGACTTGGTAGAAAAGCTTGTAGTCTTCGGATCTTGGTTTGACAATTGTACAATGTCCCCCTATTATGAATATGAGTTTGAGGTATTGAAAAGACATTTTGTCCCTGAAAAAATCAAGCATTGGTAGATATCTATGATGATGCTCAAATCAGATGTTTTTCTACAAAATAAGGGAGAATTTGTTGATCAATGCATGGATTTGGAGCCAATGGTATGTACAACAGAAGGAAAAGAAACCTTGTTTGGAAAGAGCATCATCCAGCTAAAGACTAATACCATTCCAAGAGGGTTTTTTTTCTCTTGAGTCTAATTTTGATCATGTTGATCGCATTATTAACAAATGTATGACAACCTCAAGGGATATTAAGGAGCATGATCTTGGTACAAAGGAGAAGCTAAGGAAAATTTTGTTAGGAAGTAATCTCAGCAAGGAGGAGAAGCAATGATACATCTAGTTGTATGAAAAATACCAAGATTATATGGCTTGGACCTATTCTGAACTAAAATCATATAAAGAGGACCTATTTCAACATGAGATCCCCCTGGAATCTAATAGAAAGCCATTCAGGAAAAAATAGAGGCCCATCAATCCACTCTTATCCCTCAAAATGCAAGAAGAGATAAAGAAGCTAAGAGATGGAGTGATTATCCAGCCCACAAGGTATTCTTCTTGGGTTGCAAACCTAGTACCATTTAGAAAGAAAAATGGTGACATCAGGGTATGTGTGGACTTCAGGAATCTAAATACAGAATAAATGAAGGATAATTATCCTTTACCAAATATTGAGAACATGCTGCAGTTAGTGACTGGTTCTGAATTACTTTCCACCTTAGATGGTTTCTCTCATTATAACCAAGTTGTGGTGAAGGAATCAGAAAGGATCAAGACAACCTTTACTACTCCTTGGGGGACCTATGTTTATGTCAGGATGCCCTTTGGTCAGATGAATGCTGGAGCCACCTTTCAAAGAGCAATGGATGTTGCTTTTGATGGTTACATCAACGAGTTTATTGTAGTTTATCAAGATGATGTAACTGTATTTTACAGGAAGAGAAGTGATCACCTACTACACCTAGAGAAGATGTTGATAAGGTGTAGAGAATAATGCATCTCACTCAATCCGAAGAAATGCCATTTTGGAGTGTAGAAGGAAAATTTTCTTGGTAACATAGTGTCACAAGGAGTGATGATTTATCCAGAAAGAGTAGAGGCCATCAGCAAGGTCCCAATCCCAAGGACCAAGAAAGGGATTCAATATTTCTTTAGGCAGATAAACTTCATAAGATGGTTCATATCAAACTTTTCTGAGTTGACCATCCTAATCACCTCCATGCTAAAGAAAGACTAGGTCATCAAATGGGAGGAGGCTATCATCCAAGATTTCAAAGGGATTAAGGAGGAACAGAAGCATACACCTGTTCTAGGAGCTCCAGATTATAAGAAGTCTTTCCAACTATTTTCCTTTGCTTCATAGAACACTATTGGTTATGTCTAGCTACAGAAGGATGATGAAGGGGCTGAAAGGCCTATTAATTTTTTAGTAAGGCCTTATAGGGGGATGAACTTATGTACACTATCATGGAAAGGCATCCATTTACCTTGGTAAAAGAAAGAAAGGTTTTTAGACCTTACATTCTAAGTTCTAAAGTGGTTTCTTATGTTCCCCATACCATGGTGAAGGACATTTTATCAGAGATGGAAGTCTCAAGAAAAATATGCAAGTGGGTGAACAAGTTGCAAGAGTATGACATGAACATCCAAACCATGAAGCTGGTGAGAGGTTTGGGCTTGGTAAAGTGTATGGCTGAAAGCAACTTGCAAACTATTGAGGTAAATGAGGTGGAAGAAGGCAGGGTCGATGTTTTTGAAAAATTAATGAGTTCTCAATGGTAAAAGGATATTATTTTTTATCTAAGACATCTGAAATCTCCTGAGTATTTAACTAAGAACTAGAGAAGAGCCCTTAAGTTGGCATCCCAGAAATATGTCATTACTGATTATGGGCTAGCTTGGTAGAATCCAGAGGGAATCCTCTTACGGTACATTACTGAAGAAGAAGCCTCCAAGATAATTACTGATCTCAATGGAGGAGTTTGTGGGGGGAATTTTTTTGTAAGAGTCATAGAACACAAGATTTTGAGGGCTGGTTATTGGTGGGAAAATCTCTTCAAGGATACAACCTTGTTGGTTAGAAGATGTGAAATTTGTCAGTGCTTCTCTAGAAGACTAAAAGCTTCAGGTTCCCTTCCTTTGCAACCTGTATCAATTGAAGCTCCATTCAAGCAATGGGGAATGGATTTCATTGGTGAGATTTCAGACCCTTCAAGTGCTGGAAATAAATGGATCCTTGTAGCAACTAATTATTTTACTAAATGGGTGGAGGCTGTTGGTGTGTGTATTTTCCACATCATCAGGTGAGATCGTAGGTCCATGTGTCATTTAGGGATCATTATGATATTCCCTTACACATCAGTGCATTAGTGAATCAATGCATCAACACGTCAGTGTGTCAGTACGTCATATGCATCATTAGGATTTACACTTCTATTCTGGGAATGTAACTCCCCCTCTCTACTCTAGTTGTCATGATTGCAGCACTGGGGGTTACTTAGCATATCCTATATGTACATGTCTTTTGATCTATGAGATATGGGAGAGTTTTATGGCTTAACCAAGTTCTGCCCATGTTTCAAATCTTTGCATGCACATTCAGTTGATGCTCACTCCTCCCAAGATCTCTTCACGCTGCCATTCGCACGTCTGTTGATGTGCATGTTGTCCCTCGTGATCCTTGTTTGCGGGTTTTAAACCCTCTTTCATGGTATTATAGTGGATCTTGTGGATCCATGCACTCCTCGGCATTTTTCATGTGTTTTTTGGCTTTTGATATGATATCCAGTTCTCCTTGTGTGTGTTGTAATGGATATTCTAACTATGCTCTTCTTGCATTGATTTCAGGCATTTATACCTCTGTTCAGGTTTGTTCATGGTTCGTTTTTGGGTGTTCATGGGTTTTTTTTCGTTGCATGTGGTTTTGAGGTGCTTTAGAGTCTCTAGTTGCAGTTTTGGGTGTTTTATAGTTTCAGATCTAAGTTTTTCACGTGCCAGTTTTATGAGCTCATCGAATAACTTGCCCAACATTTCTTTTGACTCAGTATGAACTCATGGTGGGTTTGGCATTTTGAACTTGTATCATTTTTTTTTTTGGTTGTCTTTGACCTGCGTATATGTTCTACTTCTTCTCATGAGTGTGCCATCCTCCTTCGGTTCATGTTTGGCTACCTCTTCACTTGAATTTCACTGTGCTCTACTGAATGCTCCATTCTCTCCCTTGTTTGTGGTGTCCCAACTAGTGGCATTGAATCCTTGGTCATTTTTACATGCAACGGCCATCCTCCAGCATCTCTCCTCCATGTGGGCTCTCCTCCTTCCACCCATTTCATGCACCGTTTAAGAAAAACGTTTTTTGGTTGCTGAGGTGCTTTGAAAAATGTTTTTGGTCGAAAAATGTTTTGGTTGCATTGAAAAAATGTTTCAAACCTACGTGGAATCTACAGCCTCATTCTATGTGAAGGTCTGCATTGAAAAAAATCTTTTTTGAATTCTGCACTGAAAAAAAAAAACATTTTTTGAATTCTATGTTTGACCTTAGGTTCAGCCTGCTCCCACCTGCCTTAGAAATAGATCCTCCAGCATGGTTACTTAGCCTTGGCAGGTTTTTTAGACCTCTGGCACATGTATCACCTACCCTGTAGACCTGCAGCACCTCCCATCTCGAGCACTTCAAGAACTCAGCTTGGTTTGTGTCACAACAGCTTGCTGTCACCTCCACTTTCAACGTGGGCCCCCCTCTACCTTTTTTGTTATGATTTAAGGTGTTTAAAAAATAAAAACATTAATCATTGGCATGTAATTAATTTTAGGATCTGATTTTGGCTTGTATTATGCCCTTCCTACGCTTGTCGAAGACGGAGGGCGAGGTCTGGGGTTGGAATGAGGCTAACCCCCCCTCACAGTAAAAACAAACCCCTGTTAAAATTTTGTGTCATTTCCAACGATTACCCACATGATACCATTTTCACCCATCTCATGTACTTTTTTAATGCGTTTGCAGCATCTAGTGCATGTTTCCATCAGTTGCGGGAATCATTTTAATGCTATAACTTTTGACTTGTTGCTCATTTTTAGCACTTCCTTGGTCAAAGTTGCATGATTTTTCACACGTTACGTGATGCCATTATCTATTTTGTAAATGTACTACTTTTATAAAGTGCCACATTTTACGGGGATTGTTTGTACTCTTGGGTTTTCACATGCAAACGCATTATCGGCTGAGTCCAACGTCTTGCTTTCGTGCACCTTGCATCTTGAATTTTTCATCATGGAGAGTACTCTTTCCATACATGAGTGTCATAGGATCGCTTTATAGCCTCTGCCACTTCTCACTGGGAGAGAGAAATATTCAGCCTGGTGTGCTTCCATGGAACGTTACTTCGCCCATGAGGGAATTTCAACCTTCTTACTTGGGCCAGTTCCTACACCCATGGATCATCGTCATCTAGAGGACTTACTTGACACTTGTGACCACATCTTTGGTCACAAGATGATTCATGTATCTCGTTTTCTCTGGTTTCACATGGCAGAATCAGATCCACCTCACTGTGTCTAGAGCATTCTTCAGTCCCTCTATGGAGACCCTTCAAATACTGTCACTGTTGTTGCTACTGCTGATTCATTTGTCTCTTCCATTTCTTTGTGTGATGACAATTCCACTGATACAGACTCGTTTAGTTCTAGTTCTGATGTTGAGAGCATTTTAGAGGAATTCTCTCCTCTTTCTCTCACTATTCCAAACAGTGTTTCCACATCCCACATCTCATCAGATATCGAGCAGTCTCCTACTTAGTCTCATATAGTCATTACACCAGCCTCCTTTCCACTTCCAGTGTGTGAGGCCCACTTCACTCCTCTACCTTCATCAGATGACTCATACCTATCTGACATCACTCTTCTATTTGTTGATCCCCCTCATTGGGATGAGTATCTACCTGACCTTAGTCATCTTTTTACAGAGTACACTTGTGATGCACTACAGGTACCTCATCCATCTACAGGTGTTTCAGAGGAGTTCATCATTTTTGTTGTTGGGAGTACCCCTTTCAAGAATCATGGCACTTCCACATTTCCAGAGACCTTCATTGATCCACCCTCAGTTGTGGATCCCTTTTCTGTTGTGGAGGATGTTTTGTTCCCTTCAAATCACTTGGACATCCTTTCTACGGGTGTTCCTCTTTTTCACTCTGACAGTTCTATGCACGTGGCATTACCTTTGGTTCGTTGGCACTCACTCGCTAGACCTATGTCACACTTCCATGTACCAGACTTAGAGTTCTTCAGGTTGCTACCTTCAGTTTCCTTTGTGGAGTGGGTAGACTTCTAGCTTGTCATTTATATCCTTCATAAGGGCAAGCACATAGTTCGTTATGGGTGGCTCTTCTTCAGTCCAGAGGCAGAGGATCTCATCATCAACATTCTTCTGGGAGACTTCCTACAGTTGCAGAATTCATATCCGTCCATGGCATCTTCTACATTCCTCTCATCTCCCTCTTCTTCTCTCTTCTTCTTCTTTATGAGAGATTGCCTCTTTGTACATGGGTACCTTTTCAGGCTCATCTATGGCTAGGACCAATTTTTGGCATCTTTCTTAGATTAGAGAGTGTGTTTGTTCTCTTATGGTGGATGTTTTTCCCACTGGGTTTTCCTTCACTACTTGGGACCTTTTTCTTGTACATGGGTACCTCATCAGGGTTTCTGCCAGGACCCATTTCTCGTTTCTGACTTTCTACCTCATCCTAAGTTATGATGAAGGGGGGGTGTTGGTGTGTGTATTTTCCACATCATCAGCTGAGTCATCTCACTTAGGTGAGATCATAGGTCCATGTGTCATTTAGGGGTCATTATGAGATTCCCTTACACGTCAGTGTGTCATCACGTTAGTGCCTCATATGCGTCATTAGGAGTTACACTTCTATTCTGGGAATGTAACTCCCCCCTCTCTACTCGATTTTTCATGATTTTAGCACTGGGGGTTACTTATCACCTCCTATATGTACACGTCTTTTGATCTATGAGATAGAGGAGAGTTTTATGGCCTAACTAGGTTGTACCCATGTTTCAAATATTTGCATGCACATTTGGTTGATGCTTGCTCCTCCTGAGATCTCTTCACGTTTCCATTCGCACGTCTGTGGATGTGCATGTCATCCCTTGTGATCCTCACTTATGGGTTTTAAACCCTCTTTCAGAGGCAATCCCCACCAAGAAGGAAACACACCAAGTTGTCATGAATTTTGTGCTAAACAACATCATATGCAGGTTTGGGGTACCAGTCAAGATTGTTGCTGACAATGCCATGAGCTTTAGAGCTAAACCTTTGGTGGCAATGTGCAATGAATATGGGATCAGCTTGATATATGCCTCTAATTTCAATCCTAGGGAAATCAACAAGCTGATTCCAGTAATAAAAATTTGTTGAAGATCATCAAAAGAACATAGGAGTAGAACAAGAGAAAATGGGGTGAACAGTTGAACTTTCCTCTTTGTGTAGATAGGATCATTGTTAAGAGGGTCACTAGAAAGAGTCCATTTGAGTTGGTATATGGGACTCAAGCCCTATTTTCCCTTCATATGCAATTGTCTTCATATCGGTTTATGCAACAGCTAGAAGACCAAGAAGTATGTCCTTATGATGCTCATATTGACCAAATTGTTAAGCTTGATGAAGAGAGGAGTTCATCCCACCAAAGGCATGTAAATTTTAGAAATAAACTCGAGAAGTTATTTGACAAGAATGTCACTCTCATAGTTTTTAATGTTGGTGATCTTGTGCTATTATGGAATAACAGACATGAGGATAAGGGAAAGCATGACACATTTGACTCATTATGGATGGGCCCTTACTCCATTGATATCAGGATTGGTGAACATACCTTCTTCTTGAAGGATTTGGATGGTAAATTACTTGAGTTTCCTATTAATGACAGGCATTTGAAGCATTTCTTGCATTGATTCCCCTAAATCAAGGCAAAATATTGTGTACAGTGTATAGTTTGTTGTTTGTTCCTTGTCTTTTGTGTTTTTGCTCATCCTTGTCCTTGGTGACCTGTTTTTGCTAGTTTCTCTATTTTTTTTTGAGGTGGCTTTGTTTCTCTACTCTGTAAGATGAGTCCATTTCCCAATGGATATTCTTGGCACTTGGTCTACATTTGTTCTTGTGGTACTCGCAGGGAGTGCCCATCCCCGAGTCAGAGCCAATGTTTGTGCTAAAAGTAGTCTCTACCTAGTTTTCCTTCGAAAATATATTGATTTGCAGCCTCTTTCACTTTATTTTTCCCCATGTTGTGCCTAGTTAATATTTTATGCCATTTTTAATTTGTTCCTGGGTCGTAAATCATTCATGGGTCCATGGTTTTCTCCTTGTTTCCTTGTTCCTCTAGAAAAATGTTTGTAACTTGGGTTCTCCCATGTTTTCTATTCACCATGGTTGGGATTTGTCTTCCTTGTCACTTCTGCCCTAAATACTTGATGAAAAATGAATGGATGTATCTTTTGTAGTGCCCACTTCCCTCCGACACCTTTTTTATTATTTTTTTGATACTATCGACTTCACTTATGGATATATTATAGTTTTGATATTGCATGTTAGTAGAGATCATAGATACTGAACTGTTATTGATTTGATTCTTATATAATGCATATGAACTACTGGAGACATTTGATGTTGATATTGATATACTTTTGACATGGTTACTTAACTGTAATTTTGACATGTGATATATTTAGTCATATTGAGTAGACCTCGATAATTGGATTAATGTGAAGATCGTTTTGACATGAATGATATGTGGAATAGAAATGTTCTAGAAATTGTAAGTGATATCGTATTTGCATAGATGATATTAATTAATATATAGTTGATTTTAGATTTATATCACATATTTTGGCATGAATGTTTTAATGTAGCCACGAGGTCGAAGGAGGTATCATTTGTTTTGCAGGTATATTATATTCACAAAAACATCGGGGGAGTGGAGACCAACCACATCGGAATTCAAGAAGAATCCAACTAGGGTCACCATGGCAACATGTAATTGTGTGTGTGTTAGAATTTTTGGTTAGGGGAAAATTGTGACCTAGGGGTCATGTGTTGTTTTGTTTTAATTTTCCCTTTCTATTATGTTAGTATGTGTTTTCTTTTAGTAGTGAATTTTTACTTGGTTTATTATTTAGATTCTTGGAATTGTGTTTAACCCTTTATTAGTCATGGGTTGTAGTGTCTTAATTAAGCTAATTTGAATTTTTCCTAAACTAATTAAAATATATGACCAAAAGAGAGTTCATTTATTAGGATTGATTTACTTTGTATTTTTTGTTGAGTGATGTGTGTTTGAGTTTTGATTGTAACACACTCTACCCCTCATGGGAAACTCGAATTTGGCCTTAGAGACCAAATTTGGAAGCTTGTGGGACAAGTCAAACTTGTCCCAAGCCTCTTAAAATCCCATGCCAACCCTATCTATGGGTTGGGAGGTCAAATTTAGGGTCTTTTAGGTGTTTTGGGGTGATGAAAAGGTAAAATATTAATTGCACTTTCTTTCAAAAATTTAATTTTGTCCTTTAGGGGAGTGGGCTTAGATGGAGAGTGTAAGGTGCTTGTCATTCCTCCAACCACTCATTAATGGTGCATTGGAAAATGAGGTTGACCAAGTTATGTGGAGTTGAGGGAAAATGAGTTGGCATCCTACTTGGAACCACAACATCCCTCCCTCTCTTTTCTCTATTTATTGAAACCTTTTTGCTTGTTTTGGGGTTAGATGTTCATTTTTAGTCTCTTGTATTTTTGGAGAGTAGAGGATTTTGAAGGAGTTTGTGGATTTTGGCGCTTGTTGGTACTCGTTGGAATTTTTTTTTGGAGCTTATGGATACTTGTTTGATCTTTACTTCATACTTGGAACAAGCTCTACCATGGAAAGGTAGGAACTTCACCTTTGTTTATATTATGTTATTGTTATATGTATGTGTGTATATGTTGTGTTGAATGTTGTTGTTTATTTGAAATGCTTGTTGGGTATGGGTAGAATGCCTAAGTTGGGAGTGGGAGGAGACTATGGGGAGTTTATTTGAGGGAGGCATAAGAGATAATTTTCTTGAGGAGGAAGTTTGGGTTGGGTGTCCACCTAGAATGAGAAATGCTTGCATTTTCTTCTTGTTTTTACTTTGAGGGAGCCATAAGATTCGAGGGAGGCATAAGAGTGGATGGAAGGATAAGGGGTACTTGAGGGAGGCATAAGATTTGTTAGGGGTATTGTGTTTTGCATTGAAGGATTTTTAGGTGGCACCCATCCCCATTGGGAGGCATAAGTGGCCTCCCCATAGGTCTTACTCTTTTGGCTTTCTTGAAAAGCCTTTTTACATTGTTGTTTTGATTGTTTTCTTCTTGTTGAGTTGTTTTTTGTGTTTGTGTGAAAATGGAATGAATGTGAAGTGATTTTTTTTAGTGTGGAAGCTAGTAGTTGCCATGAGTTGAGATCTATTCCCATTGTGATGTGGTTGGGGGTTGGGGGCGAATGGAGAGGATGGCTTCTCTTCTCCATTGGGTATCTTGGTTAGGTGGAGAGCGCTGCTTCTCCCCCTATTTTGTTGTGAATTAAGCAAACTTTTGGAGGAGCTACCTTGTTGGTGTTTGGAGCGTTGGAGTCTTGTTGATGGCCATGTGAAACTTCTTGTATGTTTACCCACCTAGAGTGGAAGAAATTGTAATAATGTAGTTCATTATTTATCTACAATTTTAGGATGGCTTCCCACATCAAGTGGAGGACATTGTAATGAATTTGTGAAGGGAAGTTGTATTCAAATAGTTGTTATTGATAATGCATTGCATGTGGAAAGAAACAAATAAGATAAGAAAGAAGAAAGAATGTTATTTTAAAGTTAGTTTTCAAATAGAAAAGAAAGACGCATTTTCATATTATACTTGCATTTGATAGTTATTAAACCTCTTGTTTATTCCTTGGATAATAAAAGGGTGAATTGAAAAATAGTTTGTTACTCTTTTAGTGGAATGAAAACCTTCATTTGGTGTGTTGTTCTTGCTCTTGTTTTAGAATATATTAATGGAAATGTTGTTATAAAATCTCTTATGGACTATTAGGAAATTTGTATTATGAAATGTTACATATCATTGTGTTACTTGGAAATCATGTATTGGAAAAGTTAGAATATGTTGTTCAATTTCTTACATTGTTGAAAGAAGGTTTAAATTTCACATGTAATTATGGAGGAATTTTAAAAGAGAACAAAAACAAACCAAAAAAAAAAAAGTTTGCTTGTTACCTTGTCAATAAATAGAATTTCCTTTCTAATTTCCTTCATTAAACAAATGGAAAAATAAAATAAAAATGGTTACCTTTGAACCTTAGCCTCTTTTGATTGTATAAAGGGATGATCAAATTATTATAAATTAAAAGACGAAACAAGGATAATTTTACTTCACAAACCATTACTACCAAACTTAATATATATATATATATATATATATATATATATATATATATATAAAATTTATAATATAAGATTTTAGTTAATTGGTCATATTAATAATACAAATACTAATAGTTAATGACAATAACATTAAGATTAATATTATTCATATTTATTTTATATATATATAATTCTTCTTATATTTAAGTTTATAAATATTACTTTTAAAAAAATAGAGAAAAAAAAAAGGGGAAAAGTGTAAAAGAAAAGTATATATATAAAGGTTGATAAAAAAAAAGTAACAAAAAAAGAAAGAGAAAAGTATTATATAAAACAAAATATATACTCCACGTAGGGTTAGAGCTATTCTTTAAATAAAGTTTATATAAAACTATGTAAATTAAATGGAGGAAAGTTTATTGAAAGCTTAAACTTTCAAAAATAAAATAAAGCCCACCTAATTATTAACCCTACTCCATACGTGGCTTATTTCCCACTTTTAAACAAAAGAAATCTGCAGCTAAAGTTTTCTTACCTACCCTCCCTGCGTATCCATTTTATTGGGCTGTGTGACTTCGGAGTGGCCAAACTTATTTTAATGTGTTTGGTATATATATAATCTTTGATAATATGTAAAAAAAATAAAATGTTTGATAATATGATTTCGGGTTTGTTTCATAAAGAAAATTTGGAAAAAAATAAAATTATATATATAGTGTGTGTATTTATACCCGAATAAAAATATATGTCAATCTAATTAAATAACTAAAATATGGTAAATACTCACAAGTTCCTTTGGACAAATATTATTAAAATGGAATATATTAAAATACACAAATGTTTTTAAAACCCTAATGAGGGTATAAACCAAATAAGGAGAGAAAAGAAGCATATTCATTCCTTCAAGAGATTACAATGGTCTCCAATGGCCTGTCTTCCTCCTCCTCAACCTGCAAAACAAATGGAAAGAAAATGAATCAAATGCGATGAGAAAGAAGCTTTCATAAGGATGCTTTAGGGTTAGATTGCCTATTTCCAAATCAATGTTCAAAATTTAATCCATCCAAGGGATGAAATTCATCCTTACAAAAGGTAGGTGGGGAGTGGGTGAATGGAAATTACCCTTTTAATTTAAATGTCTTAATTTGAAAACATGAGTTGACTTTTAAGGGGTCACTTTATGGGGTAGTGAAGGGTTTATTAATTCCAAACCCAACTTTTAATATAGGACCTTGCTAATTATTTTCACATGGTAGAAATTAAATAACCTTAGTATTTAATTTCATTGACCACTTTTACCCTTGACACCCCATGGGGGAGTTTTTCAACTTTACTAGGAATTAGTTTATTATTTAAATGATCCTTAGGGAGATTAAACCTGCCTAATCAAATCAGTGTATTAAAGTTTAATGTAGATTTTTAAATAATGTGTTATCATGGAATATCATTTTCATTTGGGTCATCATCTTAGAGACTTTATTCTAGTTATTTTTACTTTCGAAAAACGTTTTGGGCACGCTTTTTAAAAATTAAAAAAAAATTATTCCATAATTTTCTAACTAAACCTAGTTTGTTTTTGGTCCCATGCGAGCATTTTAGCGGCGTTACATCTTTGAGAAGTAAATTTGAGCCTTGTAATATTTCTTAACTCTCTTTCCTTCAGAAAATTTTCATTTTCAGGCTCGAATGATCATTTTTCTATATTTTAAGGTTTGACTGGCATTTCTCCTGGTCAAATTTATATCCTTGCATCAACATGGAACATGGTGACTTTTGGTTGGATGCGGATTAGCCAGGTACTTCAAAAATTTCATGGAAATCCTCAACTCAAAATTTTTCCACTTGGAGGAACGACGCTCGTTTGTTGATCTAATTTTTGGTTTGGCCTTGAAGTAGCGTCGGGAGGACACATGGCAGTTTCCACTACTTTTCCCATACTTAGAACTTTTTTTTATGAAGTTGGTACAGTTTGGCGGAACATGACACGTGGCAAGCTCACGCTCGTTTAGGTTTTCCAATTTGGGGGCCATTTTGAAAAAATGCCAGGGAGACACATGGGGGAACTACACATGTTCGGGGACTGGCCCTTGGGTTTCATATTAAATAAACACCGGTATGACACATGGAGGCCTCCACTCACTTTACATTTTAGTTAGAATTTTTCAAATAGCCAAAGGATATTAACTCGGAGTGTGACACATGGTTCCTTCCGCTGAGTTTCAAGCATTTAGAAAAACTTTTCCAGAAGAGGACATGTGATGAGCCCGCGCTCATTCAAGATATCAAATCTTTAGGACCATATCAAGGTGTGCCATGGTGACATTGTGGCAGTTTGAAAATTCAGAAGGGTGGAGAAGTGGACCATCTAAGGTAATTTGGATTACTTTATCTCTTTTCTTCAAAGGGATTAAAATTTCAAAATGCCCTACAAGCCCGAGAAAGGAAAGGTCAAAGCTTTCTCTAGTCAACCCCGGAGGTACGGACTCTTGGGGGAAATTTGGAAAAGTTTCCTTTTGGAATAAAAGGAGTTAAAACATCAAAATGGCTCACAAGCCTGATGAGGGAAATAGTCAATATTTTGCCCCAGTCAATGACGGAAGGGTGAACCTCCGGGGAAAACATGGAAGAATTTATTTTTTCCAAAAGGAGGGTCAAATGATAAGAATTTGTCCATGGTTCTGTTGGGGCCCACCTTAGGACATGTGTCATGCTCATTTCCCAAGGACAAAGGTGTGGAGAAGAATGCAATATTTTTAAATTTTTCCAAAAGGTTGTAAAAATTCAAAGGAAGCCCCTGAGTCTATTTCTAAATTTGAATCTTCCACGTGGATGTCCCAAATTCAAAGTAAAGATCAATGGTAGCTGAGAGTTGAAATATGATTTTCCCCCATTCCTGTGAAACATGTCAGGAAGTGCAAGTCTCCATGATTTTTGGTTTTTTCTACACTCTAAGAAGAGAGGGGAGTTAATTTTGCTATCTGAGTTTGGTGGGAAGATCTGGAAGATGTCTTTCCCCATTAAAATGGTTTGACTATCGTGCTCGATCATATTTTCTATTTTTCTTCTCTCGAGCATGCAAGGAGCCAGTCTGATAGATTAGGGGTGGAAATTGTTGGAAAATTGGAGTGATCCACAAGAGGAAGGAGTTGAATGCGGGAGGTATTCAATGAAATCTACCCCCTCGAGCACCTAGTGAGTTTGTGTAGATCTGATTCTTATAATCATGATCGTTATCGTGGCATTCACTGGTAGCACTCAAGGTTTGGGTTTTGGAGGGGAAATGGGTCCCTTTGTAAATGTTATAAATGGCATGAATTTCTCATGCAAGGAGTTGGAGGGTAAGGGGTCTGGACTTAATTTTCTAATAGAAAAATCTTTACAGAGCCCATCATTTTGAGAATTCATTTGAGAATCTTTTTATACCTATTTTGTATTAAATATGATCATGTTCATGTGCTTGCAAATGTACAGCCACTGACAAGCTCTGAGACTGTTCTAAAGAATTTCCCTTGCTGATAGATTTAATCAAATTTGAGTTATTTTGTGTCGTCTTGAGAAAAATGTGTTTGTTTTATTTATGAATGTGTTCGAGCATTTTTTCTTTTTTCTTTTGCAATCTTGTATTAAATTTGATTCAATCACACAGGCCTCAATCCTTGTGACAGTTTAGTGGCATCTACAATTTCATTTCTCAGAAGAGCTTTCGTTTGGGATTGGAATAAACTATTTAAAATCACTTTTCTTTTATCTGTTGAAATATATTGTCTGTAAACCTCTTGGTGTATCTTAGGCATGATTTGACTCAGATCTTGATGCTTTGTTGGATTTTCTAACTCGATCCTTCATGATAGAATCTCAAATATTGTGTGAAAGAGTGCTAATCTAGGCCTCCATTGAAGCACATATTCTAGTTAAAGAAACATTTTTGTTGTTCTGTGGCTTTTTTTTTGTTTAACCTTCCATTTTGTAAGTTTCCTCAAATATTTGGTATAATCAACTTTATCCTGCTTTACCTCCTACCAAAATTCATTCAAAACAATCAATCACACCAATACTACCCCTGTTTGTCATGTGTGTATACAAATGCATATCTGTGTTAGCAAAACATGCAAAAGGAATTAGGATTTCAAATGTCTTTAGTAACCTTTGCCTTGCTATGAAAATATCTCTGTGATCTGGAAGTGACAACTCGTGAGAGTCAGATCTGGTGTGTTGATCATATTGTCCAAGGTATTCTCTATAAAAACTTATGCAAAGAAGGACTTATGATTGTTTCTTCAATAAAAATAGGTTACAAAATAGGTTCACTTACCTTGGTTGACGAGCAAAACCTAAAATAGTTAGGATCAGATCACATCCTTTTAAAGTGCTACCCACCTCCTTTCAAACCCTGAGTGCCAATAAGTGAGATAGATTGCTTCCCTG
This sequence comes from Taxus chinensis, assembly GCA_019776745.2. NCBI lineage: Eukaryota > Viridiplantae > Streptophyta > Pinopsida > Cupressales > Taxaceae > Taxus > Taxus chinensis. The sequence continues at coordinate 617,333,710 of CM034153.1, read as the reverse complement.
GCTATAAAATGACATAAATGAATATCTATCTACCTTTGAGTGCCCTATCAAATCCATGATGTTGCTCAGAATTTGAAGGAGATTAAATTGGGTTACCAACACCTCTTATATAGAATTGTGAGATATCATGCCAACATTGGTGATGACCCTTATGACACAAGATATGGGATATCATAATATAAGGAATGCATTAATTAGAAAACTTATAAGAAATATGTTTGGAAAACATAATTATAACTTGTGATTTATAATTTGCAATATGGAAAGGATAAATTTATGGGATTGAATACAAGGAGAATATATAAATCAACAACCTTAATTATATAAATTTCCATTGCATTCCGTAAAATTTATGAAGGATATAATCTGAATGATAGAACAAATTGAAAAGTTCCCTTAAGCTACTGTATGAGTTCCTAATCTCAACTGTGCAAAAAGGATATCGTTTGTGTAATGTTTGAGTACATCCCATACCCCCTTTGTTATATCAAACAATAAACATATGTATAATGGATATAACACAAGTTACATGCTAGAGCATTCTTGGATCTTTCACTGGTTAATATGAAATTTTTTTTAGAAGTATATGTAAGGATGTTATCCCCTTGTTATAATGGATTAATTGTTATGTTCATATTAGTGGGTCCTACGTCCATCTTTCCAATGATGGTAAATTTTAAAAATTTAAATTTGTCCACCTACCCTTAATAATGGATTACCATATTACTAGTGATGTGCTCTAGTCATGTTTTTCTTCCTTTCACATAAATGTTCATAACTTCCCCTTGTTGGAACCTTTCAGGCTATTGTTCCCTTTTTTTTCTTAGCTTAAGAGGTGTATGATTTGTGATCTTTTAGGTGTGGGTCTATATCTCCAATTTTAAGAGAGGCACCCTCCTTATGTTGGAACAAGCCATTGGTGACCTAGGATTATTTAAAAGTTTAGGTAATATATGCTAAGGATGAGGAGAAATTTTAGAATCCTCCTTACTTTTTGCGAACCATGATGTTGTCCCCCTTGTCCTTTTGGGAAGAAATTTGTGCATGTTATTTTCATAAGTTTCTACAAGAAACTTTTGTGTGTTGCTCTCATTAATTTTTAGTGGACTTATGTTGCCTATTTTCTCCTAGCACACTTGAGTGTTCCTATGTGTTATAATAATAAGCTTGTATTTTTTTAAAGATTATTTGAGCTAGGGTAGGCCTAAAATTAATAAAATTTGGTTTGCTATATAAAGTGAATGATATCTCTTGTGTCGATATGATGGTACGTGCAAGCACTTTTTATCACCAAAAAGGAAATGTTGTCTAGTTGATTGGGTTTTCTAAATCAGATTTAGTGGTTGTTTGTTATGATATTTGGGTGCAAATTCAACTTATATAAACCTTGTGGCCAAGATAATGCTTAGTGTTACCATGAACATTTAAGTGAGTTCTTCTGAATTATATAAAGTACCTCAAATAAATAATGTTCATCCTTGTAAACGCTTTGTTAAATTTAGGTTTTTTTCTTGTTGTTAAACCTCATCTTGTGTGGTCTTGAATTTTTTAGACCTATGAGTTTGTGTGGTTTCTCATGAAAAATTCAAGGTCTTGATTGATAGTTGTTAACATTGTCTAAAATAATGAACATTGAATTGTAATTCAAAATAAGTGGAATCCTTATCCTTCCTTGTTACCGTGTGTTGTATCCATGTGTGGCTAGGTGGACACCTTGAGTACACGATTTTTCCTATTATTCTTGGACCTTAGTTGTCATTCATTCAGATTCCATCGAAAATTTCTTGTCTAAATGATCTTTGTTGTATCTTGGTTTACCTCATAGAGATTATTCTGAAGGTTTGAATGCTAGCAAAATTGTTTCAAGGAGGTTTAGTATATGTATCCTATAGTCTCCTTTCTCTTATTACAATAGTGTTGAAGAAAACTGAAGTTCTTAGGGACACAATTTTCTTCAAAGTAAAGAAACCCCATAGAAGCGAGGCTCTATTTGTATGCTTTGTTTCCCTATGTCTTTTCGTGACTTCCAAAAGGAATTCTAGTCTAATGGGAGGGGGATGTAATGCCCACTCCTCTTCGATACTTCTCATACTACAATTTTTAATATTATAGATTAGAGGCATAGACATTATTATAATATGTTGACTAGCATGTTGATAGACAAAATAGAAAATTGTGATTTTTAGTATGTTATGATTCATAACATAGATGGTATGGACGACTAACAGACATTGATAGATGATGATCTAGTATTGTTTCATTGTATATTGACGTTTTATATTGTTGACAATGATGATTATATTTAGGTGTTTGGGCTGACCTTAGGATCTTATTGATGTTATTGCTTATGAAAATTGAAATGTTCAGTGATTGCAAATAATTGATAGAAGTTCCTAATTTTGGTGATGATGATGATATAGCTACATGTATGATGTTATTGGATGATATGTATGTTTTTTTTATCTCTTGATGTAATTGATGCATCCTTGAGGTCAGAGGCACTTTGTTTGATTGGTTGCAGGAAATTCTATCACAATAAACAAGAAGGGGCTAAGAGACTAAGAATGGAGAAATATTTGATAATTGTAACAAGGTCACCTTAGCAACTTCTTGTCATATGTATTGATGTCTTGTTAGGAGGTTTCCAAGGGTGGTAACCTCATGTGTGACCAAGGGGTTTCAATGATTGTTTTATTTCCTTTATTTGATTTATTTTGATGTTTATGTGATTTATTTATTGTGATGTAATTCTCACTTTATTATTACCTAAGGCAATGTGCCTTGTTTATTCAATCCATAATGTGATTAAGTTAAGTTGGGATGTGACTAAATGGGAATTTAATGTGATAGATAGTCCTTGTTATCTTATTGATTTAAAATGAAATTTTATTGATTTGGGATTTGTGTACTTAACCTCACTTTTTAAATATCGAATTTTGGCTTTGGAGACTTGTGGGACAAGTTAGACTTGTCCCATACCTCTTAAACTCACCCACCAACAATAACTATGATGTGAGGGGTTAATTTTATCCCTCATTATATGTTTTGAAAGGAACAAAAGATAATGAATTGCACTTTCTTACAAACTCTTTTAATTATGTCCTTGGATGTATGGAGTAGTACTTTGTTTGAAAGGAAAATTATCATATCCTGACCCACCCATTTATGAGTCTTGTTCTTTTTGTTTTATTTGGTCAGGTAGATTGGAGGAGAAGTGATGTGGCATCCTATATGGAGCCACCTCACCCTCCTCTCCACATTTTCTATTTATGTGAGTTATTTCATAATTTTGGGGGTTACTTGGTTTTATTACTCACTTGTATATTTTTAAATAATTCACTTGGACTTCTTTCTTGGGAGCTTTGGGAGCTTGAATTTGGGACTAGCTTGGAATTATAAGATATTGAAGTTTGTTTCATGAATATTGTAGAAGCTATAAGGGTAAGGTAGGGTCTATACCATTGTATTCTTGTGCATTGTTTTGTAAATTTTATGCATGTGGTTGTTTTGTATGGATTGGGTAGATTTTGGCGTTAATTATGGTGTTGGGAGAGGAAAGTGTAGTGATTCTAGTGGAGGTAAAAGGGATTATGTGAATATTTTTTGGAGGGAGTGTGGGAGATGTTTTCCACCTATGTAGATGTAAAAGGGATTTATATAATTTTGAATTTGGCAATGGAGAGATAAGGAGTTGTGTGTGATTGTGCTAGTACACTTTGAGGTATTTGGGTGGACCCTCAGCCCACTTGGGATGTATAAGGAGATGAATCCATGTTCTTCTCTCCTTTGGCCTTATTTTCAAATCATTTGTGTTTTTTTTGGAAGATTGTAAATGGATTCTTGATATTGTGTTCTTGTATGTATATGCAAGTGTTGATTGTGTATTTTTGTGTTTTGGAATCCTTTTTGAAGTTTTCATTGTTACTTAATGTTCCTTATTTCTCCATTGCTTGGGCTTCGGGGCCAATGAGAAGGATGGCTTCTCCATCTCATTGGAATAAGGTTGGGAGGTGATTGTTGTGTATTCTTCCTTTCTTGTTGTTGTGATTTGGAGTTGAAGAAATGAAGGGGATGAAAGTTGACGCCTTGGTTGGAATTACAATGTGCAGAAGATAAAGTAAAAGAGACTATTTTGTATAGTTTATCATGTTGTATCCACTTTTTGGATGGATTTTGACACTTGTATTTTAAAGTTAAACTCTTGTAAATGATTTATTCCAACCTTTTGTGAGTTTCCATGCCATGGAATGTGCATGTTTGTAGGTTACATTACTTTATATTATATGGAGATTGAATATACTCCGTAAGACAAGTTTATAATTGATTAAAATATGAAATGGGTTCCTTGTAGTATACATGTATATAAGTTGAAAGGAGGCATTCAAATGTGCACTTTATTGTTATAGTAGTTCATTCGATTATGGAACTCAAAATAAGTATTCATTCTATTTAGAATTGAAACTTGTTCATATTCTAAATTACAAATATTGTGAAATATATGCTTTGCATTCTTTGAAACATCCTTGTTTTTCTTTTATATTTATACAAAAAAAAAGATATACTTGGTTGTCTTTATACCTATTTTCCTCTTTCAAATGAGTTATTATATAGGGATATTTTAGTGCTATTGTTATAAATTGTAAAACTTCAAAAAACAAAAATAATGCCATATTTTATTATTTCTAAGTAAAGATAATGGAATATGCCCTCTCTATCATTATAATTAATTTATGTGGAAATGAAAGTGACTCTCAAAATGATTTATATATCCAAGCTAAAACAAAACAAAATCCTCCATTGTTTTCCATCTACTCCATGACCCCCATGCTCTGAAACCTGCAAAGCAAAAATGTGTAAATAAGAGGATTTAAAGGGCAAATAAAATGACTAAAAAGAGATCATAAGGATGTTTAGGGATTTTTAGGGAGAACCTAAATTCGAAGGGCCCATATGTTTTCAATCCTAGGGTAGATATTTAATCCTACAACATTTTAAGTGATGGAAATTTTTATGGGATTGAGTTTTAAATAAAAGGTATGTGTATTTAGCTGATGGGCCACTTAGTGGGTTATAAAAAGTTGTGAAATTTTTATCATGGTTTAATAAATAAATAAATGACAATCGATTATAGGTTTAATTGATAAATATTGTGCATGGGTCCCTAGATATATGATAAAAGGGGGTATAAATAATTATAATTAACTGTATAGTTAACTAAATTAATTGGACATGGTTATTATATAATTTGGTGAAACTTATTAAAGCCAACTCGTGAAATGACCTTTAAAAAATTTAAAGGAAAACTAAGACGATTAAACAATGGAATAAATTTAGATAATATTTAAATAAAGTAATGGAACTTAGTAGGAAGACTCAAACCGTATTTTATTTTGGGGAATAAAAAAATAATAATGCATTATTAATTTAATTTTGACTACCATATGAATGTATAGAAAATTTTAACATGAAGTTAATTGATCGTAACTAACGTTTATTAGCCTTGCAACCTTTTAAAAATAAAAATATCCAACAATTTTGCCAAGTAATTAAGGAAAATTGACATGGTTTTGGTGTGTAAAAGTAGTGGTCATTACAGTTCTTATCACACATTTCATATGTGACTATGAGCTTAGTACCATGTAGAAAATGTGGTGACACATGTTATCTAATCAACGGTTTGTGTACTTGTAATATTACATGAATAAGATTCATCACGCTCTTCTAAAATGAATGCTTCCCTTGCAAAGATCCTAATATAAAGCTTTCATTAAAATTATTACGATTTTTTATGACCCATGTAAATATAGTGTAATAGTATATTCGTTAGTATAGAATACAACTGGGAATAATCTAGATAGAGAAGGATATCTCCACCATTAAGGGTATATAAATACTTAATTCTAATTCGCTGAGAGGAATTTCTAAATTCAATGTTATTTGTAACTCCATTTTTCATTTTCATTGTCCTCTTATTTTATATTTATTCTACAGAAGAGGAATGGTTTGGTTTTCTACATTCCTTTAGAAAAAGTGGAAGCATTGTGCAGATCAAATTACATATGGTAAAATTTGTTCGACAAAAAGAAATTTTAATATTTGTTTTAAGGAGGGTTTGTTTTCTCTTTTTAGACGTCAGAATGTTGTGAATATTTCAACCATAAATAAAATTAAACCTCTATAGGAAGGGGAAAAAAAATATTTTATACAACTTACAATGTTCATTCTAATAATAGTTTGATACACCCGAAGCTCAGCTGCAATAATTTGTGTAAAAACTTTGATTCTTTTTGTCCTGCATCATTTTTCTTGGTTAAAAAATTATTAAAAATTGCTTGATGCTGTGTTGCTCAGGATACATATCCACAACCCCCATAAGTTACAACTTTTAAAAGTTTACAATGTGGTTGAAAGATAACTATGACCCTAACTTAGGTCTTGAGAAACTTGACGTAATTCACTTCTTTATCAAGCATTGAAGATGTATCCATTTTAGTACAACCTTGAACTATCCTTTGAAGTAATATGACCCTTTCACTGATCTTCTCCCTAATCCGACATGCTACAAATATCTATGGGTCACTTGAAATATTCACATCGTTGTTCCTTGTATTTTCCAGGACCTCTTTTCCTAAATTCACAGTCATGATTTTTAGAGCCCTATAAATAATTTCTATCATGTTGGAAATGGATTCTGTACTAGATTATATTCCTCATAGACTTAAATGATCAAATGCAAGGCATGAAGATGATGTTGTACATAAATAAAATTTGTACCACATTCTTAGGTGAGAATAATTTTCATATATTCGGTTTTTGTTTTATAATTGTATTTACGTTTGGACTTCATGGCCTTGGATTTCAAGGTGTTGAGATCTGATGATCCCAATGAAGTAGAATGATAATTTTAAACAATATTACAATTATTGTTGTGTTTTTTGTAGAACAAGTAATAATAGTACTTGTATTTTTATGTTGTGGGACTAATGATGAAAATACCATAGATTTCATATTCCCAATCACATTGTGCTCTATGATAATGGCGGGTAAAATGTCATTATTCATTTCCGATTTACTACCAACGGACAATACAAAGCACATGGATCAAATGGAGGGCAGTGATTAGTGAACAACAGAGGAACCTTTCTTTCTAGGTCGAGGATACTATGAACGATGTCGTTCACTTTTTAACCAGTATTCCCATACTGAAAATAAGAACCTGATTTTCCACAAAATTATTTTAAAAAATATATGTAGATATAGATTATAAATTAGTTTATCTTATTGTAGCCAATATGACCTAAATTTTTTTACTATTACAATTAAAGTTGTAAGAGGATATTTTGAATAAGTTGAGAAATTAATTTAAGATGGACATTATTTCACAAAATAAGCTTCATTCATAAGAGCACATGTAAACATGTAAATATTGGTAATAGTAAATAAGTTTTTCTTTCTTTTGTGTAAAATAGGATTTCAAAAATATTAACATGAAGAATGTGTTTTATTGTAGTCAAGGGAGATATTTAAATACCTAATAACTGATATTTTCAAAGAAAGGCTCTAGATTAACATCTAGAGTAGCTTCCAGATACCCCATTCCAAATGTTAGTAGTATAAAACAACTAGAAATATTGACATCAAGAACAAATATTTCTCTTAATTTCCTTCAATATTTAGGTATTTGCTGAAGTGTTGACATATCATTTATATAGTTCTTATTTTTAGATACATGTATCTTTGAGATCTAAACCAATTTTGTAAATCCTATGCAATTATTATAGTAGGGGGGACCATATATTTTATTATGAGCATCTCTTGCAATCATAACATTCCATGACATTACAGTTTTAGGAATTGTTTCAAATTGTTTGAGTACATATAACAAACTAATCACACGCATCACCTAAGCTGACACACTTAACATTTATGCATGGAATAATTATATTGAAAATAGAGACTTTATTCTAATCTTTTTCAAGGAAAATTGTTTATTTGTTAATGTATAAGCAGGACATATGGATATCTTTTGGGAAAAACCTATTTGGAGTGCTACATGGATATGCAAACATAAAAACGAAATGAAGAAGGGTTAAATTAAACTAAATATTTAGCTTCATAAAAACCTAGGTCCTTGGTAAGGTGATCTGGTTCCCTTGGTTAAAAAAATTATAGACAGAATAGATTGATTATCATTATTCTGCCAACACGAAAGACGAATATCCACTTAATAAACTCGCTATTAGAATTATTTTATGACATGATTTGGGTTATATAGACATGTCTCATATCGAATTTTTCTAGATGCTTTTACCTTTCACCATAGTAAACATTGAGGAAAAAACTACAGGTTTTAAATTTTTTATCTTTAATTGATAGTTGTAAATTAGTATAGTTTCCCTTAGGTGCTCTATGGCCTATTTGAAAAAAATCATAATAATAAAATTGAAATTGGGTTTGATAAGAAAGTTTTTGCTAGGTTTCACATATGCTAAATCTATCAATAAATGGTTTCCCCAGAGTCATTTGATTCAAAACAATAAGATAGATCTAGGTTCCCACTTTAATCTCTTAATTAGAACAATGGAAGTAAAACATAATTGTTAAGTTATTCATGTTATACATTAATTATTTTCTTTATATGGTAACCCAAAATACCATATTTTCTTTATTTTTTCATTTGTTTGGAAAATACTTTGCAATACAATAATGTTAAATTGACAACTACCATACAAATCCTCCTTATTTTATTTTTATTTTTTGCAAATAGTTTTGAAGTTATTATACCCTATTACAAAACATGCCAAAAATTCAGATATTGTAATAATTACATCAAATTTTGATCAAAATCAAGATATTACATGAAATCCTAACTATAGTTACAAAACTAAACAAAAGGAGTAAAAAAAAGATTAAAAAAAAAAGAAAAAAAGAACAATCAGCAACTAATTAACCAAATTTCTGCAATACAATATTTTCACTTAGATGCTCTGTCTATTTCCATCCTCACTGTCTACAATGTACTGTAGAGTACAATAGCTGTAACATGAGAGAGGTCAATTTTTTCCACCTTGGTAAAGGCTTGATCTTGTGTTGGTCCCTCCTCCCAAATAGTTGTAGGAATGTCACTTAACATGAAAACACTCTTAACATGCTTCTTAAGAAAGTTATAAACAAATTTGAGAGCTGGTATGGTGAAATATTGTTTGTTTCTAAAATTCACCAGCCTATTATCAATGGAGTTGAGTTTTTTTGTAAATTTATTGAATCTTTCCTTCACCAATTCCAGATTCTTCCTCCATTTTCCTTTTTCCTTCATTTTTAGACAACGTATTCATTTCTCCTTTTAAAACATTCAATTCCATTTCAAACTTACCATTCCTTAGCTTTAAATCCCCATCCTCCATAGAAGATCCAATTTTCTTAGGTTTAGCAATATGAGGAAAGTTCTGATTTGATTCAATGTCTTGTGTTGCTACGCATAAATATTTTTGAAGGAAAAGGGTGATTGAGGGGATAAAAGAGGTTTTTGGACCTAATTATTCTTTGACCCACATGATTAGTGAGTGGAGGCATGGCAGGATTTGTGGGAGGGTGGATATTATGAGAGGCAGCGGCAGAGGGGATGGATGAGTGGTGAGGGAGCCAGTGCTGGTGGAGTAGAAAGATGATTCTTGTTGAATGGGAGTGACTCGGGTATGATTATGAACTTCTAGAATGGAATGTTCTAGAGAGTTAATAATGTAATTAGGGAAAAAAATTTAATATTTATTTTAAAATGATTTAAAAAAGAAAGGTGTTTATGAAGAATCGTAATGTACTTTCCTTCCAGTGTAACATATTTGGCTATAATCTTTGCTATCTCATCAAATGTTGTTAGAATGGAGGCTACCTTGATGTGTCAGTTGTGAAAAACTCAAGTTCTTCACTCTTGTCTAGAAAATTTTTGTCCTCTGTGTTATTTTCAATCCTCTTACTGAACAATCAGTTTCCTTCCATGCTTAGGCCAATGACTTTTGCAATAAGTTCTTCTCTGACTGTAACGGTCCTTTCTCCATACTCCACAATTGTTTTCTCCATCTTGCAGTGAACTAAAGGTAAATATGTTGATCATTCCCTTTAATCCTTTCAATGAGTTTTGAAACCCCTCACATATGTAAATAATTCCATAGCACAACGTTTTCCTTCCATGTTGGGTTATAGGTAGGTTCAACCTGACACGGTGCTCCTCCAATGATATCTCTACCACTACTGAATTTCTTGTTTTGGTTCAAAATGGCAATATTTCCTTCCCAGTAGCACTTTTTATTAGCTTCTTTACACACTTAGAAAGCAGGTGAAGGAAAATGGCACTTGATCCTGGGGTTAATCGTATGTGGAAGAGTTATCATCGCCATATAAGCAAAGGACACATCATTGATTTTTTCGATATCAAGTATATTTTCATACTTTTCATTAATAATGGCATTTTGTACCTAACTAGGAATTTTCCAATTGTTAAACCAAATGTGCATATTTTTTCTAACCCCATGATTAACAAGAGTGTCCACAACTTGATTACCTTCCCTATAGGAATGAATAACTTTGCAATTTGTGAAGGACTTGCAAATATTTGTGGATTCATGAATGAAATCCTTTATTGTCCAGTTAAAGGGATGAATTTCATTTAAATGGTTTAAAATATTCATAGAGTTCTCTTCTAATCCTTGGCCAGTCTAATACCCCATAATGCTGAAAAAGGTTCAACATAGTGATTTTTTTGATGTCCCATTCTGAGAGCATATACAACAACTAAATAGCATCTGTGATATCTAATTATTCCTCCTCCTGTAATAACTCCTATCTTTCCCTTAGAGGCTCCATCAAAATATATTTTGTATCATAATTTAAGCAGTGGAATCCAATGAATCAAAGACTTGTCTATACTAGTGTGATCTATACTATGGAGATTTCCAATGTCAATATTCCATGCTGACAGAATATCTTCCTCTTCCTTATGATAATTCTTATTCTTTGGAGGTCTAAATCTCTATAAATTATCTTTGAAAACAATAAAAATTTCCTTAAGTGCCTTTTTGCATATTTGTCTCTTATCCCTGAATATTATTCTATTCCTAGCTTTCCAAAGTATCCAAATGGTATGAGGTAATACAAATTTCAAAAGTCTTCTATTCATGAAATTATTATAGGGGGCGTCCCATTGTTCCTAGGCCTGCAAGAGATTATAGGAAGAGTCCAACACAAATTAAAAGTTGTCAATATTAGACCACAAAATTTATCTGCAAATTCACAATGCAACAGTAAGTGCTTAATATCTCGAGCCTCATTTTTATACATACAACACACGTGTTGCATAATGAAACCGTTTTTTATAAGACTATCTTCATTAAGAATCTCCCCCTTTAGCACAAGCCAAAGAAAAATATTAACCTTTGGGGTTAACTTAGGCATCCAGATTTTGTTCCAGTTTATATCACATTGTATATTCTCAAAGAATGTATTACAACCATATTTGACAGTATAATCATAATCAAAATAGCTAACCCAAATGATTTCATCCTTAGAATCATTTTTATTTACAGGAATGAGGGAAATTTTATCTTAAAGAGAAGAGATTTCGAGTTCTAAATTTATCATGTCCACTCTGAGATGCTTCTAGGTTCTCTTATTCCCCTCAAGTTCTATATAGTCTTTCACTTTAATGCCATATTCCTTAATTAAATTTTCCTTGATGGATCCAAATCTATCTCTTAAGCTAAAAGTAGCCAATTTTTCCAACCAAAACTGAATTTCATTGCCATTTCACACTTTTCATCTACATGCTTTTGTGAGAATTTTCCTAATTTGAAGCAAATTGTTTCAAAAAACAAAACCATTGGGGAGATTATCTTCCAAGAGAAAGGTATTCAAATTGTTTGGAGCCAAATACTTGACTCTGATTAGCTCCATCCAAGGATGCTCTTCCTTTTACAATCTCCAAACCATTTTTCCAATTAATACAACATTCATTTTTCTTATGTATTTGATACCAAGGCCTCCAATTTTATTAGGCATGAAAACTTGATCCCAAGAAACTAGATAATATTTGAAACTTTCTTAAGTTACATGCTGAAGAAAATGTTTTTATATCTTTTCATTGTTTTCATTGACAGTTGAATGTATACAAAACATGGACATTATATATATCCGTAAGTTCTGAAGTGTGCTTTTGATTAGTAAGCATTTCCCATCTTTATAAAGAACCACACCTTTCCAACCAACTAATTTATTATGAAATCTATCTTATAATGCATTCCATACTGCCAATGATACATTATTGGTCCCAAGTGGTAGACAAAGATAAGTGGTAGATAAAGAGTTAATTTTGCATCCAAAAATGAGTGTAATTATCTTATGTATTTCCAAAGGTGTATTGAAAAAGTATACCCAACTCTTTTCAAAATTAACTTCTTTGCCAGAAGCTACCTCATAGAACTTGAGAATGGTTTTAATAGATTTTTCCTCACAAATAGTATTCATCAACAATAGAATGGTGTCATCAGCAAACTATTGTTTGGAAGCTGTTTGATTTGTGGAAGTAGGTATGAATCCTTTCAATAAACCTTCATTTACTTCCTTAGTCATATCTAACTGAGGTTGTCAGCCATTATTTTAAAGATCGGAGGGTATATTACCCCATCTTATGCCTCTACTACTTGCAAAGAAACCCACCGGAACTTCATTAACTACAACATAAAATTTGGTCGTAGATATAAAAGCCTTAATGATCTTTCTGAATTTAGAATGAAATTAAAATTTTAACAAAATCTTATTCAAAATATTCCAAGATACTCTATCAAATTCCTTTTTTCATGTCAAGTTTGATTGGCATCCCTTGTTTTTTACTTTAATCCATGGAATGAATGGTTTTATGAACCATTATCACCCCATATTGTATGATTCTTCTTTTAATGAAACCACTTTGTTGTTTTGTGATCAGATCAGAGAGAAAAGGTTGAATTCTATCAGCAAGAATCTTAATAAAAATTCTATAAACAACATTAACTACGCTGATAGGTTAGAAATCCTTGAAATATTTAACATACATATTCTTGGGAGCCATCATAATATGATTATCATTCAATTCCTTAAATACCTTAAGGAAGTCTTCTAAACATACATCCCAAAACTTATGAAAGAAATTTGGATAAAATCCATCAGTTCTAGGTGCCTTTTTCCCTTCCAGAGCAAAAACATCAATGTTTAGCTCCTTAATTCTCACTAATTTTGTGAGAATTTTATATCTCTCATTATAAATAATGTCTCCAGGGATGGCATCTAAAAGGTAAGAGTCTACTTTTTCATTACAATCAATTGTTTCAATGAGCATATTTTCATAGAATCTCATAAATTCTGCCTTTATGTCATTTTTCATCTTTAGTGATGATTCCATTCCCCAAGGTAACTTCCATAAATCTATTGTAGGACTTGTGCTTAAGCATGGTCATATGAAAGATTTTTGTGTTTCTATCTCCTTCTTTCAACCAAATGGCCCAGGATTTCAGCATCCAAAAGGTTTCTTCTCTATTACAAATGTTATAAAATTCAGAAAATTATTGCTTTCTCAAATGTTAGTGTTTATAGTACATACCTTTAGTACAAACTCTTTGTTCAATATCCTCCAATTGTTGTTTTAGATCATTCTTGCTTCTTGACATTCTTCAATTTCTGCACCAATCTGAATCAAGCAATTCCTTCCCCATCCCATTGCCATCATTGTTTATCCCTATCATTAATGTCACCATGGTATAACCAAATTTTTTCAAATTTAACAAAACTATGGATGGGTTTACAACAATTGGAAACACTTAACACTATAGGGCTATGATGAGATCCAATCCTTGGTAAGGAAGAAAGATGGAAATACTGATTTAAAATCAAATTAGTAGAGATAAGAGCTCTATCTAACATTACCTAGATCAGATCTTCACCAACTCTCCTATTAGACTAGGTGAATTTATTTTCATGAAGCTTAATGTCCATAAGATTCAGGGAAGAGATGAAGTCAACAAATTCCTCCATCCCAATAAAATATTTAGAATTACCACCTTTATTTTCATGATGTTTTAGGGGGGTATTGATGTCTCTGATAACCGGCCAATTAGCATAAGAGTATATGTTTCTAAAATCTTTTAATTCCTCCCAAAGTTTCCTTCTTCCAGTAATAGAATTGGGTGCATATATATTTGAAAGGATCCAAGCTAAACCATTATCCAAAGCATGAAATTTGACAGCTAAATGATTATGAGAAGAAGATACCACATCATGAGTTAGGATACTCTGATCCCAAAAGATTACCAATCCTCCCGATGCTTCTTGAGATTCAAAAGCAGTAAAATCTGAATTATCCACAAAATTATTTTTATAATTAGCAAGAGTATCATTTTTAATTTTAGATTCCTATATAACAAGGATACTAGGTCTATCAGATTTACAAATTTCCTTAAGAATCCTTTTTTTAGGAACCCCATTTAGTCCTCTAACATTCCAGGAGATTATCATCATCTATAAAAGATGGGGGAAGTAGTTGTTGGATGGCTCAATTAATTTTGAGTCCCATCTGCAATGTATTTCTCAGTCTGTGTATTTTTTAGTTCATATTTGGATGGTCTACCTATTTTGTTGTTAACACCAATAACTGTTACCTTCTTAGCAGATGACCTGGTGACCCTTTAGGTGGAAGCCTCCTAGGTTCAAGTTTTTTTTATCATTATATAAAACATTAAGGATCTCCTCAAAACCTTTAATTCTTCTCTTCTTAGACTTAACTTCAATGAAATCATTACCACAATCAGAAAGTACCTTCATTGGAGTCGGGGTTAGTCCCCCCTCCTCTTTTGGACACAATTCTTGTTCAACATAGAGTTTGCATGTATCTAGCTACGAAGTTGTTTTTTTTTCATTGATAATAAGTCGTTCACTAATAGGAGAGAGTACTACATCTTCAAAAAATGCATGGAGTGCCTCATCCTCTTTTTCTATAGTTAGATCTTCCATTATAGTTTCCAATAAGTCATGTTGGAAGGCATCCTCTGAAGGTATCTCCATCTCCTTTGTCTCTACTACTAAAAGGATATTTCTTTGTGATTGTTCACAAGGCTTAGAACTTTCTTGATCTGAATTTTCAAATTATCTGCACTCACATCCACCTCTAGCCCTTGATCTTTAACAAAACATTTAATCATAACCCTAGAGTTATTTTCATCCACCTCTATAATTAATATCACAAGATTTTGTAGATCGAGTTCATCTAGTTTTCCTTGATTCATTGTAACATCTCCTCCCTTTCTTACCAATGGGATCTTTGGCCTCAAGATTTTCTGGTAGACAGGTGGTCATCTTATAGGCTTCTGAAGCCCTTTTTATTCTTTTTGTATTTTAGATCTAGTGGATTTATTGTAATTTTATTTATTGTAAATATAATAAACTTAAATTGAACTCTCAATTTTTTTTTTTTATAAATAACATAAAGTCTATATATTAATTTTCCATATCTACCTTTCACAAGAACCTAGGAATGTTTTTTATAGCTATTAACAATAGTTTAATTGGTCAATACAAGTGAACCCATGAATCAAATAATCATGCCGAAAGTCTTATTCACTGGTGAAAATCCCCCCTCCCTCCTACAAGAGACATACATGGATGACTAGGATCAATTGATTGAAAAAGTAAAGACCTGATCCCACCATTCACATGGCAGTACATGTGGTAAATACTCTCGAGGGTTTTGAAAGAAGCTAAAATGCCACTCAAGAAATAGCGTCTTGGGATTAAATAAGAGTCGAAAACAATATGTTAGCTAACGAAGGCCGCAATAAATTCTAAATGAATAGAAAAGGAGTTCTATAACATGCACATTTTACACACCCAAATACAAAATTAAAAAAAATACCAAGATAATTGGTTTTTGACTTACATGGCTCACTACACAACACCACAAGGGCTCCAAGTAGATAAACTCAACAACACATAATACACTTATATAATTCATTGACTCACATAGAAACATGACAAAACCATAAACATGTCGATGGCACACTGTTCCCAAAGAACGAATGCTAGTAATGACCCAACAAAAAAAAGGGACCAAAGGATTGGTAAACCCAGAACACATCGTTTCCATGATTACACCTTAATTACGATAAACATTTCAAGAACATTATTATGTAAGGATAATTTTCTATTTTTTTATTTCACCTATAGATTCTAAAATTCATTTCACATTCAACTTATAGTTCATCCATTTAAGTTGGTTCTTTATCCCTTACAACAATCTCCTTAACTTACATAATTAATTGGCATAATTAAAATTACATACAAAGTTGTTAATTCTTTCATTCTTAAGTTAAGAATATGATTCTCAAATGTTTATACGATGTTTAATAATTACCCTTACTACATAAGTGAATTTGACGTGATATAAAGAAATAATTTTGAGGATTTGAAGGAGATTTAGATTCAAGATACCCTTTCCCCATAAACATTCTTCAATCAGAAAAACTTTATCTCCCTACCATAGTTAATATAGATACATAAATTGTTGAATCCATTCAATATTTCCACATCAAGAAATTTTATTTGGATTTATATATATATTTGGTTTCCTTGAATTTTATCCAACGAAGGGAAATTCATATTATTTCTAACACATGAAAATTTTTAGTCTAGTTATTAGGACTCCAATGGTGACATTATTCCTAACCTTGAATCTCTCTTTACTCTTATATTATTTATTCTTACATTGTAATATGGTCTTATTATTAGCATTGTTTTATAACAAAAGGGGTTATGGGAATATTTGACTAACATCTTGAACAAGTACATGATTCGAAGCATTAGAACCACACACGAACCTCAAGTGATTTGTTTTCATAGTGAGGACCCATATTTCCTAATTTCACAATACCGCATGTGAAATTTATTTTATTCTTAATGTCATAAACAGTATAACAAGGGATTATGAAACCAATTTTTTTAGTTTCCTTGTTTCTCTAAAGTAAACATATTTCAAATCAATTTCATTTTCAAAGATTTAGTTATAATTTTCTACCGACAAGATAACCTTCAAATTAACTAAGGTTTAGTTTAATTTCAATTTCACCCAAGGATTTACACCTCGACTATATATGCATTTAAGTTAAGAGTACATATTTATGCTAAAAAACTTCATGAAAGACCAAGGTGTTATGTTGTTAGTAACCAAGCTAACACATTTAGCTAAGGGGAACTAAGGAGTTCATTAACAAGAGTTTAAGTCATAGTACACTATTTCACTATCTCCATTTGTGCATGCCTACAATCCATGCATTCCATTAATCACATTCTTTGAGGCACGCTGAAAAATAGTTCACATGACATGAAAATGCTCCCTCCTTTTGCACCCATGTTAACCAAGGCACCTGCAAATACTACAACTAACAAAACTTTACTTTTATTATGCTTTGATGGATATCAATACCTTGCTCTTATGATACCATTTAAGTACACACTAGGAGGATACTGAAAAAGGGTGATGGATTCCATCTTTACACTTGACAACTGCATTCACTTAAAGCTTCAACAAAATTTTCAATAAACCCATTCCACACATATCCTGCAAACTAAGCATTCCCATAACTCACGTCTTTCTATAAGACATTTTTTCATACAGTTTATTAAAGCCTATGATTCCACATTATTCATATACATTTACCAAAGAATTTGTAGCTACAACATCTGACAAAACCACTGTATATTTTATGCTTTGTTAGATGTCCATTCGCTATTCCAGTGCTCCTTTTTTCACACATACTAAGAAATTTTTTGCAAAGGTGAACTGATCATGGTGAATACCATCTCTTTACATTTGCTTGAAAGTTTCAATGCCTTTTTAAGAAGCCCATTTTAGGTATTTTCTACAACCATGGTATACTAGTAATTTTTACTTTACAACCAAACATACCAGCACAAAAAAAAATCATTTATATGTGCCAATGTTTTGGCAGATGTCCACGCAAGTTCCAAAGCTCGTGTTTAACACAGGTAGGGAGTACACTGGTAAATTTGAACTGATCCATTTGGAGAAATGTTTTCAGCAATGGTGAAATGGTTTGGCTATTGTTTGAGGAAACCCAAGCTTTCTGTGCACTATAACTATCCTAATATTGCTAAAATTTACAAAGCCATTTTGGGTTTAAATGTGGGTAAAGTCTTTGGATCTCAAATAAATTGCAATGCATTATTATGTAGGGAAGAAGACAAGTCAAAAATTCGTTTCAGAATCCCATGTGTTGTCCACTTCCTACCACATGCCACCTAAAATCCAAGCCAATTCCCATTTCTTTTAAAACCAAACACATTTATTAGATTATTTTTGAAATTATTTTTTGTCTGTATTTTATGTCATGCACTAAATTTCCCCAAAATTATAATAGAATAATCCTCGATGTGACACAATAATAAATCTTGAAGGGTAAGCACAAAATAAATTCATTAATGACACCTGTCACTCAACAAAACAACTTGTCGATACAACATGACCACAAGGAAGAAAAACTAATTTTGACAATATCCTAATTTTTAAAGATATTTGAAGATTGGTAGTTTGTTATCTTTTACTTTACTACTCAATTAGTCTTTTTCAAAAATATTTGTTAATATCAACCCCCTTAATATAACATTGTTTAGGATTTTAATTTACTTATGCTTGCGGTTCCCAAAAAAATTTGACATCACAATACCACACCTAGCCTGAACACAATAGTAATGGTCCACAAGAAATATTGCTATATACTTTCTGTGACTATATCACTTCACAAGAACTCAACAAAACCATGCAAATAACATACATAGCCCTCAAAACACAGTACTTTTCACACATGCTTCTGACACAAAGGTTTTCATAACATAAGAAAAATACAACAACATGAAATTCCCAACAATTACAAATACAGATGCTTCACTCAAATCGAACCCATAGCTATAGCTACACAATATCAAGATGGAAACAACATCACATGACATAAATTAGAATATCAAGAGTAAACATAACTCAACCAAGCTTCATATGTCTCCCAAATCATTACAAGCAATTCCATATACCTCCCAAGTATCACCAAACAAATACATATACCTCCTAAGAATCACATAATAACTCCATATACCTCCCAAAGCATCAATCATGCCCACACAAATATCTTGTGTCTCTCTCAAGTCTCTTATGCCTCCCTCAAGTCTCTTACGCCTCCCTCAAGGAATAAAATAAATATAAATTTTCCCTCTTGCTCCCCAAAAGAGGCTGGTCACCCTATGGCCCCTAGGTGCATAAATTCAAGACACTTCTAACCCAAGTTACATAATAACTCGTGGTTAAACAACCCGCTAGTTATGTGTAACTCCTTGGGGCGTATCCCCATATAATGAAGCGATTCAATAGGTTCCTCCACTCCATAGTGAATTCCCATGACCCTATTCAAACACATTATGACATTAGAACCAAAATAACAATCCATTTCAAATACCAAGTGGAAATGATCCAAAGCCTTGGGCTAGGCTATAAAAGTTTTAAAATTTGGTACATAAATTTAATACTAAAAAAATAAAATGGTTAATTAGCCATAGTTAGTGCAAAAATCTCCATGTTAGTGCAACAAACAATTAAAATGCCCAAAATATAAGAACACATCAATTAAGAAAACTCTTGGTTCTTGCAAGAAAAGAGAAAATGTTCAATTTATGTATAAAATAAATATATATGAAATTTTTTTTTACGATAAATATGTGGCCTTATAAGACCACCAAAGGGGGTACTCAACGTGTTGCTGGAACTTGAACATCAGGCCCTTAGCTCATAAATAACATATACAATAATACAACTTTCATCATATCTATTTGAATCATCCATTCGCCGCTTCCACAATTCTCAACATTGTCGTAACTACACTTACGTTAAATTCATACGATAACCATATTGGGAGAGAGAAAGGAGTATAAGTCACGATCTACTTAGCATAAGGTGTCCACGAAACACAATATGCATGACACACAATGATTAAGTGCCACAAATACTGAACGAAAAAAGGTGAGTTTTCACCATATGTTATATTCCACTTCCTATCTCGTACTCTAATCGAGTGATTGGTCAAAGGTACACATTTCCGCACTCTAAACATACACCTTTTATCAATTTCCCTTAGGGTTGGTTAGTGTAGGGTCCACAACATAAAACATAACTAAATCACTAACACAATGGTGATTCACATAAATTAACCATAACATCTTACGCATGGTATATATATAGTTTATAACACAATCATTAATTTCACAGGTTATGATAAATCACATTACCAAATTTTGCACACAAATTACAATCAGTGTACACTACAGATCATACACTCACCATATGCCCCTAAATCATGAAATGAAACATAACATATTAAATGAATTATACGTATGAGGAACACAATTTCTAACCTTACAACATATAGTCAATTGCAATACCACATGGTGATGCACATGATTCATCACAATATGGTGACAACTTCACGGTACAATCCAATTCATGATACACCAATCTTGTCATACACCATATCAGCACACCTACATATCATAATATGTCAAAATGCTCCAACACTCCGTAATCAACAATAATATTCCTTTCCCACACAAAAAGGAAATACATCAACAATGAATTATTCATAGAATCCACAAACAGAAGAGAGAATACTCTCATCAAAATCACATCAACATTATAACAATACACACTAAGTGACATACACAACATGTGCATTCACAATATCACAATTATGACATAGCTCAGATCATGCTTAGATCATATTATTCTTCTAGTCTCTACCACCACCATGCAAAACCATCACAACTCCAATCTATCCCAGAGGTTCGAGAGCATGAACCTCTACTCTGATATCAAATGTAATGCCCACATTTTACACACCCAGATACAATAGTAAGAAAAATACATGAATTTTTTGTTTTGACTTACATTGCTCACTATACAACACCACAAGGGCTCCAAATAGAGAAACTCAATAATGCATAAGACACTTACATAAGTCATCGAATCACATAGGCACATGAAAACACCATAAGCATGTCAATGCCACACATTCCCCAAAGAAATAATGCTAGTAATGACCCAACCTCAAAAAAGGGACCAAAGAATTGGCAAACCCAAAACACACCATTTCGATGATTACATCTTAATTACAATAAACATTACAAGAACATTATTATGTAAGGATTTTTTTTTTTCACCTACAGATTCTAAAATTAATTTCACATTCAACTTATAGTTCATCCATTTAAGTTGGTTCTTTATCCCTTACAACAATCTCCTTACCTTACATAATTAATTATCATATTTCAAATTTAATACAAAGTTCTTAATTCTCTCATTCTTAAGTTAAGAATATTCTTCTCAAATGTTTATACGATGTTTAATAATTATCCTTACTACATAAGTGAATCTCATGTGATATCAAGAAATAATTTTTAGGATTTGAGGGAGATTTAGATTCAAGATAACCTTTCCCCATAAAAATTCTTCGATCACGGAAAAATTATTTCCCTACCATAGTTAATATAGATCAATAACTTGTTGAATCCATTCCACATTTCCACATGAAGAAATTTTATTTTGATTCATTTATATATTTGGTTTCCTCAAAGTTGATCTCACCAAGGGAAATTCATATTATTTCTAACACATGAAAATTTTTAGTTGAGTTATAAGGACTCCAAGGGTGACATTATTCCTAAGCTCGAATCTCACTTTACTCTTACATTGCAATATGGTCTCATTATTAGCATTGTGCTATAACAAAAAAGGGTTATGGGAATATTTGACTAACATATTGAAGACGTACATTATTGGAAGCATTACAACCACACACAAACCACAAGTGATTTTTTTTCAAAGTGAGGTCCAATATTTCCTAATTTCACGATACCAAATGTGAGATTTATTTTATTCTTAATGTCATAAACAACATAACAAGGGATTACAGAACCAAGTTTTTCAGTTTCCTAGTTTCTTTTAAGTAAACATATTTCAAATCAATTTCATTTGCAAAGAGTTAGTTATAATTTTCTACCCACAAGATAACC
Organism: Taxus chinensis; assembly: GCA_019776745.2. Classification (NCBI taxonomy): domain Eukaryota; kingdom Viridiplantae; phylum Streptophyta; class Pinopsida; order Cupressales; family Taxaceae; genus Taxus; species Taxus chinensis. The sequence continues at coordinate 617,311,567 of CM034153.1, read as the reverse complement.
TTCAAATCAACAAAGGTTTAGTTTAATTTTAATTACACCTAAGGATCTACACCCAAACTATATATTACTTTAAGGTGAGAGTACATCTTTATGCTAACAACCTTCCTGAAATACCAGTGTGTTATGTTGTTAATAACCAAGGTAACACATTTACCTGAGAGGAACTAAAGAGTTCATTAACAAGATTTTAAGTCATAGAACACTATTTCACTACCTCCATTTGTGCATGCCTGCAATCCATGCATTTTATGAATCACATTTCTTTGAGGTACTCTAAAAAATAGTTCACATGCCATGAATATGCTCCCTCCTTTTGCATCCATGTTAACCAAGGCACCTGCAAATACTACATCTAACAAAAAAATGCTTTTATTATGATTTGATGGATATCAATACCCTGCTCTTAAGATCCCATTTCAGTACACATTGGGAGGATGCTAGAAAAGGGTGATGGAGTCTGGCTTTACATTTTACAACTCCATTTTCTTAAAACTCCAACAACATTTTCAACAAACCCATTATGTGCATATCCTGCAGTGAAAGCATTCCCATAACTGACATCTTTCTCTAAGAGATTTTGTCAAACGGTTCATTTAAGCCTATCCTGACACATTATTCCTATACGTATACAAGAGCATTTTCAGCTAGAACATTATAACTCAAATGTTTTATTTTGTGAAGAATCAAGATTATTTTAATGAAATGAATTAGATATTTAACCATAATTGTGTAATGTTTGCCACAAAACAAGAGTAGAAACTCCACTTAAATTACATCTTTAACTATAGTCGTCTAATGCTAACCACGGAACAAGAACAAAAACATAGAATTAGGTACGTACTAGCAATTACATATGTGTTGGAAATTATGTCTTAAGCAATCTAAATATTTATAAATTTATTTTTGCATGGAGAAAATAATGTTGCCGAAAAAAATCTGCTCCGAAAATATTGTCGTATTTTGACACATTCCAGCAAAGACAACTTCAAACGTAGATGCCTACATGACTTACAGGCATATTATTTTATGTGTCAATTCTAATGTAATGCAGCAGCTAACATCAATTTGTTTTCACTCCTAACTACTGGTTGGTCGCGAGTCCACGAGAGAAAGACCAAATTGGTGCGTTCTGACATTTTGATGGGGTGGAATTTAATTTAAAAGAAGATTGATTAGATGAGACATGATGGCCTTGCCTTTCACCGGTGCCTCGTCCGTAGCGAGTCATAAATTTACTGTTGGATCATAGGAATAATTTTTAGGAATACAATTTGATGTAGAAATCAACAAAAGGAATTGTAAAATTTAAACCTCCCGCTAATTATTGTTCGGGTTTATTCCACTGCAGACCTGCAAATTGACAAGTTGTGGGTCGGTACTTGTTATTTTAACTGTATTTTACTCGTACAAAATTTAGGCGCCTGTAGAAAATGGAAGGCTAAATATTTAGAAAATCATATAATTTCTTAAATAGAGGACATTCATCGTCTTCTCATTGATACATGAATACCATTTTATCTTGAAATTTCTTTTCAAGAGAAAAATTGACCTCTATAGTAATCTCATTTTCATTTCTTTTTTTATCTCACATGTATGGACTAAACCAAATTTCATTACTTGTTTCCTCTCTAGATAAGGTAGAAATATAATTCACCTTAAAAAAAATTCATGCCTCTGTAACAACAAAGAACATACATTTTTTATCATGAGCATTTTCGTTTTCATTTTTTATTATGTGACATGGAAAAACAATCTTCTCAATGGAAAAATTCGTGCACTTCTTTATATATAAATTCATCATAAGTGTAACTATTATTTTTCTAATAACCTTCTCCATTGATCATATTGGGAGAACTATGAATATTTCCATTTTTTTCTGAGTGCCATGTGATATTTTATTTAAAATATGAATGTCATGTACCTATTTATTACTTGAGACAAGAAAACGTTATCTTCATGAGAACATTTGGGAGATCTAATTATTATCATAGAGAAGAACATTTTATCATTAAATGACATTTTATTATGATATTCACTTTCTTCCAATATCATGGTTTGCATCTTGTTTGTAATTTATATGGGAAGCCTTTATTTTATCTTTACGAAACCACACGTTTTAATTTCAACTTCTACTAGATCATGCTCTTCAAAAAAGGTGTGCTCAAATAAAATAATCTCAAAATTATTGGTAATTCATCAATAACGATAGATGGGAGAGAAGTATTGATAATATCCTCATAATCTCCTTCATCTAACATATAATAATAGAGAAAAAATTCATCTTTTTAAGGAATAATAAGTTCATGATGATTGATAATTTTAGAATCTTCTTTTTGTTCAAATAACTCTATCTCTATTAACCTACATGTGCCAAAAATGGCAAAACTAAAATTTTCATATGATTTAGGCATAAATTTATCTCCCTTTCCAATAATATGGCATGATTATATATGAAATAGTTTTCCTGTTTTAGCTTGATATCATATACCTTTGAGCTTAATATAGTTGAATGACACTAGGAAGTTTCTAGTTTAAGCATGTTGAATATGGTCATGGCATCTTCGATTTTGATCAGTTACTTTTGTGTAACCTCTAAGAACAAATTGAAAGAATACTCACCCACAATAATCACATGAGTATCTATTCTTTTCTTATCAAAACAATTAATATAAAGAATAATTGCTGTCTTGGAGTTATATTCTCTAATTTTAAATATTTAAACATCATATTAAGGATTAAAAACTACATTGACACTTACCTTGAAATCTCTCTTGAAGGGTCTGCAACAGAGAATAGGAATTCATTTTGAGTTGGTGATTATGTTTATGATGGGAAGACACATTAAGAATTAAAAAATCACTCATCACGGGACAAAGATATTCATTTTTATTGTAAGTTTCTTCTTTAAAATATCCAACTCAAGATAAGATGAAGTCAAATTAATGATAACTATTTTCCTTTATATTATTTACTTGTTATTTTTAAATAATAGTTTTTGTTTCCTCACTATTTTACAATAATTCAAACACTGAAAATATAATTTGATCAAAATATTTAGTCAGAGGTTCACAAAGATTGAATACACTAGAGGTATTAAGATATTTCTTAGGAACAAAAACTATAAAGTGTAAAGGATCATCGGAATTGGTTATGGAGAATAGCTATTTTCTTTACTTTCTCTTAATTAACTCAAGATGCCCAACATTTGACTATGTTGCCTCAATGAAGTGAAATAATTAAAGATTGATTTGAGGATCTAACATCCCTTATGACATTACTAATATCATTAATCCTTACTATTTCACGGTGGTCATCCATTCATCCCGATAAGTGATGAATTAAATGATAGTAGTAAAATATAAGGGAAATGTTTTAATTCTTGAGAACCATTACTTGAATTTATGGAGTTCATAATTTGATAGAAATCTCTCTTACAACAATACTAGATAGACAACAAGTAATTCTAGGCATGACTCAATGAACACTAATTTCATATAAAGTATACTTAATATCTACTTTTCACTCCATTCCATAAGAATTAACTATATTTGGTATAATATCCTTTATTCAATAATTTTTAAAAAGGGTTTTAATCCATCATTAGGAGAATCATGGTTTGAGTGAATTTTACTTTAATGAGTATTACCATCTTTAAAAGATCCAACTGTGAGTATTGGAGAATTTGATTCAAGAGTGTTACTACTGTTTAGAAAGGATTTTGGGATAATTTATACGTGGATACACTCCACTTATAGACTATAATTCCTTATCTCAAGATCAAAATAGAGTAGAAAAGGGAGAAATTAAGGAAAATTTAAATGAATATTTCTATCATCATAATGTCATAGAAGTAAATATTTATCCAAGAATAACTCAAGCTAAAAATTTCCACGAGGCATGGAATACCTTGGATACTTCATATCAAGGATATACTAACGTAAGAAATGAAAACAAAATGTGAAAATGAATTTTTAAAATTTGAGAATGTCATTAAATGAATGAGTTAACGAATATTTTATAGAGATATATAATTTGGTACATAGAATGAGGTTTCATGGAGAAAACATAGAAGACAAGTTTATAACATGATTTTTAGGTCTTTCAAAAAATACAACTACATATTTTGATAACAAATTAAGCAGTATACGGACATTAAAAAATATATAACTATTTATAAATCAGTTGGATTTTTTTATCTTCTGAAGGTAAAACGAGACTATATATAGGAGATCCAAATAGGAACTATCAAACAAAAATGTTGATTCAATGCTTAAATAGAGAATTAAAAATAATAATTAAGTGAGGATAATAAATACACATTAAGAGGGAAATATTGAGATAAATGCAAATTAGAAAGAAAGAGAAAACTTAATCGTTATTAGTGAAAAAAACTTTGATCATCATATTAAAGATTGCATGATGCTGGTAGTTAAGAATAATGTTATTTTTTATTAAGGGTAACGGTTTTTTGAATATGATCCTTACCACGTAAAATAAGTCCTAAAATCCAAGATAGTAGAATAAGGAACAACGAGAACCAACAGAAAGATGAATGAATCCCAGTTGTGGCACAAGAACACAAACAAAAGGCAGAAAAAATAAATTATCTATGAATTTCAATGACTAACGAGATAACAATCATCATCCTCTCTTGGACCCTTGTGAATTTACCTAAAACTTTCCAATAGGGTCCGTCAAAGACTGACTCCGCATAACACGATCATGCTTTACACCATTATTTTTTTTTATGATGGACCTTAGTCCAACTATCACAGTCATTCATCAGAGATAAAAATCCATCATTAATCTAACCCACTTTGGTCAAGAGGACCACCTCCAATTTTCCATTCAAATTTTCATGCGACCGTCGTCCAAGAATAGGGATCTTTCCCCCAGACTGGAACCCAACTGTTGAAGCATGACATGGAGCATTTAATTGTATTGATGGGGTCGCTTCCACTAGAAAGCTAAATTTAAAATTTTATTTTCTATCCCGCTAAGCGGGCCCGCCATTCCTGCCACCGTATAAACGGTCATCTGTGGGCAGTGCATCTAAAACACCTTCTCTCCAAATCAATGCCCTTCAAACCAAAACCACTATCACTGGCATGGTGGAAAGGGAAGAATTTGTCATCTCGCTTTCCTACATCATCTCTGCACCATCATTTTTAGATTCGTCCTCCCTTGGGTCATCGTCAATATGTGGAAAAGGATTCCGGAGATCACAATCTTCATTCTCCTGGTGAGAGGACGAATCACCACAACAACAGTTCTTAAAAGAATAACCAATAAATCTACACTTATCACATATTATCGATGAGCTCTCGATATCAATATTTTGGTCCCATATGTCAATCTCAGAATCCAAAAAAAATCTTTCAGACACCTTTGATTCGATTGGAACATCGATGAAAAGCAGAGAAAAAACCAATTTAGATTGGGCTTTAGTTGGATGGTCAACTGCATTGAATAAAATCGTATACTCCCTAAGAATACTTTGGGCTCCCATAACTGCAGCGGAATATCCAGGAGGTGAATTCAAATGTGTAGACCCTAACATTTGGCCTTTGGTAGGATCCTAAGTTTCCAGTGACAAAGGCTAAGGGAGGCTTTCCCGTAAAACCAGAATGCCCCGTGTAACACTTTTTGCAGTTCCTTCTCTATTTGGAAATAGAAGAGAAAACCATTCCACGCAAGTTCTCTAACCTCCACCTTGCAACCCCATTTCCTCCTGCACCAGTCTCTTACATAATATATGTTTGGTCTATGACCAACAAAGCTTCCTACAACTGTAAATTTAAATGTGGCTCTAGCCCTGTCAACAAATACCTCAAGAATGACCAACTATTGGCCATCATCACTCCAAGTTGGAAAGATCTTTATGCACTCCCTATGCTCTGCTCCAAACAATCTTGGTGCCCATGATTTTTGAGCAACAGTGATAGCCATTGAACCTGTGTTCATTGTTCCTCCATTTGTTGGTCCACCGCATTTCTTCATTGCACCACCACTCTCGTTTGGTGCTCCTTCACTCTCGTTTGCTCCCTTGGCTCTGATCTTCCTATCATGAATACTTTTATTTAAGAGGCAGAAAATAAGGAATTTTAAGAGGACAAAAGTGAGGGTTGAGATGACTAAAATTATTTTCTTACATGAAACATGAGATAAGAGGATTGAAATATTTTATGCTTACTTCACTTGGGTTTCACATATCACATGATAAGTAACAAAGAAGGAATGAACAAGTTAGATGTTTTATTAAAAATTCAAGTACAAATTTCATCTAAGTTAAAAGGAAAAATTAACATGAAAATCACTACAATTTAAGTAATGGTGTAGGTAAGATATGTTTACATTTATATTAATATGATTTTTAATTTGATTAGTGTTTGTTATCTAGTTGAAAAATATTTTAAACCATTTTTTAAACTAGTGTTTGTTTAATTTGTTTATAATAAATTTAGAAACAGATTGATGAGAAATCCTATATGAAAAATTGAGGGATGTTTTTATTAAGATCCAATATGATGGACGAAGGAATATATGTATCTCTACCATTGAGGATGTTAATATGTTTTAAGATTCACGATATGCTCATTATAAAGATTAGAATCCAACATGATCAAGCAAGATTATTTTCAAGGATTTGATACTTTAATCTAAACAATATAAAACTATCCTAGAGGGAAATATATGAAAATAAATATATTAAATTATTCTCTTGAGATCACCCTTAATAATTCTAGAGTAGTTCCTCTTAAATTGGATTTACAGTTCTTTTTGACAACTAGAGATAACATGTGAATATTTTTTTCTATAACTAGATAACAATAATAGTGAAAAATGTAAGCAAAAGTTTTTTGAATATGCAAAAAACTTTGTTAATTAGAATAAAAACCTCATAATGATATATATGAGCTTAATTATTTTGAACGCAATGAAATCTAGTGAGGAAATAATTTATCAACTTCTTAATGTGAACATAAATCTAACACCCTCCCTTAAGATAAGGTATATGGAGAAAAATGAAAAAGGGTCCCAATTAATAGGCATGATAAGGTAGGAATCTAAAAAATTAACGACGAGAAGACAAGGAGTTAGTAAATATGTTATCAACCTAATTAGAAGTGGGAGTGAACTTTAGGAAAAAAACTTTATTCTAGACTATTATTCAAATTAATTTGAAGAGGTTCGTCAATCCTAGACATTAAATAATGTCTATCTACGGGTGGTGTCCATAGGTTGTATGAAAAAGGAGAGAAAAATTTGTTGATGGTCGCTTCTACCAAATCCACACTTGCAGAAAAATAAAATCACACTTGCATAAATTAAAAGGAACATTTTGAAGAAAATTAAAAGGACACTTTCACGGAATTAAAACACACTTGTGGGAAAGGAAACACAGTTGCACAAAAGAAAAAAAAATGTACATAAAATCAAAAACACGCATTGTAGGAAAATTAAACACACTTAAGAAAAGAAAATTGCATATAAAACACCTACATGCTTACAAAATACTAAACATAAAAGAATTACATGACCCAAATTAAAAATATTAAAAAAATATAATTAAAAGATGGAAAATAAAAATCTATGTATAGGTCCATATTCCATGGAATGAGTGGCTAGCTCATTCCTCAGAAGAGGATTTTAGTCTACATTATTTACTAATTGATGGAATTGCATGTATGAATTGATTAGAAAAATGGTGACTGCATTCAATGGATTGGGAGGTTGCTTATATAATTCCATGCTTCTAACCATATTCATATTATAAGAAATACATCTTTACCAACTAAGATTTAAATATATATAAAAAGAATCAATCTCCACAAAATATGGAGAGAGATTATCTAACAATTTGACTATTTAATTAAGAATAAAAATTAATATTGATTCTTCTTTATTTTACAAATAATAAAATATTTATAGAAATATCTATTTTTAGAATGAATTAAAAAAATAGATTATAATACCAACCTTGTAATTATGCTTATCTCTACTATTTTAGTATTCATCCTCATAGCTCTAATATCCAACTTTGGTGCTATGATACTCAACTCTAAAGCAATTGAAAAGAGACCATGAAGTGATGTAAGATACTACAAAGAAAGCTAAGATAAACCACTCTAAAGCGAGTTGACCTACTCCGAAGCAAGTTGAGACACTCCGAAGTGATATAAGATATTGTGAAGAGAATTGAGACACTCTACAGTGAGATAAGATACTATGAGGTGATTTGAGAAACAACACTATGAAGTGAGATGAGATACTCCGAACCAATCAGAGACACTCCAAAGAAAGATGAGATACTGCAAAGTCAGCTAAGACACTCGAAAGAAAGCTAAGATTCTCCAAAGTGAATTGAGAGTTGAAACACTCTGAAGCTAGGTAAGATACTCCTAAGAAATGCAATTATTAAATAAAAATATCTAGAGATGATCTGTGAGATTTTGAAGATCTTACAAGGATGTTTTTAGTTGGTGTTGAACGCTCAAAATTCCTTATTCCATAATTATTGGAAAGTATGAACTACACATGAACAAATTGACATATTTTTCTGAATAGTCATTATAAATAGCTAATAGAAAGATACCAATGGATTATACAGTTGTTATTATTTGGGACACCTGGCCTTACAACCACCTTGATATGGGGCTGAGACTTATAACTTTTTATACTTTCTATAACATCAAACGCTGCCCCAATTGTTGTCAGTATGTCTACTACATCATTATTTTTCCTGGGTATGGACACAATGTTGAAAGCTTCAAAGTATTTAATGAGGTCCCATACCTGGTTTTTATATCTCGTGAGTAGGTCATTCTTTGCAGTATGTTGTCCTCTGATTTGGTTCACAATCAGCTCACTATCACCAAATATTTATAGATTCTTAATGCCTCTCCTCCTGGCCCAATGAAGTCCATGAATCAAAGCCTCATACTCAGCTGTGTTGTTTGAGAAATAAAACTGGAAGTGTAAAGTAGAATAATATCTTGTGCCTTGAGGTGAAACAAGCATAGCTCCTCCTCCTACACCTTGTCTACTTATTGAGCCATTAAAGAAAAATTCCCATACCTCATCATCATCCTTGCGGTCTGGCTTGATGACGCTAAGGAGAGGATGCTTCTCTTCATAATAGTAATAGACTCCTAGTTTAGATTCTTCCATTTCTTTGTAACGGTCAAAATCATGCCTCTTGTTCACCCATTCATCAAGGGTCCAGTCTAGAATACATCCAACCTTGGTATCAACTTCACGGGTGCTTGTATAATCCTCTTGATTAAATGCTAAACAATTTGCATTGATTGGACTCGATGTATGAGGCTCAATATGGAATTTTGCAATAGAATCAAATCTGATTGTAGCCTTAGCTCCATACCTTGTTTTGAAAAACATGTGTGACCAATCAACAGACAAATAACCTCCAATTTTAGTAGTGAACTAGTTTTACAAACATAATGCAAAGAGTGGTGGCAAGTCTATGACTGATACATCTTTCAAGATGGTCACATTGAGACATGCATGTAATGTGAGGCTCAAATATTTGATTACTCCAATCGTTATTGTTGTTGTACCATCCAATTCTACTGCAGCTTTGGAAATGACTTCATATTAAAGACCCAAGTGATCAGCTATTTTTTTTGGCATCATAGAGCTACTTGCTCTAGAATCAATCATGTAATTATGCACCAGTTTATCTCTAATGATCATTAAGATATAGAATGGTGGGGGCTTCACATTTTTACCTTATTGTCCTAAATAATTTCCTTCAGGCTGAGCTACATTGGTAAGAACCTTTTCTTGTTTATTAGGTGGTTGATTTGATGCTGACCAATTTACCGTAGCGACTTGCAATAGGTCTCTTTGTCTTGGGATAGCCAAAGATTCCCACATAGATATGTTTACATTCATTTTCTTGATCTGCTCAATGATGTTGAATGGATATGAACTATCTCTCTGCTGCCCCTTTCTCTGCATATTCCTCTCTTGCACATGGTCTATTACAGATGGCACTTATGCTGATCTAGAAGGTGGCTTGGATTGACCCTACACATTGAGAGATGCACCTCGATTGCCCATACCTTGTTGAGTGAGAAAGGGTTGTAGATCACTTGAATTATATTATTTTCCTTCTCCAATATTACTTTCGTTGGACCGTGTATTATCTAATACACTTTGAGAAGTTGCTTGGTTTATACCACAGAAATCTTCAGCCTACCAATTCACAAGTGTAGTCTCATTTGGGGGTGCCTCTTGCTAAGATTATCCCTACTACTGATTTCCTTCCTGTCCTACCTCTTGTTCTACACAAATTGTTGTCACCATTAGATCTTGATTCAAAGCACCATTAAAACACATTGAATGGTTATGAGGTTGATTTCAAGGGAAACATGAGTCATATTCCCAAGCCATGTTATTTTTCTCTGGTACCAAAGCTCTAGATGTGGATTTAGTATTAGGATTATGATGATGGAATGCTCTATCACCAGGAGGCTTAACCTGGTTCTGATTTATTTTTTGAATGGGTGACCTGTTAGGATAATATGGGGATCTATTAGATTGAGTTTGAGGCTGATATGATCTAAAATTTTGAGCTTGTTGTCTCTTAAGATTCACCAACTCATTACAAAAATTTTACAGTTGCTTCATGACTTCTTAGAGCTCATTTGAGTTACTGGATTATGAAGTAGAAGCTTCATTTGAATTTTGATTTCTTGGAGTGGGAATGTTGGCTAATGTGGGTGCTTGACTAGTGCTTGGAACTCCTAATTCCTGATATAGAGGCATAGGTGACCTAAGTGCAAGTTTATCAGCTTGAATGAGACAACTCTCAGCTCTAATAGCAATGTTATAGGATGCAGGTAAAGTTATATCTCACATGGATTGAATCATCATGGAAACATCATAATTTAAAGCTTTAAGAAAGTATAGGAAAACACCTTCAACTATTGATCTCACGGCTAATGGCTTCCTATCCCATGTCCTTTGAAATAAGTTAACTGTTCATTGGGAGCCCTCTTAATTGTTGTCAATTGTTCCAATAAGGACATGTTATCGCCCTTTTCTCCAAATTGATTGTGAAGATCTATGCACAAATTGTCCCAATTCTATATAGAGCCTACTGTTAGACTCCTAAACCATTGTAAAGCTTTATCCTTAAATGAAGATGCCAATAATTTAACAAAAATGTCCATAAGGATTTGGCTTTGCCATCCTGGTTGGTCTGAGAACTTAATTGTGTGAATGAAAGTTCTTCAAGGTGGAGGTGTTGATAAAGTTCTATTTGGTGGATATGGAGACCTATTAGCTCTTCTTCCCCTTCTCCCTCTGTTTGGGGACAAGTGCAGATAGAAAAACAATCCTTCTTCTCTAGTTCTTGATCTAGTTTGAATTCTTCCCATGAATCTGCCAAGCCTGGGATGCTGAAACCAGTGGACTCTACCTCTTTTGGAGTTTCTAGATGTGCAATTTCAAAGCTCGTTACAAGATGAAAACTTACAACAAGTGCACATGAAAATTGTTGTAATAAAAATGGATACCTCTTCTCTCAACGGGCGTGCCAAAACTGTTAGTGCAAAATCATAGTGCCCATGAACGTATGCAACATAATGGGTGGAGGCTCTCAATGTGATTGCATAACACGAAGATTTTTGCAAAGCGTGGGACTTTACAATAGGGAAAGCTTTCCAAATGAAGGTCAATTCTTATACCTCTGTTTAGGTGCACACATAAAATTTTCAGAGGATCTATTATAAAATCTATTCTAACTTTCCGAGGAGACAGGGTTAAGAAGATGTAAGAAATTAAACCTAAACTAAGAGAGGTGATGCGCCAAAGCAATGTTGAACAACAAAAATTTTCTATTAAACACATACCATTGAAATGTAATACAACCACCATGCATAGATAACCAATAAAGCAATGCAAGATCAAATAAAGGCAATGAACACAAGAGAGGGTTGGAATAATATGCAAACATGTATTATTGCTTCACAAATTGATATAGAACATTACAATGCCCAAGAGGTAAAAGAATTGCATTACAGTCTTAATGGAAGGTTCGAACTCCATGAATTCACCTACAGAGCAGAGAAGAAGGGAAGGTACAAAAAAAAAAAATTCCAAACCTTTACAATGAGCCAAGCTCTTACCTTTATAGATGAAATGAAGAGAGAAAAGGAGAACGAGGCGAGAAATCTGATTTTGAAGCTCAGCCAAAATCCATTAATGCCCCTGTAAATCCTCCTACAATCTATCAAGTTTGGATATCCATATCTGTTTGGCATGTTGAAGAAAGAAGAATGGTGGAAGAAATCAAATCTAATCTAGTTGAAGTGATCAGATCAAGTAATAATGGCATGAAATACGTTTTCTAGATTCCTACCCACCAAATATTGCTAAAAATAATATTTTATGCTTCCATGGTGTAGGGGAGGTCGAGATCATTCCAATGGTACATTTTTTTTTGAATTTAGAGCATTGGATCAAAATTTATGCCCATTTGAAATTTTGCATTGAAAATTCACAAAAATCAAAAAGCCTCCCATAGCCCTGTAGGCTCGAATATTTACTTTTTCTAAAACAAACACCGCGGGCCCAAAATTTCACTTTGCACTATAAAACCCCGCAGGCCCAACATTACAAACTATGCCACTTGCAAAAAAAATCACAAAATTATAAAAACCTCCCATAGCCCCACAACTTTGTAACTTTCATTTTTGGCGAAAAGTCTTCGCTAGGCCCACCGGCGGGAAAACATAAATTGCACCGTTTTGTGCAAAAGAGGAAAAAGTGTAAAAATTCTCCGCATCCCTGTGCCCCTGAAACTTCACTTTTGGTGAAGAGAGCCTTCAAGATTGAAATCTTACTTTAGCAGAAATACCTTCGCGGCTCCGTAACTTCATGAATTTGTACTTGGAAAAAAAACCTCTGTGGGCTCGCAGGCCTGCACTAAAAAGCTGCACCATTTTGTGAAAAGTTGCAAATGTTCCAAAATGCCCATTAGACCCGCCAGGCCAAATTTACACTTGAGAAAAATTTCCTCCATGGCCTCACATATTCACTTAGCAAAAGAAATCATCCCTGGGTTTCCAGACCGACAATTTTAACTTGTGCCTTTTGTGAAAAGTACAAAATTCCAACATATCTCCTGCCGACCCACAACCACAATTTTCCCCTTTGGTGAAAAGTCTTCCCCAAGCCTGCAGCTCCGCATTTGGCAAAAAATCCTTCCCAGGCCCACTGTCACGTAACTTGTGAAATATGAAGAGTTAGAAGGAATTCTTTACATTTTCGAAAAGGGGGAGAAATCTCCTATCTGTTGAAGATGTTTTTAGGAAACCTTGAGTGCTTAAAATATATAAAAATCAGATTGAAGCACAAAAGGGGGGAAAAGGGGTTAGTTGACTAAAAAATAACAGTGAGCTTATTTTAGACAAGAATTTGCTGACTCATAGGGGGGAATCTGCCTACTAGATGAGATGATCCATGGCCTTGAAGCATCCATTGGGCATAGAGTCTACCTATTAATTTAAAATATGGTCTAGAACTGCCTTCAGCTACATGCACTCTTATCTTTGCAAGAAAATATTGGATGCAAGATTTGTGAGAGTAGAGAGTTGACTGAAACATAGAAACTTCTCCCTCATTTTATTTTCTGCAAACTTGGTCTGTTGGAGTGCAATGAAAACATTCAGATCTATTCCAATATGGATACTGTACAAATTTAATTTCTTGTGGCCATAAGTCTCTTCCATGAGTGAGATGAAGTGTATACAATCATACACTAGAATCAATAGAGCATGTGCACCAGCACTTAGGGAAATTGAACCTAAACTATAACAAGACAATGTGCATACACACTTGGAGAAATTGAAAACCTAGGCTAATATTTACAAGGGTGACAAATTCTCATTTTAGTAGTAGTGTTTGAGGTAGATCCCATTGACTGGAATCTACAATTATTCACCATCCAACTTAGCTAGCCGGAAGGCATTTCTACCTTTGCATTCAGTGATCATGTATAGACCACTCCATATGACATCAAACTTGGAATGCTTACCTAGATTTACATAGTTAGCATCCAACCTTAGTACCAAGCCTCCAAATTGGAATGTCCTATATTTAACTTTCTTGTCAAAGCTCTTCTGATCAATGCTTAATCTTTCTCCATGATCTGCATTGCATGTTCTCTTACTTCTTCTATTCCCATTAGCTTTGCATACCTAATTTCCGTAGGCTCAAACTAGGCTAGTTCCAACTGCTTCATGAGCTCCAAACTGGGAAGCTCCAATGATATGGGCAACACTGCCTCTTTTCCGTATACAAGATTGTATGGAGTGCTTCCTGTAGACCTTTTGGATGTGATCCTATCATCCCATAAAGATGATTTGTGCTTTTTGTGCCAAGTATTTTTATTATCATCAAGGGTCATTCTGATGATTCTTAGTAAGTTTTTGTTTGTGGACTCTACTTAGCCATTACCATGAGGGTAATAGTTTGATGAAGTGCTGAGGCATATACTATTCTTGATAGCCCATTTGGTGATCCTTGTACCTATAAATGCCAATGTATTATGTGATATGATAGTGGTAGGGACTCCAACGTAGTTACTATCCCTTCATAGAAATCCAAGATATTGGATTCATTTTCCTCCTTGAGTGCCACTGCTTCAGTCCACTTGGTGAAATAGTTTGTTGATTTAAGTTTCCACTTGTGGCCTTAAAATGAATGTGGCTTACTCACTCTTATGAAGTATAATCCCCATTACATGAATGTTTGATCTACTAAAATTGGACGAAGAGGCAAGGGTACTAACCTTTCTTAGCCTGTGAAGAATATGCACTTCTTACATTTCTTGATCCATGAGTAGCCATCACTAAACACCGCAAGCCAATAGTAACCAACCTTCATGATTTTGAGAGCTGTTACTCAAGGACCAAAGTGGCCTCCTACTTCTCCATCACGGAACCCATGCAACACCCTCTCAATTTGGCATGTCCCAATGCACCTCAATCGAACACTATTGATGTCTTTCTTGAACAAAACACCAGCAATAATCACATATGGAATGGATTGTAATCTAAATTATCTCCTCTTTGTTTTGCTCATTTCTTGACAGCATAAACTTGTTTGGAGACAATGCACCAAGTCATGGGTCTAGCATGGAATGGGTGTACCATTAGATAGCTATTCTTGATCTTTTTACAGTAGCAGGACAAACTCTTCTTCTCCTTTTCAATCATCATGTTGTCTGGAAGTGAGCTACTCACACAACCCTTTTCCATGAACCAACTTAGTCACCTTGATTTCAATATCATATTCCATTACACGGGTGATCCAGCCTAATCTCTTCTCACTTAATTACTTGTTCAGGAGAAAGTCCTTGACACCAACATGAGACACTATTAGTTGAGTCTTGTTGTTCAAGACCAAGTGTTTGAACTTCTTCAAAATCCTAATGAAAACAAGGACGTGCTTTTTCAGTAAAAAATACCTTACTTCATAATATTCCAGGGTCTGACTGAAGAATGTTATGGGCTGTTATGATCCTTCCCTATTCAATTGTACTAAGATAGCTGAGATTGTGTTTTATCCCCCAAAAGCATGCAACACAAAGTCCTTTACAAAGTCTGGGTTCATAAGAGTTGGAGCTTGTGATATTTCCTACTTGATGGCTTCAAAAATCTCTTTTCCTTCTTCCATCTATTTGAATGCAAAACTCTACTTCAAAATCATTATCAAAGAGTTCAAAAGAGTGGTGAAATTAGGCACAAATCTATGGAATTTTTTTATCCTTCCCAAGAAGCTTTGGAGATACTTCTTTTGGTGTGGCAATGGAAGTGTTCGGATGGCTTCAACTCTTTCAAAATCAATTGTTAACCCTTATCTTGAGACAATGTGGATAAAAAAATTTCCCTCGTGTGCCAAGAATACACACTTCTTTGGATTCAATGACACTATGAACCTTCTACAGCTCTAAAATACCTACCTGAGGTGGAAGAGATGGTCTGAAAAATTCTTTGAGAAGATGGTGATATCCTCTAGATAGACCAAAACTACCTTGTTGATTAATCCTTTGAATGCCATGTCCATAGATCGCTGAAATTTTGCTATGGCATTTGGCAGTGCAAATGGTATCTTCTTATAAGCATATGTACCCCATTTGGTGGTAAAGGCTAACTTGAACTGATCTTCTTCTTTTACCATTATCTGATTATATCCTGAGTATCCATCTAAAAATGAAAACCTCACAGAACCAGCTACAACTTGCAAGATTTTCTCCATCGATGGAAGTGGGTAGTGATCTTTGAGTGATGCTATGTTTAGATCATGGAAGTCTACACACAATTTGATTTCTCCATTTTGTTTCCTCACACGCACTAAGTTCATAACCTAACTTGAATGCTTGATAGGGAAGATGATGCTGGCCTCAATTATCTTATTCAACTCTTTTCTCATGAGTGGTTCAATGTCAGGGTTTACTAACCTTTGCTTGTGTTTTAAAGGCTTGGATTTAGGTTTTAATTCAATTGTATGCCTAGCTAATATTAGGTTAAAACCTCTTAAATCCTTATAAGTCCACGCAAAAAAATTTAGGAATTATTGAAAAAGTTGAGAAAATTTAGCTTTCTCTTATGGAGTACTTACTTTGTCAATTTGAAATGTCTTGGCTTCCTCTACTGAAATGAGTTATGAGTGTTCATCCTTTACCTAAATGTCTTCTTTCTCCTTCTATAACTGATCATTTTGGTCGAAGATTGACTCCAAGGTTACAAGACCTTTTAGTAATTTTTTAGTTATTAGGTGCACCACTTGGTCGCCATACTGTTGTTCCAATTTTTCTTCGTTTATGGAGGAGAACTCAAATTCTTCTTGTAGAAAATTGACAATTTTCTGATCATTCTCAAAAACTTGCCAGTTTGTGTTATTATATTGGAAAGTTGGCCTTACAACCACCTTGATATGGGGTTGAGACTTATCACTTTCTATACTTTCTGTAACATCAAACGTTTCCCCAATTTTTGCCAGTCTATCTGCTGCATTATTCTTTTTCCTGTGTATGGACACAATGTTGAAAGCTTCAAAGTCCTCAATGAGGTCCCATACCTAGTTTTTATATCTCATAAGTAGGTCATTCTTTGCATCATATTGTCCTTTGACTTAGTTCATAATCAGCTCACTATCACCAAATATTTATAGATTCTTAATGCCTCTCCTCCTGGCCCCATGAATTCCATGAATCAAAGCCTCATACTTAGTTGTGTTGTTTGAGAAAGAAATCTGGAAACAAAAATATGAGTAATATTTTGTTCCTTGAGGTAAAAAAAGCATATCTCCTCCTCCTTCACCTTGTCTACTTCTTGAGCCATCAAAGAATAATTTTAATAACTCATTATCATCCTTGTGGTCTGGCTTGATGACGATAGGGAGAGGATGATTCTCTTCATGAAAGAAATAGACTCCTAATTTAGATTCTTCCATTTATTTGTAAGGGTAAAAATCTTTCCTCTTGTTCACCCATTCATCAATGGTCAACTCTGGAATACATCCAACCTCGGTATCAGCTTCATGGGTGCTTGGATAATCCTCTTGATCAAATGATGGAACAATTTGCATTGATTGGACTTGGTGTATGATGCTTAATATAGAAATTTGCAATAGACTTAGATCTGATTATAGCCTTAGCTTCATACCTTGTTTTGAATAACATGTGTCAAAAATTAGTAGAAAAATAACCTACAATTTTAGAAGTTAAGTCTTTTAACAAACATAATGCAAATAGTGGTGGCAAGTATATGACTGATACATCTTACAAGATGGTCACATTGGGACATGCATGTAATGTGAGGCTAAAATATTTGATTACTCCAACCATTGTTACTACTATACTATCCAATTGTATCACACCTTTGGAAATGAATTCATATTGAATACCTAGCTCATCAGATATTTCTTTTGGCATCATAGAGCTACTTGCTCCAGAATCAATCATGCAATTATGCACCAATTTATCTCCAATGGTCAAAGAGATATAGAATGGTGGGGGTTTCAAATTTTTACCTTGTTTTCCTCCATGATTTCCTTTGGGTCAAGATGCATTGGTAAGAACCTTTTCTTGTTGATTAGGTGGCTTATTTAATGCTGACCAATTTTCCATAGCAGTTTGCAATAGGTCTCTTTGTCCTGAGATAGATAATGATTCCCACATTGATATTTTTACATTCATTTTCTTCATCTACTCAATGATGTTGAATGTAAATGAACTATATATATCCTACCCCTTGCTCTGCACATTATTCTCTTGCACATGGGCTATTGCAGTTGGCACTTGATCTGGTCTAGAAGGCGGCTTGGATTGCACCTGCACATTAGGAGTTACACCTTGATTGTCCATACCTTGTTGAGTAATAAAGGGTTATAGATCACTTGAATTGGATGATTTTCCTTCTCCAATATTCCTTTTCTTTGACCATGTATTATCTATAAAACTTTTACAAGGTGCTTGGTTTATATAATAGGAATCTTCAGCCTGCCAATTCAAAAGTGTAGTCTCATTTAGAGGTTCCTCTTGTTGAGATGCTCTCTACTGTTGATTTCCTTCTTGGCCTTCCTCTTGTTCTACACCAGTTGTTGTCACCATCATAACTGATTCAAAGCACCACTAAACCACATTGATTAGTTATGAGGTTGATTACGTGGGAAACACTAGTCATATTCCTGAGCTATGTTATTTTGTATTGGTACCAAAGCTCTAGATGTGGATACAACATTAGGATTATGAGGCTGGAATGGTCTATTAACAGGAGGCCTGACCTAGTTCTAATTTATGTTTTGAATGGGTGTCTTGTTAGGCTTATATGGGGGTCTATTGGGTTAGGTTTGAGGATGATATGATCTAAAATTTTGAGCTTGCTGCCTCTTAAGTCTCACCAACTCATTACCCAAATTTTGTAGTTTTTTCATGAATTTTTTAAGCTCAATTGAGGTACTGGAAGATGAAGTAGAAGCTTCACTTGAATTTTGATTTCTTGGAGCGAGAATGGGAGCTAATGTGGGTGCTTGACTAGTGCTTAGAACTCCTAGTTCTGAATATAGAGGCATAGGTGGCCTAGGTGCAAGTTTACCAGATTGAATGAGACAATTCTCATCTGTAATAGCAATGTTATAGGATGCAGCTAAAGTAATAGCTCCCATTGATTGAATCATCATGGAAATATCATAATTTAAATCTTTAAGAAAGTATGAGAAAGCACCTTCAACTATTGGTCTCATGGCCAATGGAATACTATCCCACGTCCTCTGGAATATGAAGTTGAAATCAATCAATTGTTCATTGGGAGCCTTATTAATTGTTGTCAATTTTTCCAATAAGGACATGTTATCTACCTTTTCTCCAAATTGATTGTGAAGAACTGTGCACAGATATTCCCAATTCAGTATAGAGCCTGTTGTTAGACTCCTGAACCATTGCAAAGCTTTAATCTTAAATGAAGATGCCAAAAATTTAACAACAATGTAATTTTCTATAATTTAATGAATTGCATAGGCATTTGCAATATCTTGGATTTGTTTAATCGGAGATGTTTGGTTCTCTCCAGTGAAATATGGAATGTTTTTATATGCTGCACCTGGGACTGGATTTTTTGCATTGAGAGAAAGTGAGTTTCTGCCAATGAAATTTACATAAGGATTTGGTTGTGCTTGTAGATACATAAAATCCACTTATGCAACCTTTAATGCTAAGATTGCACTAATTATCCTCTTTCTTTTCATTTCTGTAATAATTAGCACATTTCCGCTAATTAGCTAACATTCCTCTTCATATTCATTAATTAATGACCTTTCATTAATTAATTAGCCTTCTTATCATTAAAGATGTAAATTAATGACCTTTCCTTAATTAATATCCACTTCTACTTGTGTTAATTAATTATTATTAATTAATTACACTTGTAACTCTAAATCAATAAATTACCATTTACTAGATCATATTCCTCTTTTACATCCTACAAATCATACTAATTTTCCTCTAATTAGCTTCTATAAGCTTACATATACCTATTAATTAATCACCTTTGATTAATTAAAACATCCCCCAACTCCCTTGACTTACTAATGAAAAATTAAACTCTTCTAAATCAAGATTACCTTTTATAAAGTAACCTTATCCATTCCTAATCTTGTTTTACCTTTATCCCACGTTCGTCAATTTGTTAGCCTTGCCTCTTTAAGAAAGATATATAGAGAACCTCCCTTCTTACCTTTCTTCTTGCACCATTCTTCGAATAGTGAAAGACTATAAGCATTTTGATCTTGAGCCATTCTCCACTGTTGGAAATAGCTTCTCCATCTAGCATCCTTTCACACAAAATTGAGTAATATGGGAACATCCAAAATTTCCTTGTAGCCATTCTTTGTTAGATTCCATTTTCAATCCTTGAGATCAAGAAATAATCTACTTTGATTGCTTATGTTCTTCATAGGATTCGAGTTCCCCCCACTCTTCTTCTAATTCTAATCCAAACATTTCCTCTTCTTTTGAGGACTCTAATCCAAATATTTCCTCTGACTCTTCTGATGATTCAGATCTAAACTACCATTCAGATCCAAACTACTATTTGGATTCATCTAATTCGACTCTTAAGTCATGTAATGTGACTCTTATGCCATGGTTCTTCCTATCTTCACAGGACCCTCTTCATCATACATTTAATATGACTCCTACATCACGTTCCTCCCTTTCTTCACTGGACCCCTTCTATCATCCACCTCAACAATGTTTTCTTCCTTTAAAGATACGTGCGACTCCAAATCCCTCCAATCAAACATCTAAATTATTGAATTGTCATCCTTTCTTTCTTTGCCGGACCCTTAGTAATATTCATCTAATGCGATTCTTGAATCATAGTCCTCCCCTTATTTGCAGGACCTTGTTCATCAATCACCCCTAATAATTCTTCCTTCTTTAAAGATTCATGTGACTCAAATTCATTCGAGTAAAATGTCTTAATCGACCCATGGTTCGCAATCTAGAGACTTTGGACTTAATCCTACTAGTTTACAGATGACATACCATATTATAGGTAGGTCCACACCACCTTCTTCTACTCTTGAGATATCTATCTACACATCTTCTTCATCCCACACATCATCTTCTTCTATCAATCTTCATCAAACATCTTCTACATCTTCTACACCAAGTGAACCTCTTTCTTCCAATCAACCCCTGTTGACTGATCAACAACTCATACCGATTGACCTGTTTTATAATTAAGAAAAAATTAGTGCATTTATAGGGGCACATGAAGATATTCCTTTAGAAGATTACGAGCAAGGATTTTCTTTAGACTTTGATGCATCTACATATTGTGAGGAAAAGGTCAATTCCTTTTATCAATAAAAGGAGGAAGAGCCTCAAATCATGCAACTTTATCCTCCACTTATTCTTCCATCTTAACATTCTTCATTATTTGATGAAACTCATTGGTTTTGCATTGATCCATGGCATATCTTCACATCACCTAATCACTCTTTTTCTATCATAATTCCTCAATCACAATCTCTTATGGGGTCAATGCCAAGTATCCCTTCATCTTCGTCTAGGTGTGGGTCACCTTTTATTAGTCCTCCCTTTTGTATTTGTGGGACATTTTCGAGTATTCCACTATCTTCTATTCTTGGGACACGTCTAACTAGCCCCTTGTCTTCTATGTATGGATCACCCCCAAGTAGTCCATCATCTTCTATTCTTGGGCCAAATCCCAGTAGTCCATCATCTTACATCTATGGGTAACGTCCTAGTAGCCCTTCTTCTCCTATTCTTAGGCCACATCCTAGTATCCCTTCATCTTCTATCTATGCGTCACATCCTAATAGCCATACTTCTTCTATTCTTAGGCCACATCCTAGTAGCCCTTCATCCTCTATCTATGGCTCACCTCCAAGTAGCCCATCTTCTTTAATCCTTGGACTGTATCCCTTTGATCCATCACATTATTATTCTACCAAAGATTGTTTCAAGCCCACTGCCATTCCTCTCATCAATTATAAACATCCACGTTCTTCTCTCACTTCTCTGGATAAGACAAGTCAAACATTAGCTTATAAGAAATCTAGACAGGTTCTTTATCAAGCCAAGATACAAAATATGAAGAGATCCAAAGCTACCAACACCACTAATGATCATAAAATCAAAAATAAAATGTGATTCAATAATGCACACCAATTTACCCATCAAGTCTGGCACAAACCGCAGAAACCTATGGATAGGGAACTCAAACTCCCGCATACGAAACCCATGTTTCAAAAAAAATTACACTCATTTGTTGAGTGTGAACTCACCATGATCATTGAGATCGGGGGTCATATCACTCTTGATAAAAAAACAGGCTTAGTATTCCTTATCAAGGAAGTGACACACATCATTGTTGGATCCTATTACACAGATTGAAATTATTGGTCCTAACTTTCAAAATATCAAAAAAAATCATAAAACAATTCAAAAATATAAAAAAATGTGAAAACATTAAAACGTTACAAAAATAAAATCAAAGGTACAAAGATCAAACATCGTAATCAGGTATTGCGTACACATGGATGTTCTCTCAGCCCTTTCTTTAATATTCCTCTACAAGCCATTCATAATTTTCATCCCTTCAATGATATTTTGGTTAGCTTATTTTAGACACATTTTGTGACATTTATATCTATGGTATCCATTTGACGTTGGTCTTTCATAACCTTTGTAAATTAAAGAACAACTGACCACTTAGAGATCTTATCACAATTCTCATCTAATAAACTTGTAGTGAAGAAATTTTGGGCATATTTGTTGACACTATACAATGTCATTATCACGATCAATTCCACATCCTTCCATCAAGCCATCAATTGTTCTTAACCACTTGTTAAACAAGAGAGTAGAAATAAGTTTTCAGAAAATAAAAGAATCGAAATCAATTAATCAAAAAGCAAAATCTAAAAGCAAAAGAAAATTGCTATATAAATCTCTCTTGGGGTATTTCCAATAATCTCTATCAGGGATATGGATGCATGACTGGTAGTATAGTAATGTTGTTATTACAATCAAATGCATCTCCATTGGGGCTATGTACACTTGACTGGTAGCGGAGTAATGTACAACTCTCCTTCTACAATCCATTCATAGATCACCTTTCAAACTAAATCATTCCTAAACATTTACTAGTGGCTTCACTTACTGTCTATCAAATATTTCCTTCAAGAGGTAATTCATTTCCACATGCACACATAGGATATTGATGAGTAAAACATGATTGGTATGTTATCAAGTGTTACTTTTTGGACCTTGTTAAAACTCTTTCTTTAACGCATGTCTCGTCTCACTATTTGTGCATTGGGCTAATCACTTTTTCATCGAACACCTTCTAAATCTTTTTATAACATCTTCGGTTATTCAAAAATATTTTAGAAAATCCATGTGTATAGAATGGCATTTTTTTCGATGCTTGTGGACACCTTTGCCCCCCTTTAATAAATCAATCACCCAGTTCCTTTCTATCAACAGTTTCTTCACCATCTTATTTAGGGGCATCCTTGTTCCCTTATGATTGAACCTATTTTATATATTGGCCTTTATCCCCCTTCTATCTGTGAAGATTGTTTCTTTGAATACTCCTACCTAACTGCTGGGGCATATCACATATTCACTTTCTCATCTGTGTGGCATTCTTCCCTTGTACATCCCATCTATTGCTAGGGGGAATCCATGCTTCTTTGTCTTCCTGTACATAGCTTCATAAAACTTATAGAAAATTAAAAAAATTCAAATATGTTTCAAGAAAAATAAAAAATAGTATAAATCATCCTACAAAACATAGCTCTTTGGTTCTTGCCTGAGCTTGTATGTGACTTGTGGATCATCTTGATCTACCTCCATCAAAAAATATGGATTTTCTTACTATGTCTGTACTCTAGGGCACAATGAGTTGCTTGGTATTATTTCATAGTGCACGATTATTTTTCATAGGACCCAAGTTTCCTCCGTTATAGCCCTTACATGTATCCTTTCTTGAGGCATCATCTTTTAACCCTTGTCTTTAGTTTGCACAGGTCAGAATGAAAGCTTGATAACAAAAACATTGTAATATATTTCTCTGTTAGGTTATTTTTATCACCGAATCACAGCACCCCTATTGTTTTTACACGTGCATATACTTGAACTCACGGTGTGATTGGATAACATGGGTACTATCTCCAAGTTTTGGGACTTGCTACTTGAGATAGACCTCTAGAGAAAGCTGGTTCTTGCTCCTAACTACCTACCACAATCTAATCTAATGCAGGGGAAAGTAACTATTCTAATTTAAATTTCCAAGGGACTAGGGAGAGAGAATGCATAAAATGAAAGCCTACACTGAAGTGGTGATACACCAGAAAAGGAGGGTGTGAAAGTAGTCTTCAAATGCGTGAGATACAGAAGCGAAATGCACACCAGAAGGGGTGATGACAGTTCTCCATAACCTAGCAAAATACATACACAAAGATATCTCAAACATACACAATGATAATGGATCCCTACAAGAACATAATAATATACAAAATATTCTTGTAATCAAGGTTGAAAGGGTGAGAAGAATGCAAGAAAACACAGCAGGGGAAGATTCATCCACAAACTTATATTTTATTGCTTTCTGATATACAAAGTTCAATCGGTTACAGGAAAAGGGCCTGGATCACCATGCAAGGAGTCCGAAACAAGGGCCTACAACACATCAGCTTCACAAATAAATTTTGGCAAAGCTTTGCTACAAAACTACCCCCCTCTTATAATGAGCCCAACACTCCAATTTATAGAAAAATTGAGAAGAGAGAGAGAAGGAAAAAATGGAAATCTCAAAATATGGCCTTCAACCACTTGCAAGAGGCAGTAAATGGAGTAAAATGATTTTATATTACTTGCAAAAGGCTCCCCATACTGTCCCAAGTGCTGCAGCAAAGAAAGAATGGTGACCATGCCCCATAATTGCACTCCCAACTACCAAATAAAACACTGTTATGAACCCAGACACGTTTTATAAAACATCTCCACCTATTTCTCATCAAATATATATTTTATTGATTTCTATGCATTGGGCTCGGAGCCATGATTCCAACGGTACTAATTTTGTGTGATTTCGTTAAGAAACGCAGAAGTTATGGCGTTTTAAGTGCGGGAAACGATTTTGGGTCTGGCAAGTGTTTTCTATCATTTGACGAGAATGAGCATTAACTGAATGGAGCTGAATATGTTTCTTTTAATTAAATATTTTGCGTAGAGGATGTCATGCTTATTGCAGAAAGTCCAATTTTGTGAAAATTGGAGCTCAGAGTCAAAAGTTATGGCCGTTTGAAGTTCAAGGGTCAAACGTTGACTTTTCTTCTTTGCTGCGGCTATTTCGGCAAAATCACGCCCCACACGTACTTTTGTCTTGGCTGTCCTGAATGAATTCTCCCGCATCGGCTGATTTGGACTTCCTTGTCCCTACTTACAGCTTTTTTGCCTTTTCACGTCCCGCGCGTACTTTTGTCCCGGCTGTCCCAGATGAAAATCTCCGAACTGCCTGAAATGGACCGTCTTTTGGAAAATCGGCCGATTCACGTCCCACGCATACTTTTGTCCCAGCTGTCCCAAACCACACCAAACAAAAAAAAACTTGACGATTTTTGTTACTTTCGGCCGCTTCGGCTCTTCACGTCCCCCGCATACTTTTGTCCCAACTATCCCGCGGACTGCCTGGGACAAAAATGTCTGACTTAGATGATTTTCTTTGTATTTCGGCCCCAAACTTGGTACGACGAACCTCGGTATGACCCACACTGGTACGATCCACACGTTTCAGACTCGAAATGCTTTAAAACAATCTTGCAACCTTTTTTTTTGTATTTTTTCCATTTTTTCTAACTCATTGGGAGTTTTGCTTGGATGAGAGAGTTAGAGAGAAACCAAGGTGGGCCCCAAAAACATGTTTTCGGGCCTTGAGTCAATCTACTTGCTTGGGAATGAAGAATTTGATGCATGTTATCAAAATTACCTTGAGGGGTGAATTTTGGATAACAGTTATCTTGTTTACTTTCTTGTATTACATTTCATTATGTATATTACAGGGAGTTAGACATCTTTTACTTTCTCGTATTACATTGCATTGCATTATGTATGTTGCAGGGAGTTAGGCATCTTGTTTACTTTCTAATATTGCATTACATTATGTATGTTGCAAGGAGTTAGACATCTTTTTTACTTTCTCGTATTTCATTACATTATGTATGTTGTAGGGATTTAGACATCTTTTACTTTCTCGTATTGCATTACATTATGTATGTTGTAAGGAGTTAGACATCTTGTTTACTTTCTCGTATTACATTGCATTATGTATGTTGCAGGGAGCTAGACATATTTTACTTTATCGTATTGCATTGCATTATGTATGTTGTAGGGAGCTAGACATATTTTACTTTCTTGTATTGCATTGCATTATGTATGTTGTAGGGAGTTAGGCATCTTGTTTACTTTCTCGTATTGCATTACATTTTTATATGTTGCATGGATTTTGTGTTTTACGCTATGGACATTTTTTCGTATATGGATTTTCATGTCATGCTACACTTCTGTTAATTTTTTTTAATAAAGACCGATGACAATGATCATCAGCAAAATTATGAAATAAATTTCATTTTTACATTAGAAAGATGATAGCTATATCTATCTCTTTTCATCTTCATTTTTCTTCCATATCACTCACCTTCTATCAACACTTTTCTTCAAAAGAAACTTGGGGCAATAGGGATCAATTCTTCTACTTCTTCTATTTTGTTCTTTCATCTTTTTGATCGACAATCTCCCTCTTTCATCACCCCA
Source organism: Taxus chinensis (assembly GCA_019776745.2). NCBI lineage: Eukaryota > Viridiplantae > Streptophyta > Pinopsida > Cupressales > Taxaceae > Taxus > Taxus chinensis. Next base: position 617,284,686 of record CM034153.1, on the reverse strand, counting down.
TTGACAATCAAGGGGGTACCCTTCATTCTATTAATTTTTTCTTATATTTCTTCAAAAAAATTATTTGTTGGTACTTTTGAAGGTGAATCATAGCACCCCTGAGTGTCTGTAACTCGATGGGTTGAGACTCTCGGTGCGATTGCATAACATGGAGCTTTTCCCAAGTGTGGGACCTTGTGAATCAGGAAATCTCTCCAGATGAAGGCCAGTTCCTATTCCTCTGTTCAGATGCACACAAAAAAAATGTAGAGGGTTTACTCAAAAACCTAATCTAACTTGCCAAGGAGACAGAGTAGGAAGATGCATAAAAAATAAACCTAAACTAACAAAGGTGATGCACCGAGGAATGAAGAACACCTGTCTTGCCAATATACACAAACCATTAAAATGTAATGCAAGATCATGCACAAATAACCAGATTCACAGTGAAAGATCGAGGGGATGCAAATGAAAATAGAGAGGGTTGATAATCATCCATAGACATGCATTATTTGCTCCAAATATTGATACAATACACTACAAAATGCCAAGAGGCAAAGTTGCATTACAGTTTTAAATGGGAGGTTTGAACTCCACAAATTCACCTGCCAAAGAGAAGAAGGGATGGGCAAAACAAAAATGTCCACCCTTTAGAAAGAATCTGCTCCTTACAATTTATAAGAAGAATGAGAGAGGGAAGAGAGAGGAATTCCAAATCTACCCCAACCACCTCTAGGTTGCATTTAATTCATCTCATTATGGTGGTAGGTGAGAACCCTAGCAAACCAAAAAATTGGTGAACTATATTTTTAATTTTTAAGAATTTGTTCTCACCCAATTAAAGAGGACCTCGTAATCTTTCCGAAAAGTCCAACCTTGCATGAGTCTGAGCTCCCTGTGAAAAGTTATGGCCATCTGAATATCTAGGTCAGGGTTTTCTTCTTGTCAGCGATTGAAATGTTGCATCTTTTGAAGGTGCACCTTGGCGCATCCATTTGTGTTTTGTCATACTCTTAAGTGCACCAGGGTGCATCCAAGTTCATGTCAACACTCTTTGACGTGTGCCTTCTACCTGTGCCTTGGCGCGAACTTTTTTGTGTCAACACTTTTCTACATACGCCAGGGCGCATCCATGTTCATGTTGACACTCTTTGACGTGTGCCTTCTACCGGCGCCTTGGCGCGAAATTTTTCATGTCGATACTTTTCTACCTACGCCAGTGCGCATCCATGTTCATGTCGACACTCTTTGATGTGCGCCTTCTACCTGCGCCTTGGCATGAAATTTTTCATGTCAACACTTTTCTACCTGTGCCAGGGCGCAAATTTCTTCATGTTGACACCTTATGTCGTGCGCCCTTTACCTGCGCCAAGGCGCAAATTTCTTCATGTCGACACCTTATGTCATACAGCCTTTACCTACTTTTTTTCCCATATCTACCCGAGGGGGAAGATATATACAACAGGTACTTGTCTACTATCTTTGAAGTGGCATCACTTATGCCACCCCAAAGAGGGGTAAATGTAGACACATAAAATCCACTTACGCAACCTTTAATGCTAAGATTGCACTAATTATCCTCTTTCTCATCATTTCGTAATAATTAACACTTTTTCTCTAATTAGCTAACATTCCTCTTCATATTGATTAATTAATGACATTTCATTAATTAATTAGCCTTCTAACATTAAAGATGTCAATTAATGACCTTTCGTTAATTAATATCCACTGCTACTAGGGTTAATTAATTATTATTAGTTAATTACACTCCCAACTTTAAATCAATAAATTACCATTTATTGGATCAAACTCCTCTTTTACATCCAACAAATCATACTAATTTTCCTCTAATTATCTTCTATAAGCTTACATCTACCTAGTAATTAATCACCTTTGATTATTTAAAACATTGCCCAACTCCCATGACTTACTAATGACAAATTAAACTCTTCTAAATAAAGATTACCTTTTATAAAGCAACCTTATCCATTCCTAATCTTGTTTTACCTTTATCCCACATTCATCAATTTGTTATCCTTGCCTGTTTAAGAAATATATATATAAGTAACGCCCCTTCTTAGCTTTCTTCTTGCACCATGCTTTGAATAGTGAAAGACTATAAGCATTTTGATCTTGAGCCATTCTCCATTATTGGAAATATCTTCTCAATCTAGCATCCTTTCACTCAAAATTGAGTAAGATGGGAACATCCAAAAGGGCCTTGTAGCCATTCTTAGTGAGATTCCATTCTCAATCCTTGAGATCAAGCAATAATTCACTTTGATTGCTTATGTTCTTCATAGGTTCATATTTTATGTTAGTAATTATTGAGAGTAGGAAATAGCTTAACATGTAATTTCATTTATGCATTGAAGCATTTCCTTTAAGCTCTTATCTTGATGGTTCATTTTTGAATTAGCATTTGATTTTGAAGCTATTTAGATATTAGTTTTAATTTATAGCTTATATAATAAAACATGAGCACAATGTCATCCTAATTAGTCTAAGAACTCTTGTTGATTGAATGAAAGGTCTTCTAGGTAGAGGTGTTGATAAAGTTCTATTTTGTGGAGATGGAGACCTTGGAGCTCTTCTTCCCATTCTCCCTATGTATGGGGACAAGTGCAGATAGATAAAAAATCCTTCTTCTCTAGTTCTTGACCTAGTCTAAATTCTTGTCATGAATCTACGAAGCCTGAGCTGCTGAAACTAGTGGACTCTGCCTCTTTTGGACTTACCAAATGTGTAATTTCAAAGCTCCTTACAAGAATAAAACTTACAACAAATGCACATCAGGGTTGCTGTAGTGAAAATGGAGACCTCTTCTCCTATCGGGCATGCCAAAACTATTAGTGCAAAATCACAACACCCCTGAATGTCTACAACTTGATGGGTTAAGGCTCTCAGTGTGATTTCATAACATGGATGTTTTTTCAAAGTTTTGGACTTTGTAATAGAGAAAGCTCTCTAGATGAAGGCTGGTTCCTATTCCTCTGTTTAGGTGCACACATAAAATTTGTAGAGGATCTATTCTAAAATCTATTCAAACGTCCCAAGGAGACATGGTTAAGAAGATGCAAGAAATTAAACCTAAACTAACAAAGGTGATGCACAAAAGGAATGTTGAACACCGGCTTTGCTATTAAGCATAGACCATTAAAATGTAATACAACCACCATGCACAGATAACCAATATTACAATGAAATATCAAATAGAGGAAATGAACACAAGAGAGGATTGAAATCATCCCAATACATGTACTATTGCTTCACAAATTGATACAGAACATTATAATGTCCAAGAGGAAAAAAAATTGCATTACAGTCTTAATGGAAGGTTTGAACTCAACAAATTTGTCTACAAACTAGAGAAGAAGGGGGGGGGTTTAAAACCAAAATTTCCAACCCTTTAAAATGAGCCAAGATCTTACCATTATAGATAAAATGAATAAAGGAGAAGAAAAAGAGGTAGGAAATCTGATGCCCCTATAAATCTACCTATAATGTATCAAGTCTGGCTCTCCATATCTATTTGGCTTGTTAAAGAAGGAAGAATGGAAGATCAAATCAAATTTGATTTGGTTGAAGTGATCGGATCATGTTTTAATGGCGTGAAAGATGAATTATAGATTCTCACCCACCAAATCCTGCTAAAAATAATATTTTATGCTTCCATGGCATAGAGGAGGTCAAGATATTTCCAACAGTACCAAATTTGTTGAATTTCAATGAATGGATCGAAATTTATGCCCATTTGAAATTTTACTTTAAATCCGTACAAAATTGGTGAAAATGCAATCTTCTGTAAAATAGAGCCATGGGCCCAAACTTACAAATTGCGCCATTTGTGAAAAGTCGTAAAAATCACAAAACCTCCCACAACCCTATAGGCCCGAATATTCACTTTTTCCTAAAAAAATCCATGGGCCCTAAATTTCACTTTGCACTATAAAACTTTGTGGGCGCAAGATTGCAAATTGGACCACTTGCGAAAAAATCACAAATATAAAAACCTCCTGTAGCCCCGCAACTTTGTAACTTTCATTTTTTGGCAAAAAGTCTTTACCGGGCCCACGGACTGGAAAATGTAAACTGCACCCTTTTTCACAAAACATGCAATAGTGTAAAAATCCTCCACAGCCCTGCACCCCCGAAACTTCACTTTTGGCAAAAGGACCCCTCAGGATCAAAAGTTTATTTTGGAAGAAAAACCTCCATGGCCCCGTGACTTCACGAATTTGAAATTCATGAAAAAAACTCCATGGGTTTATGCTCCCACACTTGAAATTTGTTCCATTTTGTAAAAGTTTGCAAAAGTTCCAAAATGCCCCACAGACCCACCGACCTGAATTTACACTTGGGCAAAATTTCCTCTCCGGCCCCACATATTCACTTACCTAAGAAAAACATCCCCGAGTTTACGCACCTGTAATTTTAACTTGTGCCTTTTGTGAAAAGTGAAAAATTCCAACATATCTACCATCGACCCACAACCATAACTTTCCCCTTTGGCGAGAAGTCATCCCCAAGCCCGTAGGTCTACATTTGGTAAAAATCCTTCCCAGGCCCACCGGCCCATAACTTGTAAAATATGAAGAGTTAGAAGGACTTATTTGAATTTTTGGAAAGGGGAAGAAATTTCCTATCTGATGGAGATGTTTTCAGGAAACCTTGAGTGCTGAAAATATATTAAAAAATAGATTGAAGCACAAAATGGGGGAAAAGGGGGTTAGTTGACCAAAAAATAAGAGTGTGCTTATTTTATACAATAGTAATAACCATGATATATGCTCTCTATTTCATTATAAATAGACCATTATTTTAGATATTACACTTATATCCACTATAAATATGTAAGGAAAAAGAACGTAAAATATTCTATAAAATATGCCATTTTTTAGCTCATCAGATCTACATGTGAATATCTATATATTTGGTACACTTATGCTCAATTAGATTATGTGAAATATTAATAGAAATATAAATATCATGTTAGATAAATGTGGGAGACTTATGTGTAAATATAAAATTTCCAAGTAACATTGAAATGTAAAAAACCTCTTATCCTCCCTTAAGAGTACCTCTATATTTTTACATAGTTAATGAAAATGATACTATAGTATATTTATCATATCCCCATATCACCTGATGATGGAATTTTCTCCTGATGAATCCTCTCACCCCAACCTTAAATTCTTTGGCCTCCCTAGTTTTGGAAGGGGATGCAGAAATGGTTTTAGGGGCTATGTGGGAGTGTTTGTGGGCCCTTCTTCTTATGAATCTATCCTAGTTGTTTCCAATAGAACTCATGGATATTTGTGTGTTTGGAACACTTTCAAAAGTTCCCTAGCTTCAGTGGCTAAGGACAGGTCTCGCACTCACCCTATTCAATCTATTTTGAGTTCTTCTAGTCATTATTATGACCAATATACCATAAAATGTGAAACGAATGCCTTAAACCTAGGGCTTATGGAAATGGTGATGGATGCTCAATTACCAATGGTGGGTGGAGCGACAATTGTGTGGAGGGCTTGGATCACCATAGCTACCTAGGTCTGAAGGTTGGTGTTGTAATCAAGATTGGCTGTGCCAATGCACAATCCACACCTACATTGATGGTCATTATTGGTGACCCTATTTCGAAACATTCACGGGGCATGGACGTAACAATGAATGATGTGGCTAATGTAGAAAAAATATTGGTTGTGATGTTATATCTGCCCAATGCTCTAAGGATTTCTTGGGGGATGGTATTCTTACTCAGGTACATCTTGAGGATCTGTGAGAACATGATGTATACATTCATGTGTCTGGAGGACTGGTTGATTGAAGCTCAACGGTGTATGTGTTGTTACCAGAAGCTAGATCTGGGCTTATTTAGAGCATGACCCCTTTCCTATTTCAGCCAATTTTGTAGATTTATAAACCCTCTACTCATATTTCTTTCAAGGATGTGGTATGTGGGATAGGTAATAGAAATAGAGGCTTGCCAGAGTCCAAGCGTAAAAATCCTATGGCTGATGCTAAATCTACCCCATCAATTTGGTGAATATGTGGTCCAAACTAAACTTGTCTTCAAGAGGAATGGTTTGATTATTAGATTCAACAACTTATGTATAGGTTTTATAGCACTTCATGCCTACATTTTAAGGTAGTAGGGTCCATTCTTGGAAGGTTGGTTGGATATTATTCCTATTCCAAATAGTTTTTTCATTGTTCTATTTGTATTTTCTTGAAATAGGGATCTTATTTTTTGGAAAGCTTGGGATTTTTAATCCCATATTCTACTGATGAAACTATGGTTCCCTTTTTTAAACCTAGTTTATAATACTTTATAAGTAAACATGGTGTGGATTTGTTTACCGTACTTTCCCCTCCAATTCTAGTTGGATAATTTCTTAATCGCTATTGGTAACACCCTAGGAAAATGTTTAGCTATTGTTCTAAAAAATAAATATTTTGAGAAAAAATGGATGCTAGAAACTTGGTAGATATGGATACTTCTATTGATTTCCTTACCACTATTTAACTTAAATTTGAAGATAGAACTTGGATAAAAAATATAGATTACGAAGGATTTCCCTTCTAGGTGCAAAACATTCTTTTATCTTGGCCATTAACTATCAAATTTTCAATTGGTAAGAAAACATGCTAAATGTAAAATCTCTTGGTTAAAGAAATCTAACCCTAGTCACCTTGTTGTGAATGATCGATCAGGTTGTGAATGTGACTCAATTTTTAAGAAATCATTTGATGTAGAAGATGAGGAAGTGTATTAATCTAGAAATAATTTTACATATGCCTTATCAGGATCCCATGACCTTATGGACCACATAGATGTTTTAATCCCAATCCATAATAATGAAAATGTAAATCCAAATATGGAAGAGGATTGGAAAGTTGTGATTTAAAAAAAGAAAGGGACTATCTCTCCCCTAAATATGCAACCTATATCTAAAGGGAAGGGGCCACATTGTTGACATAGTTGCTATATTTTTGTTTTCTGCAGTTAGTTTAATGTTGTTGTTGTTTTCGTTTTCCACTGGTAGAGGCTGGTTTGTTTTTTTCCTTAATGTCTTATGTTTTTCTCTACCTTTGTAAGGAGTTTCCTCTTAACCCTTCTTTACTGCTAATAAAAAAATATGTGCATACAATAAAAAAATTATGGTGAAATAAAATTCATAAGTTTATCATATGGCATCAACACATCCACCCTAATCTAATTCCATGAATCCCTTAGCTTCAAAAAATCCCTTTGATGTTTACTAAATTCAAAAATTCAACATACCTCGAACATAGTAATAAATATCCTGATCTTCCTATTGATGTGTAATCACAACACCCTTGAATGTTTGCAAATCGATGGGTTGAAACTGTCAGTGTGATTGCATATCATGAAACTTTTCCCAAAGTACGGGACTTTTTTATTAGGAAATCTCTATGGATGAAGGCCAGTTCCTATTTCTCTATTCTGATGCACACATAGAAATTGTAGCGTATCTACTCTAAATTTCGAAGGAGATAGGGTTAAGAATATTAGAATAAATTAAACCTATCTAACAGATGTGATGCACCAACAGAAATGTTGAACACCTGCTTTGCATGGATATGGAAACCACAATCAGATTAAGGTGGATGAAAAAACACCAGATATCAATCCACTAATAAAAATTCACTAACCATTCAACACAAACCAATAAACATGTAATACTATAACCATGTACTGATAACCAAGATTTCAATGAGAGATCAGAAGAAAACAATTAATTGAAGAGAGGGTTAAAATTCATCCCCATAATTGTATTATTACTCCAAGGATTTCATACAGTGCATTAAAATGGCCTATTGGCACACACTTGAAATTGAATGGGAGGTTTGAACTCAACAATTTCACTTACAAACCAGAGAAGAAGGGAGGGTGCTAAGCAAAATTATCCAACATTAGAACAATGACCCTCCTTACATTATATAGGAAGAATGAGAGAAAGGAGATGGAATACTTCTAAATATTACTTTAACAACCCCAAAATGCATTGAATTTACTTGCAACAATGATGGGTGCCACTAAAAAACCCATACCTCCATGTATTATGCCATGCTAGGGAAGAAAGGAAGCCCATATTTCATCATTGTGGTAGGTGAGAAACCTTTAACATACTCTAAAATGGAGGACTAATTTTTATTTTAAATAAATTAGTCTCATTTAAATTAATGGCAAGGATGTTGAGAGCTTTCCAAAAAGTCCTTTCTTATGCAAATCTGATCTTCCAGTCAAAATTTATGGCCATCTAAAGATTGGGGTTACATACTGCATTAGTGGAAAGTGGTTGACCTTCTCCTTTCAGAGTCTGAAAGCACCTGCAACCTCTGAAATCTGAAATTTCAGAACTTCAGACCTCTTGAATTTGGAGGTTGAGTTACATTTCATCTGCTAATTTTGTTTAGGAGTTCCAAAACTCAGAACCCTGAACCTCCGAAACCATGAAGTCTAAAATTAGGGCTTCGGGTTTCAGACCCTACGCCTTTCAGACCTTTGACACTATTCATCCTCTTGATCTCGCCGAGACCTCCAAAAATCCAAACCTTGAACTTCTTAAACCCTGACCTCAGAAAGGCCAAAATCAAGACCTCTGAAAGACCTAAAATCCCCACTGTGTTGAATCTGAAACCAAGTTGACCCTTGAAATATGAACCCTTTCATACTTCAGAATTTTAGGTTTTAAGCTTTTTGGTTTTTTTTTTCTATTTTGTTAGACGAAGACGCCAAACTTATGAATTCTAAAACCCCAAACCTACGAAGTTTGAATCTCAGACTTTGGACCCTGGTATTCCCAAAATTTCCAACATCGTTGACCCTGAAAGGGGAGTTGACCTCTGACATTTTGAATGCCTGAATTTTGAAACTTCAGGCCTAGGCCTCCATTTATTCACTTGAGCTCTGATCTCCTTCAATGTTTGTTTGGCCATTCTTAGTCAAACTTGTGTTTTCATTTCGAAGCCCACCTACAACTTGATTTCTTGAATTGAAAAGTGAGCTCCTAGGAATGAATCAACTTGTTCATTTCCTCTGTGTGCAAGGTCATGTTTGTTCAATTTACTTAGATGGGAAAAATTGGATAACACTTCCTTCCAGTTATTCCTATCATGATCATGGGAGAATCGAGAGATCAAGTTGGTATAAAAGGTGATATACAGTAATGAGTATGTGAATTACAAAATAATGCCAACAAGATACTTGTATAAAGTGGGAACAAGTGATTGATTCAATAATTAACTAAACACATAACTGATATAGTGTAGAAGAAGGATTGCAACCATCCATATGAAAATGATTTATAAATTATTTGAAATACCTTTTTTTCCTAATAGAAATACCCTCCAAATAAAAATGAACTTATTGGCCTAGATAATAATGCGTAAGTTCCATGTCTATCATGTCATATATTTCAGTATACTTTATATTTTATGTCCTATATCAAGGATTATGAACTACATGTGTGTATGATGTCATGAAAATAAAATCTAATATATAAATATCCTCTCCTATATTTATAATATAACATTATAAAAACTAAAAGTTATTAGAAAAATATATATCTTCTTATAAAAATCTCAAAGATATTGTTTGATAGTATAAAGAGAATAAAAATATTCCTAATAATATCCATTAGGATACTAATTATATTTATTCTCTTGGAGATCACCATATAGGAGAAAACACTTCTTTTGCATTTAATAGTTTGGTCATTCATGTGATGTAGTGAGGGAGAGAATAATGTTATTTTAATTTAACATTACAACTAGAGAAAATGTCTTGGAGTAATCCACCCCCTTGACTTGTGATATGCCCTTAGCTATAATAGAAGCTTTGTTCTTTTCTAAAGAACCCTATGATACATAGTTTGTCTTCTTGAACCATTTATAACACAATAGTTTTATTCTTTTAGGAAGAGAAAATAACTCCCACGTGTTATTCTTCATCAATGAATAAATTTAGTCTTGGAAAACATCTTCCCAATCATTATTATGAGTAACTTGAAACAAACAATGGATTAGTATAAATTTTTTGGCTCATAAGAGTAGTATAAAGAATCATTGAATGATTGAGATGAGGATTATAAGCATCAACAACCAAATAAATAACATCTTCTAAAATTTATTAATCTCACTTAGGTAGGTTTTGTGTTGGATAATGTTGTGGAGTACTATAATAAAGTATTTCATCATAGAAATAAATAATTATACACTCCCTATAAAATGGAGCTAAAGATAATGATTGAGAAGGTAATAATTTGACAATAAATACATTATATTCTAATAAAGTCTTAAATATTTTTTAAAAAATAAATCATGTGTAATGGGATGAAACGGGAAACATGCCTTCAAATTCTTCAAATGACCAATAATTATGATCTTTGGGCTGTAGTTTTCTATAGATTTACACTTATCTTCATGGAAGATGAAAATGACTCACGAACGAAGGAAAAAAATTCAAAAACATCATATAAAATTATGTAGATAAATATTTTCATATTTTACTATCGAGTGTAAAAATACCTCTACATGCGTCTCAACATCACCATTGCAACTTCTTTCCGTGTAAGTGCTAGTATAACTCTATTTGATCAAAATAAATAAGATAATCTACCAGGGCAGCCTATCTCCAAATCAATTAATCTGTCTAGAAGTCAACCCAAATATTATGTGGTGAAAGGAGACGACAGGCTTCCTTCCAAAGATGTATTCATCATCTCTCCAACCATTGAAAAGCTGCTCATCACTTGCGCTCCCGAGAAGACATACAAAGTATATACAATCCACCGCGGAGAATATGTTCCCACAGTAACCCATGTCGAGATGGTTTCCAATTGTATACAATATTTTGGAAGTCAACGTAATGCCTTGTCACAGTAAAGAGATGGAACATATTTGCGGGCTCTTTATGCCTTGGCTTTTATATATACAGGAGGCCCTCTCAATCTCTTCATACTCACTTTTCTGTCTCTCAATTATAATCTATTTTGCCACTGTTTATGCAAACATATACTACGCTCTTTTTTTCCCCAGCGGAAACGGAAAGGGAAATGATGAGGAGTGCAATATTTCTGTCGTGTGTGGTGCTGTGTTGTTTTTCTATTACTTCAGCCATGGCAGGAGTGCTTTTGTCCACCCTTCCCAGAACCCTGGTGGTCACATCAGAGATCAAGAGCCATATTTCATCAGCCCCGGGCGGTACATATATATTCTCACCTATTTATTTCATTGCAGCTGCATAAATTCTTTCTTCAGGAATTGTAACTGCAAGACGTACAATTTATTAAAGATGAATAATTTTGTTTGTGAATGTCTGTTACAGTGGCTATGGCGGGCGAGGACGAGCTGGTGGTCACATGGAGGCTTAACGAATCCTTGGCGGCTGGTAGAGGCGGATGCAAAATACAAGTTTGTGATGGTGAAGATGTGCTTTGCGGCGGTGAGTCAGGTGGAGAGAGCGTGGAGAAAAACAAACGACGACCTGAACAAGGACAAGACCTGCCAGTTCCACATAACGAAGAAACCCTATCTTCCAGTTCCCTCTTCTTCTAACAACGACACGGTCACATGGACTGTGGAGAAACGAGTGCCGGGGGCTACCTACTTCGTGAGGGCTTACGCTTTGGACTCCTCTGGAACTCAGGTTGCCTACGGCCAGACAACCGACAAGAATAAGACCTCCAATCTCTTTGTGGTGGAGCCCATCACGGGGAGACACGTGTCCTTGGACATTGCCGCTGGTGTTTTCTCTGCCTTCTCTGTTGTCTCTCTCTTCGGCTTCTTCGCCGTGGAAAAAATGAGAGCCAAAAAGTGACCGAGAAATGCCAATTCTATGAACTTGGCGAGCATAAATTATATTAGTTTTACTTTATGGAAAGATGACTTAGCCAGCTGAAAACTGTAAATCATCTTTGTCAAAGTAACTGTTTTTAAAAACTTTTAAAGTTCAGTGGAGAACTTTTCTCTTATTGAAAGGGCTAAAGACTAGCAATTTTGCATGAGATGAAAAGAACTTTCATAGATTGTTAATGTTTAATTTGTTAGTATTTTTAATATATTGGTTTATATTTGGTGGTTGATTTTTTGTTCAGTATTATTTAAATTTTTGTTATTATTTGACGAATTTATACACAAACTTTTCAAAGAAAATTTACCTTTTCATTGTAGTTTTTCGTTTTTTACATGTCAAGGTTTCAATTGAAAAAAGTAAATCAAATATATATTTTATTAAAAAAAATTAAATAAATGTGGCTCTTCCAATTTATATATAATTCAATTTTTAAGATGGATTTGAAACTCATAAAACGATGAATCAAAAAATATATAATTTGAAAATAATGACCTTGAAAGTTAATTTTTGCATTAAAATATTTTAAAATAAGTTTGCATTATTATTGAGATTATGTCCTCCCATTCGAACAATTAAATATTTTAGATATTATAATTATATAAATAAAACATTTAAATATTACCTATGATAGAATTTAAGAATTCATAGTAATTTTTTTTGTTTTGACTCTCTATGGTTGTGTCTTCAATAGCCGATACACAATGTCAATATATTGTTCTTCTCAATTAAAGTGATGCACTATGAAATATAAAACTAAATTCTTCACCATTCAGTTCTTGACTTCGGCTCTACTTGGCTTCCTATGCTTTTTCATGTCGTATTGTGTTGCGCTAACTGTATGTCCTTAGCCCTTCTAGCGGTCTTCCCTCGGTCTTATCATAGTGAGTTTTGGTCCTTTTTCAGCGCTTAGGCAGTATTCGCGCTTATAAATGGCCATCACCCCCCCAGTGCAACGACTGTTGATTCTAGCGACTATGGCTCCCAAGCGCACAAAGAAGTTTGTCCAGAAAATCTACGACAATGTATGGACTCTGAAACCCACCCCTGATGTGGTTATTGCTAATGATTTTTTCAATCCTATGGTGAAATGATATTATAAACATTGATTTATTGCATATTTTTGTCATCGCATCCCATCTGAATTGTATTTACAGAATTAGATGAACTACCACTAGGAGTCTTTTGACATCAATGTTTCTGGTTTCCATAATTTCAACAAAGGTGTTTATTAGTTTACCTTTCATGATCCCTCATAGTTCCAGACCATTATGACTAAGGTTTCTTATTTGTATTTAGGAAATAGCCTTCTTTTTCTATCCTCTTGGACTCTAGATTTCAGTCAGACTAGCCACGTTTGGCTCAAAATCCCTATTTGGATTGAGCTCTCCCATCTTCCTTTTCATCTCTAGTCTTTTATGGACAAGATATTAAAACCCATTGGTAAGGTGCTATACCATGAATGGGACCCTTTTTTTTATGCTTGACTGAGTAAGCATGTGTGTGTCAAAGTGGACCTGGCGAAATATTTGTGGGACCATCTGAATATTTAGGCGGGGTCCATGAAAATCTATTAAAAGGTCATTTATTTTAACCTCCCAAACACATGTTTTCATTGTTAGGCCCTAGACCATCATATTAGAGATAGTCCCCTTTTAGCTCTCTCTAAACTCACTCCCGCACCATCTATGGCGCCAAAATCTGTGGTTACTCCTAAGGCTAATGGTTTGAGGGTGGTTGGTTTGAAAAAGAATTTAGGAACGCAGCCTTCTATGGAAGTTCCACCCCCATCTTCTACTTCATTGCCACCAGCTAGAGATGATGCTTTAGAGGAGCAACCTAGTCCTTCGGCTTCCATTGCATCCACTTCCTCGTAGATCCAAAATATGCAAACAGCTATTGATAGTTTTGTGAATTTAGGTTCAACTTCTCTACCACTATGATGTTTGTGTATCCCACCTCACAAGCTGGAGTGAGTGCAAAAGGAGTTAATGAGGCTAAATGCCACTCCATTAAAGTTTATCCTTCTCATTCAAACCAGATTCTTATTGCCAATAATTTTTCCATTCTTCGATCTGAGGATGGTTTTCAAGATGGGTAGGGAGAGTTTTATATGTATGATTTTTCATGCATTTTATGTCATGGAATGTGCGAGGGCTGAAAGATTCCTCTAGTAAATTATTTTTTCATTTAGCTTGCTAGTTAATTAGCAGTTTAAATGTTCTTTACTTATAAGAAATCAATATTTCTAGTTTTTTGCTTTAGACTTTGCTGATGTGTATTACCGTTGATTTTGTGTACTTTCAATCTCATCACATTGATGGCTGAGGTGATGTTAGCATTTCCACATGCCAAATTTTGTTACGTTAATTATTTCCTCGAGCCACGACCCAAGACATTGGGTGGTGTGTGTAATTTTTAATATTAACGATATATCCATTGGTATTCTCAATGTTTTTCGAAAGCACTTTAATATGGCGGTGGTTAGGTGAAAATTTACCTTTGTCTTATTGGTTTGTTTTTGGTGAATTTAATATGGTGGAGATTCTTGATGATAAATGTGATACACTCCCAATGTGTTGGTACCTCAAAGAATGGGATGGTTGTTTTTTTTTTTAAATCAGTTGGGGCCTCTCCAATCATATTCTAAACCGGTGGTAGTAACTTCCAAACTCTAGTTGGTTTACCTAGACCAACCTCTTAGAAGGATCTAATCACGTATTAAAACGTCTTCGTTGTGCTCTTCTTTCTCAGTAGGCCTCTTTTAATTTTCACAAACATGGCTCCACCATTATAAAGTTTTATCCAATGTGATTTTTTTAGAACATCATCCGATCACATTTAAGGTTATTTGGTAGGGAGTCCCTCCCTAGTTTCCAATTATGTAGTTTTTTCTCAATTTCTCACTGCTTCATCACCCTAGCATTATCCATCTCATACCAAAAACTTGGAACATAGCCCCACGACCCCCTTTTTCTGCCATCAGGCACTCTTGGTGGGAAGTGGCGATTAAGTGCACCTCTAAATTTCTCCACCAGTTTGGTAAACAAGTTGCTCAGATTCGAAGATGGGATGATTCTTCTCTGCATATAGAATTATGGCAGGTATCCTTTCTCCTGGAATCCAATCAATTTTATCTTCAGGTTCAATCTCAAGGTGCATCTCTTTGGTATAAGCTCAAGATCAGTGAATCCTATGATGCTTAGGGTGCTCAAATCCCCTCAAGGATTCACTGGCTAAAGGTGGTAGATAAATGTTCTAAGAGATTATTCCAATCCTTCTGTGTCAAGCACTCTCATCAATAGATCGAGGTTATATATGTGTCACACCAATGGATTACCAAGCTCGTGGAAATCTCTTCAATTTTTTTCAAGGATTATGATTTGGTGTTTCAGGCACAGGAGGATTCTCTTGAATGAGCTTCTGCTTTAAATAAATTCCTTGATGTGGTGCCTTTGCAACTCACTTCTCGGGACTCAGAATTTTGTGATGCTCCTCTTTCTTTAGAAAAGCTTCATTCTGTATTGCATTTTTTAGTCAATGATAAATCTCCTAGTTTAGATGGATTTCCCACCGAGTTCTATAAAGAAACTTGGTCGTTTGTTGTACCTGATCCAATCAGAGTGTCTCTTGAGGTGATTCAATCTTTCTCTTTAGGATATTTCATAAGTTAAGGTAACATCAAGTTCATTCCAAAAGTAGGAAATCCAGAGCTTGTTAATAACATGATGCCTATCACTTTGTTGAATGTTTCATACAAAATTATTACTGAAGCTCTAGCTCTGCGCATTGCCAATATTTTTCCAAAGATTGTGCAGCTTGAGTAGACTAGATTTATTAATGGCCATTATATTCTGGATAATATTCTTGTGGTTTCAAAAGGTATGGAATGGGCTAGTATTTCCTGTCAGAATCCTTTTTTCCTAAAAATTGATTTTGAAATTTTGTATGATTGTATCAAATGGCCATTTATTCTGGCTATGCTCAAAGCTTTAGGGTTAGGTGCTTTCCTTTGTTCTAGTGTGCCTACTTTTTTATCCAATGCTTTTTCTTAGATCGCTATTAATATCCATCAGTCTTAAGACATTATACTTTACCGCTCCATCCAACAGGATTTCCCTCTTTCTCTGGATTTGTTTGTTCTTGTAGTAGATTCTTGGGGTTACCTAATTGCTCATGAAGTTGTTGAGGATCAAATTTAGGGAGTTATTTTACCCAACCACCAAACATAGTTTATTAATGGAAATTTTGTATATGATTTCTTCCTTATAGTTGCTAAGTTTGAGTAAAATGTTGCTATCATTTTTGATTATATATCTAGTTTCTGTTTAGCCTCTTTTTCTAACATTCAGATGGCCAAACCTCTTGGTTTTTTCCAAAGTTTTATTCCTTATAGTTGCTAAGTTTGAGTAAAATGTTGCTATCATTTTTTATTATTTATCTAGTTTCTGTTTAGCCTCTTGTTCTAACATTCAGATGGCCAAAACTCTTGGTTTTTTCCAAAGTTTTTTGACATTTCCTTATTGGCTTCGGGCTTACCCCTAGACATGGACCGATTTTAGTGAAAAATTTCACTTCCTAGGATTTCATTTTGTATTTGATAGTGATTTAATGACTCTCTGGAATTATGTGTTTAACAAATTAGAGCAGAAATTCACAAAGTGCTCCTCCAAACTGCTATCCTTGGTAGGAAAGTTTCAGGTGTGTACCAAAGTTCTTACTACCAACCATGTTTATTACTCTTCTTATTGGTTCCCTTCTCGTGCTTCATTCAATCAATTTTCTAAGCTTTAGAGGGATTTTATTTAGTGTAAAAGTTCTAGTTCAGCTGGATTTGACCATGTAGCCTAGGATGTTTATTTCCTCCTTCATGAGATAGTTGGTATGGGAATCCTTGATCTTTACTAGAAAATTGTTTATCTTTCTGCTAAGTGGATTATTTGTAGTCCTTCTAGGTATCACTGTTGGAAAATTCAGTTCATGAATTGTATTGAATCTGGTTCTCCTTTTGGTAAGCAGAGATGGAACAATATTGGTTTACATAACCTTATTATTAAACCCGCTCCATTTAAGATTCAAGGTACCTTTATGGCTATGAGAAGTTGGAAAGGCTTCGAGGATGTTAAACCTTTTTTATGGTGGGTTGGATAAATATTTCGCAATAGCCTTTCGTTTGATTCTTAGAACATCTGGTGGTCACCAATTCTTTGTGAAGGAATGCTTCTCTATGTTGAACTTGTCAACATCAAAGCCATTCAGATTTTTCATAAATTTATTCAGACTATATAGGATATGGCACACCACAGTTTGGCATGAACTCAAATAAAAAGTATATAAGCATAATTTTGATCTTCCTTCAATTTGGCAGATTCAAGAGATTCTTCCTGATGTGATAGTTCATAAACTTGGCATTCATCTACCAACTTCCTGGTGGCGCGACTGGCAATGAAATTATGATATTGCTTATTTATGATACAATACTCATGTAAATTTAAAAGCTCACTGGGGAGTCCAGTTATTGCCATATACCTGGCTTTGCAGGATTTCTCGTGCTTCGAATCCTCTTCTTGAACTTGAAGTTAACCATTTTTTATGGTGCATGATTTATAGAGGTATATAATTAGGTGAATGGAATTGGCATATTGGAATTTCTCCCCTGACCAAATTATTTTTTGCATT
Source organism: Taxus chinensis (assembly GCA_019776745.2). Taxonomy (NCBI): domain Eukaryota; kingdom Viridiplantae; phylum Streptophyta; class Pinopsida; order Cupressales; family Taxaceae; genus Taxus; species Taxus chinensis. Next base: position 617,267,147 of record CM034153.1, on the reverse strand, counting down.
TATTCTGGTTATTCCCACATGCCAATATTATATGGCGTTGGATTCATTCCTTGTTTATTCCCTATCACCTTGAGTTTTTCTCCTAACATCTAACTTTATTTTCACACTTTATTCCTTGGCCTGATTACATAGATAATCTATGCAACCTTTTCCATGCATGCATTTTATTCCATATATGGAAATATCACAATGCCTTTATTTTAAAAAATGATCTTATATTCATCATATTTTCTACTAATGACAAGGTTATTATTTTGTCTACTGTGCGATCACATATTCAAGCTCAGGAAGAAAATATTGCTTTGGAATTTATGCACATGAAGGAGTTACTATATCACCACGAGAGTGGTCCATGCAACATGAGATGTATTCCTTCTGATCTGCCACTATTGTCACCTCAGCTCTCGCCACCCCGGCAGCCACTTCCTATGAGTAAATGTTGGAGGATCCAATCTCATAACCACCACTCTTCCTCCCATCAGGATCACTCTTTCGAGTCCTTTGTTGGACCTGGCTGAACTCCACCTTCGATGGGGAAATGTGTAAGTAGCACTCCCCAATGGGGATCACTGCCACCAGGAATGAAAAATCATACATGATAACCACTCCCTGGAAGTGGATCCGGCATCTGCTAAGCCTAATAGTATATTTTTCATCCATTTTTGGGATGAACCTACCCCTCCTCATTGTCTGGTGGCAACGTGTGTTTAATGGTACTATAATGTTTTTTTATTGGTGATATCGGATTTCCTTTTGGGTATGCTCTTGTAAGCCTTTATGGTGTTTTTTTCCCATGTGGCATACTTTTGTTTCCCTTGTGGATTTTTTTTGGACCATGAGTTGTCTGGTTACCTCGTTATGTAACTCTCCTTTACATTAATATAATGTTTTTTTCCAATGATAAAACCTTTATAAAAAGGATTTGTCTCTTATTTCTCGAAATCATATCTCTAACCTCATATGACATATAAATTTTTAGATACACCAAAAGTTCAACCCATCATTTTAATTATAAATTCATACAAAACTATCAACATATATACTTCCCTAAGTTGATTGAATGACACCAAGGATATCGCATCTTCTACATAACAAGAATAAGGATGTTGTTGCTAGGTTATTTTATATACTACCTTGATTGGAGCTGCTAGGAGGAAAAAGAGTATGTTTTTTATTTATTGGGTTGATTTTTTTCTTCAACTTAAAATAAAAAATAGTTTAAAGTTGTGTTACGTATTACAAGGTTTTTCCTTAAGTAATAAAGTCATGGATATCTAAATAGAAGTTGAGATGAGAGAATACAATCACTAATGAATGGTTTTAAATATGTTTGATACCTTTCAACAGAGCCATGATTTAAAAAAAATGAATCTAAACAATTCTATATAATTCATAAATGGTGTAAGAAAAGAAAAAATGTGCCATACAAAGAAAAAATATAAAACTCAATGTTAATTAAAGATGCATAGTAGGTTTACGCTTGCATACTATACCTAAGATTAATTTACTCAGTAATTTCCCAAGAAATAATACACCAAGGATGTGAATCCATCATAATAATTTATGTCGTTATGTAATATGTATTTAGACTTGGTAGTTTGATGATGTTCTTCAAATAGTTATTTTGCAATTAGAGGCTTTCTCTTAAGTGGTGTTTTGTAATCTGTTAGGTAACCCAAAGATGTTATATGTGAGGAACTTCCAATCGGTAAGGAAATTATACTTGTATATTTTACTTGTGTAACATGTAGTTTTTTCTTCTTTAGCCTTAATATGACTAAAATATCTTACAATATGTTTAGACTATTGTTTTTTGTTTGATTGGAAGCTAAACAAATCTTGGTATAATCATGGAAAAGAAAAACATAAAAATCCTCCAAGGAGAGCTGAAAGCTTCAACACATAAGAATAATGGCTTACCTCAATATCCATAGAGTTATAGTTTGAGTGCAAAAATAATGTGAGCATATCAGTATAGAACAAACCCTCACTGATCTCACAAAACCCCAGCCCATATTTTCGTTTTATGCATGAAAAGTTACGACAAAATGAGGATAATATAAATGACAAATACCTTTTCATGGAAACTCGTAGAAACAAAGAATATCCTCAATTAGAAATTAATGGAAACGAGTTTTAGACCATAAAAAATGGCAGTCACTCTCTAATAGAGCTTGAATGGGAGCAGAAATGGGCGGAAAAAATACACAAAATCGATCTTAAGAGAATGGAAAATGATGACAGATAAATATTTTCCAGGGCTTTTCCCATAAGATGAAAAATGTGAATGGATCAAACTTTTCGAGTCAAATTATTTATAATTACCCTGACCTAGATAGCTTTCAACCTAAATCACCTGGGTTAGCATCAATGACATAGATTGTGAAAGTACAAGATCAGATGATCAAAAGTGCAAACCATGGTCTAATCACCCCTCTTCCCATTTTAGATTAATCAACAATTCACATCATCTAGTACAAGATCTATGGACCATATTCAACGTAATCAATTCAATCCAACTACCCCTTTGTTAGATCCTAGCATCAACCACAAAAGATCAATCTAGTACATGGATTGACGGCCAACTGTCTATTTAACTTATCAATATAAATTCAGGGTTACAGTGCAACTTAACTAGAGTTTATGTCACTGACAAGCAGAAGGTTGATTCATCGCGTAAAGGGGGAAAGCCTCAATAAGTCAAATAAATCATTGCATTTGACATTTCTAAGTTCTAAAACCTTAATTTCGTGAAAATCAAATGTTGATAACCAATTATTATTAAAAAATCTGAAACCATAGTATATGTGTCAACCAAGTCATAAAGGTAAATCATTTTGTTTTGCTTGCTAATGATTAATCAAAAAAGGAATGCCATAATACAACATTATAAAATTAGTGTATGTTATCTCAAAAATGGCAAAGGGAACTAGTCCCATTTATTTTCAAATCATTTCTTTGACCTTGTTAAGGTTTGATTAATATCAGTGATCAAATAATCAGAAGGGGCCAAATAAAAAAATATTGTATATGCAAAGGTAAAGGTGTCATTGCAAGTTGAAAATACATGACTGTGCCCAAATGAAAGAATTGAATAATAATGCCTTAAACCTTCCTAATGAAGTCACATTATCATGATGGTATGTTACAAAAACTTAAATTATTACCACAATTTTCACAAAAATGCCTTGTGTACCTGAGAAGAAAAATTATGCACATCCCTATAGATGGTCCCCACAGTGGGTGAATTGAAGTTGAATAAAATTTTCTAAGTGTAAAAGACAAAGCATTGATTTTACTTGCAGAGAAGTAATTTTCCATGTACATAGATGTTAACATTAGAAATCACAAAGGCAATTTTTTTAAATGCTAATTACCTTATTTTTAAAAAAATAAGGGTATTATTTTCTTGCACATGCCTACAGGTGGTCCCCACATTGAAGGTTAACTATTTTGGTAAGTATTAAATACAAAGGATCTAATTTTTACTTACACAGGGATATTATTTTTGCATATGCATCCAAGGGGGAAGAATTATTAAAGTGCCAAATTTCTTATTGCAAGTGGATAAAATTGCAAGTGTCACATCAACCAGAAGAAGGCAAAGATTACACACACATTGGAGAATACTTGCACAAAAAGCAAGAGCTATTATTAGCTAAATTATTAATTCAATTTTATTAAAACTAGATCAGTCAACTTCTATTTGACTTGAAATTATTTTTGTAACTAAGGCTATTAATGCCTCATTGTAAGAAGTATGTCTATTTTTATTTCTTTATTTACTAATGATAAAGGGGGAAAATTAGCATGCATGAGTGAGTACAAATTTTAGCCTATTTTTAGGATGGGTTGGGTGAATAAATTTTCTATATAGTGTATGCACTAGAAAAGCACAAAGGAGGCATTTTTAGACATATGAGTACTGAAGTAATTTTCAGCTAGTTTTTCCTTGAATGAGAACTGATTTGTTCCTTTCTAATTATTTACAGTGGTGTGTATATTTGCATTTATTCTTGTGAATGCCAATTCCCTGATTAATCATCTTACCTTGATGCAAATTTGGTATTTTTTGCATACTCTTAGTGTGTATGTTTAGATTGTTGTATTTTTGTGAATTATCCCTCAATACATATGTGTTTTGCATTAATATTCTATTGAAAACCATTGGTTTTGTATCCTAAATTCTTTCTCAATTTTATTGTGCATATACTCAATCAAATACCTCAATTAATTTGGTGTATCACCCTTTTCAATTTTAGTCATAGTTATCTTTTACCCTGAAAACCCCAAGTTTAGTTTAAGATATATCAATAAGGAACTGACCTTGATACCAGAGACTCACCTCAATAATAGGTATATCCACATACCTGAGGTTTTTCCATTGTATCTGTAAAAGTGATAGATGTAAGAAAACTTAGAACCCTTGTTGTCATCTCTCAACCAAGGTGCACTTTTGAGAGATAACATGATAGTGTGACATCAATGTGTATCAAGTATTTTTAATGTTATCTATGTGGGGTAATGTTTGAGAAAGCATCTCATCTGCTATGCATTTTCCTAAGAAATCTCTTATGTTATCATGTCTCAAGCAATGCAAGACAAAAAAATTTATTCTGGTATTTTTACTATTGTATTTGTGTGTCAAATCTGTGGGCATTACATATGGTATCAAGGCTAAGGATCATGCTCTTGAACCTGTGGAAATGATTGGAGTTGTGACAATTGTGCATGATGGTAGTAGAGATGAGAAGAGAAATGTGATAGATGTTGTATGTGACCAACATTGTAATTGTGATATTATGAACGCATATGTTGTGTAAGTCACTTAGTGTGTATTTATTATCATGTTGATTTTCTTGTGATGGGAGTATTTAATCTCCTTTTCGTGGATTCAATAAGGAGTTCATGTGAGATGATCCACCCTTTTGTGTGTGAAAATAAGGTTATTATGGATTGTGGAGTGTTGGAGTTCTTTAATATTATTTGATATGTAGGTGTGTTGATGTGTTGCATGACAAAAATGGTGTATAGTGCATTTTATTATATCATGAATTCACCACTATGTTGTGATGAATCGTGTGTGTCACCATGTTGTATTGTAATTGACTATATGTTGTAATTTTAGTCATTGTTTTCATCATTCATATAATTCGTGTAGTATGTGATTGTTCATGTCATGAAATAGGGGCATATGGTTATTTTACAAACCTTATTGTACAATACTTGCATTTTGGGTGCATTATGCTAAAACGTGATGTATTGTAACCCATGAAAGTAGTGAGTGTGTTATACCCTATATATACCATACATAATACGTTATGGTTAATGTGCATGAATCACCATTGTTTTAGTAATGTGGTTGTGTTATGTTGTGAGCCTTACACTAATCGACAATAAGGGAAGCAATCAGTAAAAAAATTATTTTTGGAGAGAGGAAATGAGTACTATTGACAAGTCACTCGAGCTAAGTACGAGATAGAAGGTGGAGTCTTACATAGAATTAAAATCAACTTTTGATTGTTTGGTATGTATGGCACATTTCCCAATGGGCTTCATATATATTGTGTTTTACAGATGCCTTAGGCTCAATATATGGATGACGAGTTGTACCTTTCTCTTTCCCTATAATGTTATTGTATAAATTACTTATGTGTACCCGTGCATTAGTGTACCGTTGACCCATCACTTGATATACGTACGAGATAGGGAGTGGAGTATTACATAGACTTAAAACAAACTTTTGTTCATTTGGTATGCATGACACTTGCTCAATGGGCACCATGTATATTGTGTATGGAGGTACCTCAGGCTTACTAGATGGAAACCTATAGCCTTTCCTCTCAGACTATGTTGGCACTATGTTGAGCCTTTTGGGAGTATAGAGGGATGATTCAAGAAGATATGATGATAGTTATATTATTTGATATGTTATTTTACAATATGAGGTTCAATGTCTGAGTGCTAGCAACTAGATAGGTATGCTTTTGGTGGATGCATAGGGCCACATACTGATTGTGATGTGTTATTTTTGTATATGTATTTTATTTGTAAATTTAACTTTTCTTCTCCCCCTTTTCTGGAACGAGGAAAGTTTTATATTTAACTTTTGGTTGAGTTGCCATTTGTAATTTTGGGCATTTTATTTTATAGTTGGACTAACTTGATGTTTTTTACTAATTGTCGATAGTTAGCCAAGTAATTTGATTGGATTGAAATTTAAATTTAAGTTATAATTATTCCTTTAGTTTCAATCTATTTTCTCACTTGTCCCAAAGTGATTGAATTTGATGCCACTTCAAAATTTCACACGTTGTTTTGGAGTGTTGGTTCTAATGTAGTTAAGTGTTGGATTAAGGTCATGGGATTCTCCATGGAGTGGTTAGACCTATGGAACCACTTTGTTGTATGGAGGTATGCCTTAAGGGGGTCATAGGGCTATGTAGTTTTTCAACTACCAGTTACTATGCCACTTGGGAGGAGGGGATATGGCTCTAAATTCCTAGCACCATAGGGTGACCCAACCTCAATAAATATTGAAATAAGGAGATGGGGTTCGATGGTTGAGTTACCCGATATGGATAAATAAGGATATGGGGCTCTATGGTTGAGTTACCCGATATGGAGAAATAAGGAGATGAGGCTCTATGGTTGAGTGACCTGATATGGAGAAATAAAGTGACGAAGCTCTATGGTGAGTGACCCAAATTAGTTGTGGCACTATGATTCATTATCTTTTAGAGTTACATGGAGTTTGTTTGTGATGCTTTGGGAGGTATATGGAGTTATTTTGTGATTCTTTGGGAGGTATATGGAGTTATTTTTTAATGTTTGGGAGGTATATAGAGTTTTTTTGTGTTATTTTGGGGGGTGTGTGGAGTTGATATTATAAATTATGTGTACTCTTATGAGTCTTGTTAGGAATTGTTATGATTGAGGTTTGACACTCCTCTTGGTTAGTATGTAATATTGGATATTAACTTAGAACTGTGTCAGTACAATCATGTTCTTTAAGTCATGTAATGCCAATTGTATATGTATCAACATGATGATTTTGTGTATCAATCACATGTGTGTGTTGGATTTATGCCTATGACATAATTATTTGAAATTATTTGTTAAATGGACTATTTGTTTTCTTTTAATGGTGGAATTAGATATCTTGTGATGTGATATATTAATTAACGTATGTAGAAAGATGTATCATGGGTTTTTTGTGTTGTGTTGAGTTTTATGTGAAATATTGAGGCCAAATAATATTGAGAACCATACACACCCAAAATTGTATGTGTTGCATATGTCGGAAATAGGTTATGGAAACCCCAATGATGATTTAGATATCTTCACAAGCTATTTAGAATCTAGAAAGCATGCTGAGTATACATATTTGCATCCTAAAATACCTTATCCATCCTTTGCATGCTTTTTTTTAACTTCTATTCTTTTTCCCTAGTATTTTTTCTCTTTAGTGTTAGGACCACCGACCTAAATGGACTATTTTTTTTCTTTTAATGGTGGAATAACATATCTTGTGATGTGATACATTAATTAACATATGTAGAAAGATGTATCGTGGGTCATTTGTGTTGTGTTGAGTTTTATGTGAAATATTAAGGCCAATTACTATTGAGAACTGTATGCACCCAAAATTGTATGTGCTGCATATGTCGGAAATAGGTTATAGAAACCTCAACGATGATTCAGATATCTTCACAAGCTATTCTGAATCTAGAAAGCATGTTCGGTATACATATTTGCATACTAAAATACCTTATCCATCCTTTACATGCTTTGTTTTAACTTCTATCCTCTTTCCCTTATATTTTTTCTCTTTAGCGTTACGACCGCCGCCCTGCTTGGATGGAGGTCCAATGACTGCCACCCTGCATTGGGTGATGATCATGCCCACATTTTCTTGAGACTTCTACATGCTTCTTGAATGTGTAACAACAAGTTGTTGTCAGAAATATTAGTTGAAAAGGCTTATTTTAAAGCCCAACCACTTTGTAATAGTAATGTTTGTAAATTAAAAGGGTGGAGCAAGACAATATGAACTTTCCTTCTAGTGAGCAAGAAACCTATAAATACGAAGCTTGTTTACAAGAAAATGGCCTTTGATATATCTTCCTCTCTTTGTCTATCGATCTCTCATCTATAATTCAAAGGTATACATTCTCTGTACGGAGTAAGCCCTTTGGTTCTTAATATCTAGATTCTTGTTTGAAAGAACTCAGTTATCAGCCTCTCAGTATAAGGCTCCTGTCCTTCTTTCTGATTTAGAGGTCACTTGGTCTGTCTTGTTTCATTTTGGTCCATTGTTTTTCTCAGACACCTAGTTTAGTAGAAAATAATTTTAGTTCTAAGTTCAAATTCAATTCAATATAGAACCTTGATTCTTCATAAAGTTTTAGATTGTTGTTTTTCCATAGGAAGTATAGGTCATAGATTTTTGAGTTTTTTTGTGTTGTATCCCTGTAACAATCCTGCTAGGAATTGTATATCCAAGTCTTGTTCTCTTACGCTATCCCTCTCCTACTTGTATTCCATTCAGTTTACCTCCATAATGCCACTATTTTAATACCTTCTCTTGTTTCCACTGTTACATTCCCACTTCTTCTAGATTCACGTGAACATGTAGGAACAAAGAGATCACACTGAGGGGATGAATCACAACATGACTAGATTTACCTCTTATCTATACATTCTAGGTTTTAATTATCAAACTTGTAATTGCATCATATCAAATAGCATAGTGAATCATTTCATTTCAGTTAATCTCACTTTCAACATTACTAGGGAAGCTATGGGGAATGATAGTTTCTGAGAAGATATGATTTTTTCCTCACTTTTGAGGTAAGATAGAACATTTTCAATTGATGTAGTTAGCCTTTTTCATCTAGATTCACACATTTGCACAAGGGAATAACCACACTGGGTTATCTTGCTTGTTTAGTTTTAGTATATAAATATTTTAATTATTATTTGTGATTATAATGATTTAATCTTGTGTTTTTTTAGATTAGTTTTCCTTTCAACACTAGCATAGATTGTTATTTTTAGTTTAAGTTAATTTGGAGACTTCAAACTAGATTAACACTTATATCCAAGTTAGGAGAACAAACCATAGGGAATTTACACTACTCGTTCATAGCCTCTAAATCTCCCCTTTGTTAATTAAGCTACTGGGAGATCACACTACCAGATATTAGTCACTGATCCTCCAATATTTAGCCACACACATTTCAAACTACTAAATTTCTCAACACAACCTGACGAGGTCAGGTGCGAAGGAAAATTACATGTTGATTCTCATCCTGTTGACACTTTTCTATTGTATAAAATTGGTGAACCTGACGTGAAGCATAACAAATCTCTACTTTTCATTTCCATTTATTTCATCCATCTTCGCTCCTTCCCATTATTTTTCCGATATTTATATACCCCACAAATATGCTGGGATATGACACATATGGATGAGCTCTCTCAGGTATCGAAGGATATTACGTCTAAACGAGTAGACAACAGCCACCCTCGCTTTCTACATTGGATGACTACTAATCAAGAAACTACCTTTCATCACAAAATCCTCCTCAAAGAACTATCAATGGTTATTAATTCCAAATTGAGGAGCTAGACCAACTCACACAAGCACAACTACCTCAGATATGGAGCTCTAACAATATAACGTTTAATAGAGAATGCATCTCTTCTCCTCGGGTTTTGTTTAGACCAAAAATTAGTAGGCATTCAGATCCACTCCTATTATTCGATGAGGAGTACTTAGCACCCTATGCCAAAAGTGAGAGATGCTTCTAAAACATCTACCCACCTCTAGGAAGTTTGCAACGACAACCTAACACCCTGCTTTAAGAAAATATCCACATTCCTCAACTAATGGAAAATACTCTCGATGAAGTTTGGTAGAGTAATGAGAAATTTATAGTATGGTATCATACCCGTCTGTAACCTCAAAGGGTATAAGAAAAAACATCTAGGAAGAACAATGTGTTGTCACTAAATAAGGTCATCTTGGCTTTGGTTGAGAGGGTTAAAGGGCTAAAACTTTCTCAAGCAAATTAAGCTTCACATTTGAGGAAAACAGGAACTCCCAACCCTTTGCATCATCCTAGTCCGATTGACCTTCTCACAAGAACAAACATGTTAGGCATGCCTCACCAACATTCATATGCATATCCAAAACAAACATCATCTACAACTACATTTTCAAATGTTGTTCCAGTTGAAAACATGATACCTCTTGGTTTAGTACCAAACAGCCCATATCTGAGCAATGTTCCTACCTATCTAAACATGTATTCAAAATCACCACAGGAGACATGTTCTCTTTTCTCAGGACATTCACTCAACCATAGGGGTTTCCTTATGCCCCTGCAAATGCATACACTATTGCATATCAACAACCTGTTCCACCTCCACCTCCTTAGCAGGCACCATCGATGGTTGAGACCTATGTAGTAAGGACTTACCCAGAATATTTAAAATATTCTCTTGTTTTCACTAACATCATGCTTCCAAGACCAGTACCTAATTTTCCTAGAGGGAGATACGAAATCACATATCAAAGCCTATGCCATGACCATTCAAGAATTACTCTCGTGGGATGCGTTTGTCACCAAAATCTTCCCTAAAACCCTAGAAGGTATTGCCCTTGACTGGTATTATAAAATACCCAAAGCTTCGATACTCTTGTTTAATCAACTTGTGTAATAATTTATCAAATCTTTTGACATGAACAAGTTACTAAGAATAGGGATTAGGGAATTCCTACACATAAAACAAGAACATAAGGAATCCACTGCTCATTTCATTCAGAGATGGCGTACGGTCCTGTACTCTTTCGAAATTTCTCCAAACATGGATCAAATTAAACGATGCAAATTATTCCTTCATTCTCTCAGCAGAGAGATAAAGGAAGAAGTCTAGAAGTTCCCACTAAGAACCTAGGATGAAGTACTTGAGAGTTCCCTCCATATTGATCAAGCAACAATAGACAACGGTCGTAAGACCTATGGAATGAACAAGAGATTAATCACTCCCAATGAAAACACTACGACTTATCCTAATGTTGGGAATACCAATCAAGGACCAAAGATCCTTAACAAAAACCATGGGGTTACAATAGATGGAGTCACACACAATGTTAAAATCACAAATTTTATGAACACCCGGAACCCGCTAACAATCAATGTAATAATAAATTTAATCCAACAATCAACCCAGTGGATTTTAATCATCCTCCATCAAAACAACAACAATAACAAAAATTCCAGACAGAAGGTCCTGTCTGAGGCCCAACTAGATATCAGAACCAAAGCCAAAGGCCACATCCTCAAAATTTTAACTATAACAACCAGCAGCCTAATCAGAATTTATGGCCACAACAAGGTCCAAACCAATGACCACGGGACTATAATCCATCTTATACTATGGCTTTCACAAGATCCGAGGCCATGATACTTGGACTTACAACGACTACGACAAATTCTTGCAACATTTACTGAAAGATCAAAGACAAATCTTTGTAGATATGTTTTTTGTAGGTCTTACACCACCCATGCCAAACACCTACATGGGATCCGTTTCCCCTCAAAATGCACCCCTCAATATTTTTAACGATCCTCTCCCGAATCATTCTAACAATAACAAGTTAGATCAAAACTGGAAAAACAAAGGTATCATAATAAGAATCAATGATTGAGAAGCCTCAACTCCTAAAAGCTCTCGGGTTGCTCTTAACCTTGGTTCAAATGGTAATACACAAATCTTGGAATTAGATGAGCTAGAGGTTGAGCGTGAAATTAATGCAACAACTCAAAATAAGGAGTATGTTTCAAAATCCCTTCCCAATCTTTCCTTCCCAAAAGATGACGTTCCTACAATCATAAAATAATTAGGATCCTATGATTTAATATTGGATTTAAAAAAGACCTTTTCACACATTTCATTCCTAGAATTGCTGAAGAATTCACTTGCACATCACTTTGTGTTGCTCAATACACTAGGTCTTGGTCATATAATCCATGTTACACCACCTCCTAGTTCTCAAATAAATCATATTAACTTTGACATACATCCTCCGTGACTGAATGATAGGAATTTTTTTTTTTATATATATAGACAAGTTGCCAATGAATGCTGAAATTACACGTAGCGGTAATCCAACCTTGCATTTGTAGGTATGGATTTATAACAATTACGTTACACATGCAATGATTGATGATGGGGCAGTATTTAACATAGTCCCCTTCACTTTTCTTCAAAATATAGGATATGGATAAAAACATTGTTCCTCAACACGAAATATGGTAAGGGTTTATGATAGCCTCAAGGAAACCTCAATTGACAATATAGTATTACCAGTCACCTTAGGACCCAATAAATTCCTCACTGACTTTTATATTATAAATCAGGAAACCAACTATGATATGATTCTTGGTCACCCATGGATAAATCGCATGAAGGCAATCCCTTCGATGTTATTCTAGGAAATAAGATTTTTACACATGGGAAAATTCTTCATCACTCAAGGGTATTCTAAACACCTCGATATACACTTAGAAAACCTCAAGAAGAAAAAAGGCATCTATATAGAGTATGAACTTCCTACGAATCAATTAAAAAAACCACCTCCAACAAAATAGTTAGTCCCAGTCACGTTGGACATTCCAAAGGTTGAATTTGTTGACCCAGAAACATACGAGGTGGCAAAGATAGATAAAGGTAAATGAATATCTGTGGAAATAGTGTCCAGTAAAACCATAGTGGGAATTATGAAACTCTTAGAGAGTAATGAACCAATCTACCTCCCATTTGAAACAAAGGGAATGGGTAGTCTTCTCGGTTTAGCATCTTTTCCCTCTGATGACCTAGGTCTAGGTGTGAATATGATAGAATTGGTGCACGAAGAAGCAAAATTTGAGATCAAAACAATGCCCATCAAAACTATCTCTAGGGGTTGTTCTATTCTAAACCCTAGTTTCAACCCATATGCATATGAGAATTAGATTTCAATATCCATGGGGCAAGGCCTCATCATTCAACAAGAGTCACAAAAAAACACAATGATCTACATAGGAAATGAGACCAAGCAACATATTCATGCTCACCCACACACCATGTCTCAATAACATGAAAAGGAGGTGCACAAATGCATCTTTCAGACAAATTGTTTTAATGATTGGAAATATACACTTCTAGCAATGGGTTGTAAGTTTAAACCCAGAATGGTAAGCCCTTGTTAAGAGAATAGAAATTTTGAAGATAATGGTTCTCCGTTGTATACTTTTAGGGGTGAAAAATTAACTATTCATCAACTTTCTTCACCTTAGGCATCATGACATGTAGTTTCACATGAATTTCCAAGTGTACATTACTACATCCGCATTGCATTAATCATTCAATCAGTACATTCTGTTAATTCATTTTGTAAAATTTTATGGTCAAGGAACTTATTCTTAAGCAATTTTTACAAACTTATGGAAATATTTGTAAAAAATTCAATTCATATCTCTTCAATTTTCATAATATCATCAAATGGTTTCAAAATCATCTCATCAATTCAACAGAAAAAAGCTTGACGAAAACCATACAAAGGCCTACATACTTGGCCATACTCATTTTATTCTACTAGGATAAGATGTTCATACCTACGGTCTGTTCTATAAGCTTCTTGGTGTCACATCTATCACTATTATGTATCTTTGAAACAAAGATACTCCAAAATCACAGATCAGAAATGTCAAGTTAAATTGAATAAAAAATACTAAACAAACAAATTATTTTATTTTACACACTTATTTTCCCTACCAACCTTTGGTGTTGAGCCCATGCCTCTTACTAGTGGCATGAGTTTGGGAAAATAAATAAGTGGCCTTACTAACCTATGTCCTACCTTCGGTGATAAGCCCATGCTTCTTACTAGTAGTATGGGGTAGGGTGTAGGATTTCCATTCATACAAATTAATGAATCTTAGTATTTTAAGCTCAAAACAAAGTGTATTGTGAAAGGTGAAATCAAGCATCCAAGCTCCAAAGAGATTAAATCCCCAAACCAATATTATTTTGACCAAATTTCCATCTAAGATATAAGTCTAGAAAAACTTGAAAGTAAGTTACATTCTAAACTATGTAGTAGGTTTGATTAAGGTAAGTGCGTAGGCCCCAATTTGGTTTCTGTCAATGCTTTGTCTTTTTTCTCATCATTTCCATTTTGTCAACTCATACAACTTACACCCTTTATTGCTCTTGATGTTGAGCCCTTGCATCTTACTAGTTTCGTGGAGTTAGGAATGGGGCAATTTCGTATCACTATCATTATATAATCATCACATTTTGTAAAAACAAGAAGAAGCAACTAACATTGCTAAAAGAAGCCAAACGTTCAGTACAACGGTATGTTTGTAATATCATATATCAGCAATGGAAAAACAAACAAAAAGAAAATATTTTGGTCAACATTTTTTATTACTTGTCATCCATTACATACATTCTGAAAATCATATAAAATAAGAGATTGCAAAACATGTAGTGTACACATGAGAGACAAACAACAAAACTTTGGATACAAAGAATATATGAATACAAAAAAAGATATATATATATATATATATATATATAGGAATCATGTTTTACATGTAATGTCATCATGCACTAGGCATGGTCAAAATGTTCAGTGAGCTCGAAAAATACAAAAATAACTCATATAAATGTCCAAAAAATCCACTACAAAAAGACCAAATGGCCTCTCAGTCCCTGTGGGATCCCTCGTATGGCACACGATCATGCCTAGGGCTCCTGTTGCGGCTATGATGCTGAAAATGCAATGAATTGTGTGAGTGGTCATGATGAAAAACACTTGTTGTGGTCTCACTATGGAGACAACTCTACCTCATCACTCTCTTGGCAGCCTCATAGCCTACAACTTGTGTACGAAGAGATACTTAGGCCTCTGTCACCTTCCAGAAAGGTGCAAACACATCATTGTGTATGTCAGCTACTAAAGGATCTCCTATGTCCTCAGTGAGCTGAGCCCAATTCTTCCCCAAAGGGATCAAAAGGGTGTCCACACACACCCGATAAATAAAATACCCCCACCCTTGTACAGTCGCTGAAAATAAGAAACAAAAACAAGTTAGAGAATCTCCAAAAACCAATAAAAAAACAAAAAAGAAATATGAAATAACATTTCAAAATAACAAGGTCGAGAGAAGAGTGCTAGGGTGATAGCTAGAAATGTTAGAAATATTAGTTGATATTTATTTTGGAACCCCCAAAATGTGGTAAAAATCCCCCAGGGTGATAGTTCACTCACCCCTAACACCTGGTAACCGGAAAGTGTTCGGGTCTGCATCCCAATAGGAGAATAAGTCACATAATAAATGACTGGCAGGAGCAACATGAGGAACACGTGTAATCCTTAAAATAATATCCTTCTGAAGTATATCTTGCTCTACTTGGTTCAAAATATCTAGCATTGATGGGAACCAGTCACACTCCCTCTCTCTGCTCCACCATATATACTCCTTCCTTTGCATCCACAAAAGAGCAAAAGATAAATTTAGTAACACAATCCGATAAATAAACTCATCATAAACATAGAAAAATATTAAAAATGAATTTTTTTAAACTTTTATGGCTATCTTTCACATTCCGTGTAGAACGACCACCTTGTGTAGGGTGGAAATTTTGTAACCATTGCCTTCTCAGGGCAGTGGTCTTGCGACCACCACCAACATAAGGTGATGGTCCCATGACTGCCACTCTGTGTAGGACAGCAACCCTATGCCAAATTGGCATATTCCTCCAAAGCCCTAAAATGCGTAAAAACAAATAAAATACACCATTTTGGGCAAAAAAACCTGCCCTATGGATACCCCCCCTAGAGACTCATTTAACACTAACATTTTTGAAAATAACCCCTTAAAGACAAAGATTTATACATTTTCACATTTAAGGTTTAAAAACAATAAATTGAGAAAAAACTCACCTGGGACTTCAGAGGTCAATCTCATGCTCTCAGAGGCATGATCACAATCTGGAAATGAATGTTTTGGCTGCACTCTCATCCAAAATGGTCACAGTAGGTCCCAGAACTCAAAAATCACCAAATTGATACGCACAAAATAAATGGAAAAATGAAATCATTATATATATATATATATATATATATATATATATATGTATGTATGTATGTATGTATGTATGTATATATAATTCTAATCTTATTTTGAGTGTACTTTCATAGGGTTGGAATGCTGACAGAGGTAGGTTATTATCCCCACACAAATGGTGAGTCCTCATATCATCGTAATTTAGTATTTATTTTTTGATTTATTTTATCTATCTACATTTGAGTTTTTCTCTTAATTTTATAGATAACGGGAGTCTGGATGATGACATTTCAACACACAGACATGTCAGGTATAGCTTCTAACTCCCCATTTAAGGAACGCCATACTCGGATCAACCGTTTTATGCCCCTTCATGGCTAAAACTCTTCTATGAGGGGGCTATATGTACACACCAAAAATTATATGTGTTGCACTATCAAAAAGAGGTTATGAAAACTCCAATGATGATTCAGATCTCCTCGCAAGGTGTTCAGAATCCAGAAAGCATGCTGAGTATACATATTTGCATCCTAAAATACCTTATCTAGCCTTTTCATGCTTTGTTTTAAATTTTATTCTCTTTCCCTTGCATTTTTTATCTTTAGTGTCAGGACCACCACCCATGACAAGATGGCGGTGTTGAAATCACCGCCCTATGCTAGATGACGATCTTTTCCCCATTTTCCAGAGACTTATACATGCTTCTGGAACCTGTAAAAACAAGTTACAGTTAGAAATATCAGTCGAAAAGGCTTATTTTTAAGCCCAACCACTTTGTAATAGTAATTTTTACATATTAAAAGGGTGGAGCAAGATAATTTGAACTTGCCTTTTGGTGAGTGAGAAACCTATAAATACCAAGCTTATTTACAAGAAAATGGCCTTATATCTATCTTCCTCTCATTTTTCATCAATCTCTCATCTATAACTCAAAGGTATACATTTTGTGTATGGAGTAAGCCCCACAGTTACTAATATGTAGATTCTTGTCTGAAAGAAGTCAGTTCTCATCCTCTTAGGTCAAGGATCCTCTCCTTCTTTCTTATTTAGAGGTCACTTGGTCTCTCTCGTTGCATCTTGGTCCACTGTTGTTCTCAAACACCAAGTTTAGTATACAAAATTTTTAGTTCTAAGTTCAAATTTAATTCAGTTGAGAACCTTGATTCTCCCTAGAGGTTTAGATTTTTGTTTTACCATAGGAGGTATAGGTCCTATATTTTTCATTGTGTTTGTGTTGTATCCGTGCAACAATACTGCTGGGAATTACATAGCAAAGCTTTGTTCCCTTGCGCTATCCCTCTCCTACTTGCATTTTGTTCGGTTTACCTCCAAGTTTCCACTATTTGAATACTTTCTCCTGCTGGTGCTTTTACATTCCCACTTCTTCTGGATTCACATGAACACATAGGAATGAAGAAATCATACTGAAGGGATGAATCACAACAGGACTGGATTTACCTCTTCTCTATAAAATTCTAGCTTTAACTTAGTTAAAGTTATAATTACATCGTATCAAATAGAGTAGTTAATCATTTCATTTCAGTTAAACTCACTTTCAACATTGCCAGGAAAGCTGTGGAGAATGATAGTTTCTAAGAAATTGTAATTTGTTCCTCATTTTTGAGGTAATATTGAATGTTTTCAATTGAATTAGTTAGCTTTTTTTCATTTAGATTCACATATTTGCACAAGTTAATAACCACATCGGGTTATCTCATTTGTTTATTTTTAGTATAGAAATATTTTAATTATTTTTTGTTATTGTAATGTTAAAATCTTGTGTTTTGTTTAGATTAGTTTCCCATTCAGTAGTAGCATATATTGTTATTTTCAATTTAAGTTAATTTACAAACTTCAAACTAGATTAACACTTAGATCCAAGTTAGGAGAACAAACCATAGGGAATTTATGTTACCCATTCATAGCCTCTAAATCTCCCCTTTATCAATTAAGTTACTAGGAGATCACACTACCAGATCTTAGTCACTGAACCGCCTATAGTTATCCACACACATTTCAAACAACCATCTGTTTCGGCACGACATCAAGAGGTCGGGTGCAGAGGAATGTTACTTGTTGATTCTCATCCTTGCCTGTCACTTTTCTATCATATAGGAACCCATGAACATAAGATAATAGGAATTATAAACAATTAATACTAAGAGGTTGAGATTATTAGATACTATAAATTAAAAGCTTAATCAAGTAGTAAAGTAAAAGATAAATAACTACCAATCTTCACATAACATTAAAATTTAAGGAATATTTAAATTTTTTTTACTTCCCTGTGATCAAGTTCTAACAAAAGAGATCTTATCCCTAAATGAAACTTTTCTTCATTAGATTTCCTTAATTGGTTATCTCTTTTGCTTCCCTAGGCATTATTTCACTTTGAGAATGATGCTCTTATAAGAAGAGGGAGATGTAATCCTGCACATTTTTCTGGGGTCTTTTTAACAACATTCTTATATTAAAAATAAAAATAAATAAAAAAATAAGATAGTCTAAATCTAAAGAAATATATATATATATATATATATATATATATAATATGTAGATAAAATAAATAAACAAGAAAGATCAATTAATGAAATATATTTTCAAATAAAGTAAAAAAAATCTATGAATAATTAAATGAATGTGGTTTGGGGATAATTGATAGTTGTCAGTGGAGGAGTTGGTGAGAGATATTATCTCTTGTATGTGGAAGTTTTACCGTAGGGCATGAGAAGACTAAAAGCCAATATACCTATCATCTTTGTTGCATAAAAATCCAAGCACTTTGTTCGAGATCCAGAGGAGTAACCATGAAGAAACCCAAGACAACAATGTAAATTTACTAGTAATTGGATAGTTCCAGTGAGAGAGAAGCTCTCATAAATAAATAAACAAAATGTTATGTGGAACTATGCCAAATGGAGCTACAAATAATATTCATTCCTCTATCAGTACCATTATGAGTTAAATCATCTCTACACATGAAGATAAGGATGTAACTATAATACCTCTTCATTGTATTTATACAAAACAATTGTTTTGGATAATTATCTATGTTTGAAGAAGGTTCATTTTTCTCTGAGAAGAAAGGGTATCTTTTTCCTTCCACTCAATTATTTGTCGTAGAAGAGAAAAAATGGATTGAGGTTTAAGGATGCTTTATATGGGCACAACGCCTAGTTGTATGGATTTTTCTTCTTCTACTTCTAAACACCCTTGTTGTGTGTGTTGTAACCTTATTTTGCTCCATTCTTTTCCTGTTTCTTATCTTTTATTTTGATTAGTTGTTGTTTTGATTAATACATTGGAAGTTCCCTTCTTGTTATCCCACATATGCCTAGAAATATTTTTCTCTTTCATTGTTTCTCTACATGAAACTCTTTTTTCCCATTCCTAGATTGATTGAGAGCATAGATTGGAGGCACTACAAATTTTTCTCCTCCACACAAATGATGTGGAGCTTCAACATCAGGTCATGCACATCCAACAATGCTTAAAAACCATATTTTTTTCCAAATATTGTAGGTTCAAATGCACCAGGGATAATCACGTGTAGAGTGCATGGGTATAAAGGAAAAAGATTGGTTTTGGTAGATGTTGAAGTTAGTTTTTTTCCTGGGTGGATTCCTAGTATGTGAACATTTAGGAAAGTGCATCTAGAATATTTTCTATGGATTATATTGGTTATAAGATTTACACCATGTATGCAAGCAGTTAATAAAAAAACTCAGAAGAAATTGACTTCTAGGAAAGTAAGGATTGCATGGCGTGCACCCATCAAGTTGTAATGGAAAGTAGTATTTTTAGATGTTGTAGTTACTGCTAACATGGTAGAATTATATGTTAAATGGATATAATCATACAAAATTCAATATGGCGGGGTTGTGGATGCATGTGAACTATTCGACATAATTATAAAAGAGATATAAAGCCTCGTGGAATGCTTCAATTTCATGATATTGAGAATTGGTTTTGTTGAAGAAGATCTAGAGACATGATAAAAGAAAACTAGAGGGGTGTTCTAGATGCACAAAATGTTTACCAAAATGCCTTATAGAAAGGTGCAATCCAGTTCTAAAATTTTGGCCGATTTGTTTTCCCCTCTTCAATGGTATCCTTTACCTTCATCCTTTATAATTTTCGTATAATTTTTTTTCTTCATTTACAATGTAATAGAAATATCAAACCATTATATACTTAAATAATTAGATATTTTAATTAGACTGTTAGTGTGAAACAATAAAAATCCACCTTGTGATTTATGCTACTGATTTACAATTTGATAATCAAATGTGTTTCTACCACAATCTTATGCATTGTTAAAATAGGGTATGGTAATTAGGTTCTTATCTCCACCAGTACCAATGAGGATTAGATGATTTTTCATTAAAAAATCTTTTTCATTTACTTACAAAGTTAGAAGAACACCACATTCAGAGACTTGCAAAACAACATTCTGAGCCCCATAAAATATATGTCAAGCATCATATTTGTTCCTTTTTATGTGGTGAGTTGCATCAAACATTAGATCGAACTTAATTGGCCATTTTTACTCTTTTCTCTGTTCCTCTAGGAGCCATTTTATCCCATTTTGCATTTTTAAGGAGCTCCTAAAATTGAAGAGTTGGTTTCTATTGTCTCACTTTTTGGAGCCTAAGTGAAGGAACACTTATCTACCTTCAAAAACCTCTAGTATTTCTACTAGAAAATTACTTACAACATTCAATTTGGGGGAATTTTTTTTTGATCTAGCCTGGAAAATGGGTTTTATAGGCCTCCAAATGCAGTTTGACTAGGTCAAGTTAGATGAAATATGATCGGTGGCTCTTGAAGACCCATTGTTGTTTGTAAGCATTTTCCAATTCTTAGTTCTGTCAACTCTGGTGAATTCTCCATATATGGGAGAACTTGTAGGAAATCCCCTATTACGCTTTCATCAATCGAACATCAATTTAGATGTGGAATTCTAAGCACTTGATATAAAATATGGTCGATTTGTAGTTTTCCCACTTACGACTGATGTTCCTGTTATCTCTCAAAAGTGCAAGCTATAGAGAGATGGCTGCAGGTTTTCTAAGATTGCAAAATTTTATCTCTCTCTTTCGTAGATACAATGAAAACACCTCAGGTCTATGGGTATACCTATTTTGAGGTGAGTCTCTGGTATCAAGGCTGGTTCCTTGTTTATGTATCCTAAATTGATTATAGGGTTTACGGGTAAAAGATGACTATAAAATAATTATAACTAAGGTGATACACCAAATTTGTATGAGGTCTTTGACTAAGTATATGCACAATTGATATGTGAAGGATTTTTGCTGCATGAACCAACAAATATTCTATAGAATATTAAGGGGAAAACACTTGGAGGTATTGAGGGAGATTATCACAACAATACTACTAAGCTAAACATGCACATTAATATCATGCAGAAACTACTGAATTTTGTAACATGGTAAGATGATTAAAAGGGGAATTTACATTCACAAGACTAAAAGAAACATACACAAGACTAAAAATAATTGGGAAGGAATAAATTCTTCATACTCAGAAGGAAAAACTGGAAAAAATTACTTCACTACTCCTATATCTAAAAAGTCCTCCAGAAGTTCCCTTGTGCTTTGCAAACACACACAATTTATAGAAAAAATAATTATTCCCCCTTTCCAAAAAAATAGAATAAGTCTTGTACTCACCCAAGCATATTATTTTTATCATTTACTTAATAATAGATAAAGGAATAAAAATAGAACATGCAATTACAAATAGGCATTTAATATCCTTGATTAGAATTGGTCAACTAAAGTTGACTGATCTATTTTTAAGAAAGCAAGACAAAATAATTTTCTAAAAATAATCTTGCTTACAAGGAAATTCTTTCGTATTTTAGAAAAAGGACCTCATAAGCTTTCCAAAAACTCCAACCTTGCATGAATCTAAGCTCCCAGTCAAAAGTTATGGCCATCTAAATATCTGCGCCAGGGTCTGCTTCCTGTTAGCGCTCAAAATGTTGCACCTCCTAAAGGTGCGCCATAGGCGCATCCATATCTGTGTTGACATCTCTTACATGCACCAAGGCACAACTTTTACCATGTTGAAACTCTGTGTCATTCGCCATATACATGTGCCAAGGTGTAACTTTTACCATGTCGACACTCTGTGTCATTTGCCATTTACGTGCGCCGAGGCGTAACTTTTACCATGTTGACACTCTATGTCATGCGCCATTTACGTGCGTCGAGGCACAAATTTTACCTTTTCGACACTCTGTGTCATGCACCATTTACGTGCGCCAAGGCGCAACTTTCACCATGTCAACACTCTGTCTCATGCGCCATTTACATGCAGCAAAGCGCAACTTCTTGCATGTCGACACTTTGTGTCATGTGCCATTTACATGCGTCAAGGCGTAACTTTTACCATGTCGACACTCTGTGTCATGCGCCATTTACATGCATCGAGGTGTAACTTTTACCATGTCGACACTCTGTGTCATGCGCCATTTACGTGCGCCAAGGCGCAACTTTTACCATGTCGACATTCCTTGTTGAGTGCCTTTTACGTGCACCTTGGCGCATCCTTTTGCATGTCAAAATTCCTTGTTGAGCACCTTTTACATGTGCCTTGGCACATAAAACATCAGGCTTTGAGTTTCTTTGATTTCCATTTCCTTCTGCCTGTCTATATCTACCTGGGGGGAAGATATTTACAACAATTTGGTGACTCAATGGCGTCACCTACCTGCTAGGTAGAAGATCAGTGGCCTTTTAGCAATCCATTGGGCATGGAGTCATAAGTAATAACTTTAAACCAACCTGATATCTGATCCCGAGCCTGATACCGCAACTTCTTCTTCGACAGCGCGCTGAACTGTAGAAATTCAACCCGAGAGCAACAAAACCTTTGCCAAAGCACTTAGGGAAAAATAAACCTAACTACAACAAGACAATGTGCATACGCACTTAGAGGAATTGAAAACTGGGCTAATATTTACAAGGGTAAACCTTTTCCTTTTGGTAGCAATGTTTAAGATAGATTCCGTTAACCGGAATCAGAAGTTCCTCTCCATCCAATGTAGACAATTGGAAGGCATTACTACTTTTACATCCCGTGACCATGTAGGGGCCACTCCAAATGGCATCAAACTTGCAATGCCTTCCTGGTTTTGCCCGATCTACATCCCATTTCAGAACTAGGTCCCCTTCCTGGGAGGTCTTTGCTCTTGCCTTTTTATCAAACCATCTTTTTATCAAGGCCTGATCCTTCTCAATTTTCTAAACTGCATGTTCTCTTATTTCTTCCAATTCCATCAACTCTGCATACCTGGCCTCCATTGGTTCAAACTCAGATAACTCCAACTGCTTCATGAGCTCCAATGCTGGCAATTCAAATGATATATGCAATACTGCCTCTTTTCCATAGACCAACTTGTAGGGAGAATTGCTTGTAGACCTCTTTGGCGTTATCCTGTCAGCCCATAATGCTGATTTTAGCTTTGTATGCCATGTCCTTTGGTTTTCATCCAGAGTCCTTCTAATGATCCTTAGAAAATTCTTGTTCGTGGACTCTGTCTGTCCATTACCCTGCGGGTAATAATTTGAAGAGGTGCTCAAATAGATTCCATTCTTGACAGCCCATTCTGTAATCTTGGAACCTATGAATGCCAATGCATTGTCTGATATGATAGTGGTCGACACACCGAACCTGGTCACTATTCCTTCATAAAAGTCTAGTATGTTAGACTCATTTGCCTCCTTGAGCGCTACTGTTTCGGTCCACTTGGTGAAATAGTCCGTTGCCGTGAGAATCCACTTATGGCCTTGGCTTGAGTTAGGATTTATGACCCCAATGAAGTCCAATCCCCATTGCA
The DNA here is from genome assembly GCA_019776745.2 of Taxus chinensis. Taxonomy (NCBI): domain Eukaryota; kingdom Viridiplantae; phylum Streptophyta; class Pinopsida; order Cupressales; family Taxaceae; genus Taxus; species Taxus chinensis. The sequence goes on along the minus strand of CM034153.1, from coordinate 617,243,150 downwards.
TAAATGGTTGGTCAACCAAAATTGGGTGTAATGGAAGTGCTGCTAGTCTTTCTTTGCCTATGAAGAGCGCACATTTCTTGCACTTTCTTATCCATGTATAGCAGTCATTGAACACTGTGGGCCAATAATACCCTGCCTTCATTATCTTGAGAGCTGTTACTCGTGGGGTGAAATGTCCTCTGAAATCTCCATCATGAAAATCTCGTAACACCCTCTCAATTTGACCTGTCCCAATGCACCTCAATAGAACTCCATTGATGTCCTTTTTAAACAAAACACCATTAACAAGCACATATGGAATGGCTTGTAATCTGAAGTATCTCCTCTTTTCTTTGCTCATTTCTGGAGGGCATAGGCCTGTCTGTAGCAAGTTTATCATACTCTGAGTCCAACAAGGAGTAAGCACATCATCATTTTCTTGTTCTTGACCATCCTGTAGTACCAAGACAGTCTCTTTTTCATCACTTGCTTTAACTTTCCGACTCAAAGCTAGTTGTTCACATAGTCCTTTTCCACGTACTAGTTTTGTGACCTTGATCTCGATGTCATATTCCATGACATGAGTGATCCATCCTGCACATTTCTCATTCAGATCCTTGTTTAGAAGGAAGTCCTTAACTCCCGCATGAGAGACCAACAATTGGATCTTGTTATTGGAGACTAGGTGCTTGAATTTCTTTAAGCTCCTGATCACTGCAAGGACATGCTTTTCAATGAAAGAGTACCTAGTTTCGTATTCCTCCAAGCCTTGACTGAAGAAAGCAACTGGTTGTTCTAATCCTTCTATGTTTTGCTGTACCAGGATTGCAGAAATTGTGTTTCCACCACCGAAGGAATATAGCATGAAATCCTTGGAGAAGTTTGGATTGACAAGAGTCGGAGCTTGAGATATAGCCTCTTTTATTGCCTCAAAACTTTCCTTGCCTTCAGTTGTCCACTTAAATACCATGCTCTTATTCAACATCATCGTTATTGGCTTTACAAGAGCTGTAAAGTTTGGAACAAACTTGCGGACAAAATTGATCCTTCCCAAGAAGCTTTGAAGAGATTTCTTATGTCTTGGCAATGGCAGTGCTTGAATTTCTTCAAGTCTTTCTTGGTCAATCGTCAATCCCTCCTTTGAAACAATATGGCCTAGAATTTTTCCTTCGTGACCCAAGAATATGCATTTTTTGGGATTCAATGATACCCCAAATTTTCTACACCTCTGAAATACTTGCCTCAAATGAAAAAGGTGATCTACTACATTTTTGGAGAATACCGTGATGTCATCAAGATACATTAGAACTATTTTATTGATCAACCCCTTGAATGCCATATCCATTTCCCTTTGGAAAGTGGCTCCAGCATTTGATAGGCCAAATGGCATCTTCTTGTAGGCATATGTGCCCCATTTGGTGGTGAAAGCTGTCTTGAACTGGTCATCTTCTTTCACCATTACCTGATTATACCCTGAGTAGCCATCTAGGAGAGAGAATCTCTCTGAACCGGATACCACTTGCAATATTTGTTCCATTGAAGGAAGTGGGTAATGGTCTTTAAGAGATGCACTGTTGAGGTCTCAGAAATCTACACACAACCTGATTTCTCCACTCTTCTTCCTGACCGGAACCAAGTTTGCAACCCAAATTGAGTGCTTGATCGGGAATATAATGCTTGCCTCTATTAGCTTATTTAGCTCTTTCTTCATTAGAGGCTCAATGTGAGGGTTGACTGGTCTCTGCTTCTGCCTGATGGGTTTAGCATCTGGATCCAATTCTATGGTATGTTGTGCCAACTTCGGATTGAAACCTCAAAAGTCTTCATAGCTCCAAGCGAAGGCATCTTGAAATTCTTGGCAAAGTTGTATGAAATCTGATTTCTCCTGCTCAGTGGCCACTTTGCCAATTTGAAGTGTTTTGCCTTCCCCAACCAAAATTGGCTCTGAATCTTCTCTCTTGACCTGTATGTTAGCCTTTTCCTTACGGAACTGGTCGTTAGGGTTGAAGATAGACTCTAATGTTACTAAACCCTTGGGAAGCTTGTTTGTCCACTGTTACACTACTTGATCCCCGTACTACTGCTCTAGTCTGTCCTGATTCCTAACTGAGAATTCAGCCTCTTCTTGCAAGAAATTGATGATCTGTTGATCATTCTCAAACACCTGCCAGCTTGTGTTATTATCTGGAACTGCTGGCCTCACAATCACATGGATATGTGGTTGTGTTTTTTCCCTTCTAATGTTGTCAACCACATCAAACGTTGCTCCAACTGCTGCGAGCCTAATCCGCGGCTTCATTTTTCTTCCTGGGTATGGACACGATGTTGAAAGCTTCGAAATCCTCAACGAGGTCCCACACCCTATTCTTGTAGTTCCTTAGCAGTTCATTCTTTGTAGCATGTTTTCCCCTGACTTGATTGACGATTAGCTCGCTATCCCTGAACACCTGCAAGTTCTTTATGACCTTTTTTGTGGCCCAATGAAGTCCATGAATCAAGGCCTCATATTCAGCTGTGTTGTTTGAACAGGAAAACTGGAAACGGAAAGCTGAATAATATTTGATGCCTTGAGTTGAAACAAGCATAGCTCCTCCTCCTGCACCTTGCCTACTCCTTGATCCATCAAAAAATAACTACCATACCTCATTGTCATCCTTATGGTCTGGTTTGGTGATGCTAGGAATAGACTGGTTTTCTTCATGTATGCAATAGACTCCTAGCTCAGATTCTTCTATTTCTTGGTAGGGATCAAAAGCATGTACCTTGCTTTCCCATTCATCAAGAGTCAAATCTGGGATGCTTCCAACTTTGGTGTCAGCCTCATCTGTGCCTGGATAATCCTCTTGATCAAATGCTGAATAGTTGGCATTGATTTGGCTTGGAGTATGAGGCTCAATATGGAAGTTTGCAATTGGTTTAGATCTAATTGTGACCTTAGTACCATATCTTGTTCTGAACAACATGTGTGACCAATCAGCAGATAAGTAGCCTCCAATTTTGGCTGTGAAATCCCTTGATAAGCATAGGGCAAAGAGTGGTGGCAAATCTATCACTGACACATCTTGTAAAACGGTAACGTTGGGGCATGTATGCAAGGTAAGATTCAAACCTTTAATTACTCCCACGGTTTCTACTGTTGTCCCATCTAATTGTACTACCCCCTTTGATATGACTTCATATTGGAGACCTAGTTGATCAGCTATTTGCTTGGGCATGACAGAACTACTTGCCCCAGAATCAATCATGCAATTGTGTACTAATTTATCCCCGATGATTAATGAAACATAGAATGGAGGGGGTTTCAAAACTTTACCTTGTTGTCCTCCATGATTCCCTTCAGGATGAGCAGCATTTGTGAGGACATTCTCTTGCATATGGGCCTGCTGGTTCGAAGTTGACCAATTCTTCATGGCAGCTTGTAGAAGATCTCTTTGGCCTGGGATGGATAAAGATTCCCACATTGATATATTCACATTTGTCTTCTTCATTTGATCAATGATGCTAAATGGGGATGAAAGATCTCTTCTCTATCCTTTAGGCTGCACATTCCTTTCTTGTGCATGGGCAGCAACAGCTGGCATCTGAGTTGGTTTAGAAGGTGGTTTGGGCTGTCCTTGCGTGTTTGGGACTGTATTTTGCTTACCAACACCTTGTGGAGTGATGGAAGGTTGCAGATCACTTGTAGCCGATGACTGCCCTTCACCAATATTCCTCTTCTTTGATCTTGTGTTAGCTACTACACTCTGAGAAATTGTTTGATTCATGCCACAAAAATCCTCAGCTTGCCAATTCACAAGTGCGGTATCATTTGGAGTTGTGTTTTGCTGAGATGTCCCTTGTTGCTGATTTGTTTCTTGACTCACTTCACCCTCTACGCCAGTAGTTGTCACCATCAAGGCTTGGTTCAAAGCACCATTGAAGCACATAGATTGGTTGTGAGGTTCATTGCATGGGAAACACCAATCATATTCTTGAGCCATGTTGTTTTACACTGGCACTAATGCTTTAGAAGCAGATGCAACATTGGGGTTATAGGGCTGAAATGGTCTATTGGCGGGAGGCCTTACTTGGCTTTTATTTTGATTTGCAGCATGAGATGGTGACCTATTGGGTTGGTATGGTGGCCTAGCCTGGTACTGCGCTTGAGGCTGATACGGTCTAGCACTTTGAGCTTGTTGTCTTTTGATAGTCACCAGCTCATTTCCAAGGTTCTGCAATTGTTTCATAACCTCTTGGAGTTCATTTGAAGCACTAGAGGATGAAGTAGAAGTTTCATTTGAACTTTGATTTCTAGGAGTGGGAATAGGAGCCAAAGTGGGTGCTTGACTAGTGATTGGATTTTCTAAGTTTGGATACAAGGGCATGGGAGGCCTAGGAGCCAGCTTGCCAGCTTGAATAAGACAGTTTTCAGCCCTAATGGCAATGCTATAAGCAACAGGTAAGGTTGTGCCTCCCATAGATTGAATTAACATAGAAATATCAGAATTTAAAGCCTTAAGATAGTATAGAAAAGCACCTTCAGCTGTTGGCCTAATGGCCACTGGAATCCTATCCCAAGACCTTTGAAATCTGAAGTTGAAGTCAGTCAGCTGCTCATTGGGAGCTCTCTTGATAGTTGTCAATTGTTCTAGTAGAGACAAATTGTCTCCCTTTTCTCCGAACTGCTCATTGAGAGCTATGCATAACTGATTCCAATTCGTGATAGAACTAGCTCCAAGGCTCCTAAACCATTGCAATGCCTTCCCTTTGAATGAAGATGCCAACAATTTGACAACAACATCCATTTCATTTATCTCGTGGATTGCACAAACGTTAGCAATGTCTTTGACATGATCACCAGGAGTAGTATGATTTTCTCTAGTGAAAAATGGAATGTTCTTCAATGCTGCAATTAGAACTGGATTCTGTGCATTGAGGGCAAGTGGGCTGCTGCCAGTGAAATTGACAAAGGGATTTGGTGGTTGCGCCATTCTGATTGGCCTGAGAACCCTTGTTGATTGGATGAAAGGTCTACCAGGTGGAGGGGTTGATAAAGTCCTGTTAGGTGGAGATGGTGACCTTTGTGGTCTTCTTCCTCTCCTTCCTCCTCCTGGTGATAGTTGCAAGTGGAAAAATAGCCCCTCTTCTCGAGTATCAGATCTGGTTTGAATTCTTCTCATATGCCTGGGCAACTTTTGCTAATATACCACTGAATTCTACCCCTTCGGAGTCGCCAGATGTGTTAGAAAGTGAGCCTCAAAAGGCTAGATTCTGCCAAGTTACACACCAAACCTGACAATATTTAAACTCAAAATTTTAAAAGACCTGTACATTTGAGATTTTAGGGTTTGGAATTTGATTTGGAATGACAGTCCTGAAAACCCAAAAATGCCAGATTTCTGAAATCCTGAAATCCGAAATTCAAAAAACCATGAAATTTTGAAAGTCAAAATCTCAAAAATCTAAGAATACCCTTTTGAAGATTATCCCCCGATCTATCAACTGGTGAAATTTTGACTTGTTTCGAGCAAGTTAAGTCCTTGAAAATCGATTTCAAAGTTCAGCCTGGAAGGTGAAAAATCTGAAATTGTAAAACCTGCAATTTTTAGTCCAAATTTCTTGAAAATTCCTTCAAATCTTATGGAATGACCTCTTGGTCCCACTGGGCATGCCAAAACTGTTGATGGTGAATCACAGCACCCCTGAATGTCTACAACTCGATGGGTTGAGACTCTCAGTGCGATTGCATAACATGGAGCTTTTCCCAAGTGTGGGACCTTGCGAAATCGGAAAAGCTCTCCGGATGAAGGTTGGTTCCTATTCCTCTGTTCAGATGCACACGTAAAAAATGTAGAGGGTTTACTCAAAACCTAAACTAACTTGCCAAGGAGACAGGGTAAGAAAATGCATAAAAATAAAACCTAAACTAACAAAGGTGATGCACCAAGGAATGAAGAACACTTGTCTTGCCAATAAACACAGACCATTAAAATGCAATGCAAGATCATGCACAGATAACCAGGTTTGCAGTGAAAGATCAGGAGGACACAAATAAACACAGAGAGGGTTGAGAATCATCCACAGACATGCATTATTTGCTCCAAAGATTGATACAATACGCTACAAAATGCCAAGAGGCAAATTTGCATTACAGTTTTAAATGGGAGGTTTGAACTTCCACAAATTCACCTGCCAAAGAGAAGAAGGGAGGGGAAAAACAAGAATTTCCAACCTTTAGAAAGAAGCCCCTCCTTACAATTTATAGGAAGAATGAGAGAGAAAAGAGAGAGGAAATCCAAACCTACCCCAACCACCTCCAGGTTGCATTTAATTCATCTCATTATGGTGGTAGGTGAGAACCTAGCAAACTTAAAAAGTGGCGAACTGTATTTTTCATTTTTAAAAAGTCCAACCTTGCATGAATCCCAGCTCCCAGTCAAAATTTATGGCCAGTTGAATATTTGGCCAGGGTCTGCTTCCTTTCAGCGCTCAAAATGTTGCGCCTCCTAAAGGTGCGCCATAGGCACATCCATATCTATGTTGACATCCTCTTACATGCGCCAAGGCGCAAATTTTACCATGGCAACACTCTGTGTCATTCGCCATTTATGTGCGCCAAGGCGCAACTTTTGCCATGTCGACACTCTCATATTTGCCATTTACGTGTGCGCGAGGCACAACTTTTACCATGTTGACACTCTATGTCATGCGCCATCTTACATGCACCATGGTGCAAATTTTACCATGTTGACACTCTGTTTCATGCGCCCTTTACCTGTGCCAAGGCACATCCATTTTCCATGTCGACACTCTATTTCATGCGCCATCTTACCTGTGCCAAGGGTGCATCCATTTTGCATGTCGACACTCTTCTGTCATGCGCCATTTACGTGCACCGAGGCGCATCCATTTTACATGTCGACACCCATCTATCGTTCTTATGCACCATTTACGTGCACCGAGGCATCAACTTTTACCATGTTGACACTCTATGTCATGCGCCATTTACGTGTGCCAAGGCGCATCCTTTTACATGTCGACATTCCTTGTTGAGCGCCTTTTACGTGCGCCTTGGCGCATCCTTTTGCATGTCGACATTCCTTCTTGAGCGCCTTTTACGTGCACCTTGGCACATCCTTTTGCATGTCGACATTCCTTGTTGAGCACCTTTTACGTGCACCTTGGCGCATCGTTTTACATGTCGACATTCCTTGTTGAGTGCCTTTTACGTGCGCCTTGGCGCATAAAACATCAGGCTTTGAGTTTCTTTGATTTCCATTTCCTTCTGCCTGTCTATATCTACCCGGGGGGAAGATATTTACAATAGTCAATTTGACCGTAACTTTATCATTCCATTTTGTTTTTCATTCTATGGGTGAATCCCTAGAAAAAAAAATTTCTTGATGTCTTTGTTGAAGATTATGATACTTGATTCAGATCATTTTTTTCGCCTTCAAGCATTTGGATCTTTCTTTATAATTTTTTGAGCAAATCTTTTGGGAGATTCCACCATTGTTAGATTTTGGGCTTTACTACTGATATCTTTGTGAGATATGGTTAATATGAGATTTCTAAGTGGAATGGTCGTGATCATTTGCCACCATTATTTCCCTCTGAAACGTGGTTATGTGTTATTCCTTTTGATGGCCGCCATTGTTAGATTTCAAGTTTTTCTACTTACGATTTATGTCTCTGGCATGTACTTTATGTGGTTCGTTACTCTGTCTGAGCTTGATTCATTATTTGAACAAGATAGTCCTCTACCTTCTTCAGAACTATGTGATCTTTTGGGTTTTCAAGATCTTTACCTTTTCATTGGCCACCATTGGAGCTTTGTTATGATCACTCTACTAGAAACTTTGATGGAAGTTATTTTCTTCCTTAGTTCAGGCCCTTTGCAACTTTGAACTGTGAATGTTGAAAATGGTGAGTTTCTTTATCTTCAAACATGAAAACTATTTCATTTTCACCGAGTTCTCTTTCCTACTCTGATTCTTTGCTACCCATGAATGGGTCTTTTTTTATTTTATATGATCTATGCTTCTGAGTTTCATTTTCTTTGGCCAATTTATGTATAACCTTCCAATGTTGTGTTGAAACACCACCCTTTTTTTTAAAAAGAGTTTGAACTTTGAATCATTTTTGAATGGATGTAGCTTCCATTTAAACTTTCTCCTTCAAAACTAAGTAGTGGTATATACAAAGTAATTTTTATTTGATATTACAGTATTGGTTTTCTTCATCGTAGAGTTCTTCTTCCATTCACTTTTGATTTCTCTGACTGGAACTTGCTCATTTTGGAATGAGGAAAACATATGAGTAATTCTTCTTGGTCAATGATTCAGAGTTATATGCCTCATAAATTATTTTTATTCAATCATCTTTGAATATTTCCACATTGCATCCTAATAATATTTGTTGAATTTTTCAAATCTAGGATTGATATCTCAAATTTTATCCATGGCTGACTTTTCAAATAATCTACTATGTGCTGCTTAGATTTGCTTATTGACCTAATGTGAGTTTTCTTAAAATGAGTCTCTCTTCTTTCATGACTGTGTATTGACTGATCTAAGTTTTGCAAGGTTGAATGATGTTGATAAAATATGTAACTGAAATGGGTTGCTTGAAAATTCTGCATTTTATATATCCCTTTCTTTAGTTCACTTTTTGAAATGCCTACTTGTAACCTGTAGTTGCATTTATGCTCTTTGATTATGAAGTTGAAGATTACTATGGTTGAATATTGAACTTAAAATGCCAACTGCAATAGAAATACACTTTTGATATTTTGCAATTAAGATGCCTTTGTACCCTACAAGTGGTTTTCTATAAATTACAAGCAATTCTTCTTCTGTTTTTTATACCATTCTTAGGCATAAGCCTTGATTAAGATAATTTATGGAAATACTGTAATCTGTTACTTTTATTGCATTTACCTTTATTTCAGCTTGATATGGATACTGGAAAATTCATAAATGTCCATTTTACATGGTGAAGCCCTGTCAAAATTTTCCCAGAATTATCTCTTACTTGACTAAAATTTGGAAAGTGTACATTATCTGCATGCATCTTCTTTTTTCTATACTGTAACATTTTCCTTTTAGATAATATATCTAAGTTTTTAGGTACATTAACCCTTCTTTCCAGCATGTATAAGGTCATTTTCTACTTGTCTGTAACTTGTACCTACACACTTAAGAAAATAGTTAGAAAATAATTAGGCTCCTGGCCTCTCCTATATCCATTTTCTTTATTTTATTTTCTATTTCTTCTTTTGAGTAAGCTATGTAGTTTGATTTACAGGTACTATATATCTTCTGTTACTTATACATCCATATGCACGAATTAGAACAGTGTAGGAATATGGATTAACCTTGAACTCTTTATTGATGATTCCTTTCATTTACTTTTTAGGTACCATGCTTTGAATTGTGAAGACAAGGATGGGACAAGCTGGAAGGGGGATAATATACACAATGAATAATATACAAAGACAATGATGGGTTCACTCATATTCCTTTTCTTTCTATTTTATGCATGTGTACCTCTTTCTTCAGTATATGTACTTTAATTTTTAGTCACATCCCACGGCTTATGTGGGAAACAGTTGACTTTCCTTAAGAATAAAACATTGAATTTTATAATTGAGTTTTATATTTCTTTCTGCATTTCAACCTTTTGTATGGATTGTATTATGAACTAAACAACTCAGTCATATAATTGAATGTTATAAACATGAAGGAATGAACATTAATAAGAACCTGTAACATTCAGTAATGAACTCTGATTTGTGTAATCTACACTTATGTTTACTGTCCCAAAACTCAACACTTCACCTACTCTATAATTCAATTTCTTCATCAAGACAACACAACTATCTTTTGGGGCCTTTATGTTCTTTTGCTGAAGTTATCATGAAGTTACAGACTATGTGATCTGTTACATTTTGTAACAACACACATAGCTGTAGATTTCACTTAATCATTAATTAATTCAGTAGTAACTAATAACATCAGAACTTCCTTAGCTTAGATATACTTCACCGATGACTTTTATCATAACGAAGAAGTTTCGAGCTATCCATTTTTGCAAAAATTCAAAAATTGTCAACATTTATGGTGATCCTATGGGGAAAGATATCTGTTAGCTTATAGATCAGTGCCTTGCTCTTGTCTATTGGGCATGGAGTCTAAACGTGTAACCAAAATTTTCCTTTTCCGAAATGTCCAACCCTTCCAAAATGAAACTAAAACTAGGAAAGGATATTATAACTAGATCACATACATGAATGCACTTATTAAATTGAAAAAAGATACAAAGTGCAGAGACTGTACTTATTGAAGGGAAATCCTACTCTAACAATCACTGTAAGATTTTCAATAACATTGTTTGAGAAACATACCATTCATAGGAATGGGAAGTTCCTCTCCATTCAGCTTAACACATAGAAAAGCAGTGTGTTCTTTACAAGCTGAAATCATGTAAGGGCCACTTTAGATTGTATCAAACTTCATATGTCTTTCTGGCTTTCCATGATCAGCATCCCACTTTAACATAATATCTCATTCATTGAAGAATGTGAATTTGGATTTCCTATCAAAAGTATTATTCATTTGTTTCTGATTCTTTTCCATATTCAAAGGAGCTTGATCTCTTAGCTCTTGTAATTCCATTATCTCGTCATAACAAACCTGTAATGGTTCATTCTCAAATAGCTACATTTGATGCAGCAAATCCAATTCAGGGAACTTAACTAAAATATGCATTATTTCTTCCTTTCCATACACAAGTTTGTATGGTGAATTGCCAACTCATATGTTAGGAGTCACTATGTCAGCCCAAATTGCTCAATTTAACATTAGATGCCAATATCTTTGATTATCTTTGAGTGTTCTTCTGGTGATCCTTAAAATATTCTTGTTAGTACTTTCAACTAAGCCATTACCTTGTCGATAATAATTAGATGAAGAACTTAGATGTATTCCATGCGTGACAACCCAATCTTTTATCTTAGAACCAAGAAAAGATAAAGCGTTATCTCATATGATAGTTTTTGGAACACCAAATTTGTAAACTATACCTTCATAAAATGATAGTATTGAAGATTCATTTGCATCCTTCAAAACTAATACTTCAGTCCGTTTATGGAACACCAAATTTGTAAACTATACCTTCATAAAATGATAGTATTGAAGATTAATTTGCATCCTTCAAAACTAATACTTCAGTCCATCTTGTGAAGTAATCTGTAGTAGTTAAGATCCACTTGTTCCTTGTGATGATGGTGGGTTTATCATGCCAATAAAGTCAAGACCCTACTACATAAAAGGTTGATTAATTGAGATAGGCTGCAAGGGAAGCGAAGCTAGATGTTCTTTTACAATAAAGAAAGCACGTTTTTTACACTTTCTAATCTATTCAAAATAGCCTTTGAATATGCTAGGCTAATAGTAACCAACTTTCATAATTTTTAAGGTTGTGGTACTTGATGAGAAATGACCTCCTACGGGTCCTTATGGAATTCTGACAATATTTTCTGAACTTTATCATAATCAACACATGACAAAAAAATCCCATTTACATCTCTTTTGAATAACACACCATCAATAAAGATATAATGTACAGCCTATAATCTGAAATATCTTCATTTATTTTTTTTCATACGTTCCAGATATGTCCCATGCTACAATTAGTTAATTAGATCAGCCATCTATCTTGATTCTTGAAACACTTGAACTGACTTAGGTTACTTATTTTCTTGTTGAACCCTAATTTCTAATTGTTGATACACAATTTCAGCATGATGTTTTGAATCACCTAGTTCTGCAGGTTGTTATTTTTCCATATCAGCAATTAGATGTTAAAATAGAACTTTCCCTTAAACCATCTTAGCAACTGAAATATTACCATCATACTCCATGACCTTCGTTATCAAGTTTTCTCTTTTCTCATTCAACTCCTTATTTAGTAAGAATGCTTTCACGCTTGGATGAGAAACAATAACATGGATTTTATTGTTCAAAAGCATATACTTGAAATTATTTAGTCCTCTGACTACTGAAAGTACTTAATTTTCAAGGAATTTGTACCTTGTTTCATAAACGTGTATGATTTTTCCAAATAAAGCAATAGGTTGTTCAATATTTTCATCATTGAATTGAGTCTAGATAGTTGAGATTGTTTCAGCTCCTGTGAGTGCATACATTGTAAAATCTTTACCAAAAATTGGATTTGTAAGAGTAGGATCTTGTTAGATATCTTCTTTGATTGATTAAAATTCTTGTCTCCCTTCACTAGTCCAAGAGAAATTTTTCTCTTTCTTTAGCATAGTTATCAGTGGTTTAACCAGTGCTGCAAAATCTGGAACAAATCTTCTAACAAAGTTGATTTTTCCAAGAAAACTATTTAATGCCTTCTTATGGTGGGGAAATGATAGCTATAATATGACTTCGATCTTGAAAGGATCAATTTCTAAACCCTGCTTAGAAACAACATGTCCAAGTAGCTTACCTTGATGTACTAAAAAGATAGACTTCATTGGATTCAAAATTATTCCAAATTACCTGCACAACTAAAAAGTCTACCCCTAAATGGATTAAATGTTCCTCAAAATCTTTTGAAAATACAATAAAATCATCTAAATAAACAAGGATGCATTTATTTAACAAGCTGTGATAAGCCATGTCCATTACACGTTGAAATGTTACACCAACATTTCAAAGACCAAAAGGCATCGTTTTGTAAGCATAAGTACCCCACTTAGTGGTAAAGGCTATTTTATATCTATCTTCTTCCTAGACTAAAATCTTATTATATCCATTGTAACCGTCTAGAAGAGATAGTCTATCTGAACCTGAGACTGTTCACAAAGTCTGAAACATATTTGGGAGTGGGTAATGATCTTTTAATGAAGCCTTATTAAGATCTCTTAAATCTACACATAGTTTGATTTCACCATTCTTCTTCCTAACATGAACAAGATTTTCTACCCAAATTGAATGCTTAATTGGAAAGATAATACCTGATTCAGTGAACTTTAATATTTTTTTTCTCATCAGAGGCTCTATTTTGGGATTTACTGGCCTCCTTTTCTGTCTAATAGGTTTAGAATTTGGCTGCAACTCAATTGTATGTTGTACTAAACTGGGATCATATCCTTTCAGGTCTTTGTATTTCCAAGAAAAAACATCCTTAAACTCCTTGCAAAGATTAATAAATTACTCCTTTTTAGTTAAGGAACATACCTTTCCAAGAAATATCTTTTTCCCTTCATCAACCGAGATCTCTTCGTATTATCAATGTGGGTTGATATTTTAGTCTTGACCTTTCTTAATTGATCATCAGTGCTAAAGACTTCTTCCAATGTGACCAAACCTCAAGGCAATTTATTTGTCTTCAATTGAACAATCTGGTGACCATATAAGTGTTGTAATTTATCCTGATTAACTACAGAAAACTTAGTTTCTTGCTACAAAAACCTACAGATTTGATCATCACTTTCAAAAACTTGCCAATTTGAATCATTATCAGGTATTGAGGGGCCTGACAATTAACTTTGTATGATGCTAGATTTTTCTATTTTCAATATGTTCCAACACTTCAAAACTAGCCCCAACTGCTGCAAGTCTATCTGCATACTTGTTTTCAGGTCTAGGAAAAGAATGAATGTTAATAGCATCAAAATATTCCATTAAGTCTAAAAATCTATGTCTGTAAGACTTCATTAATGGATTCTTACAAACATTGAAATTTCTTAATTGATTGATAACCAACTCATAGTCATCAAAAATCCATAACATGTTGATACCTCTCTTTTTGGCCCAAAGCAAGCCATAAATTAAAGCTTCGTATTCAGCTACATTGCAAGAACATGAAAATTGGAGACTCAAAGATGAAAAATACCTTTCGTTCATTGGGGAAGTGAGCATTATACCTAATCCCTATCATTTCTTATTCTTAGCTCCATCAAAATAAAGCTTCCAAATCCATTCTGTTGAATCTTCTGTTTTGGATAGTAAGGGAAGTGTTGTATTTTCTTCATGCATACAATACACACCAAACATGTGTTCTTCAAATTCCTTAAAAGGATCATGAGCATGTTCTTCCAGTGTCTTTTCATCCATAAACATGTTAGAAACACCATCTACTGTTGAAACATGAACTACCTCATCAAAATCAAACTAATCTAGGGCTAAATAATTAGCACTACTACATTTGAAGAGTGAGGCTCAATGTGAAATCTGGCCAATGGTTCTGAATTGATAGTATCTTTGGTACCATAATGAGTAGTGAAAAATAAGAAGGAACAATTTGAAGAGAGATAACCTCCTATTTTTTTCGTGAAGTCTCTAGATAAGCGTAAGGAAAAGTATGGAGGTAATTCCATAACATTAACATCTTGCAAAATACAAACATTTGGGAAAGCATGTAACGTCACTTCTAAATTTTTTATTATACCAAACATATTATTTGTAGTTCCATCAAGTTGTAGGATGATCCTTTCTGTAGGCTCATATTATAAACCCAATTTTTCTACAATCACTTTCGGCATAGCCTGTGCTACTTGCACAACTGTCCACCTTGCAATTATGAACTAGATGTTCTCCAATAATTAGTGATAAATAGAATGGTGGTGGTTTCTTGATGTCATGAGCATTCATAACTTTCTAAACCATCCAATTAAATTCTTTAATGCATTCTTGTTCAAACATTCCAAGGACCATGTCTACCTTCTGAACTTCCTTTTCTGTAGTATTTGAAGAAATATGTAGCTTAGCTAGTGTTATCATCGAATCACAACACCATTATGTTTATACAAGTGCATATACTTGAACTCACAGTGTGATTGGATAACATGGGTACTATCTCCAAGTTGTGGGACTTGCTACTTGAGATAGACCTCTAGAGAAAGCTGGTTCTTGCTCCTAAAACTACCTGCCACAATCTACTCTAATGCAGGGGAAACTAACTATTCTAATCTAAATTTCCAAGGTACCGGGGGGAGAGAATGCATAAAATTAAAGCCTACACTAAAGCAGTGATACACCAGAAAAGGAGGTTGTGAGAGTACTCTTCAACTGCGTGAGATACAAAAGCAAAGTGCACACTAGAAGGGGTGATGACAGTTCTCCACAATCTAGTAAAATGCATTCACAAAAATATTTCAAACATGCACACTGATAATGGATCCCTACAAGAACATAATAATAGACACAATATTCTTGTAATCAAGGTTGAAGGGGCAAGAAGAATGCAAGAAAACACGGCAGGGGAAGATACATCCACAAACTTATATTTTATTGCTTCATAATATGCACAGTTCAATCGGTTACAAGAAAAGGGCCTTGATCCCCATGCAAGGAGTCCACCACAAGGGCCTACAACACATTATCTTCACAAACCAATTTTGGCAGAGCTTTGCTACAAAAATTACCTCCTTTTACAATGAGCCCAACACTCCAATTTATAGAAAAATGAGAAGAGAGAGAGAAGGGAAAATGGAAATCCTGAAATCTATCCTTCAACCACTTGTAAGAGGAATTAAATGGAGCAAAAAGATTTTACATTACTTGTAAAATGCTCCCCATATCGTCACAGGTGCTGCAGCAGAGAAAGAATGATGACCATGCCTCTTAATTGCACTCCCAACCACCAAATAAAACACTGTTATGAACCCGGCCACGTTTTATAAAAAATATCCATCTATATATCATAAAATATGGAATTTATTCATTTATGTGCGTCGGGATCAGAGCCACGATTCCAACGGTACAAATTTTGTGTGATTTTGTTGAGAAATGCAAAAGCTATGGCCTTCTGAGTGCGGGCAGCTATTTTGGGTCTGGCAGGCGTTTTCTGTCATTTGACGGGAATGAGCATTAACTGACTGGAGCTGAATATGTTTATTTTATTTAAATATATCTACCCTTTTTATTTTTGGCATAGAGGACATCGTTCTCATTCCAGAAAGTCCAATTTTGTGAAAATCGGAGCTCGAAGTCAAAAGTTATGGCCGTTTGAAGTTTCACGGGTCAAACGTTGACTTTTCTTCTTTGCCTTCGGTCATTTCAGCTTTTCACGTCCCTCGTGTCCCGTGCATACCTTTGTCCTGGCTGTCCCAGATGAATTCTCCCGCATCGGCCGATTCAGGCTTCCTTGTTCCTGTTTGTGGATTTTTCACCTTTTCACGTCCCTCGCGTACTTTCGTCCCAATTGTCCCGTGGACTGCCTGGGACAAATATCTCCGAACCGCCTGAAATGGACTGTCTGTATACAAATCGACCGATTCACGTCCCATGCGTACTTTTGTCCCGGCTGTCCCAAAACCACATGAAACAAAAACTTGACGATTTTCCCTACTCTTGGTCGTTTCGGCTTTTCACGTTCCTCGCGTGTCGACGTCCCAACTATCCTGCAGACCGCCTAGGACAAAAATGTCTGACTTAGCTTATTTTCTTTGTTTTTTCAGCCCCAAGTTTGGTACGATGAACCTCGGTATGACCCGAACCCTTCAGACCCAAAATGCTTTAAAACTGTCCTGCAACCTTATTTTTTGCATTATTTCCATTTTCTCTAACTCGTTGGGATTTCTTCTTTGATGGGAGAGTTAGAAAAAAGTAGAGGGGACCCTGAAAAACACGATTCCGGGCCTTGAATCAATCTACTTGCTCAGGAATGAATATTTTGATGTATGTTATTAGAATTATCTTGAGGGGAGAATTTTGGATAACAGCTAGTTCATGAGAGAGTAAATATTTCTCTCCAGGAATACTTAAGAGTGTCCCACATTGAGATTTTAACATTATAATTTTTCATTACATCAACAATGTTAAAATAATCAACGGTTTTAGAGATAGATTCAACTGTCTTAGAGTAGGCCTTGGCAAAAACTGATTCCGCTTCAGCTACCTTGCATATTAGAGGTATAAGCAGTCTTCTTGGATCACGCTGTAGCTATTTTTTATGGCATTTATCAACTGGAACACTTGTTGTTTTTTTAAGAATAGGAGGGTTGTTGGTTGACTTTGGAACTGTATATGTTGTCTTATCAGTGACAGTAGGTAGGATAGGCCTATTTTGTTGTTTTTGACTTTTAACAGCTTTCCCTTGAGCTCTAGTATTGACTATGATGAAATCCTCTTCATTAAAAATGACTAAATTCTATTCAAGTGCTTTCTGAAAATGAGTTTCTTGCTACCCACCCTCCATTTGAGGCATGAACAATCTTTTAGATTGAGGTTGTGTAACAAGATTCAAATTTAGAAAAATATTTAGGTAGGTTACAGCTGAATGAGGTTGATTGCAAGGTTGACACCACTCTTTTGTAGCCATATTAACTGGGACTAAAGCATTAGATGAACTAGGAGCCTTCGGGTAAAATTTCCTTTGTTGGTAAGGCTACCTATAATTTTGATTCTATTGATAGGGCTTCCTATTTTGTTGATTTTGTTGATTTTGCTAATAAGAAGCCTGATAGGGTTTGCTAGGTAATGTAATTTTGTTCTCAATCGAAGTCAGTTTATTTCTCATAGTTTGAAAAGATTTAAATACATCATCTTATGGAGCTATAACAATAGGTTCTATGATTGTAATAGGCTTAGGAATAGGTGTTAAATCTGCCGAAAGGGAATTAAAGGCCTTGGTGCCAATTTTCCAGCTTGAATAAGACTATTTTCATCTCAGATCGCGATATCATGGGCTTCTGGGAGTGTCTCTCCCCCCATTGACTGAATCATAGTTGAGATATCATTGTTTAATGCCCTATGATAATAAAGGAAAGCATGATCAACTTGAGGCTTGACACTTGTTGGAATTCTTTCCCAAGTTCTGGCAAAAAAAATATTCAAACTAGACATAAACTCGTTGGGAGCTCTTTCAGTAGGATACAACTATTCAATGAGAGAAAAATGATCTGAATTATCCTAGAACTATTTCAGAAATTTTTCACCTAAGTTATCCGAAGTTCTTATGCTTCTAATTTATAGGTTTCTATACTGCAAGGCCTGCTCTTTAAAAGATGCAGCTAAAAGTCTTAAATCTACATCTTCATGAGTGATATTATGGACTGCACACAGGGCTGTAATATCTTTGATATGTTTAGCAGGTGTAACCTGATTTTCACCTGTGAATGATGGTAAACTTTTCATCGCAGCATTAGGAATGTCATGGTAGACTGGGATTACTAATGGACTGCCATTAGTAATGGTCACAAAATTCCATGGTGGTTGAAAAGCCATTTGAAAAATTGGAATGTTAATAGAGAAATTAATACGTGGTGAAGGAATATCAGGAGGAGGGTTATCAAAACTAGGTCTATTATAAGGTAAATTATTACCAACTCTTCTCCTTCTAGAATAATTCAAGGGTTAAACAACAAACTCAGGAGGAATTTCTTTTACCAATAATCTTGTAGTCACTTTAGGCATTGAACATGCTGTAATAATGGTCTGATATCATCTTAACAGAGTCTCTAAAAGATCTTAAAATCTTTAGAATAAATTACTACATCTTGCTACCAAAATGACTTTATAACTGCTATAAATATGTTGTGGATCTGTCATAACTTGCACGCAGATATGATTCATTGTCCCACCAGGCATGCAAAAAACTATTATCTCTCAACAGTGCACCCTATAGAGATATGACTATAGGTTTTCTAAGCTTACAAAATTTCATCTCTCTCTTTCGTAGATACAATGGAAACATCTCAGATCTATGGGTATACCTATTTTGAGGCGAGTCTCTGGTATCAATCCCATTCCTCATTGATGTATCCTAAATTGATTATGTGGTTTAGGGGTAAAAGATTACTGTAAAGTAAGTATAACTAAGGTGATACACCAAATTTGTATGAGGGATTTGACTAAGTATATGCACAATTGATATGTGAAGGTTTTTTAGTGCATGAACGAACAATTCTTCTGTAGAATATGAAGGGCCAAACACTTGGAGGTATTGAGGGAAATTATCACAACAATAATGTTAAGCTAAACATGCACATTAATATCATGCATAAAATACTAAATTTTGCAACAGGGTAAGATGATTAATTAGGGAATTTACATTCACAAGACTAATAGAAACATACACAAGACTACAAATAATTGGGAAGGAATAAATTCTTCATATTCAGAAGGCAAAACTGGGAAAAATTGCTTCATTACTCCTATATCCAAAAAATCTTCCAGAAGTTCCCTTGTGCTTTGCAAAGGCACACAATATATAGAAAAAATAATTTTTCCCCCTTTCCTAAAAATAGCCTAAGGCTTGTACTCACCCATGCATCTTATGTTTTTCCTTTACTTAATAATAGATAAAGGAATAAAAATAGAACATGCAATTACAAGTAGGCATTTAATAGCCTTGATTATAATTGGTCAACTGAAGTTGACTGATCTATTTTAAAGAAAGCAAGAGTAAATAATTTTCTAGAAATAAGTTTGCTTGCAAGGTAAGTCTTTCCTATTGTAGACATGTCACTTTGTCTTCTTGTTTTATCTATCTTCTTCTAGAGCATGCAAAAATTTAACTCTCTATTCATGGGTAAAACAAATAATCATAATACCCACAAAACACCCACTATGGGGACCACTTTGCACCTCATTGTGGATTGGCCATCTTTTGACTATTTAAAACGAACATTATAATTCAGGTTTTCTAAAAATTGAAACTTGAAATGATAGCTTGGATGGCATGTGGATTCTTTTTCCTTTGCTTTTACAGGAATGAGGGCAAAATTTCAAAAAATTTAAGTTCTTTGCGGACTTTCAGGGCTTTTGTTACTTTTAAGTCCTTTATGGAATTTCGGGCCTGTGGGCTTATTTTGGCAATTTTAACTTTTGTGGAAAGGTCTCAAAATGTAGAGAGGGCCCTCCACTCCATATTTTCTTTGACATATGTTCATTTTTGACTTTTTCCTTGCTGGGTGTCAGGCTTGTGGGAGATTTTTTGAAAATTTATCCTTTTTGTATAAGGTTTGGAACTTAAAATACCTTCGGCCTCCACTTTTCCACTTCTACTTTAATGATGACACATGTGCTTTTTGGGCCTGTGGATGAATGTTTTACAATTTGATTTTTTTTAAAATTTGACTAAGTTCGACTGCCATTTTGATTGGACTCTTTTGCATCGATTTTTATGACTTGTTTGTGATCGTTGATCTCTGTACTTGTTGATTTTTTATCATCGATCTTCAAAGTATGAATTTAGGGTTTTTGACATGTAATAAATGTGTTTTTAAGGGCTCAAACCATGGTTTGTATTGAAAGTGTAGATCAATCCTCAACCTTTGATCTTTGTACTTTTTGAATTCTGATCATCGATGACTTGACCATGCTTGAGTTCTATTAACGCATCTCTCGAGTGTGCATGGTAAAGGTCAATTTGGCCCTAACTTGATCATTCCATTTGGATTTTAATTCTATGGGTTAAGCCTTGGTAAAAAAAAATCTCGATGTCTTTGTTGAAGCTTCTGAAACTTGATTTAGATCAGTTTTTTAAGCCTTCAAACACTTATATATTTCTTTAGAATTTTGTGAGAAAATCTTTCAGGAGACTCCACCATTGTTAGATTTTGAGCTTTACTACTGATATCTTTTAGAGATATAGTTAATTTGATCTTTCTGAGTGGAATGGTTGTGAACATTTATTTTCATTATTGCCCTCTGAAATGTGGTTTTGTGTTGTTCCTTTTGATGGCTGCCAATGTTAAATTTCAAGCTCTGCTACTTAGGCTTTATGTCTCTTCCATGTACTTCTGTGGTTTGTTACTATTTCTGGGGTTGATTCATTATTTGAGAAAGAGAGTCCTCTACCTTCTTCATAACTATGTGAGCTTCTGGGTTTTCGAGATCTTTACCTTTTCCTTGGCTGCCATTGGAGCTTTGTTATGATCATTTTGTTAGAAACTTCAATGCAAGTTATTGTCTTCCTTAGATCAAGCCCTCTGAAACTTTGAACTGTGAATGCTGAAAAGGGTGAGTTTATTTATCTTTGAACATGAAAACTATTTCATTTTCACTGAGTTCTCTTTCCTACTCTAATTCTTTGCTACCCACAAATGGGTCTTGTTCATTTTTTGCGATCTATGCTTTTGAGTTCCATTTTCTTTGGCCAATTTCTATATAACCTTCCAATATTGTGTTGAAACATCACCCTTTGTTTTGAAAGAGTTTGAACTTTGGATATTTTCTGAATGGATGTAGCTTCCATTTACACTTTCTCCTTCAAAACTGAGTAGTGGTATATACAAAGTACTTTGTATTTGATACTACAATACTGATTTTCTTAACTGTAGAGTTCTTATTCCATTCACTTTTGATTTTTTTGACTTGAACTTGCTCATTTTGGAATGAGGAAAACATATGAGTAATTCTTCTTGGTCAATGATTCAGAGTTATATGCCTCATAAATGCTTTTCATTCAATAATCTTTGAAGATTTCCACATTGCATCTTGTAAATATTTGTTGATGTTTTCGAATATAGGGTTGACATCTCAAGATTGATCCATGGTTGAGTTTTCAAATAATCTACTCTGTGCTTCTTAGATATGCTTATGTACCTCATGTGACTTTTCTCAAAATGAGTCTCTCTTCTTTCCTGACTGTGTATTGACCAGTCTAAGTTTTGCAAGGTTGAATTATGTTGATAAAATCTATAACTGAAATGGGTTGCTTGAAACCTCTACATTTTATATATCCCTTTCTTTAGTTCACTTTTTGCAATGCCTACTTGTAACCTGTAGTTACATTTATGCTCTTTGATACTTAAGTTGAAGATTACGATGATTGAATATTGAACTAAAAATGCCAATTGAAATAGAAATACACTTATGATATTTTGCAATTAAGATGCCTTTATACCCTCCAAGTGGTTTTCTAAAAATTACAAGAAATTCTTCTTCTATTTTTGATACCATTCTTAGGCATAAGCCATGATTCAGATAATTTGTTGAAATATTGTAATCTGTTACTTTTACTACATTTCCCTTTATTTCAGCTTGATATGGATATTGGAAAAGTCATAAATGTCCATTTTACATGGTGAAGCCCTGTCAAAATTTTCCCAGAATTCTCTCTTACTTGACTGAAATATGGAAAGTGTACATTGTCTGCATGCATCTTCTTTGTTCTGTACTGTAACCTTTTCCTTTTACAGAATATATTTGAGTTTTGAGTTACATTAACCCTTCTTTCCAACATGTACATGGTATTTTTCTCTTATATCCATTTTCCTTATTTTCTTTTCTATTTCTTCTTTTGAGTAAGCTATGAAGTTTGATTTTCAGGTAATATATATCTTCTGTTGCTTAGAGATTGATATGCATGAATTATGACAATGTAGGAATATGGATTAACCCTAAGTTGTTTATTGATGATTCCCTTCTTTAACATTTTAGGTACCATGCTTTGAATTGTAAAGACAAGGATGAAACAAGTTGGAAGGGGAAAAATCTGCACAATGAAGAATATACAAAGGCAATGATGGGTTCACTCATATTCCTTTTCTTTCTATTTCATGCATGTGTACCTCTTTCTTCAGTAGATGTACTTTACTTTTTAGTCACATTCCACAGCTTGTGTGGGAAACATTTGACTTTCCTTATGAATAAAACATTGAATTTTGTAAATGAGTTGTATGTTTCTTTCTACATTTCAACCTTTTATATGGATTGTATTATGCACTAAACAACTCAGTCATATAATTCAATGTCTTAAACTTGAAGGAAAGAACATTAATGAGAACCTGTAACATTCAGTAATGAACTTTGATTTTTGTAATTTGCACTTATGTTTGATGTCCCAAAACTCAACACTTCACCTAATCTATAATTCAAAGTCTTCATCAGGACAACACAACTTTCCTTCATGGTCTTTGTGTTCTTTTGCTGAAGGTATTGTGGAATTACAGACTATGTGATCTATTGTGTTTTGTAACAACACACATAGCTATAGATTTCACTTAATAATTAAATAATTCAGCAGTAACTAATAACATCAGAACTTCCTTATCTTCGGTATACTTAACCCATGACTTTCACCATAACAACAAAGTTTCAAGTTTCCCATTTTTACACAAGTGCAAAAATTGTCAACAGTTCCCGAAAAACTAGCCAAAAATTTTAAAACCGTTTGCTAGTTTCAGATTCTATATGTTTTTATAAATTCTTCGTATATAGGATTACATGAGGGAACCTCACCATTGTGTGCTTTCCCATCATAATACATTTTGTGAATGTGGTTCCTCAACATCTTAGCCAAGTTTATACATTTTTATAACTTTTAGAAAAATATAAAATAAGGTCTTAGGATCCTAGTCAAGATAATAAACTGTCATGAATTTTTTTTTGAAACTTAGAAATGGTTGTAATAAACTCTCTCTTATGGCTTATTGTGTGAAATGCAACATTTGGAAAAATGGTGTTTGTCTCTCTTCTCTATCTCTTTCTCTCTCCTCCCTTAGGAAATAAAATGAAATGAAATAAATATATGTACCTAACCTTCATTTGTTTTGTGTGCATTATTATTATTATGTAAATGGAAAACTAAAGATGATAATTATACTAGAATTAGTTGGATACCATGCCAACATTTTTTCACAGATTCATGCTCACATTGTTTTGTAGGGAGCAATAAGAAGGTGAATTGGTGTGGTTTCAATTCATTTGGGTATTTTTGAAATTTATATATGATAATTAAAAAAAAGTGTATTACTACATTTACAGTAAAGTTTCATTTTTCTAATTTCTTTTAAATAATTTTTTTCCTTGTCGTACATGAAGTTTAAATTAACATGTAATTTTTCTTTCTTATCGAATTAATTTTAAGAGGTATATAATATTACTTAATGATATTCTTGATTTCATTTATAGCTATATTGTGAAACTTACATCAGGAATGGAAGGAAGAAGTAGACCTTTATAAATTAAAATCGAATTGTTCTTTAAAAATTTTCAATTATTCATCTTTCCTCTATTATTGCATGGCTAGTAGGCGAGTTTAAACTCTATATAGTTGAGAACAACTACAGATTTCTTCCATAATAAGTGATACCCACTATAACCACATCCATCCTAAGTACGGGTGTTAGTGTTTACCAACTAATGTTTCTACCTTGGAGTGTCATGCATCGATAAAACCTTGTGATGAAAGAATATGCCCTTGTGTTTCACTTTCCAAATCTTGCATCTAGTATAAAATTATAAACTTGGTCCTAACGAGGAGTTGAACCTTATGTAAATTAAAATGGATGATTCATCTAATAGACTTAGCATTAAGCATGTATTTTACTTATGAAATGAGGGTTTGAAACATGAGTGGAACCCATGTCATAATATTCCTATGTATGAAACCCAAGAGTTTGAATTCCTTTCTCCTAAAAAATAGGGGTGTTATCATGGTAGGATTGTTGTAGTTGTGTATATTTTGTGGGGTAAGCATAATCATTTTCTATATTTATCCTTCTGGTAAGGTGTAGGACCCTTTTCAGTGTCAATTTAAATTAGTCGAATGTGGACCTCTTATAGGAATTAAGATGAATTAGAGAAAAAAATAATTTTTATCCAGTAAAAGGGGTACTCACTAGAAGATCCTCTGATGTATAAAATTATAATTTCATATCATCTTGCAATACACATCTAATTATTGTCTTTCCCAATAATAATCCAATCTTGCTTAAGTGTGAAATCCTACTCCTTATGAACTTAGTGATTAATTAAAGGAAATCTACGTATGATTACCAAAGGTTTAAAATATTTCCTTAGAAGGATTTTGAACGCGTAAATATTTTATAACTAATTTTATTTGAACCCCTTTTCCCCCTCTAAGATAAATATGTTCCTTAATATCTAGTAGGGGATTACCATGTGTTTCTCATGTGTTGTAATTTTTACCCCATCCATAAATGCTTTTGCTGTTAATAGATTGTGGATCCTATCTTAAGGTTATTGGTAAAGGAAATGCTAATCCTTATCCACCCAATGATTTAAATTGTTCCTTGAAAGGCATTTGTAAAGCATATAGTTGTTGGGTTGTCTTGTTATATGCGTTTAATAATTGATGGTCTATGAGAAATGAATGAGTAATTACGTGCAGGATCACCACTCCTTGTAGTCATGAATCCCTAATTGTAAATTATGTATCAGTTTAGTTACAATTATTCTAAAATAATTCCAATAGTGAAACGAAAGTGCAATGTAAGAGTAAATAGTATATGAGTAAAATGAGATTTTGGGTTTGGAATAATGTTTTTTTTACTAGTGGTAAATAGGTTTTATAAAAGGGACTATACCCTTGTACAATAGGATTCAAAATTCAAATTTTACAGATTATATATTTCAAAAAGAGATCTACATCTAGAATAAATAGAAAAACCCAAAAGAAAAAAGAAATCTACCAAGATCAAAGCCTAAAACCAGTAATCCTACAACTAGAAAATATCTAGTAGACAACGACTGCTCATCAACAAGAGTTGCTCAACAACATCACAACAGGCCTATAGCCAAGATGAAGCCATGAGAGTACCCGAAAGGAGAAAACTCATTCCTTGTCCAATATAATGGATGGTTTAGACTTAGTATATCCTTTCTTTTTCCTATCCACTATCTTCCATTCCTCATTTCCATCTTCCACTAAGATTGGAAGATCAAATTCAATTGACTTGATAGGGATGTCACTCTCAACAAGGGGCATCTAATCACCATTTATCATTGAATAAAAACCTTGAGAAGAGGTATTTTGAGGTTTCAAATCTTCCATGATTGGTGATTTAGTCTGCAATATGGGTTCCACAACCGGTTCTGAATGGAGGCTTATTGTCAAATGATTTGGTAGAGAATTCTTGCACCAAGTAGGATTTTCCTTGCTCTTGGAATGTTCACATTCATATCAAATATGTCCCATTTGGAATAATATTCGACATTTGAAAGCTAATCCCTCATAGTCTATCCTTTTCACCCACTTCCTATCACCTATTTACAGGTGAATTTCTTCTTGGAGGGCTCGGGAGGTGCCAATATCTACCAAAATTCTAGAATAAGTTATATGTGTTTGATGAGAGGGTTTATCATCAACTTTCATAGAATATCCTAGAGTATATCCTATGGAAATTAGGCAAGATCTATTGTAGAGTTGTATTATAAGCCCTAGAAAATGGATCCATACAAGGAAGGTATCAAATGAGTCTTTCAGGGGGTCAAAAGATGGTTACCATAGCTTGAACATGAGTCCATGTTCACCCCCAAACCTAATATTGATTAAATATTAAATCCTAATCTTCAAGGGTTTCAAAAATAGCAATAAAATAGGCTTTAGCAAAGGGGTAGAGTTCAATATTACCCATAATAGTTTCTCTCTATCTTTGTGTAATCCAATCATGTAGCTAAGAGAGATTGGGCCAAAACTTATGAAACCTGTAAATTAGACCTAGTTGGGATAGGTTTTCCTCTTCCTTTAGGACCTTCTGTAGTAGATCCTCTTCTATCTTCAACATAGGAGTCGCCTGTGATGGTGTTAAAGGCTTGTTAGTATTTCTAGAATTCTCCTTCTGTTTGGAGACTATGGTAGCATAAGATTTTTCTCCCTTACCCAGTTTTGTTGATTGAAATGCCCTGATTTAGAATTCCCTCCTTCAAATTTAACATTATCAGATATAGATTTTTTTATGAATTTGAGTGTTAGTGCTTGAATTCCCCTTATTGGGATATCCCAATCTATAAGTATCGCCCAAATCTAATGACACAGTTACAACCTTTGCAAGAGGGGAATGGGCATTTGTGGAGCCTTCATTTCCAGGATTGGTGTTCCTATTCTCCTTACCACAATTTTACAAGCGGAGCCGCCTCCAATTGTCCCCTGATTCTTCTCAATAGAAAGTCCAATCCATGAAAAATACTCATCTGCAGAGTGATGTGTATTGCTATTGTTCTGTCTGTTGTCAAAGAAACCATTACAGGAGGTTTTTAGCGATTGATTTTGTGGTATTTCACAGTCACTTCTAGACATATCTCCTGTAGATCCATCGTCTCCTTTCTGACATGACAAGACTATGTTTCCATTTAATTTTTAAATAGAATGTGTGTCTTTCCTACAGCCCAGATCCAAACACCCCCCAGCCACCATCACCATTTAAGATTCTTTATCTGCTAGGGTTCACAAAGTCTTGGCACTTAGGGATCCTGATTTTTCCATAGATGATGGTTTATTTTTACAACATCAATAAGAAATAATTTCATACTTTAATTCCTTGTAAATAAACTAGACATTTTCATGTTGTTAGAAATAAATAAAAAATTATATTGGTCAGATTCAACTTTTGTGTGAACAAAAGCTCTTAAATTTATATATATACCTGAATAAAATTTCATGAAGTGAAAATGTTGTATTAAATAAAAAATTTTATTGAACTATATCAACTATAAAAGGAAAATAAAGATACTGTAATGGAATGATGTTTATGGGAAGAGGTATCTTGAATTTAAATCTCCTCTAAATACTAATATTCCTTCCTTGACTTCATGATAGTTTCCCTTATGTAACTAGGGTAAAATTTTAACATTGAATACAAGTTTTAGAAGAATAACCTTAACATAATAATTGGATAATTAGAAACTTTGTTTACATTTCAAATTATGGCAAATAATTAATTTAGGAAGAGTATCGTAAAGGATAAAGAGCCAAATTAAGTTTTCATATTGTAAGTTGAATGTTAAATGAATTTAAGAATATGTAGGTGGAAAAGGGATTAATTATCATTGTATGGTAAATTCTCTTTGAATTTTAATTATAACTAAGATGTAACCATGGTAATGATGTTTTATGGGTTAGTCAATCCTTGGGTCACCTTTTCTGGTTGGGTCATTTCTAGTTATTTTTCATTAGGGAATGTGTGGCATAAACATGCCTCATGTATTTTTCATGTTATCTATGTGGGATAATGTTTTTGGAAGCATCTCATGTGTTATGTGTTCTCTTAAGCCGTCCCTTGTGTTATCATGTATCAAGAAATGTATGTCAAGAAAAACTTATACAAAAAATTTGACTATTGTATTTGTGTGTCGAATTTGTGGGTGTTACAAAGGTGGCTAGATTATTTCTTCTAAGCTACCAAGGACTGAGTGGTTTCCATTCCGCAAAATTCATCCAAGGTGCAATCCCATCCTCATCCTTTATTACAATACCTCTAGGATTCGGTTTTAGCAGGAATTGAACCCTGGTGGAATCTTTAAGATCCAAACATCTTAACCATTGAGCTAAATGCTATTTGATGTGGCATCAATTATAACCGCAAAAGGATTAAATATTTTCTTGACATGCCTCTTTAAAAAAAATTTAAATAAAGAATATGCCTCTGAGATAAAATGTAAGCTAGGTGATGTTTTATCACACAAGTGACAGATGAAACACAACGCTCTAAATTTTTAATTAAAAAATGTAGCTATTTTTAAATGGATGTTATTTTTCAAACATAATTTGATGATATCAATGAATATTTTTATAATCCGTTATTTTTATGCCACCCATTGTAGATAAACCTTTTATTTTATTTGTATCATCCACTAACCATACACTCATAATTTACCTTACACAGTATGATGATAAATATATGGAATGAAGAATTTATTTTATTGGTCACACTTTGCTTCCCTATGAAAATAGTTATAGCACCATTGAAAATATAATTTTACCCCTTTTTTTCACTGAAAAACTACAAAACTATATGCTGATTACAAAATTATACTTCATCACTAAAGTAGATCCATTATGATAATTAGTTTTCTTGTACCCACCTATCAGTGGGTTATTGTTGTAATAGAATTCAATCTCAATTTTATAAATTAATTATTGTTTTCAAAGGATAATTCATCACTGATAAACTCTTTGAATCCACGATGTTTTAAACAATGGGTTTACTACATAGAAACAAGTGCTGTGGTGCAGCTAGAGTACCTACCATGAGATGTGGCATACAACCACTGAAGGGGGGAGGAACGACAATAACATTAAAAACAAATACGGAAAATTGCATAAGCAGTGTTGAAAGTTAATTTATTTTATGATTTGTAACCATTGAACATTAGTTTGAATAATTACCGTTTCATAATTGCTAGACATAGGAAAAGATGAATCATTAGTTTTAACCAAGCAATTAAATTTGTAAAGGGCATTTCAAAGTAACTGTTGAAGTCAAAAAATAATAGTATTCCTATCTAGGATGCCATGTAAAAGTCTTTCAATCCATCCATATTAAGCATACTACCTTTGAGAAGTATAAATATAAGCGTATAGCTTATTGTTGTTTCAAACGAAAAAATCAGAAATAATTGCTGAAATTTTTTAATCTTCTGGTAAACAAAACCAGAAAACTTTTTAAAATCATTGGAAATATATTTTTACAATGAATAAGGTAATTGTACAAAAAATCCTTTGTGTTCTTGTATAGGGCTGTCTCATACACCAAATTGATGTTTTGCTTGGCAGTGCACTTGTATAGTGCTACTGTTCAGAGATGACATTCGTTAAATGATTAATCTTATTGGTGTTAGTGTTCACCATTAAAGTTATTTCCACAAGTTTTGAATCATTGTTTTCACACAGGGTTCTCTTTTTTTTAATGTGTAAATGTGGTAATTTGCATTGACCAGTTGGATCCTGAACCTAGAATCTCTGATTTTCCATCTATGCTAAACAATTTAGCTATTTGTCATCTGTGCTGTCAGGAGTGTAAATTGTTTTCAACACACTCCTCAAGCCACACTTCTGAGTTTGGACCTGGAGTTCTTAGTCTAGCTCCAATACCATGATTTACTCCTTTTTGTGGCTCAAGTGTGGATTGTTTCCAACTAAATCATTATTCCTTGTACTATAAATTGTTTGAACCTTGATTCATTATCTTGAATTGAAGATTTTATGTACCCCAAATAAGTCCTCATTGATCCTCGTTACGTTGTTTTTTAATTTTCTTAAAGTAGAAATTAGTTTTTATTTGGTTGTTCAAGTTCGAAAATAAAATTTCTTAACTTTGTTTTATCAACTTAATCTCAAATTTAAAGAAAAAAGCATTTTATCCACTTGAATTAAGATTTCCTGTACTTGGTCATCACAGCTACCATACTAGGCAACTAAATCTTTAGCAATAGCTAGGTTTTCATCTCTATTTTTTGGTAGAGGAAGTTGGGTTTTATTTTTAATATGAAGCCAGATTAGATGATTCTTCGCATGAGTATCATGTTCTAACATAAATCCTTGTAGTTTTGGTTAATTTTCTTGAGTTAAGATTTCATGTGCTAGGATGTCACTGTGTTTATTTAAGGTTACACAACCGACTTTATATGGGTTCTTTATTTTATTTTTAGTAGAAGCTATGAAGAAGTAGGTGGATGTTTTGAACCTCCTAAGATATGTCATTCTCCTCAAGATTCTGGGGAATCTAAGGGAGCTCAACAGATAGGAAGTCATGGTCAATGTTTTACAAGTAGTTTTATTGTCTAGAGGCCGTTTGCAAGGAGAGATTACAGCTCTTGAGAGGGAAATGGTTAGCTAGGATTCTGCAGAGATATGGGAACCTCCAGCACTTAGATTTTTCTTTGTACTCTCAGATCACCAACCAATTCCTGAAAAAGGTGGCCAGGTTAATAGGGCAGCATTTATGTTCTAAAGATATTTCCAAATAGGGTTGTTTTAGTCACATTGGCTTGTCTATACTGGCCAAAATATAAATTGTGATTACTTAGTGGAAGTTGATCTTTCTAACTGTAGCAGAATTGGGGATAAAGAGGTCGATGCTATTTCTCAGGCCAAGAATCTGCAGTCACTAAAAATGATGAAGTGCTAGCTAATTTCTAACTTGGGTTTGGTTTACATTGCGGCAAGGTGTAGTAAAATCCATCACTTGAATGATTGAACCTCAAATGGTGTGTTGAGATTTCTGATTTGGGCATTGAGCTCGTTGCTGTCAAGTGTAGAGACCTTCAGTTTCTCGGTATTTCTTAGTTAAAGGTATTTGTATTTCTTTGCCGTATTTATATTTCTTCATGGAGGCTAGTTAAATAACAACCTTTTATTTTTCAACGTCATTTGTCTGATATCCTCATCTGCTACAAAACATGGTTGAATATTTTTATGATAATTGGATAACAAAATATAAGTAATCCATTAATCTGCTAGCTTATTACAATCAAATGGAATAATGTGATTTTGTAAAAGTAATGCATTAAAACACAAGTTATAAATTTTTCTCATATGTATGATAAACAAGGCCAGTCACAGGAGATGGCGAGTTTCACCATCTTGACACATTTTCCTTCCATCATAAATTGTAACAATTTCTCTTGTTTGATCAAATAGATCGAGATTCTTATGATTAGTGAGCATGCATCTATAAATGAGAGATATGGAGGATACATTGACATTGTAGTTCGAGGTGGCAGAAACTCACTTCTCAAGTTTGTGATCATTTCAGGGATACTCTTATTCTAGTGCAATGTGTTGCAGATAACAAACAGATGTATAGGTTCTATAACACAGCTCGTCTACCCAGAGACCTTGATACTGGTTGGGTGTCTCTCTGTGGATGATGAAAGCCTTGAAATTATTACAGATGTCTGCAAATCATTATAGGTACGTAGGAATTTATTGACTTGATATTAGAAGTGTCTGCTTTACATTCCAGAAACTCGCAAATTGTATGCAACGATTTTTCTATTGGATTTTAAAGCTTACCAAATGAACTTAGAATAACAGGTTAGATAGTGCAATAGCTATGAAGGCTGATGGTAGTGGGTTTTCTTTTTTACAAATTTTTTAATCTAATTTAGTAATTGATACAGAGTATCTTGTTCACATCATCATTGACACTTCAATACTGGATTATAGTTGGAATTTTGTAAAATTTCTATTATAAGTGTGATATGTAGATGATTCTCTATTTACAGAGCCGTGATGTTTCAAAGTGTCAGAATGTGAGTTGCTCTAGTACAATTTCCCTTACGAGTGAATCAATCACCTTGCAACAACTTATCTTGGCCTATTGTGTTCTAGTTAGTAATATGACACCAAGCTAACGATGACGGGACAAATCTTTTAACTTTGAACAAATGATTTCAATTATTCAACCATATGATATCTCAATAAGCATCTATATGTTTGAGGAGCAGCAGGTTAGAAGTGCTCTTTTTTCAAGTTTGTAAAAATTTGAAATTCTATGGTTGATTAAATTTGATGGCTGTGAAATTTCTTGCTCAGGGCTAGAGTCTATTGGAAAGAGCTGCAAGTATTTTCAGGAACTGAGCTTAGGTAAGTGTAGCAGTGTAATGGATGAAGGAATCTCTGTACTTGTGGCCGGTTTCAGAGACTTGGAAATCATGGACCTCGCCTGCTGCCCAAATTTCACAAATGGTATTGTTTCAACAATTGCAAATGTTTTGTAGATATATTTCATGTCTTAAGATGGCATCATGTAGCTTGGTCACCGAAACAAGCTTGACCAAAGAAAGAAAGAAAGAAATTAACAGATTCACATAAAGCTGCCACAATCTGAATAGTATGTCCTTTCTGCCATGACCTTAGTCTGCAAAATAGCAACTTGGCGAGCCAATTCTAGACATGGCTATGGTTTAGCTAATGCGCTCTCTAATTATATTTACCTCTTCTTTATTAAGCTCTTTCATTTTCTAGACCAACATCTATGACCTACATAAGTGATTTCTTTGTTTATCAAATTCCAATGTCAGTGAGCTCTTATTTGGTCAGAGGCTTCTACGATGCAGGTGAAAATGTTAAATTTTGTGGAAGGCTGAGCTGAAGGTCGTTTATTCTCTTATTTAGCTGGGCTTATCTATTTGCAGAAGAGGAACAATATGCATTTTGTGATAAGAGCCTCATTTCTCCTCATGGTCATTTTGTCAAATAGTTGTTGACAGGACTATACCCTCTGTCATAAAGTCCTAGCCTGGTCCTGAAACCATCCCTGAAAACTAAAAGAGGCCTGCATTTCCCCAAAATTCCAATCATATAACTTCTTATTTTTAAAAACATGCAAAGATTCGTGGGTTTTATTTTAATTTTTTTGGGTGCGGAGGATATTCACCTTCTGATGTTGACGGGGCCTTCACCAGGAGAGCGAGGGCCTCTTCTGATACAAGTAACCACACACTTAGTTGTACAGGACTCTTCTTTCTTGGATTTTGGATTTTGAATCCTCGGACCTTTATCTGCGCCTACAATTTCAGTTTCATTATTAGAAAGACATGAAACTATTTGAACATGAAATTTCCTGATTTAAATCTGCATGCCTGATAGAGTCTGTGGGATGTCTGAATATGCATCTTCTGAGAAAGAGGAGACATAAACATTGGTGGCGATTATGAGGGTAACTAGAGCAGAGGCGAGTCTGTGGGTAATCGAACATTGAACACATCGTTTACTACCCCTGAGGGAATGTGAAGGTAGAAATGGTTGTGGGTGCTTCCAATGTACAGTGGAAGACCGAAAGATGCATGGCTCAGACTTCGGATAAGAAGAGGAGGCAGTGACTGTAGATGTTTTCTGCTTTCCCTATTATTGTGGATGTAGGTGCGCACAATAGCAGCGGTGATAGAAAATACCTGAAGCAGATGTCAAAATGTAAAGGGGCAAATAAAACTTTAATAAAAGCGGTCGTATCTGTGCGCAGAGGAAGGAAGGAGTTCTAGAAATGAGGAATTAACATTCCACCAATCAAATTAAACATTTGCATATACACTACCAATTATTTCCAAAAAAAATTACACAAACATTATCTTTTACATTACATGTTTAACACGCAGTCCAAAGCAAATTAATAGCATAAGCCGAATACTATAGTATCCTGCGCTGCAGGTACTAACAATGAAGGAAGCTTAGAATATGTTCTTTTACATTTCCAAATGTGATACCAAGGATGGAGCGGGGATTAAGTTAATTATATCCCATGATGATTTCACGTGATTTTTTTAATTCATTTCTTTTCATGTACATATAATATCACCAAATATTAGGCTTTAATATTATACCTCTAAAAACAAAGGCATAAACATTCTCCATATAAACATCATTTAGATCATAAGCTAATTATTCATCAAATACAATACGTTTAACATATAACTAATGATTGGATATTTCAAAAATTCAATGTAGTTAAACAATTACTATTTAATTTTGACTCATACTCTTTTTTTAATGATATGTAAAATGATAATCACCATGTATGTAACGCCGCGAAAGTAGCGACGCTATGCTCCCGACGACGATGATGATAACGCCGCGCCACAAACATACGACCTGAAAATGCGACTAATTTTTTTTTTGAAGATCGAGATTAAGGGAACTAGTTTTAGAATTGTAACACATTTAAATTGGGTTGCTTAGTTATTGTGTCAAGGGCAGGGTGCTAAAAAAATAGTCTAGTTAGGTCGCAAAGAGCCTTCCTAACGTTCTTCTCGACACTAGCATCGTCGTCAGAGCTCGATGCCATGAGTCGGTGCTTATCCGAGGAGTCATCTAATGCTGGCGCTAAAAACGTTAAGAGAAGGTGTCGGTGAAAAAAAAAATCATTCTCGATGTCACGATCGAAATTTTACGAATGAACATTCAGGAGGGGTGATAAGGCACTCACCATCATCTATTAATTTTTAAATTTAGTATCAAGGATTTAATTTGAAGTTTCAAATTTAAAAAGAATTATATATTTATCAAAATTACATTAAGTAAAATCTATATACTTAAACATAAAGTTGAATCTTGAGCAAAAGGGACGAGTATCAAGGTGGGAAAGCATTTAAATTTTAAGTTTGAAAACGTAGTTGAGGTGGGTGGCTTTAATGACCACCTGCCATAGCAATTTAACTCCTCTCCTTGCGTGCCGAGACAGCCGGGTCGCACTAGACATTCCCTTACTGCAAAAAGGATCTTCAAAATCTTATGCCTCTCCTTCTTAATTTACCTGTCCACCATTTACCTGGCCGTGCATTAAAAGAAGGTTATAGATGATACTACAGCTAGAGAGAGGCGTGAAGCTGAAAGGGAGGTTGGGAACGAAACTACAGGTGAGAAAGCAGGTGTTTTTTCCTTTTTCTTCTCGCCCCTGGCCACGCATGCTACAAGGAGGTAGAAATTATAGTCATAGACGCGTGGGACAGTCGCTGTAGGAAGGGAAAACCCGGCTGAGCACTTGGAACGAGCGGGTTGTCCAACTATGTTGTCAACTATCCAGTATCGAATGCATCCTCAAATTCGGGGTTCACCTTCAAGATATTTTTATCAAAATCAGTGGAGGGAGACAGTGAGAGTGGGTTACTAGAAGACCTGAAGCAATTTATTACCACGATTTTCTATGGAGACCATATTCATTATTCGGTGTAACCCGTGGGAGAGGATCTCACAGAGGTGGATCTGTTTCATATCAGAATATTTATGAAGCCTAACTTGTTTCGCAATCATATAAGCCTTTCTGCGTGTATAATTTTTTTTACAGTCTGAATACACAATGGTTAAACAGAGATACATCATCATCTAGTTTATTTTGTATTACACGTATGTAGGATTTTATGTGTATTCAAGCACAGTCCTGTTTTGACTTTGGTATGAGTGTTTTAGGACCTTGGAAAGCATCGTAACCTGTATAAGTCCATAGGTTCCTTTGCATATTTTTAATTAATATTATTTCTTGGCTATAGCTTACAATGATATACTTTGTTAATTTAAAGGGAATAATTTAATAGTGTATCGTTATAAATAGGATTTAATAGTAGCATATCCATTAGTTTTAATAATACCTAAATATGGATAATATTCAAACTATTAGTACCTTTATTTTACATTAAGGAGTGTTGGATATTGAACTTGATAGGTTTAAAGTATTTGTATTAAAATTTATTTCTATCCAATTTTTAATAGACATTGCAATGGGATTTCGAAGAGACTCGATTTCATTTTCTTTGTTAGTTTGCAATGGATTTTACAATAAATTCATGAATGAATAAAAACTTAAAGGGGGCTAGAGCTTGAAATGCTTCTTTGGCATCTTAAAAGCCATTTAAAAACTTAAGTCCTTCCATCAACTACACAAGAAGAGATAATGCACTATTTTTTCCAATCTTTTCAACACATCACTTTCAAGTATCCAAACAAAATTTTAATATATTTTCTTTTGTAATTTCTTTCCAACATTCCACAAAAGAATTCAACAACATTTCCAATAAATTTTAGAGTAAGAAACACTATCATTTCAATGCAACTTTCCTTCAAAATCTTGTTACAACACTTTCTACTTCATGTGGAAACAAATTTGCAATAATGGAAGCTAAAAAAAACAAAGCAATATTACATTTTTTTTCCTCCTCCCAAGGTGGGTAATTACATGGTGGTTTTACATTTTCAACAACAAGGTTCCAATGCTCCAAATGTCAACAAGGTGGCTCCTCCATAGTGCTTGATTCACAACAAAATAAGGGGAGAGGCAACGCTCTCCTCCCAACCAATATACCCAATGGAGAAGAGAAGCCATCCTCTCCATTGGCCCCCCGAGCCCCAACCACATCACAATGGGAGAGAATCCAACTCATGGCAACTACAAGCTTCCACATAACTAAACATAACATTTCACATGCATTCCATATTCCTTCAAAAACAAGAGAATCAACCATCACAACAAGAGGGAAAACAATCACAACAACAAGTCACAAGGCTTACCAAGAAAGCCACAAGAGTAAGACATATGGGGAGGCCACTTATGCCTCCCAATGGGAATGGGTGCCACCTAAAAGCCTCCAATGCAAACACAATACCCATAACAACTCTTATGCCTTCCTCAAGTACCCCTTATCCCTCCATTCACTCTTATGCCTCCCTCAACTCTTATGGATCCCTCAAATTAAAACATGAGGAAATGCAAGCATTTCTCTTACAAGGTGGACACCCATCCCAAGCTCCCTCCTCAAGCACATGATCTCTTATACCTCCCTCAATTTAGCTCCCCATAGTCTCCTCTCACTCCCAACTTAGGAATTCTACCCATTCCCAACAAGCATTTCAAACAACATCATTCAACACAACATAAAAATACATTCATATGACAAAAGAAACATAATGTAACAAAGGGGAAGCTCCTACCTTTCCATGGTAGAGCTTGCTCCAAATATGAAGTCTCAAATCCCTCCAAGGATCAAGCAAGCATCCACAAGCTCCAACAAAGTTCTCACAAGTATCCACAAGCTCCAAAAATTCACAAGCTCCTTCCAAATCCTCTCCTCTCCAAAATACAAAAAGACTAAAACATGAAAATTTCCAACCCCCAAAACAAACAAGAGGCTCAAATAAATAGAGAAAAGAGAGGAAGGGGATGATGTGGCTCCAAGTAGGATGCCACCTCCTTTTCCCTCCACTCCACATCAATTGGTCAACATTAAATTCCAATGCACCATTAATAAGTGGTTGAAAGAAAGGCAAGCAACTTGCACACTCCTACTAAGCCCACTCCCTCCCAAAGGACAAAATTAAATTTTGAAACAAAGTGCCATTAATATTTTTACCCTTTTATCCCCCCAAAACACCTAAAAGACCCTAAATTTTGCCTTCCAACCCATAGGTAGGGGTTGGCATGGGGTTTTAAGAGGTGTGGGACAAGTTTGACTTGTCCCACAAGCTTTGAAATTTGGCCTCAAAGGCCAAATTCGAGTTTCCCATGTGGGGTAGAGTGTGCTACACTCAAACTCAAACACACATCAATCCAAACAAAATCCAAAGTAAATCACGGTTAATAAATGAACTCTCTTAGGTCACATCTTTTAATTAGTTTAGGACAATTTTCAATTTAACTTAATTAACCCACTACAACCCATGGCTAACAAAGGGGTAAACACCAATCCAAGAGAATAAGAATAATAAGA
This sequence comes from Taxus chinensis, assembly GCA_019776745.2. Taxonomy (NCBI): domain Eukaryota; kingdom Viridiplantae; phylum Streptophyta; class Pinopsida; order Cupressales; family Taxaceae; genus Taxus; species Taxus chinensis. Next base: position 617,205,291 of record CM034153.1, on the reverse strand, counting down.
AAAGTTAAAAAAATCCACTTACTAAGAGCAACACAAACTAACATAATAAGAAGGGAAAAATTGAAACAAAATAGCACATGATCCCTAGGTCACAATTTTCCCTTTACCAAAAAATTCTAACACACACACAATTACTTGTTGCCATGGTGACCCTAACTGGATTCTTCTCAAATTCCGATGTGGATGGTCTCCACTCCCCAATTTTGTTTGTGAATATAATATACCTGCAGAACAGAAAATACCTCCTTCGGCCTGTTGGCCGCATTAAAACATTCATGCCAAATATACAATATAATCTAAAATAATCAACACCTGATTCACTATCATCTATGCAAGTACGATATCACTTAACACTTTCTAGCACATTCTTATTCCACATTTCATTTATATCAAAATGATCATCACATTAGTCAAATTATCAAGTTCTACTCAATATGATTAAATATATCCCATGTCAGAATTAAGATAAATAACCCTGTCAAAAGTATACAAATATCATCATCAAATGTCCACCAGTAAACCATAGGCATCATATAAAGATCAAATCAATAACAGTCCCATGTCAATGATATCTACTAGCATGACTAAAACAAGAGGTCATAATAATCCATAGTGAAGTAATCAGTCTCGAAAACAACAAAACAAAACGAAGTCGAAGGGAAGTGGGCACTACAATGTAGATGTCAGGACTAATGAATAAACATCTATTCCTCTTGATATAGAGGATGAATGCACCACCTTCGTAATTCCCCAATTTTATAATTTCTCTATTACACTTGATAATGTTAATACACTATATGTTCTTGTTGACTAATGTTAACAACCATTATTTGTATAACAACATTTAAAATTTTCTCTATCAAAAAATAATTCTAGAAAATGCATCACTACAAGATGGAGACTAGCTATGATGAGAATCCATATGATATAAACATAATGGTGGATTAATTCGCAAACAATAATTTTGTAGATGAAGAGTATAATTTTTAGGTGATAATGATAAAAAAATGTCTCATTCCCAAGTACATGTTGGTGATTCTGAGGGTCATTTTAGAGGAAAATTCATGTCTTGGAAACCGTATTCATTAAGGCTATTGTTGGTGTATAATATAATAATAATTTCACGGTTACGCTAAATGATGTGATCAATGTAAAAAAATATTAATATCAAATTATTCCCATCTCATATTGTACATTTTAATGTTTCGTTATGACCATTCTCATTATGGGGATTTGATGTCGATGGTAAGTTAATATGGAGACAACTCAGGGAAATAAATTCATTATGAATGCTATATAATATTTTACTAAATTTGTGAAGGACTTTTTTTATAGTGAAATAAAGGTGAGGACAATTTTAATTCCCTACTTATAAACATTATGACATATTATTGGGTACCTTATGTAATTGTTATCAATAATGGATATTTCTTTACATATACATAAGTTAATATGTTGTGTGCCATGTTAATAATCAATCATACATGTTCTAATCCTTACTAAAGAGAGGAAAATATCTAATTTGAGGCCCTACTAAGAACATCATTATTAATATCCTATATTAAAACTATTCCAAACATGGAACTGAATGACATAGTAAAGTTATCTTTGCGCTTTAGGTCAATACCCCTAGTGTTCATACACATAAATATGTTACCAAATGTACCAATAACACATCAAACTCATATACAAAAAGAAGGTACAATATTGGAAATTTAATATTGGACATTTAGTCCATAAGGAAAACCAGTAAAACACAAATTATGATATTTCTTTCAAAGGAAATTTAATTAAAATTTGACTTTTCCCGTATTTGGTTATTAAAAGAAATATCTTTAGTTATTATTCATTTTCTTATTGTGAGGTAAATACTTTTTAAAATACCATGAATATAGTACATATGTTTAAATATTATGCTTGAAATTATTTCTCGTACACATATTCTCAAGGAACTCAAAAACATTCAAATATTCACATAATTCAAAAACGTTAAAATATTAGTTAAGATAAAAAAATAAGTAGATGTTATGGTATAATTTATGTATATGTTACTTTATACATGTTTTTGAAAGGAATGAAAACAATATTCTATGAATCCCTGAAGATATCAAATGATAATAATAGACAAAATTTGGTAAATTGAAAGTAGTTCTCTAGAATAACCATATAAAATAATTTACAAACAAATAGCTGAAATCTCATATATGTAAATCCATTATAATATCATTGATTTCATTATGTGAATAAGCTTAATAAGAAGGATGTACATATAAGAGGAGGAAAGTTCAACTACTACGTAGCTAAGTGGTGAAGATCCCCCTCTAATTGATAGTTGGAGTTAAGTTAAATCCATAAGATTAGTAAACTAACCTCATATAATTGGTAAGATAACTTCACATGACTAGTACACATAAGAAAAATAAAATAAAAATTATAGGGATAATCCAAGTGCAAGAATTATCCTAGTAAAAAATTAAAAGCATAAATAATAACCTATAGTAACACCCCAATATGAATAGCTTAGGTGGGTGGAAAATAAAGTGGGTCCCAAAAAAAAACCCTGATGAGGTATCAACGTATAATATAACTTGGAGAAATGTACACTGCAAGGTACCCAAAATAAGTAATAAAATTTTTAGAGAGAGTAAAAACCCACTCTAATGATTACCAAGAAGTCTTTTTTAATGCACACAAAATTTGCACACGAAACCCAAAACCAAACAAATGTTATAATAGGAAAATTATGCAATAGTTTTTTTTTTCTTTAAAGTAAACGAAAATGACAGTAAGGTTAACCTTTGGTTTCAATTGGTCGTCACAATATTTCTTAAATAATATTATTAAATAAAAAAAATTCGATTTAATCTATGGTTAGCTTTAAAATATTGTCATTCAATTAATCCTAAATTAATTTAATACAAGAGGATTTCTAAAGGTCAAACAATAATTTATATAATTAAAGTACAAGTCCTAAAATAACATTTTTATTTACACAATGTTATTCATTTAATTTTTCAATAGATAAAGGGGTCTAAACTATTAAAGGATAGGCTTTAATTAAATTTCCCCTAGGTCATGGCCTAATTAATTTTGAAGTTGCAAAAGAAATAAATTAAAAAGTAATTATTAAAAATTAATTTACTTGCAAACCACACAAGTGGCCTCATTCAAAAAAAGGACCCATGTGATTAAATGTTCATCACACCAACCCCCACCTAACATTTTTAGGAGACAATTTGGGCCATTGGATGAATCCATTGAAGGCCATTGGATGAAGATAATTTCAAACTCAAACCCTAAGAATCCCTAAGGAAGGATTTTATTCATCTCTTTCACTCATTTCATTACATTTTTGGTTTTGCAGGTTAAGGGAAGATGGAAGAGGAGGAAGACAGGGGAGAGGAGGAGAAATCTTGGGATGGATACACACATCCCCCAATCTTATTTATTTTATTTTTGTTATTTTCTATTGTACCCTATCCAAGGGATTGTAAATATTCAATTTAGTTGTAAGCATGATTCAATGAAAATACTCATTTAGGCATTTTTCATCAGCCTAAGAGATCTATTTTTATTTGTAGATTTTACATTTCTTTTCTTTTTGTGAAAGATCTCATTTGCTAAATTATACCTACATGTATCGTATATACTTCCAACACAAAGTGATATATATATATATATATATATATATATATATATATATTCTATTTCAAACTTGATATAATTCTTTTATTGAATAATTTTAGGGTATATATGATACATAAATTACAGATACATGGTCCCAAGCTATAAATAGATGCGTTTAAAAAACATTGCGGCCCCAACACAGGACATTATAGTGGGGTTTAAAAATACATTGGTGAAGGAAATTTTATAAAGAAATCACGTATATAATGAAATAAATTTTAATTAACATTTAAATAGGGATGTGTATATGTATGTCAATTTTGTAAAGGCCGTCCCATTAACATATGGGGTATGGGTGGGAGTCATCGACCCCTCCCCACCCCTTTTCCTACACTAAACTAGATAAGCCACTGTAAAAGTAAAGAGGAAGCTTTACTTTATTTCTCATTTTTTTTATAAGACGGGTGATTATTATATACTACTTTCTTCTTCCATATATATAGTAGATATAAATACTACATATATTGAAATAACCTTAATTTTTTCTCCCATTATAATTTTTTGTAAGGCAACTAATCATATTCTTTTGTAGAGTAGCTTATTTCACAATTTGCATACGAAAATTTGGTTCATTACTCCATTCTAATTGTATCTGAGCAATGATAGGTAATATAACAACTAATGAAAGTTGACAACTATTCTGTTCTACAAGCTACAACACCATAGTTTTCTAACTACATACCAAAATGTATCAAATGTTGCACATTTTGAAACTTCTTATTCAACCTCTTTTGATTTGAAAGAGGAGAGAAGTTACATTTAAGCAATGTTTCGAAAACATACTACTACTAGTTTAATGACAATCATATGCCTGACAGTGAATTGCAATAAGATTTACTATTTCTTTTCTTTTACAATGTTTCAAAATGACATGTCCATCTCCACAATGGTAGCTCCAACTTTGGATTTCTTCAATAATTCACAATATGAATATCACAAAATTTGAGGAAGAGGAGTAGGCCACACTCTCCTCCCAACCTTGAAATCAATATAATTTTCATTTAATCCATCCTGTTAATGGATTTCCAAGCCCCAACCAAAGAACAATGAAAACTTTCAACAAATTGGCTTTCACAAAGTAACTCATTTCATACAATGAAATTCAACTCAACCAAGAATTTTTACATAGAGTCTAGCAAGTTATAGTACATTTCACAACAATAAAAATGGATTTGATGATCAAACTTACAATTTTAGAATCATCCACACGGATAGTGGGAAAAATACCTCCTGATGCAATTTACAAATGAAGGGCTAGGAACAAGTCCAATATGCCCTAAGTCTTCCAATATGTATGTCTTCATTCCAAAGGTATCAACACAATTTCCATATCTTTCAAATCTTGCAAGCATGGAGCAAAACCATGAATTCCTTTTCAATCCACATAGGTAAGACTCCCATTCAAATTCCCACCAAATGCATGCCTCAAAAAACTCCCTTTTCCCTCTCTAATCGTCGCATAAGCCCTTCTCCCATAGCCAAACTAAGTCCTACTACCCAACCAGCACACAAAAACCTTCACAAGACAAAAAACAAACCATTTTTACAATCACAAACATTGACATACAAACAAGAAAAAGAACATAATGAAAAGGCTGGAGAGCCTACCTCTCCATCAAGATCCAAGAAAAATTCTGTGAGTACTCTTCAAACCTAAACTAATCAAATTTCCAAAATCACTCCAACAAGATCCAATTTCAAAAGTGCCCAAGAAGAAAAAAGAACAAGTAACTGCCGATTCCAACCAAAAATCGCCAATAAATAGAAATTGAATGTGAGGAAGATGAGGTGGATCTCTATGTAGGATGCCACTTCATCATTCCTCCATCCCCATACTCAATTCACACACACCAATACCAATAAAATCAATGCACATACAAGGACTATGAAAACCCACATGGCTCACAAACTTGCACACCATGCTTTTCAAAGGACATATGAAAATTGGGGTAGAAAGAAAGTGCAATAAGTTTCTCTCTATTTCAACACTCAAGAATGGATTAAACAAAAGTCAAAAAATAATCTTCCCAACCCATAGGTAGGGTTGTTGGGAAAATTTAAGAGGCATGGGAGAATCCTTGCTTGTTCCACAAGCCTCCAAAAATGCTCCCTAAGTCAAAATCATGAATTTTGAAGTTTAGGGTGGAGTAAAGCACTTCACAAATCGACATAAATTTTACTTACAACAATGGACCACCAAATCTCATCCTAACTCTTTGTCACATCCCTAATTTAGTTAACCCAATAAGAATAAGGGTTTATCTTAATTATAGACATATTTCACACATGCTAATAAAGTAACAAGAATTTCCAAATTTTAAATACATAAAACATAAATAAAGCACATATAAAAATTAAATAAATGGGAACACAATCCACCCCATGGGAACACATGTGAAGTCACTCGCTACCATGGGAGACCTCCAGACAAAGACATGCAAAACACCACACTAAACAACCATTACACAATTTGTTCAAATTTGACCTCGTTGCTCAACACCCAACATCCTTCCACGGTTGGTCTCTTATCCCCTTTGATGTATGTGATAAAAGTCCTGCAGATAACAAAATACCTCTCTGGCCTTTCAGTTGTATTAAAAACATCGAGAAAAAATGTACATATAAAATCAATATTCATTGTTTGACATTAGTAATTCTATTCTCCATCAATATATTAAAATCTAACCCTATCATCCATGAGTTTACAACTATATTCCAAACATCCCAAAACATAACATGTGAGTATAAAATCCACATCATTAAAATCAACATATATCGAACTGTTTAACATCCACTATCTAGTGCATCATAATAAAACATAAGCTATCATAATGTCCATAGTCCAAATATCTGTTAAATATATCATCTACTGATCAATGTATTAGAATCAAAATATATGAATATCATTCTAATAGTATCAATATCAAGATAAAACAATGCCAAAGAGGAGTGTGCACTACATCCACCTCCCCTTAGACTCGAATTCATCATAGAAGTTAGGGGAATAGATGAGGAACTTTAGCTCACAAAATAGTGGCATCCTCCCATATGGCTACATTCTTGTTTTATCTATCCCACGTCACCTGCACCTAGTCAATCTCACGGCCTTGAAGGCACAGGGTCCTGCACTCTATGATGCATAAGGGATCCAATTACACCTTCCCCTACTCCTACACATGCAATGCAGTCCAATCCAAAACATGAGAGGGATCTGGAATATATATCCTAAGTACAGACACATGAAAAACAACGTGCATGTGAGACAAGATGGAAAGAAATGCTAGACGATAGGCCAAAGGTTTGATACGCTCCAATATCTCGAAGAGACTCACAAGTATAGGAGCTAACTTAGATAATTTTCCATAAATCATGAGGATCTTATGAGGCCTGATACAAAGAAACACCTGCGTGCATAGCTCAAAAATATGACTTGTACTCCTCATATCTGCATACTTCTTCTATCAAGATAACCTACTACTCCATATCCTATACTAAAGTCGACCAACGAGAAATCCTATACTCCAATCTATAATAACTCAAATGTGTCCTTTATTGTGTTCCATACAATGCATAAAAAGAATCCATTCCAATCGAACTATGAAAATTGTTGTTATAAGAAAACTCCCCCAAAAACAAGTACTCCTCCCACCTAAACTAATGGTCCATGACATACATCTGTAACATATCTTCTAAGATCTGATTAACCCATTTTGTTTTCCCATCTGTCTTTGGATGATAAGTTGTGTTGAAGTTGAAACTCATCCTAAGAACCTGCAACATGGTAGTCCAAAATTGAAAAGTGTACAAGTGATGATGGTCACAAATGATCTTCCAAAAATTCCCATGCAATCTAACAATCTCATAAAGGTATACCTTCTCTAGTCCACTAACTTTATAGGTGGTCTTCACCGGAAAAAAGTGAGCTACTTTCATCAATTTATCCATCGTGACCATGATGGCATCATGTTGGTATCTCAATGTCGATATCCCTACGATGAAATCCATGGAAATGGTATCCCATTTCCACTTTGGTATGGCATTAGGGTAGAGAAGGATAACTTGATACTGATGCTCAACCTTCACCCTCTGACACTCTATACAATGTAGCACAAATGGAGCTACATCTCACCATAGACCTCTCCAATCATAAATTTGTCTCAAGGTGGTGTGCATCTTCTTCACCCCTGGATGGGTTGAATAAGGTGCACAATGAGTCTTTGCCAAGATATCCTATCTCAAACCTCCATCTCTAGGAACATATATCTGACCTCTATGTCTGAAAAGACCATCTGCCTCCAATAAGAAACCATCAAAATTCCCATCAAGGAGTCTCTGAGACTCAATCTCTGATCTGGCTATAAGGTACAAGATATCGTGAGGAAGCTGTAAAAAAATCCTACTCCATAAATCTGTACCAACTAAAGTAGCCATATCCAAATGTCTTCATCTACTTACGGAATCTATAACCACATTATCATTCCCCTTCACATGCTCTATCTCAATGTGTTACTCATAAATAAAATCCATCCAACACCGCTGAAGAGCGTTGAGATTGGGTTGTGTGAAGAGGTGGTGAAGACTCAAGTGATCACTCTTGAGTATAAATCTCTGGCTAAGAAGCAAAATTTTCCACCAAAACAAGGCATGAACAACTATTGCAATCTCAAGGTCATGAGTCAGATAATTGAGCTCATAATCCTTGATTTTTTTAGACTAAACAAAAACAACATGACCCTCATGCATCAAGACACCTCCTAACCCCACCGAAGAAGCATCTGTGCAAATGAAGAACTCACCTTGAGGATCTAGCTTTGCAAGAATAGGTGTTATCTTAAGGAATTCATTCAGTGTCCTGAAGGCCTGCTCACATCTATCTGATGAGATAAATGTCATCCCTTTCTATTTAAGAGAAGTGATGGGGTGCGTAACTTGACAAAATTCCTGAAAAAATATCCGATAGTACCCTGTCAACTCCATAAAACTCCATAAAACTACGCACCTCAGTAACACTAGTAGATGTTGGCCAAACAATAATGGCTCTAATATTGGAAGGATCGACTATGACACCTTCTCCAGAAATAATGTGATAAAAATATGGCATCTCTGACTGAATGAATGCACACTTCTCTAGGTTCCTGTAAAGATGCTACTCACGAAGACAGTGTAGAACCTGAGGAAAGTGCACCTCATTCTCCTCATGCGTGTGTGAGTAGATCAAGATGTCATCAAGGAACACGAGTACAAATTAATATAAAAAGGTCCTGAACAACCCGTTCGTCAATCTTATGAACACTACTGGGGCATTAGTCAGACCGAATGACATAACGGTGAACTGATAGTGGCCATATCTCATGTGAAAAGTTAACTTGTGGACATCTACCTCTGCAATCCTCAGCTAATGGTCTCCTAACTTAAAATAAATCTTAGAAAACGTAGTGTCCCCCTTCATCTAATCAAATAAATTGTTGATGCGAGGAAGTGGTAATGATTATGATCGTTACTTTGTTAAACTATCGATAGTCCACACACAGCCATAAGGATCCATCCTTCTTTTTCACAAAAATCACCTGTGTACCCCCAAAGGGATACACTAGGATGGGTTAGGCCTTCTTTGAGAAGGCCCTCTAGCTACAAATTTAGCTCACATAGCTCAGGTGCGGTCATCCTATATGGAGTAAGTGAGATAGTTTCCACTCATGGAACCAAATCAATATGAATATCTATCTCATGTAGGGGAGGCATCCTTGGCAGCTCACTCGGAAATACATTAGAAAACTCCTAAAAAATGGGGTGATCATCAAGTGAAGGTCCACTAAACCCATCCTTTGACCTATCACTAACTGTAATAGCATATAACTGACAACCTTACCTCGCACACCGCTTTAGCTACATAGTAGAAATACTACAAATAGATATGGGTCTCCTATCTCCAACCATCATTTAATCCACACCTAAATCATCTGCACAAGATATAAAATTTAGCAATAAAATTTGGCTTTGTGCACAAAAAACAAATCCATGCCCAAAATCACTCCATAAGAACCCAACGGAAGGATACAAATGTCCAAGGTAGTGGTAAAGGGTCCTAGGTCCAACTAGGCACTCCTTGACTAAGGAGTCAACTGATATTTTTGTTCTAGGAGCCATCTTGATGTCCCAACTATGTCCTTTCCCAACTGCCACCAACCTACAACGATCTACTAAAGATGGAGAAATAAAATAATATGATGATCTGAAATCAAATAAAATAGGGATAAAAGTACCACAAACACTACTTGTGGTCTCTATCACCATGCCCTAGTACTCTACATGGTGGTTATCGACCGCTACATATATCATGTGGCTCCTAGCCATGTCACCAATAGTATACTAAGAAATAGGTGCCTTATCCTAATTAATATGGTTCTTAGGGCACTCTAGCTAATGATGTCCATTCACGCTGCATCAAAAAAAGGTACCTGGTCCTCTTCGATGTGAAGATAGTCCTATAGGTGGCCTAGTAGTACATTCTAAAGGATGTAATGACTCTACCAAAGATCTCATTAGGCACTACAGTGGATGTACTCCTGTCAACTATGCTTGAGGTGGAGCATGTGTCCTATTAGACCCCCTAGCTAGAGGTCCCATACTTTACCCTCTCTAAGCATCATGGCATTTTGGAGGTCACAAGAGAGGTCTCACCTATTCTTGCTCTTGCCGAGGAGGTGGAGGAGGATAGAAGAAAAACTGTACTGAATTGGTTCCTCCACAAGGAGGAGGATCCGATCCCCTTAATCTATTGTCTTACAACTGCTATATGTGACTCCTCACTCTGTCACATGCCTGTTGAATCTTCCCCCTAGTTTCCTATGAAATATAGGCCTTCTTCATGGCCTCTGATATTGTCTATGGGAAATGAATGGGTACTGCCCCACCCAAGTCTAAGTTCAGACCCCTGAAGAACCTATACACTAGAACCTTCTCATCTTGCATGTAGTCTACATACTGAAGTAGATCCATAAACCATCCCTCATTCTCTGCTAGCATCTTGGAGCCCTGTCATAGATCGTGGAACTCATCGATCCATTACTGAATGAACCTCCTGAAAATATATCTCCTCCTAAAATGCTCCTTAAAGATCTCCCAAGTGACTGTCTTAGAATCGACATGGAACTTTTTTCTCCTCGGTCCTCCAATAAACTTTATCTCTGTCTCTCATAATTTGAATGGCAACACAAGATTTCATGTTGCTATAACAAGGACATAGCTTGAAGTATCCACTCAAGCTAACCAACCATGCCTCCTCCTTAAATCCACTTGTGACGCTAGTAAAATGAGGCGGGTGTAACTTCAGTATCTCTATAATATGATCTATTGTAGTTGACCATCGACCCCTAGGCCTCTCTACCTAATCATCTCTCAGCCTAAGGAATATAGAGCTTTCTTTGTGCATCATAACTCAATCTCTGAGATCCTTAGGAGGTGACTCATATCTAACTGACTCGACATGGGACTCCTCTTCCCTATCCTCTGCACTCTGACGTGAAGGTACATTAGCCTCCAATGATGGATCTGAGTCCTTCCTATTATGTCACCATCCTAAAGATCCTCTGTGTACAATGGTTTTAACCTTCTGTAACATCTGAAATATCTAAGGAAGAATAGTTTTTACTGCATGATCTGGGGATGATAGGTCTAGATTCACATGTAGGAACCCCTTATCTTGTACACACCTCCTACACAGACAAGGTCAAGAGTTAGTTTACAATCATCTAAGTTTTTCTTTTGTTTTCAGTTTTCTAAATTTTCTACGTTTCAAAACATCATGCATAGTTGTTTGTACTAGGTTTAAAGTTGTGTTAGGTTTATTTGTTTTTATTTTGTGTTTTCTAGTGTTCTTGGGGTCCAAGCATTGAACCCATGGCTCAGATACCAAATTTAACACCCACAAAATTTGTACACAAAACCCAAAACAAAAAATATGTTATAATAGGAAAATCATGGAATAATTATTTTTTGTTGTTAAAGGAAACAAAAGTGACAGTAACGCTAACCTTTGGTTTTAAACCGTTGTCACAAAATTACTTAAATAAAATAATGGATTTAATCTATGGTTAGGTTTGAAATATTTCATTGAATTAATCCTAAATTAATTTAATACAAAGGATTTCAAAGGTCATGCAATAATTTAATAATTAAAGTCCAAGTCTAAAATAACCCTTTTATTTATACAATGCTATTAATTTAATTTTCCAAAATAAAGGGGTATAAACTATTAAGGGAGAGGGTTTAATTAAATTTCCCTAGGTCATGGCATGATTAATTTTAGTTGCAAAATAAATAAATCAAAAAGGACTTATTAAAAGTTAATTTACTTGCAAACCACACAAGTGGCCCATTCAAAACAAGACCCATGTGATCAAATGATCATCTCACCAACCCCCACCTAATAATAGTAGGAGACAATTCGGGTCATTGGATTCATCTCTAAGGAAGGATTTTATTCATCTTTTTCAACCATTTCATTCATTTTTCATTTTACAGGTTGAGGGAAGATGGAAGAGGAGGAAGCCATGCCAGAGGAGGAGAAAGCTTGGGATGGAAAGACACATCCCCCAATCTTATTTATTTTATTTTTATATCTCAATTTTACCCTATCCAAGGGATTGTAAATTTTCCATTTAGAGTAAGCATGATTAAATAAAAATACCCATTTAGGTATTTTGTATTTTCCTAAGAGATCTTGTTTTTTTTGGTAGATTTTACATTTCTTTCGTTTTTGTGAAAGCTCTTATTTACAAAATATGCATACATGTATGCATATACTTCCAAGGAATAAGGAATAAAACCCGAGAATTCATTTATTTATTAAAGAGGGTATATATGTTACATGAATGACAAGCCATGGTCCCAAGATATGCATGTTGCGTTTAAAATGAATTGTGGCCCCAACATAAAAAAAATGGGGTTTAAAAATATATTTGTGGGGGTTCGGCCCCCACCTGTATTAATATTTGTTTAACATTGAATGGGAGGGAGGTGTCGCCGATCGCACCCCCCATCCCATTAACATATGGGATGGGGGGTAGGGTTGGAGAACCCTCCCCACCCCTTTTCCAACTCTAAACTAATAAGCCACCGTAAAAGCTAAACAAGCTTTGCTTTATTTATTTTTTGTTTATAATTTTTTTCATTATTATATGGTATCATCAATATACCTATATATATATATATATATATATATATATATATATATATATATATATATATATATAATTTCTTCTTATATATCTATATATGAAATAATATTAATAAGAAAAATTATATATAATATATATATTATTAATATTAAATATTAATAGCATTAATATATTAATAATATTAAAACAATCTAATTTGTTTAAAATTCTTTTTTTTTTAAATAAGGAATTAATCAAATAACTTTGAGCTAGAAATATAGATTTGTGAGAGAATTGGGTTAATTACTCAATTCTAATTATATTTAAATATATGTATTATATACGTACTTTTCATTTTATGGGATTCAATATAACATAATGGAAGTTGAGTAATATTGTGTTCTACAAGCCAAAACACCATAGTTTACTAACTACATACTAAAATGGAAAACATTTTTAAACTTCTTATTCAACCTTATTTGATTTGAAAGGGAACAATTTTCCTCAACAATGCAAGAAAACTAAAACTATAGTTTAATGACTATTGTATGCCTTATATTGAATGTAATAAGAGTAATTATTTCTTTCTTTCACAATTTACCAATGACATCTACTTCAACAAGGGATTTAAAATAGGATTTCCCCAATAATTTAAAATATGAATATGACACATTTTACAAGAAAATAAAAAACTTAAATTTAAATCAATATTATTTTCATTACAACTCATTTAAAGCTTTCTAGTTCACCAACAACAATGTGAAATTTTGATAGTTTTGTTTCACAAACTAAGTCATTTCAAAATGTAATTCTCTCATTCAAGCATTCTTAAAAGAGTCTACAATATATAGGAATTTCCAAGAAATAAAATGTATTTCTTTCAAGTTTACAATTTTACAATCATCCACACCAAGTGGGAACAATAAATTGAACAATTTACAACAAAGGGCTAACAACAAGGCCATTTTTATAAGTCTCAAATATGTATGTCTTCATCCCAATGTTATCTCCAAAACTTTCATTCTTTAAATCTTTATAATGGGATCGCAAAGCAAAGGAAGCGGGAGTAGGCAACGCTCTCTACACAACCTTTAATCCATTAAGATGAGAATCCATCCTCTTAATGGCCCCAAGCCCCAACAAAATAACCATGAGAGATATTGAGCAATAATTACAACTTTCAATAAAGTGGCTTCACAACAAACAAACATACAAGACATTCAACTCAACCAAGATAACATATCCGACAAGTTTACAAATTCAGAACAATACAAAGGTTTGAGGATCAAACCAAATAGAAAAAATTCTATGGAAAACCATCTCCTTATGCCTCCCAAGTTAAGTGGGAGTCTTACCCTAAGCCTCTAAGTGCACAAAATAATCAAGACAAAATCCTTATCTCTCCCTTGCAAGTATGCATTAATAACCACGATTTCCTTTTCACTCCCCATAGGTAAGACTCCCATTCACACTCCCACCAAATTCATTCCTTCCAAAACTCCCTTTTCCCTCCCCAATTGTCCCATAAGCCCTTCTCCCACACCCAACTAAGGCCTACTACCCAAGTAACACACAAACAAATTCACAAGACAAAAATAATTTTTAAAGCACAACATTGCATGCAAACAAGCACAATAACATAATAACAAAGATGGAGAGCCTACCTATACATCAACCTCTAATAAAATTCCACAATTCTCTTAAATTCCAAGACAATAAATTTCCAAAAGCACTTCCCAAGCTCCAATTCCAAAAGTTCACAAGAAAAGATAAGAATAAGTAACCCCCATTCCGAACAAAAATCACCAATAAATAGAAATGGAATGTGAGGATGATGATGAGGCTTCATGTAGGATGCCAATTCATTATTCCTCTATCCCTACACTCAAGTAAACACACCAAGACTAAGGAAATCAATGCATATGTAAGGACTATGATAACCCATATGGCTCACAAACTTAGACACCATGCTTTCAGAGGACACAATAAATTGGGGTAGAAATAAAGTTTAATATTTTTCTCTCTTTTCCACTAAAAAATGGATTTAAAAAGTCAAAAAATAATCTTACCAATCCATTAGTAGGGTTTTTGGGTAAATTTAAGAGGCATGGAATAAGCCTTGCTTGTCCCACAAGCCTCAAAAAATGCCCCCCAAGTTAAAATCCGAATTTTGAAGTTGGGGTGGAGTATAACACTTCCACATAAACATAAATGTTACTTATAACAAGGACCACCAAACCTCGTCATAACTATTTGTTACATACCTAATTTAGTTGACAAAAATAAGAAGGGTTTAGTTCAATTAAAACAATTTTCAACATGCTAATATAGTGACAAAATTTCCAAATTTTAAATACACAAAACATAAAAAAGGAACATACAAAAATGAAAGGGAACACAATTCACCCCATGGCCACACATGTGAATTCATCCCCCCATGGGAGACCTCCAAAAAAGACATGAAAAACACACACTATACAACATTACAAAAGTTGTAACATTTGTCCTTGTTGCTCAACATTCGACATCCTTCCGTGGTTGGTCCCCTATCCCATTAGATGTATGTGATAAAAGTACTACACACAAATAATACCTCTCTAGACTTTCAGTCATATTAACAACATCGACAAAATATACATATAAAATCAATGTTCATCATTTGAGATTAGAAATTCTATTATCCACCAATATGTCAAAATCTAACCCTAAAATCCATGAGATTACAATTATACTCCAAACATCCCAAAACATAACATGTCAGTATAGAATACACATCATGAAAATCAACATATATCAAATTTTCTAACATCACTATCTAGTGCATCATAATAAAACATAAACATCATAATGTCAATAGTCCAAATATCAATGAAATCTATGATCGAATGATAAATGTATCAAAATCAAAATGTTTGAATATCAGTCTAATAGTATCAATATTAGGATAGAATTGTATCGAAGAGGAATGAGAACTACACCTTGCTCAAAAAAACTCATCCAATGCTAAATAATTTTTGTGTGCATTGTGTTCTAAATCCATTTCTCGATTAAACAAGTAAAAAAATAGTAGACATTGGGATTTATTAGGATAGATTCACAAAAGTAGACTACTTATTGAATGAACTTAAAAGTGTCAAAGAGCACCAAACATAATTGGATCAACTGCTACAAATAAGTATTCCACCATCCAAGAATAGTAACCAAGGCAACAAGACAAGAAAAAAGGACCAAAATTTTATTTGATCAATTGATACAAATAGTGTTCCAAACCCAAAGAAAAATAACCAAGGAAATAAGGCAAGGGAGAAAGATAAAAAGAAATAGGTGTACCATGATCTAAGGAAAACCAAGGAAACAAAGAAAGTACGTAAAACCCAAAGATGCAGGATCAACAACACACCCGCCCATACTACTGAATGGGTTGAGTGATGGTAAATATTTGTATGAGTTGTCAAAAAAGTAATAGAAAAATGATAAACTAACACTAATATTCACCGTAATATATCCCCCATAACTGAGTCTATTAACATGCCATTAAATTTGGAAAATAACAATACAAAATCTCTTAACAAACAAGTAAGACAAACTAAACCTTCTAGAAAGGATAATTACAATGTAGATGGTATAGAAAGTGGTGCAAGTAGAAAAATGGTGGAGGATCTATGGTTGTAGATTCCTCTAAAAGAATACCTATATATCCACCATGAGTGATCCGTAATCCACCCCAAATCAACATGGATGGATGAATAAGATGTGTACATATTATTTAGTGAAAAATACATAATGGGTTCATTTAAAGGAACATCAAAATGTGTGTCAGGTTGATCATGTATGAAAACATAAATCTCATATTTCTTAAGCTTAAGTGAAGGTGCAAAACTCATGTGTAGCTTATGATCATTGGAAAGATTTGAGGATACAAAAATAGAATCTTTTTCAATGTTTGATCCTAGTGAAGTAACAAGTCATAAAAAAATTCCATGGTGCGAATGCCACTTAGAATGTAAAATATGAAAATAAATACCTGATGAATTTTTTGCCAATAGCTCATCTAGAAACTCCCATAGATTAGACTGTGTGAAAACAAAATATAGTGGTATGCTTCTCAAAAGATCCATGTATGTGGGTATAAGGAACGTAAGTGGGATACACATAATGTGTAGTGCAATAGGCATCTTTATAGTAATTTCAAAATATATTTTATAAGTTGTGTAGATATTATACAATTTTAATCTACTTATAAAAACTTGTAGAAAAGCCACATTTATTAAAATTCATTGTGGAAAATCCACTTTTATTTGAATTTTTAGGAATATAATGTAAATAATATTTATCTCATTTATTATTTTCTAACATAAATGTAAAAAATAATATAATTTATAATAGTAGTATGTGGAGATGACACAATTTTTTTATTATTGGTAAAAGCTTTTGAAGGGGACCATACCTCGTAGAACAAGGAATGACTCAGAAGCCAGATAGAGCAATACAAACAAAGTGGTTTTTCGACAAGTGGGGACCACACCCTAGCAAAAAGGCCTAGAATTCAGAAAATACAATGAAGCACAAAGGTAGAGGACAAGTTTTAAACAAGAAACCAAAAAACAACAAACAATAGCAACCAGCCACATTCAAGACAACAAAAGAACAACAACACAACTGCTTGCTAGCTACAAAATTTGTAGGAGAGGAAAATCCATCCAGCACTAAAGGAACCACATAGTCTATGTGGTGGGAGTGGATTTTTTCTTCATATGTCTCTTATTGTTATGAATTTTAACCCACTCATCATGAAACTTTTGTAAAGGAATAACAACTTGAAAATCTTCAATCGACTGAAAATTATTGCTTGAACAAGGGCAATGAGGAGGATCATTCTCCTTATCCACTTCATGTACTTTTTGTTTTAGTGTTATCGGCCCTCTGAGTTTCATCCCTAGGTAACTCCTTACTTGCTTGATCTATAATTTCTCTCAAAAGGGTTTTAGGGACCGATTATACAAAAACTTCCTCCTAGGAGTTAGTATCAGGGATGTCCTTAGGTTAATAAACTTGATGTAATGGGATGGTGTTTCTCCACCAATTATTCTTATCATTCTTGTGTTTTACCATCATGCAATCTGCAACATAATGGCCCAAAGAGTAAGAATTTTTCTATTTAAAAGGTAGGCCCTCGTAGTCCAAAGGCCAAGTTTAACTACGATTTTGCACTTTAATCTCAATGTGAACTGGAAGATCCTTTGAGGTATCAATCTCAAATAAGATTCTTGCATAGGTTTTGTGTGTGAAATAATAGGTTTGGGAGTCATAATTAATAATGTTTCCCAAGGTATTACCTATGGATATTAGGCAACTAGTATCCTAGAATTGCAAGGGTAAATAAGGTAACCTGATCTAGATTGGTTTACGTGAAAACAATTAAGTGAGAGCTTTGAATGATGATATCCATAGTTTTAGGATAAGGTAACTTTTTCTATAGACCCAAATTTGTTTAGTAATGATGTCATTATATGCTAGAGAGGTAAAAAACAATAAAAATCCCCTTAGTGCAGGGGTAGAGAGCTAACCTACAAGCTAGAAGGGGCATCTAGTGCTTGGAGATCCATTCGTGGAGGATACGGAGGCTAGGGTAGAGGACACAAAATCTGCAGATTAAGGTATGAGCTTCGTAGGATGAATCTATTTTGAGCACTTCATCGCAAAAATTTATAATGGGGTTTCTCTCTACAGGATTCATCATGTTAGTCTCCCATTTCTTTTGCAAGACCTCCGTGAATGAGTGAAAAGGGGATGAAACAACACCTCTAGAAAATAAGGCATGCTAACTACCAAGTTTTTAACATTTTTAACAACGATGTAAGTCTTGCCTCTCCCCCCTGTGAGTTTTTGATAGAATTGTATGTTCTACTACAAAATTCGTCCTCAAACAAAGCTCCATTTATTCTTTCATCCCCAAATCTAGTGAATATTTTTGGGAACATATCCTTAGTGGTATTTGGCAGAGATGGTAATGAAATCCAAAGTCTCCCTCCATCCAGTGCATGCCCAACGTCCAATGCATTACCATCCCCATAGCCACTACCTCCATCCTTGCTAGTATGAGAATATCTCTTTGGGTTTGGGGGAAACTTCGAGGAGTGGGAGCGATCCTTTTTTTTCAATCCTATCCACATTTAATAGTTCTTCAATTGTGTATTAAAAATAGTTGAAATTCCACACTCAATATATAGACTTCTAGTACATTTTAAGAATAAAAAAAGCATATTATAATAGTGTGTAAACTCAACATTACATACAAATATTTCATATCATTAAATGTGTGATAATTTGCATGTGATGAACTAAAATCTTCGTCAATGCAACCATGTAACTTGTTGACATAAATTTGTTGTTAGTAATGTCTCAATTTGGTGTTTTCGTATTCCAAATTATGATTTTATTAACTTTACATGATCTAAGACATCTTTTCACTAGGATAAATAACATCATTAAGTAAAAAATGTGTAGTGACTATTATCAATGATTTAGTCATGATATCTTTGTTGTTGATTTTATAATGTAATTAAGAAGAGTGTTATTTACTAAGATACATTGTTTTTGTTTTGAATGGTTTCTTTTATATTCTTTGATGTAGTTATGTAAAAATGATGCATTGTCCAAAGCATTCTATCACTAATAATCCTAACTATAACTACATTCTTTGGTGCTCACATATATGTATAGTGAGATAGAAACATGATTTTGACCTTTTTGTTATATGTTCAATCGACATGCCTCCATAATAACAAGTACTCCCTACCTTTTATGCTAGTTTTGTATGACATCCTATCATTAGGAACCCTAATTGTAATCACCCTAATTGTTAATGTGTATATATTCATGATGTGTTCCTAATTGGATTATAATATTTTTTTATCTCTAGCATGTAGAATTTTTTACATAATACCTCAAAGCAGAATACGAGTCACAAACAAATCCTTGTAAATTGTAGTCTCAATAAAAATCACAACAATCATATGTTGGACAGGTATATAAGAAACCAAGTTAAGATAATTGATATTTATATCAAAAAATGACTAGTCACCTATATTAATCTAGTCGAAATAACTTCATATATTTCTAGTTTGGAGAATTCACTTTAATTATGTTAAAAAAGACAAAAAAAACATTTAAAATGTTAATATTTAATAGCCATAATTAAAAGGAATCTAATATTCTCTTTTTAATATTAAACAATTATATTAAAAAAACTAAATATTAATATTAAAGGTAGAATATTCAATTAATTTATTAATTTAAAAGTTGATAAAATTTTGAATTAATAGTGAAAATAATGTAAATTTATAAATCTAAATAAATATTAAAAAGAGAAAGTTACAATTTTACCACCATCATTAGTTTTTTGAATTTATATATATATATTTTCAAATTTTAAAATTAAAAGTTTACCATAACTAACCGTGTTATATTTTAAAAAGAATGAATGCTCTTAGCAAAAATTTAATTACCCATTTAATATTTTTGGCTCCATCCGGATTATTCAAATAGTATATTCTTTTAATAGATATTGATTTTTTTATAATGTTTTTTGTGGAATTGAGATGCATACAACGTGAGATACATATAATACACTAAAATATCTAGTGCATGACATTATGATATAATTTTTTATTGAAAGTATTTTAACTAAATAATTAGGAAAACCAGGTTTGGTGTCTGAAATTTTACCACAATAAAAATCTACCGCTATACCGCTAAACTAGTTAGAATAACTATTATACCAAATACTATGAATTGGTATGAGTGAACAATAGTAATAGTACTTCATCCCAAATACCTATATCTAAACAAACAAAATAAATATGACAACTAACCCACTAAAGATTCTACGGTGACATGCACAACCCCATCACATGCAATATTTAAAAGAAAACAGGTCCGTGATTTGTGATTCATACGAATGGGATTCGGGATTCATGATCCGTGTGAATATGATCTTTGATCCGTGTGCATGAGATCTTTGAATGCATATAAATCTTCACTGGCAATTTATGTGAACCAGATGCATCTAGCTTCTCTTATTAAAGCAATATATGCTTACATTCTATGTTTACCAGATCCGTGCAAAATGAGAAGTCACCATCTTATGGATCTGGAGCATAGGAAATTATTATTAGTTTATTTTCTGTATTTGAGTTTCAGATTTTTGGATTCCGAGATGGGGATTTGATGCTCATGCATACAACAGAGCTGTTGTGTGGCATATTTTACCATAAGAGGAGAATGGGAAGCACATGGTTCACAACTATGATAAAAAAATTTCTAGACCATCTCCCATGGCTGTCAATATCAATTTTGGGTGTGCAATCAAGGCGCGGGTATTTTACAACAGTAGAAAATCATGTGAGGTCATGCATGTTGGATATAGGGATTTGGAGAGGTTTGCAAAATGGAATAGAACTGTGATAGTTAAAAAACTATGTTGTTCGACAATAAGATGGGTTTGATTGATTTTTCATTTAATATACTCATATGTATAAAAAAATTGTTGTGTTTATTTCACCATTTATTTGAAAATTTATAATTTGTATGTTATAGTTTTGTATGAACACAAGAATTTAAAGAAAGTTAAAGATTTGAATTACCTGGAATGGATATTGTAGGAGAACAACAATCACCAGAATGCAACTCTGCAATCATGACTCATACTCAACCAAGAATTAAGCTTATAAAATTTATGTTAAATTAAAAATCTTAAGTATATTTATATGAAATAACATATTTTTCTCCTTAACGTGCATGTAAATTTAATTAATATGCATTTTATTAAAAATATCCAAAATACCATATTTTAAGAAATTATAGTTTCAAATATTTATTTATATAAATATTTTAATATTTACAACTTTAATATTACATGGATCAATTAAAAAATAGATTTTATTTTTGCATGCTCTATAGTTCTTTAAATATATTTTATAAAATAAATCTCAATATTTTAATTTATATTTTTTTAGGTTATTTACGCTTTTGTTATCTCATGTGTATTTTAATATTTTTTATAAATATATTTTTTCACGTTTTGGAAATTTAAATTTATTAAATTATTCAATAAAATATTGTTTAAAATGATACATCAATATTTGATATAATATATAAATTTGTTAATCTTTAAAGTGATATTAGCAAATAATTAATATAAAATTATGTAATGTAAATAATTATCATGATAAAATTTTCATGTTTTAATATATTCTTAAAATTGAAATTTGTTATAATTTAATAATATTATTAAAATAAATGTCCAATTTTAATAAAAATTAAGAAATTGAATTTTATTAAATTATTTATGTAGATAAGAATGAATATTTAATATATGTGTTGAAAATGTAGACAACCCATAGATATAATTTTGTAGAATGTGAAATCAATATAACATTAATAGTAACATTTTTACATTATTTTTTAAGACATTCCACAAATTATTATTGTGGCAATCAAATTGTAGCTTCCACCTACAAGTTTTATGTGGTAATCAATATTGTAGAAAAAAATGTAGATATTGCTACACATATTATATTGCTGCCCAACAAAAATGTATTAAATGTAGAAAATATACAATATTGAAATGTATGGAAAATTCACAATTTTAATAAATAGTGGAATATTTTGAATCTCTAAAAAAAGTAGACAATTTACAAATTTTAAAAAAAATGGATAATCTACACTAATAAGGATTGTAGACTAGCTGCGAATGTAATATCTTGTGGAGTATCAACACTCTAACAAATTGTAGAAAAACAACAATAATATATGAAATTATTTATATGTAACAATTTCAAAGCTACAATTTTCAAATTAAAAATTCCTTATAACTACAGAAATAGTGTAGAAAATTTGAGAAAAACAAGATCTTTTGTTGTAGAGTATAATATTGTGTGAAAAACATTATTTGTACAAAATTGTATGGTTTGTTTGAAATATGTACCAAAAACCCTTTTAAATACCCATATTTGACTGTCAAAATATGGTCGGGTTTTTAGTTAATCCTAGGGTTTTGGAACCTTGAAAATCAAATGATGCACTCTCTTTTTAATAAAATTACTAATTCTAGAAACATATGAACAATTTCCAAAAATATGAAAAGTATTAAACCCTCACTTGTAAAAATTATTATAAATCGATGTATACAACATATATAACTTTAATATCATGAAAGGAATGATAAGAATATTTTTCCAAACCTTGAATATCTCATATGATAATAACACACCACATTTAATAAGATGAAATGAAATCACCAGAGTAATCACACAATGGATATACAAAAAAGAGTTCAAATATTGTATATGGAAATCCATCATAATGTCATTGATATATTATATGAAGTAGCTCAATAAGGATGGTGTACATATAGGATGAGGGAAGTGAAAATAATACCTATATTAGTGATGAAGTACTGCCACTAATTGATATTGGTAGTTAAGATAACTCAACAAGACTAACAAGCTAACTTCACACAATTGGTAAGCTAACTCAACAAAACTAGTAATCTAATTCCATATAACTAGTATAAATAAACAATCTAACCCAACAAGTGTAGAGATAACCCAAGTGCAACAATGATCCTCATAAGAAAATAAAAGTATATGTAATAACTGACAGTAATTTTTTTTTTTTCAAATTGGCTTTATAAATAACATACCATTTGGATATTATCTTGATAGATATGCATTTACGAGGTATATCGAGTCCAATGTAGGAAACATAGAGGATGACATATGATTGTAAATGTCATATAGCTTCCTCCTCATTGACACTAAATTTTGGGGTCAACCTCTACACTACACATGTTCTTCTAGTTCAGTATAATTAGTTTACTCTTTCTCATTCACTTGATCATATTCTTGGTGTTTATGTTCTCTTTCGAGATAAAATTACCAATTCACGTGTCTTTCAAAATACTAACTTATCCTGATATATTTTTTTAGTAAAAATATTATTTTTACTTTCTTGATACATTATTTTCATATCTTTATCACATAGATTATTTCCTTCATAACCTACTACATTTCTTTAAAACTACCATTCATGATTATAATTCTATGATTTCTTACTCTATACGAAATGAGTTACTTTATTCAATTATGACAACATGGGTGTCCTTTGTTTGAGACACTATGCCTATCCTACATATATGTCCATGTTTCTATGTATTGGGACATGATGAATTCTATAGTGATTGACATTTAACACCATACATGACCCATGATTGGTTGTTTATAAACCCTTATTACTTTCTATATCACTATAACATTGATTAATATTCTCGTCTATAATGTTTTTGTTAACCATTTTTGGTCAATCATCAGGAGGGGGTACTAATTTTTTTTGTTACAGGGATCTAGTTATTTCTAGGAAAGAATTGAAAGCAAGATGAAAAATATGGGTGTTGTTGTAAGCTGCAACACCTTACAAAGGATTATGTTGTGAGTGTCGCCTACCAAAAATTCATGTAAAATCCTTGAAAGACTAGTGCATGACCTTGGTGAAGGTGGTTATAGTAGTAGTTATTAGAAGTTGGACCTTACAACAACAAACACAGTTGTTGTTTGCTTAGCATAAAGTACAAATTTCATTCGCAGGTGCATTAAATTATTAATACTTATTTATGCTTAAATGAGATTAATTATATGTTGAGTTGTTTAGTTCATTCCTCAAATATTATTTACAATAATCAAATGGAAAAGGAAATAGACAACTAAATTACTTAATTTAATTGCATTTATTCATGAAGAAATAATGTTTCCCACACAAGTCGTGGGATCTAACTTAGATGTACAAGTAAGATAAATACATAAACATAAAGTTGTACATAAATGAGGAGAGAGTAAACCCATCATTTCCTGAATGAGTTGGTTTTACCGTTCTCCTCACTTGCATCTTCATCATCTTCATGCTCCTTTCCTTTTACTACAGCACCTGTTGACTAACAAAAGAAGGTTTTTACAGCTCCAGGTGTTTCTCCCTAATCATTTAATTACAGTTTGAGGAACATGCTTTTCTAAAAAAGGGTAAAGATAAGAATGCATAAGAAAGAACCAGAAATAGAGTAACAAATATCATGGTGTCTTCATCTCATAAGTGTCTCCAAAATCATACTATCAAAAGGAAATCACTGAATGGTGCAAAAAAAGGAAAAGGCTATTGGCCTCTATTTTCTAATTAGTTTTCTAAAATGTGTAGGTATAGGGAATGAAGTATATTTTGAATGACATTAAAAATTGCAACAATGAAAGGAAAAATCAAATGAATAGTTTAATTTAGAGTTTATACTATATATTGTTTAAGTATTTTCAAGAAAGATAAAAATTTATGTAGTAAAGTCAAAATAAGGAGCAAATACATGGAATGAGTTACAAGTGTAAAAACACAACTCAGAGACAACCCATAGTAGATTCACTTAAGATCAATAAAGTACCAAAAAAATAAGATTAAATTTAAAGATATATTGCTCAACTATTTAAAAGTATATTAACTTATTTCAGAGACACAAGCATGATCAAAACAACCAATTAGAGTGGAGTAAATTCAAGTACAATATGGAATCAATTGCATAAGATAGGAAACATGAAGTTTTCAAGTTTAAGTTATACTTCACTCATTTGCAAGAGATGGATTTCAGCTTCAAAAAAGTGCCCATAAAACAACTAGATAGTTTTAGATGGATGAGTTCAAGTAAGAACTTGATAAAAAAATAGTTGTAGCTATCACTCCAAGATAACTAGTCTATGAATGAAAATGACAAGAGGCAATAATGAGCTCCTACAAAGTCTTTTCCTAGTGACTAATATAAGGTTATAACCCAGTCATAAAAAATATATGATACCATATACCATGGAGAAAAGTGAACTTCAAGAAAACCCAAGTTATAGTCAATACAAGGTTCATCCTCATAAGTATAAACATTGTTTAAAGAATTGCATCTAAACATACTTTTAAATGAGATTCTACAGATTAAAATAGATCAATGATATGAAATTCCATGTATTCCATAATGGATCATCTACAGTAGATAGTATAATGAGAACACAGAGTCTCATAAAACCATGTGCCTCTATAATGAATAGAATTTCTCAATGAAATTGGTTTTTGAATATAATGTTCAATATTATAAGCAAAAGAGAGAAAATATGGTCATTCTCATATTTTTTTCAAAGAAGAATCAAGTTGTTGTCCAACTGGGCACTTTGTGATAACAATCATCTACAGTTGCACAAAACAAAGAACTCTTTAGGATTTTTCAGAGGTTCAAGAACAAACATATTTTAACACTTTTCCCATATTTTTATCATTGAAAGCATGAGATTACGATCATGTAAATGAGGACCAAGTCAAACAAGAAACTTTCACAATAAAGAATATGCCAGATATAAATTCGCTCATACTATATAAATGATATAAAGATAGTGGCACAAGTTCTAAAGTTCAGAATAATAAATTTAGTTTACATCTCAACCTGGTTGTTATATGAAGGAAGTTGTATTTGTCCTCAAGTGTGCAAAATTTGATAAATTTATCCATCAACGAAAACCTAGAGATGAGGCAAAAAAATCAAAGTAGTGGAAAAGCTCTAAATTAGAATATTACGTCATTAAATCAATATCAAAAGTTATGGAAAAATGACTCAATTTTACTTCATTTACTTGTTTTCTATTGGTTAAATTTCTTTTCAAGCTTACAATGTACAATGTTTAAGTTTTTTAAGTTTTTTATATAACATATGGAGAGATATAATGTGAATGAATTTGGAATTTGACATTAGCATATGAACATAGATTGTATCAAGAGTATGAAAAATTTCATGCATTAACATCATGTGGATTTAAAATTTCAGCTTACAATAATAACAAATTCTACATCAAGGTATTCAACAAGCATCAAAAGCAAAGAGCTGTGCACAAAATAGTAGCATTTTGAGAAAATAAAAATTTGCGTTAATAAAGCTCATTTATTTTAGGGTCCATCTTAGAAAAAATGATACAGTACAACTAGCATTTGTAAATACATTTGCAATGTTGACACAAGAAATTGGAAAGTAGAAAGGCACATATTTCTATTACATAAGTTCACACTATTAAATAGAAACAGAGGATGGTTATGTGAATTTTATAAATAATAAGTACAACTACATTCAGTTGTACATTAATAAGCTACAGATTTATTCTACACAATTTTCAAGTCCCTTAAATGCACTATAATTAGAATCTCCATATAAAACCGCCGTCTTAAAAGGATTTCATTAATGAAACTCATGCTCAAAATGGAGCCAAATATGTATAAAATGACCATTAAAAAAATAGTTTCCAACACTCATTAATGATACAGATTTAGCTACAAGATTGACATGGAAGAAATGTCATTAGCTTCAAAAATTTACAATTTCATAATCTACAAGAGTGTTATTAGTCCTCATAGTACAAGTTGAATTTTAACAAATCAAACCTCAAGTCTTTCCCACTATCAATAAGATCAAGCATTCAACAACATTTGCAAGTGGATAACAAGACTATGGACTCCCAAATATGGATTTTAGGACAAGTAAATCCACCCATATACATTCATATATGAGATCATACAATGTGGTATTGACCCAAGCATGAATTAAACAAGAACGAACCAAACACTTTCAAAAACAAATATCTGCATTTAACATAAAGTGACTTCAACCCAAAATCCATTACAAAGCACAAGTTAGATACTCCTAGTGTATGAAGAAATCTCAAAATTTGAATCAGATCACTCATTCTTTGATACAACAACACATTTCTAATAGAGAGAAGACAAAAGGAACTTGAGATATCTTTCATGGTGGCCAATGCATAATGGGAAAAGGAAAATTGAGTCCTATTCATGTCAAACTTACCCATATGCAACAAACTCAAGAAATTGGAAAACTCTAATGCATAATGTAACGCTCGCTAAAAAATGTCTACACGAGACCCAAGAACAACCTAGGTATAGTTATGAAAAATTATGGAATAATTTTTTTTAGAAAGCGTGCCCGTATATAGGCTTCAAAACTACAATTGTCACAATAGTGTTTCAAAGTCAATTCTATTTAATAAATAAAATTTTCCCATTATAGCCAAATATTAAACCCACATTAAAACATGATTATATTTATTCCAAGCATTGGTTAAGTTCTCTCGTAAGTGTTAATTTAATAGTAATTAAATTCCTACTATAGTTAACTATTCCATATTTAAATTTAGAGGGTTAACGGGGCCAAAATGATTAAATACCCAAGGTATTTAATTCCATAAGGTTTAAACAAATAACAAGGTTCCCATTTACATGGGGTTAGAATAAACATTCCCTTACCCCCATAGAGTGACCCCTTAAAAAGGTCAATCCATGTTTTTGAAAATAAAAAATTTAAATTAAGAGGGTAATTTCCACTCACCCACTCTCCACCTACTTTTTTTAGGGGGGAATCTCGTCCCTTGGATGGATTCAATTTGGACGCTTGATGTGAAAAAAAGGCAACTAAGCCTAAAGCATCCTTATGAAAGCTTCTTTCACAATTCATTAGGTTCAGTTTCTTTCTTTGCGTTTTGTAGGTTGAGGAGGAGGATGGGAAGCCATTGGAGGCACCCTTAAGTTTTTAGAGGAATGAACATGCTTTTTTTATCATTTATACCCTAATTAGGGTTTCTGAATGTATTTATATATTTTATTTGGCTTATTTTTGTTGAGTTTGCCCAAATAGATTTGTGGGTATTTTCCCATTTTATTGACATAGCTAGGTTTGATTTATATTTTCATTTGGGATATGAATATGTGTGTGTGTGTGTATTATTTTTAATTTATTTCATTTATTGGGTAACCCTGAAATGGGTAAACTATAAATGAATTACAGTAAAAAGAAATTACTCTTTGTGTATATATATATGTGTGTATTATAATTTTTGAGAGGGGTTCGAACCCCAAGAAATACGGATATCAAGTTTTGCGGCCAAAGCCTCAAGAACAATGCAGTCCACATTCTGCGTAGATACTCCTATTTGGAGATTAAAAGAATATTAAACAAAAAAATTATTTAGGTGGGGTGAGCCACCCCCACCCCCACCATTTCTATTTAAAACCAAAGTTTGGGAGCCATGGCTTTTAGCATTACCACCATTTTTTTCTTCTTCTTATTTAATAGTTATTACATTTATAAAAGAAAATTATATGATACAAGTAAATGTATAAATTTTATATATATTCTTATATTTATATGTATATCTAGAAATATGTATATTTATATTTATATATATATAATATTCTAATATTATTCAAGGACTATATTAAATAATAGCATACTTTTATTAATTTAACAATATTAATAGTATATAAGTATTTATCTATTTTTTTTATAAGTGCATCAAAATTAGTAATACTTTTAGTATTAATAATACTTATGATATTAATATCATTATGCAAACATTAATGAACTTCCTTCTCCTACAATTTGAATAAGTGTTGTATATGTTGTAATATAGGTTTCATTCAATTTCGCTTAATAACTTGTAATGGATTTATAATAATTTGTAAATGAGCAAGGCATAGTTAGCACTTAGATCACTTCATTTACCAAATATAATACAATCATAATATGAGCTCTTTTCCATCCAAAAATACAAGAACAAGTATGAATAGTCTTTATTTTCCAATACATTTGTTTCAAAAAAACACAATGCAATGTAACATCTTTTGATACAAATTGTTTAACCTTCCAAAAAGGAGTTTACAACAATATTTCTAGGTATATATTTTACAACAAGAGAAACACCCTTTTTATGGGGGATAAATCAACTACAATGGAATAATATATTTCTTTTTTGTAAGCTTATTTGCTATTTCAACAAACTATATTTTCAAACACATTTCTGTCCTTCCCTTTTAATATACAACACAACCTTGAAAACCAATAATCAATACAAATTTTCATCACAAATATCAATACATTGTCTTCCACTTAAAGTGGGAAAAATAATACAAGAATGAAAGAGTAAAATGAAGTACAAACTTGTCTTCAAGTATAGCTCCAAAATAAAATCTCCAACCAATCTCTATCATGCTTCATTTGATCACAAAAAAAGGGGGGAGAGGAAAAACTCTCCACCCAACCAAGAATTTCAATGAGGAAGAGAAGC
Source organism: Taxus chinensis (assembly GCA_019776745.2). Taxonomy (NCBI): domain Eukaryota; kingdom Viridiplantae; phylum Streptophyta; class Pinopsida; order Cupressales; family Taxaceae; genus Taxus; species Taxus chinensis. The sequence goes on along the minus strand of CM034153.1, from coordinate 617,175,245 downwards.
CATCCTCCTCATTCGCCCCTCGAGCCCCAACCACATTACAATGAAAAATGGATTCAACTCATGCAAACAAACAATCTTCCACATCACAATACTAGATTCCACAATAACACAAAAATCCAAACAACACAACTATAATCACAATAAGGAAAGAAACACAATACACAAGGCGTCAATATGCAAAAGGCAAAGGAGTAAGATCTATGGGGAAGCCACTTATGCATCCCAATGGGAAATGGGTGCCTACCTAAAACCCTCCAATAAAACATCTCAAAACCTCTACACACTCTTATGCCTCCCTCAAGTACCTCCTATACCTCCCACATTCTCTTATGCCCTTCCTACAAATCTCTTATGGCTCCCTCATAAAAATAGACCAAGTAAGAAATGGAAAAAATTTCTTGTCCTAGGTGGGACACCCAACCCAAACTCCCTCCAAAAAATTAAAATAAATCTTATGCCTCCCACATGTAAGATCGTCATAGTCTCCTCCTACACCATACTTAAGCAATCTACCCAAGCAATCATCAAGCTTACAAAAACACTCAAACATGCACATATACACATTACAAAAGGAAGGTATTTTACAAGAGTATAGCTCCTACCTTCTCATGGTATAGCTTGATCGAAGAGTTCCACACCAAGATTCTTCAATTCCAAACAATCACCAAAAGCTCCAACAAATCCACAAGCATTCCAAAATCTTCTCACTGTCTAAAAATGCAAGAACACAAAGAAATGAAGTAACCCCCAAATAAGAAAAAGAACTTGAATAATTAGAAAAGAGAGAGAGGATGGTGAGGTGGATCCATGTAGTATGCCATATCACTCATCCTTAACTCCACCTCAAAATTCAAACCTCGAAATCCAAAACACAATTAACAAGTGGGTGAAGAAATAACATTTTACGTATACACACAATCCAAGCCCATGCCCCTTAAGGACTAAAAGTAATTACATGTAAGAAGGTGCAGTAAAAAATTACAATTTTTCTTCCCAAAATACATAATGGAGCCTAATTCTTACTCCCCAACCCATGGGTAGGGTTGGTATAGTAATTTAAGAGGTATGGGACAAGTTTAAGTTGTCCCACAAGCCTCTAAAATTTTCTCTTAAGGACAAATCCTTATTTTAAAGGGGGGTTAAGTGTTTCAAACTCAATGTTACTTACACATCACTTACAAAACATAATCCAAGAGCCATCTAATATAATAAATGAATTATTTTAACCCTTTTATATTTTTTTAGTAAACTAATTAATTTACTAATCTAGACATAAATCAATTAATCAATAAAAGGAGAATACATCACCATAAAATCACGTACTAAAAATAGATAAAGGAAACTAAATAAAAAAAGTAACACAACCCCTTAGTCATAATTGAATGTGATTCCCCCCATGGGAACCCCCTAACAACAATTGAAACACACCCACCTAACAAAATACATGTTGCCATGGTGACCCTTGTTGAATTCATATAGCATTCTAATGTGGTTGGTCTCCAATCCCCCTGATGTTTGTTGTGATATGTATACCTAAAAAACACATAACACCTCCTTCACCCTCGTGGCCCATATCAAAACATACAAAATAAATGTACAATATAACTCCACAATCGTCTATATATGAATCAAAACATTATCCAGGAAAGTAACGATATCCTTTATAATTTCTAACAACATCTCGGTCCTATATTTCATTAATAACCATATGATCATAAGATTAGTTCAATTATCTAGGTCTACTCAATATGATGAAATATCACATGTCTGAATTATACATACATGTATATATATATATATATATATATATATATATATAACCATGTCAACAACATATTAATATTAATATAAAAATGTCTCTAATAATCCACACACATCATATATGAATTGAAATCAACAACAGTCCATTATCTCTAACATCTAACATCATGGTAAATCAAAAGCTACAATAATATCCACAAGTATAGTTGACAGTATCAAAATTAATAACAAAAAGGGTTTGAGAAGGGAAGTGGGCGCTACATCCCCCTCCCCTTAGACCTGACTTCCTCTCGGAAGTCACGAAGAAAGAGTTAGGAGTCAATGCAACAGAAAAAGGGATCATACCCCTTTGTGGAATTATTTTTCTTTAAACAAGTGTGGGTCTACTGAACCCAAGTTTGGTGCAATGAAATTCGAAAAGAGTAGGGAATATTTCAAGGGATGAGTTATAAAATATCTTCATGCAAGGTTGTGAGTATTTAATTATAGAGAGTAACTTTTCATGATCAACCAAGATACAACATATAAACATTATATCATGAAGAGGTCAAAGGAGTCTCAAGAATAACAACCAAGTAAAGGAATATCAGGGATAATTTCATGAAATTGATATGACCACATAGTTTCCCATGGATATAACATACTACGATAAAAAAAATTTAAGGCTTCCACCAAGGTTAAGTTATGCTTTCAAAGTTCGTTATTTAGACAAGTCTAGCAGAATCAACCATGACCAAAAATTTAATACAAGAAACATGTCTACTCACAACGGTCTCACACAATTTTGAGATCACACAATATGATGTTAATAAAAAAAGGAAGGACACCTAAATCAGAAAAACATTTAAAATCAAGGGACTATTCATGAAATGCACATGTATAACTCACAATTGTTTACTATCAAATTTTTATGGTAATACTAGCAAAGTCATGACCACAAAGGTTTCCTATAGTCTGATTTTACACTTTTTTTTAAAGGATTGAACACACCACATTAACCAGATCTAGAGACATAAAAAATTTAGCAAAATAATTCCTTTAGCAACTAACATATCAATACAAGAAGCACCATTCACTCTAACACAATGATATTCATTTATCTTATTTCCTACTCAAGCTTGGAATAACTATAAAGAGAGAACATAAATAAATCATAACACCAAAGAGAAGTCAAGGTAGCAAGCGAGAAGAAAAAGTAACAAGGGGCGTTCAATTGCATTCTAGAAGTGCATCGCCACTAAAAACAAGTAACAACTTACGAAAAACAACTCGAACTTTCGTTTTTACCAATGGAAAAAGGAGCAAACATCAACAAGGTGTCATAAGCAATGAAAAGAAAAGAGGAAATCCCAAAATTGTTTCATATCCTTAACATATGTTGCCTTAAAATTTACAATAACCTAGGTCACCAAGGACTAAATCAACACACAATGAGGCTTGTTTTCTTAAAAACAAGAGATAAGACCCAATCCTAAAAGGCCAGAACTTGCACTTGTCGAGCTATAAGACAACAAGGGGTATGAAAACCAAAACATAGAAGGGAAAAACACCTATGCCTATACACAAGGGAGTACTACACAATTATAGCACATCACTAACAAACAAGGCTTTTTCACACTTCCGGGTAGGCAGTAGAACTAAAGGTTCAACTATACATTGTACTCAATACATAAATCTTACTCATTTCATAAATCAACTTATTAAGTCAAATGTTATAGTGTTTCTTTCTAATCACATTCCTTATGAGTTTTCTTAATTTAAAACTTCCTTTTATTAAGACATCACATGTTCATGTTATAAGGAGCACCACTAATGTGGGCATGATATGTCACCATTCTATATATGTGAAATAAATACTTATTTTTACTCATATGGAAAGTAGATGGACAAAGTTCCCTTTCTATTCTACTACATAGATTTTATCTCTTCTATTAATCTACCAAGGTTATAGCAAGGGACATTTTACTTTTTCTATGTTCCTGTTTATTTGTTAACTTTTAAAGTAAAAGTCCCTCAATTAGATTTTTGTGGTGTTTGGGTGAGTCATCTTATTAATTAATTTTTAACGAGAAGTAAGAGTCTAACATATCACACTATTACTTTTATGGGAGAGAGAGATAAATCAACACATTGCATTTTTAATTCTAAAGGGACAAGAGACATTTAACATAGCCAACACATCATCAATCTTGTAAGAACTATGAATCAATCTGCCAATATGAGTCACACCAAGATTTCAAGGGTTTACCAAAATAATTGCAAGCATTAATAAAAACTATTTGTGGGTCTCCACAAGTCTCAAAAGAAACTATGACAAAAAAGACCCATTAAAGAAGCATATTGTAGTGCCCACTTCTCTTTGATACTTTTTTATACTGATCACGACACTGTTGACTATAACATGAACATTATTATAATTTTGATTTAGTATGATGTTAGATGCTCTATCATGGATTATTGTTGACTTTGATTCTTATATGAAGCATTATGATTCTTAGAGACAATTTTATATATCTATGTTGATATACTATTTGACATGGTTATTTTATAGATGTTGTTTGGACTTGTGATAATTGGACATTTCATTAGACCTAGAAAATGAAAATTGGATTAAAATTGATGATAATATAGTTGTTAATGAAATTGTAAGTGATATTATGGATTGTCTTTATGATTGTTGATATTCACATATATATTGATGATCTTGATAGTATATTTATATTCATTTGAATGTTCTAGTATGGCCATGAGGCCGAAGGAGGTATTTGTAGTTTACAGGTTTAAAATATCACAACAAACATCGGGGGATTGCAAATCAACCACTTTAGAATTCTACATGAATTAAAGAAGGTCACCATGGCAACTCTATTTGTTTATGTGTGTTGTTTTTGTTAGGGATTCCCATGGGGAGATCACCTTTAAATGTGACCAAGGGGTTATATGTATTTATTTTATTTTTTTCCATTTGTTAACGTATACCTGTGGTTATTTTGTGGTGCTTTGACCCCTTTAATTATTTATTAAATGGTGTGTAATATTGTGAGTAATCATGTTGAAAAGTTAATTAATTAAAATATGTCATAGGAAAGTAATTAATAGAGTTGTTGGCCTTGATTTAAAGTGTTGTAAGAGATGTATACGTGATGTGTAAGTTAAATTTTGAGTTTGAAATACTTTATCTTCTTGGAAATTTGAATTTGTCATTGAAGGCTGATTTTGCATGCTTGTGGGACAAATTAAACTTGTCCCATCCCTCTTAAACTCATTTACCAGCCATACATGTGGTTGGAGGGTTGATTTTAGACATTTTTTAATGCATTTGTGTACGTCAAATTTTAAGTTCTAATTGTACTTTTCTTACATGGTTCAATTTCAATCCTTTGGGGTGTGGGTTGGACTTGAGTATGTAAGTAAACTATCATATTATTCACCCACCTATTTATTATGAATTGGAGAATGAAGATGAATTTTGGATTTGAGGTTGACGATGTGTGATGTGGCATCCTACATGGATCCACCTCATGCTCTTCCCTTCTCTCTTCTACAAAATTTGAATTCCTTGCCTTGTTTCGGGGTTACCTCACTTTGGAGACTTCATTCTTTAGTGAATTCCTCTCTGTTTTGGGAGCTCTTGCTTTTGCATAAGTTTGAAGATTATTACATGTTGGTTGTTTGGTGGATTTTTGAATTATTTGCTTGCAAAAAAATGTTATTTGGAACTTGGGAAAACTCCATCATGGAGAGGTAAGAGCTTGGCTTTTGAAATTCTCTCCTTTTTTGAATGTAAATGTTAATGTGTGAATATTTTAACATGTTTGTGGGATGTTGGGTAGATGGCCTAGGAATGGAATGGTGTAGGAGAATACTATGAGGTTTATTTTGTGGGAGACATATGTGTGTTTTAGGGAGGTATAAGGGTGGAGGGAGTTGGGATTTGGGTTCCACCTTACAAAAAAATAGCTTGTATTTATTTACTCGTTATGGGGTGCCATAAGAGGTTGGGGAGGCATAAGGAAAATGTGAGGAATAAGGGGTACTTGGGGAGGCATAAGGAATGTCAGGGTTTTGATATACTATATTTTGGTGGTTTGTAATTAAGGGTGGTGATACTCATTTCCCATTTTACGAGGCATAAGAAGCATCTCCCATAGTTTCTTGCTCCTTTGGCTTGCTTGATGAAGCCTCAGTAATCTTTTTCATGCTTTAATGTAGTTGTAAACTACATTTTGTTTTGGACTATGTTTTATTGTGAAAAAGTTGCTTGTGTGTTTGTGGAATCCTGTTGTTTCCATGAGTTCAATCACATCTTTTATTACATTGTGGTTGGGGTTCGGGGACCAATGAAGAAGGATGGCTTCTCCTCTTCATTGGATGTCTTGGTTGGGTGGATAGTGTTGCCTTTCCCCTACTCTTTTTCTGATCACTATTGGGAAAAATGAGAAATATGCATGTTGTTGTTCTGGAGCTAAGATAAAGACAGTTCTACAGTCCCTTGTAAAATAAAATTTTATTGTAACCTTTCCCACTTGAATTGGATGAACTTTTATAATGTTTTGTAATGGAAAGATGTTGTATTAGTGTATGAAAGTGTTAATTGAAATGTGAAAGAGACATACTCTATTACGTTCTTTTGAAAGCAAGAAATTGTTTTCTGTATGATGAAATTGAAGAATGAAAGAAGGAAGTTGTAAATTTATCTTTTGGAATCAATAAAGGATTGAATAACCTTCCTTAAATTTCATAATTGTATTGAATTTGATCACCTATATGTGAGTTGTAATCTCTAGTTGAAAGAAAGAAATGTGTATGAATAAAATGTAATACTCTATTTTGTGAAGTGCATGGTTTGAAAATAATAAAAATTGCATTCTTTTCTTTATCAGTTGATTGAAGGAATGAAACATATTTGAAACTAGCATGAAATGAATTCATTTGTAAGGAAAGTAAAATAAGAACCATTGAGTTAATTTTGTTGTTTCTATTTCTGCTCCATGTAAAACTATACAACTTTTACCAGAAATTAACTGATCAAACCTGCAATCAAGAAATAATAATGAAACATTAAAATTTAACATACTAGGCTACAAATGAATGTAATTAGACAAAAGAACTTAAGGAATAATCTTCAAACCTTGCAAAAATGGACTCAGCCCTTTTACATTCGTTTTGCTATAAAGAGATGTAGATTTTCAATTTGTAAATCAATCAGAAAAATTGAATCTTGAAATCCTTCTAAAATCTATCTAAGAAGAATTCTCCATGTCTACTTAACATGTTGAGAGAGGAACAAGATATAATTGGGAAAAATTTATAAGTTAAAATTTACTAGTTTGCACTGTAGATCCTATAGATTGTTTTCTTGAAATTGAATCCTTCAAATTTATTAGAATCAAAATATAATGAATCTTGTGTAAAGAGGACATTGAGAGATTTCTATAAAGTCCTTTTTTTCAATAAACTAAGATCTCTATTAAAAGTTATGGCCTTCTGAAGTTTTCTTCATTTAATGTAAAAAAATTTCTAATTCTAAAATTTTTTTTTGGGTAAACTTTCTAAATTTTCCCCACCGCCCCACTACACGCAGCTAATCAGGCGCTACCACTTGGCATAATAATTCATTGGCAGGGAGGTGGATCCTTTTTTAATTTAGAGCTTCAAAAAAAATGGGAATATTTTCTCAATTTTCCCCACCACCTCGTCGTCCCGTAGCCAATCAAGATCTGCCACGTGGCATCACAAGGCATCAGTGGGGAAGCGGATTCCTTTCTACAGTTAGTGTTTTCAGAAAATTTTGGAAAACTTTTCTACATTTTCCACGCCATCCTACTGGCCCAGAACTTTTGAAATACAAGGAGTTCAGTGGACTTCTTTATATCATAGGAAAGGTGAGGAAATTTCCTATTCAATGGGAATGGTGATGAATCACCTTGTTAATCTAATTGAACCTTATAACCATAAATTTTGGACCTTGCAACCTATAATAATTGTAAACAAAATAAAATTATATTCTAGTAGATTAGAATTGATCTAGAAACTTGTTTTTGATAACTACTAACTTGTAACCTAGTTGAAAACACTTTTTAAAAAATAAATTATTCCATAATTTTTGTATCTAATCCTAGGTTGTTCCGTGTGTCTCAAGTGGGTTTTTTTAGCTAGTATCACACTTCGTTTCAGAGTAGTAGTTCAAAATCTTGGGCCATTGGGCACACTAGAAAACTTGAGACATGAACCTTAAAACTAACACACTTTTAAATCTAGAAAAAAACTTAGTTTAGAAATTACATATTTTAGTGAACATGAAAAGTAAATAAAACTTAGAAAGATGAACTAATTGTTACTTTGTCTGTGCAGGATGTGAAAACTAGATGAGGCGTATTTTCACATAGACCTAGGCTTACCACCACCAGATCATGCTATACCAACCATCCTACCCCAGATTTTCCAGACTCTTCAGGATGTTAATGCTACTCTATGCGGAGGATCAGTTGGAGGACATGTAACCAAAAGTGATAGAGTCATTTCCATTGAGGGTTATACATCACCCTAACCCAACGAGGAGCATGGAGGAGAGAACTTCCATGCAGAGTCAGCCAGAGCAGAGTCACTACCGAGGGGACAGGGTGACTGAGTTTCAGGACATAGAGAGAGGCCTTGGAGCCCTAGGCTTAGGGATGAGCATATAGAGAGGCCTAGGGGCCATCAGACCATAGCGGCAGATCACATCAGGGAGATCCTAAAGCTTCGGCCATCATATTATTCTAGTGACACATGTGGATTTCAAGTAGAGGCTTGGTTAGTGAGCTTGAACGAGTTCTTCAAGATCTTTCCTTGTTCTAACAATAGGAAAGCTCATGTTGTGATCCATCTACTGAGGGATGGAGCTTGTGTCTGGTGGTAGACTAAGGAGTACAAGCTCCATGTTGATTATGATACAATTACCTAGGAGCTCTTTGAGGAGTGTTTCAGAAGAAGATACTTATCATATAGGTTTATACAGCAACAGATAGATGAGTTCCATGACCTCTAACATGCATCTCTTATAGTGGTTGAGTATGAGAGTAGATTTCTGGATCTACTCTATCATGTTTATTACATGCAGGATGAGCAGGTGTGGATCCACAGGTTCATCCAGGGGCCTGAATCTAGACATTAGAGGTGCAGTGTAGATATTTTGTTAATAGACATTAGCTGAGGCCTTCGAGAAGGCCTATATAGCAAAGGAGACTCAAGGAATGACCCAATATCCTAGAGACCGAGTTCAGACCCGCATATAGTAAATGCAAAACAAAAGATCGAGGGGGTCATCACCTCTTTCTCGTGGTGGACATGGTTCAACATAGTCATCTTTTAGATCACAACAATAGTAGTAGTAACAGTAGTCCTACCCACCTTATAGACCTCCACAGAGGTTTGATGCACATAGAGGTCAGAGTATAGGGCATCCTCGTAGGGGTCCCATTAGAACACATGGTGCCAAGAGAGATCACTCAGTAGGAGCTCCCCAGTAAAGACATCAGCATACCACAGCTGGATTGTCAGGATCCACACCATTGACCTCCAGAGTACCAGACATACCTGCTACTCAAGGGATAGGACCAAGCAGTTGTTTTGGGTGTGGTGTTACTGATTTTTTTTTGAGAAACTACCCGCAGAACCCTAATAACAAGGGTAAGACACAAATATTAGAGCCTACTGTTGGTGCCATGGGGCGCAGTCATAGGATGAAAGCAGTGGTCAAGAAGCACCAAGTAGAGAATCAAAGTATAGTTATTGAGACTACTGGTAACATTGGTGGCATTCCTACTTCCATTTTCTTTAATTCTAGTTCTTTTGATTATTTTATTTCACCACCTTTAGTAGAGAAATGCAAGCTAGTGAAAATTAGGCAGGGTCATAGTTGGGATGTTGAGATGGCTTCTGGAGCCAAGATCTTTATAGATTCCTTAGTTAAGGAGTGTTTGGTGGATTTAGGACCTTTCACTACTACCTTGGATCTTTGTATCCTTCCATTGGGCTCTGATGGAGTCATCTTGGGCATGGAATGGTTATCTGCACACAGAGCTAGAGTGGATTGTTAACAAAAGATTATCTTTTACAAAGATAATCTATGAGTGGAGGCAGTGATAGTGGGGGTCAGGAGACCCTTTTCTATTCACACCATCTCTTCTATGTAACTTAAGCAGTCTACACGACGGGGTTGTCATATGTATGTTGTTACAGTCATTGATAGATTAGAGGATGGGTTTAGTGGACCATTGCTAGATGATCATCCAATTTTGAGAGAGTTTTCAAATGTCTTTCTAGGGTGGCTACCGGGGTTACCACCCCCACGTGAGATTGATTTTCATGTAGATCTGGTTTTGGGAGCAGATCCTATCTCACAAGCACCTTACCGGAATACTACCCCTAAGCTTTGCAAGCTAAAGTTACAGGTTTAGGGCCTTCTAGAGAAGGGTTTAATTCATCCTAGCATGTCCACTTGGGGTGCACTGATGATCTTTGTAAAGAACAACGATAGATCCTTGCAGTTTTGTATTGATTACCGCTAGCTGAATAAGGTAATGATAAAGAATCATTATCTCCTTCCACACATTGATGATTTATTTGATCATATGAAGGGAGCCACAAATTTCTCTAAGAAAGACCTAAGTCATACTACCACCAGCTTAGGATTTCAGAGGTGGACATTCATAAGAATTCCTTTCGCATGAGATATGGCCACTATGATTTCACAGTGGTACCTTTTTGTTTGACTAATGGCCCCGCAATATTTATGAGTTTGATGAATGGGGTATTAATAATTTTTTCAGATCACTTCATGCTCATTTACCTTGATGAGATTTTTATTTACTCACATACGTGTGAGCAGCAAAAGGGGAACCTTTGCCAGGTTCTTCAGTGTCTTTTAGAGTAGTAGCTTTACTGGAACTTGGAGAAGTGCACATTCTTTCAAATAGAGGTGTAATATTTGGGTCATATCATTTCTGCGAAAGAAATCACCGTCAATCCTTCTAGGATTAGAGCTATTATGAATTTCCCAGCACCCACTACTATGACTGAGGTGTGCAGCTTCATGGGACTAGCAAGTTACTACAGAAGATTTGTTCAAGACTTCTCTTAGATTGCGTAGCCCATCACTTCCCTTTAATTGAAGGGGAAGAAGTTTGTTTTGTTAGACAAGTGTGAGTTAGCCTTCAAGACACTGAAGGAATGCCTCACTACAACACCCATCCTTATAGTGTCAGATCCACAGGGTGAGTTTTTTGTTTGCAAGGATGCTTCTTTAGCAGGACTTGGAGGTGTGTTGATGCAAGAGAGTAGAGTAGTGGCTTTTGAATCTCACAAACTAAAATATTATGAGATTAATTATCCAACTCATGATCTTGAGCTTGCAGTAGTTGTGCATGCTTTGGTTTGATGGATTCACTTTCTACTTGGTCAGACATTCATAGTGAGGACAAATCACCTTAGTTTTCATCTTCTCTTCACACAACCCAAAATAAATGCTCATCAGTGGCGTTGGATGGATTTTCTTTGTGAGTATGATATGGAGATAGAGCATGTGAAGGGGAAGGAGAATGTGGTGGTAGACGCTCTCAGCAGATGGAGACATGTGGCTATGGCCACCTCAGTGAGCATATATTTGTAGAGTAAGATTCTTCAGCAGCTTCCTCTTGACAGCTTCTATATTGCAGTTCAAGCAGAGATCAAGTATTAAAGACCCCTTGAATGGAAGTTTGATGGTTTTTCCTTAGAGGTAGATGGTATTCTCAGGCACAGAAGCTGGATTTATGTTCCCATAGATGGAGGCTAGAGGTAGAACATTTTGACAGAGGCACATCGTGCATGCTATTGAACCCATCTAGGGGTTAAGAAGATGCATGCTACCTTGAGATAGTTGTATCATTGAAGAGGATTTCGTAGAGACGTTTCCTAGTTTGTGTCACGATGTTTAGAGTTCTAGAAAGTGAAGGCCAAACATCAACATCTAGTTGGAATTCTCTTTCTTCATGATATACCAGAGTGGAAATTAGACACCATTTCCATGGAATTCATTTTTGGGCTACCGATGTTGAGATATCATCATGATGACATCATGGTCATGGTTGATAAATTGATAAAAGTGGCTCAATTTTCTCCAGTAAAGACCACTTATACACCAAATTTAGTGGCATAGGTGTATCTTGATGTGATTGTCAAGTTACACAAGATTCCGTAGAAGATCATTAGTGACCGTGATCCTTTGTACACTTCTAACTTTTGGACTACCAAGCAGCATGTGCTCGGGATGAGAATCAACTTTAGCACAACATATCACCCTGAGATAGACTAAAAGATTGAGCCAAAGAATCACATTTTAGAGGATATGCTTAGGATGAATGTCATGGATCAGTAGTATAGATGGGAGGAGTAGCTATACTTAGTGGATTTTTCCTACAATAATAGTTTTCAGAGTTCTATAGGCATGTCTCCTTTTCAAGATTTATATAGTAGAGAGTGTAGGACACCTCTTAGTTGGGATAGGTTAGAGGAAAGGGTTTCTCTTAGACCAGTTTGTTTTAAGACATGGAGTAGCATGTGGTTTTGATTAGACAAAGACTGCAGGAGGCACAGGACAGGTAGAAGAAGTACATAGATCAGCATAGGACCGATCATAGTTTTGATGTGGGCATGAACGTGTTCCTTCATGTTAGGCCACACAATATCCCTATCTGTTATGGAAAAGGTTCTAAGTTAGCTCCTACATTCGTGGGTCCTTTTGAGATCTTAGAGCATATCGACCCTTTGGCCTACCGTCTAGCATTTCCACCTAGCTTATCTCGTATACATGATGTGCTTCATGTTTCAGTTCTTAAGAGATATGTTTCTGATCCTTCTCATGTGTTACATTGGACATCATTTTAGGTGCAGAATCAAGGGCAGGTGATGGTGGAGCCCATTCACATCCTAGATTGTAGGACCCTAGGCCTTCAAGGCATAGAGGTTGATCAAGTCTGGGTGTAAATGTACATATATGATGAGCCTACAGCTACTTGGGAGGATGCTACATTGTTACGAGTTGAGTTTCCCCATCTGTTCAAGTGACTTCTAGGAGGAAGTCGAGTCTAAGGGGAGGGGGATGTAGTGCCCACTTGTCTTTGACACCTTTTGATAATGATAATGGCACTGTTGACTATATCATGGACATTATTATATTTTTTATTTAGTATGATGTTGGATGCTCGATCATGGATTATTGTTAACTTCAATTCTTATATGATGCATGATGATTCTTAGAGACATTTTTATATATTGATGTTGATATATTGTTTGCCATGGTTATATTATAGATGTTTTTTAGACTTGTGATAATTGGATATTTTTATTAGACCTACAAAATGAAAATTGGATTAAAATTGATGATGATATAATTGTTAATGAAATTGTAAGTGATACTCTTGATTGTCTTGATGATTGTTGTGATTCACATATATATTGATGATCTTGAAATTATATTTATATTCATTTGGATGTTCTGATATGGCCATGAGACCGAAGGAGGTATTTGTATTTTTCAGGTTTAAAATATTACAAAAAACATAAGGGGATTGGAGACCAAACACTTTAGAAATCTAGATGAATTCAACAAGGTCACCATGACAGCTATATTTGTTTGTTCGTGTTGTTTGTGTTATGGATTTCCATGGGGGGGTCACCTTTAAATGTGACCAAGGGATTTTATGTATTTCTTTTATTTATTCCCTTTTTTAATGTATGCATGTGGTTATTTTGTGGTGCTTTGACCCGTTTCATTATTTATTAAATCGTGTGTAATATTTTGAGTAATCATGTTGTTAAGTTAATTAATTAAAATATGTCATAAGAAATTAATTAATAGAGTTTTTGGCCTTGATTTAAAGTGTTGTAAGAGATGTATAAGTGATGTGTAAGTTAAATTTTGATTATGAAACACTTCATCTTCATGGAAATTCGTATTTGTCCTTGAAGGCTGATTTTGGAGGCTTGTGGGACAAGTTGAACTTCTCCCATACCTCTTTAACTCATTTACCAACCATGCCTATGGTCAGAGGGTTGATTTTAGAAAAAATTTTAATGCATTTTTGTAAGTGAAATTGTAAGTTTTAATTGTTCTTTTCTTACATGGTTTAAGTTCAGTCGTTTGGCATGTGGGTTGAATTTGAGTATGTAAGTAAACTATCATATTATTCACCCACCTATTTATTATGCAATGGAGAATGAAGTTGACTTTTGGGGTTGGGGTTGAGGATGTGTGATGTGGCATCCTACATGGATCCACCTCATCCTCTTCCCTTCCCTTTTCTACAAAATTCAAATTCTTTGCCTTGATTTGGGATTGCTTCAGTTTGGAGACTTCATTCTTGGGTGAATTCCTTGTTGTTTTGCAAGCTCTTTCTTTTGGAGAAGTTTGAAGATTTTTGCATGCTAGTTGTTTGGTAAATTTTTAAATTGTTTGGTTGGAAACAACTGCTATTTAGAACTTGGGAAAACTCCATCACGGAGAAGTAAGATCTCGGCTTTTGAAATTATCTCATTTTATGAATGTAAATGTTAATGTGTGAATGTTTTGGCATGTTTGTGGGCTATTGCGTAGATGGCCTAGGAATGGTGTAGGAGAATAGTATGGGGTTTATTTTATGGGAGGCACAAGTTTGTTTTAGAGAGGTATAAGGGTGGAGGGAGTTGGGATTTGGGTTCCAACTTACAAAGAACTAGGTTGCATTTCTTTACTCATTATTGGGTGCCATAAGAGGTTGGGTAGGAATAAGGAAATGTGAGGAATAAGGGGTACTTGGGGAGGTATAAGGAATGTCATGGTTTTGATATACTATATTTTTGGTGGTTTTTAATTCAGGTGGTGATACCCATTTATCCTTTTGGTAGGCATAAGAAGCATCCCATATAGTTTCTTGCTCCTTTAGCTTACTTGATGAATACTCATTTTTTTCATGCTTTAATGTAGTTGTAAACTACATTCTATTTTGGACTATGTTTTTTTGTGAAAAAGTTTCTTGTGTATTTATAGAATCCTATTACTGACATGAGTTGGATCACATCTTTTATTACACTATGGTTGGGGCTTGGGGGACAATGAAGAAGGATGGATTCTCCTCTTCATTGGATATCTTGGTTGGGTGGAGATCGTTTCCTTTCCCCTACTCTTGTTGTGATCATAATTTGGAAGAATGAGAAATATGCATGTTGTTGTTTTGGAGCTAAGATAAAGACAGTTTGACAATCCCTTGTGAAATAAAATCTTATTGTAACATTTCCCACTTTAAGTGGATGAACTTGTATATGTTTTGTAATGGAAATATGTTGTATTGGTTATGAAAGTGTAAATTAAAATGTGAAAGAGACATACTCTATTCTGTTCTTTTGAAAATAAGAAATTGTGTTTTGTATGATGAAATTGAATGAAGGAAGTTGTAAATTTGTCTTTTGGAATCAATAAAGGATTTCATAACCTTCCTCAAATTACATCATTTTATTGAATTTAATCACTTATATGTGATTCGTAATCTCTTCTTGAAAGAAAGAAATGTGTATGAAGAAAATGTAATACTCTGTTTTGTGAAGTGTATGATTTGAAAAGAAAAAAGTTGCATTATTATATTTATCAGTTGATTGAAGGAATGAAAAATATTTGAAACTAGCATGAAATGAATTCAATTATATGGAAAGTAAAATAATAACCATTGAGTTAATTTTGTTGTTTCCATTTCTGCTTCACGTTAAACTCTACAACTTTTACTAGAAATGAACCGATTGAACCTGCAATCAAGAAATATAAATGAAATGTTAAAATTGAACATGTTAGGCTATAAATGAATGAAATTAGACAAAATGACTTAAGAAAGAATCCTTCAAACCTTGCAAAAATGGGCTCAACCCTCTTAAAGTCATTTTTTTGTCAAGAGATGTAGATTTACAAATTGCAAATCAATCAAATAGATTGAATCCTGAAATCCTTATTAAATCTATCTAAGAACAATTATCCATGTCTACTTGACATGTTGAAAGAGGAAGAAGATCAAATTGAGCAAAATTTATAAGTTAGAATTTAGTAGTTTGCACTGTAAAGCCTTCAGATCATTTTATTAAAAATTGACTATTTAAACTTCATCAAAATCAAAATTTAATGGATCTTTTGTAAAGAGGACATCGAGAGATTTACAAAAAGTCCTTTTCCCAAAACCAAGCTCTCTATAAAAATTTATGGCTTTCTTTAGTTTTCTTCATCTGGTGTCAAAATAAAAATAAAAATACCTAACTATCAAAAAAAATTTGGGAAAAATTGCTAAATTTTCCCCGCTGCCCTATAGCCAATTAGAGGCTGCCACATGACACAATGAGGCATTGGTGAAGGGTCAAATCCTTTTTTTAACTTAATGCTTCAAAAAAAATTGGGAAAATTTTCACAATTTTCCCTACCACCTCGCCGGCCTGCAGCCATTCAGGAGCTCCCATATGGCATTGTGAGGCATTCGCGGGGAAGCGGGTTCCTTTCTTCCCTTTGTGTTTTTCAGAAAAATTTGAGAAAATTTTCTACACTTTTCACGCCAGCCTGCCGGCCCATAAATTTTGAAATACATGGACTTCAGTGGATTTATTTATATCACTAAAAAGGTGAGGAAATTTCCTATCCAATAGGAATGGTTTTGGAGAATTTTGAATGTGTTAATTTTGAGAAAAACAAAATTGAATCTTTAAATCCTTTTAGAGAATGGGTATGGTTGCGAATTATCCCCTTAACTTAATTGACCTTCTAACCTTAAATTTTGGAGCTTGTGACCTCTAATAATTTTTAACAAAATAAAATTATATTCTAGTAGATTAGAAATGATCTAGAACCTTGTTTGTGATAACTGTTGACTTGTAACCTTGTTAAAGACACTTTTTTTTAAAAAAAAAAATCCATAGTTTTCTTATCTAATCCTAGGTTGTTCTATGGGTCTCAAGTGGGTTGTTTTAGTTAGCATCACACATATTTACTTTTACAAATTTAAGAGGTTTTAACAATGTTTTTTATTTAATCTCAAAAATTTATTCACATTGTAAGACAAGGAGAGTTTTCAAACCACACTCATACTTCCACAAGATACCACCAACTAAGAAACAAGATGATAAGGAAAATTTTACACAAAGGACACAACATTTCCCATTAGAAGACATCTAATGCAAGAGGATAATATGCTAATCTACTCAACATGGTCTCAACGATCAAGAGTTGTAGTTTTAAAAATAAGGGGCACAAAAAAAGCACATATACGATTAAAATATTAAGATATAATAAAACTAAAATCTCTAAAATGGGGTGTAAAAAGACCCATATACATTCATACAAGTCTGAAAGTAACCAAATGATTAATAGGTTATACTGTGTTAATCATAAAAGCTGAGGAAGATTTAAGGCAAGGGTAGACTTATTTACAGGTAAATGAGAGAAATCGAGTACAATTAATTAGACACATTTCCCAAATGGGCTTAAGTCTAACCATAATTACCAAGATACATATAATACACTAGTCAATACTTTCTATAAAGAAACAAGGAAACCATGATAAAAATTAGCATGCCATCGATGGAACGTCACTACCAAACAAACACTTATCCACTAAAATATACAGTCATCAAAGATTCAATCTGATCCTAACACAATCCATAATCCCATAACCAACCACATCTACTCTGAAAAGGATAAAATATCTTACCAGGTTGTAACAGAATCACCACCACCAATATCAAGCTTCCAACCAGACCACACTACACAACAAAATCTCAAGGATCCTAGACACACACAATGTTCTATCTTTCGAAGACCCAGGCATAAATTAAAGAACCTAAGAAGAGATTCCAGGAACCTATGGTGTACCCCCATATGACAAAATGTCACAATACGAACAACGTAGAAGTAGCTCAACAACATGCAAGAAAGAATCACGTAACATTTAGCTAAGTAGCCAATAGATAAACAAGCTCCGAGTCACCAATCAATGTAAAATTCAAGGAATATTGGCAATTAAGGAAAGTGTCTAAGTATTTGATTGCAATGTATGGAAATTCTTGCAAAAATATAAATAACTAAAAGAGCCTCATAGCTTCTCAATCCAATCATAAAATAAGATGTTAGTCCTTGTTAAAATAACACAAGTTTATGAATATGAAAAAAAAAGTCCACATCTCAGTCACATCACAGCCCTCCATGGCCACTAATACGGGTTGTATACCTCGAGCTTCATTATAATAATGCATATGCAAAGGTGGATCAAAAGAGACACTAAGACCTAATATCCACGTACTCATATAGGGATTAAGTCACCAAAGCGACAACCAAAACTAACTCCTCTAACCATTGAAGGAAAAACGGGATTTTTAGACAACTAAACAGCTTCTAATTTACTCTACCTGACCGTTGAACACAACCGCTAATGTCCAACCACAAGAATCAAGCCATACAGTTTATCATTCCAATGAGGAAGGGTCTCAACGGGTTTAACGCATCATACAACCAAAGTAAGAGTTAGGACTCTTTAAACAACATCTTAGTAAGGGAACTGAGTTTTCTGATATACCAGAAGTTCAAAATAATACCAATTTAATTTAACATTTATAGTTACATAGGTTCAAAAAAACACCACTAGGCAAGTACAATAATTCAAACACATTAATTATTTTATTATTATTTTAATCACGGAGGTTCAAATTCTGCTAACTAGTTTTTGGGTTTCAATGTTGGCCCAAGGACCAAGCGCTGAATCCATGGCTCTGATACCAAGTACAACACCCACTAAAAATGCCCGCACGAGACCCAAGAATAACCTAGTTTTAGTTAGGAAAAATTATGGAATATTTTTTTTGGAAAACGTGCCTGCATACATGCTTCGAAACTACAGTTGTCACAATAATGTTTCAAAGTCAATTATATTTAACAAATAAATTTTTCGCATTATAACCAAATATTAAACCCGCATTAAAAATAATGAGTATATTTTGTCCAAGGATGGCTAAATTCTCTCTAAGTGTTAATTTAATAACAATTAAATTCCTACTATAATTAAGTATTCCATATTTAAATTTAGAGGGTTAAAGGGGCCAAAATGATTAAATACCCAATGTATTTAATTCCATAAGGTTCAAACAAATAACAAGGTTCTAATTTACATGGGGTTAGAATAAACATTCCATTACCCCATAATCTGAACTCTTAAAAAGGTGAACCCATGTTTTTGAAAATAAAACATTTAAATTTAAAGCGTAATTTTCTACTCATCCACTCTCCACCTACTTTTTGTAGGGAGGAATTTCATCCCTTTGATGGATTTAGTTTGGGCCCTTGATGTGAAAAAAAGGCAACTAACCCTAAATCATCCTTATGAAAGCTTCTTTCACATTTCATTTGGTTCATTTTTTTTCTTTGGTTTTACAAGTTAAGGGCGAGGAAGGGAAGCCATTGGAGGCACTCTTAAGATTTTGGAGGAATGAATATGTTTTTTATTTTTTATTTTTTCTATACCCTCATTAGGGTTTCTAAATGTATTTATATCTTTTATTTAGCTTATTTTTGTTGAATTTGCACAAATAGATTTGTGGGTATTTTCTCATTTTATTGACATACCTAGGTTTGATTTATATTTTCATTTGGGTATATGAAAATTTGTATATATATATTAATTTATTTCATTTATTAGGTGAGCCAAAAAGGAGTAAACCTGAATTGAATTATATAAAAAAAAATTAAATTATATAGATGATAAAATTTCGACAGGGTTCAGCAAGAAATACGGGTATCAAGTTTCACAGCCAAAGCCTAAAGAACTGCGCACTCCACACTGTACGTGGATACCCCTATTTGGGGATTAAAAGAATATTAAACAAAAAAAGTATTGGGGTGGGGTGAGCTTCCCCCACCCCTACAATTTCTATTTAAAACCAAAGTGTGGGGGCTGTGGATTTTAGCCTTACCAACATTTTTTTGTTTTATTTTTATTTAATACTTTTTACATTTATAAAAAAAATTATTACGCCGAAGGCGTTCCCCCTATGGTAAAGGACCTCCGGACGTTTCTCCAATTGTGTTAAATTTGACGGTTTGACGGTCGTTTGGACATTTTCGTTTTTCCTGCTATTTTAAGCCCCCTTTCGCATTCTAATTTCTGAAGCTCAGCTTTGTCTTCTAGATGGAAATCAGTGCCTTGGTGGACCCAAGTATTGTTTGGTTACGATGTCTGTGTTGACGAGGGTCACTGAAGCTTTATTCTTTTCGAGTGTTTTGGATGAGAACGTTTAACGACCTTGAAGAGGTAAGAAAGTGGGATCGACATTTGGCAGGAATGTTTTGTTCACTTCTTAATATTGGTATTGTATTGAATCTCGGTGGAATCTTAACCTCATTTTATGACTTGAATTTTTGTAATAATCAAATGCATTAGGATTCATAACATTGGTATCAAAGTCACTTTCCTTGTTTTGAGGAAGAAGCCCTACGGATATTGGCTTGGAAATAGTCTACAGATCCATAAAAGATTATACTGCGAAGATTCCATACAAAATTTCTTCAACTTGAAAGAAATTTTTAATAGTCTACAGATCCACAAAAGTTTATACGAAGTCAATTCCATACTGTTGCACAATTTCTTCAACTTGAAAGAAATTTTTAAAACATTTCCAAAAACTTGTGACAATAGTGATTCTAAGCATAAACATTTAGATATTGGAACACATGAATGGAAAAACTTTCATTTTGAAAAACTTATTTTATAGAGGCTAATGCTAGGATGGAAGCTGGATACATTTTCTTAACTGAGGGTAAAAAGGTAATAGAACGAGATAATCTTCTAAGCAAAAAGGAGATAAGAATGAATTTCATGAAAAGAAAAGAATGAAGCCCCAAATTCAAATCAAGAACAAAATTAAAAGATAAGCGAAAGAGGTGTGTTCCCGTCTATGAAAAACTCTCCAATTTTTCAGGTGCAATAAAAACATTCAAAAATAGACCATTATTGTTTCAAGATGCTTGTATAATTTCAAATTTCAATTTGACCAATGTGGATTCCTGACAAATTGGCAATTTGGTGTAAGTAAATAGCAATCAAGGAAATATACATATGTGGTGAAAATATACTAAAAAAAAGAGTAAAATTTCCTCTGAAAACATAAAGCTTTATACAACACACTTACCATTTATATTGGATAAGAGAAACTACATAATGTCATGACTTGCAGGGTTCATTAACGGCATCAAGATCAATACTTCAAAATTTTGTGACTGTTGAACAAAACATTAAAATATATGAGACCATTGTACCCATTGAATGAATCCGAAATTAGCATCGCTCGACCCACTAAAATACCTTCATGATGTGCTGCAGGATATGGCCGTACATGTTTCAAAGGTCGATGAAAACGTCCTGTTCTAGGCAGGCCACATGCTACAGGTAAGAAAAACAGAAGTCATTATGGAATTTACATGAGATTTTTTCAAATATTTATTGATGAAACCCCTCTTATCCTTTAACATCCCAGATTTCATCACAAAATACCCTACATCAGAGACCCCGATACTTGCATAAGTATGTATTGGAAATTGGTCTGAGTAAACAACATCAAGGAAATATACATGCGTGGTGAAAATATGAAAAAAGAGAGTAAAATTGCCTATGAAAATATCAAAGCTTTATACAAAAAACTTACCATTATATTGGATAAGAGGAAACTACATAATGTCATGACTTGCAGGGTTCATTAATGGCATCAACATCAATACTTCAAAATTTTGTGACTGTTGAACAAAACATTATAATACATGAGACCCATTGTACCCATTGAATGAATCTAAAATTAGCATCGCTCAACTCGCTAAGATACCTTCATGATGTGTTGCAGGATATGGCCGTACATGTTGCCAAGGTCATGTTCATGACTGTTGAACAAAACATCCTGTTTGAATAGGCATCACTCGACCCGCCACACTGCTATGGCCGTACATGTTGCAGGTAAGAAAAATAGAAGTCATTATGGAATTTACATGAGATTTTTCAATTTTTATTGATGAAACCCTTCTTTCCTTTAACAGCCCATATTTCATCACAAAATACCCTACATCAGAAGACCCTGATACTTGCATAAGTACGTAGTGCAATCTGTTTCATTCCCATATTTTGCACGTTGTATAAGACTTATATACAATATTGGGATTTTAATTAATATATGGTGATTTTGTGATGTTGTATGGGTTATACTATTTTTCCTTGGCTGTTGTTGCTATTGGAGGTTATGTAGTTTATAAATACAAACTTAGAGTAAGTAAATAGTTGCTAAATTGCATTGGTGTCATTTTTCTAGGCTTGAAAAAACTTTGGAATTGTAGTTCATTTTTGACAAGTGCATGGTATTATTTCTGATATATTGCATATCTCAACCTTGGATGCAGTCATACATGGACTCTGAAATCAGAGCCATCATGGCCCAACATATGCCTCTTGACAGCCAAGGAGAGGTCCCCAATCATGTTCACGATGCAGGGCTATAAATGATGGTACCTGAACCTATTTTGTGCAGTGATTGTTCACAATTTCTCACATTTATGCAGGCTGATAATGTGCTTCTTTACCTTTAACTTGCAAGTCATCCTAGGAATCTAGATTGGGCATCAACTTTGCAGATGAATCTACAAATTTCTGTATGTGCTTGTGCATGACTATAGCAGGTGCATCCATTAGGTTATTTTTTCAACCTTACAAGTCATGCAAATTATATATGCTCTTTAAATATCCTCGGTACATGCTCTCTGCTCATGAGCATCATGCTTGCTTTTATACCATATATCATGAGACATTGGGGAGGATTTGATGGTTCTTGAACAAATTTGATATCATTTTGTGATTGATGCATTAATTTATAAAATTTTAAGGTTTTTTTTAGATCACAATCAACCTCGATGCCCTTGTTTTGGTAACCCACAAAGGGAAATATCATTATTTACTTAGTTTCATGGTTATCTTATGTTTGAAGTTCCAACATATCCAATTTTGTTGTATAAATGTGTTTTAAAGAATTGTAAGTTGATTGTTATAAAGAGATTGTGTAGTCACTACCCACAAAGCTCTCGTGAATTTAAAACCGAGTTGGAAACAGTTGGAAGCATCAAAGCATCAGAATCTTTTGATTCTACATGGATATTCACTTTCTCCACTTGAAAACCTGCTGATGCATGTTCTCGATAATCTAGCTTAAGTCTCCCAGTCTTCTGCTCTTGCCAGCTAAAGTATGTTTATACTGATTTTTTTTGGCATGTATTTCAGGACTCTTGACTATTTATATATGGCTCAAGTTTTTTTTGTTTATATGCTATAGGTCACAGTGTTGTTTAATCCTGTGGATAACGTATCTTAGTCACAAGTAAAAGTATTTTATTAAGATTGGAAAACTCCCTTAAACATCTCGAGGTATAATGTGGTCGTTAATCTTGTATAAGATTTCACATTGCACATTATCAGGTAATGCTTTATACTGAACTGCATGATGCTTTGGTAATTAGTACAATAACATGAGTTACATGATGGGACATGTTATGTTTACATGATTTCATTTTATGGGTAACAATTGACAATTGTAGAATTTTTCTTCTCTCTAGGTTTCACATCCCCAAGCATTTTAACATAACCAAAAAAAAATCCAATCATTCAATATGACTAAAGATTGTACCAAACATTACTATTCCTTCTCATCTCCATCAAGCACATCAAGAACCAACCTGAAAAAACAAAAGCTAGCAAATATTTCCCAAAATGTAATGTAACTCTAAACATGTTAATTCTTGCATCTCACTTGTACTTTGATAAGTCATCTCACTCTACCCTCTATAGATTAGCTCCAGATTTTACTACTTCCATCTCAATGATAGTATTTCAAGTTAAAATAAGCACATGAATTTATAAGATTATCGAGATATTCACTAATTACATCACGAGAAGTTATTCCTGAAAAGATGTAATACCATGCCATTTTACAGAACTGCTAAAACCCCAAAGAGTTGTACCGATATAATGTTTAGAAGTCTACTTGGAATTCTATTGGATTTTGAACCATGGATTTATAATTGTTAAGCATTTGATGTACACGTGTTTTTAGAACATGAATTTTTGTTTGTCGGCAGGTCAGAATTCATGCTTTATCCAATATAATATCTTGTTTTGAAACTGTTTAATGATTCATTCTTATTCTTATCAATTAGGATGCTACAACTCCCCTGTCAGAATCTGAAGACGATGGATCTCGTGAAGGATATTTTTGCTTCAACTTCATAAAGATACATATACACTAGTATGACCTCCTTCCTGTATTCATATATTTTTCAATTTTTGCATGTAACTTTTTGTATTTTTTGTTGGCATGTTAGAATATTTTTTGTTGTGATTACTCGTTTAAAATATCACATCTACGGTCTTAATAAGGGTGTTATGTTATTCCTCAGGGTGATGGATTAGAAATAGTAGTTAATGTGGAAGGTATTAGACGAGAAGAGATTATGAAGTTACGATATGATTAATTTGATGTCACTCCTAAATTAGGTGCACGACTTATTAGATGTTTTTTACCACGTATGCATTTCTATTGAAGGTGATTTGAAAGCAGATAAACTGATATCCTTCATCAAATAAATATTGCTATCATTGTGTTATTTATTCTGCAAATTAGTGTTGCAATACATTCAACTTGAGTTGGGATTGTTATTCTGAGTTTTGAACTCCTAATCTCTGCAACTTATTTAATAACAATACAAAATTATGGCATTTAGTATAATGTCTTAAAAGAAACGCGCTTCATGTGGGGATACTATCTTGAGTGTTTCCTCATGGAACTGGGCTGAACATTGAAGTTGTTTAATGTTGAAAGGCATGTAGTGAGTTTATTTAGTGTGTTTTCAAGTGGTTGATCTAATGACATTGCTAAGTAGGGTGCACAAGTCAAAACAATTTCTATTATATTTTTGTTTTTCTACTTGCACACACACTACTGCCCCCTTTTAAGTCTTTATCCAGTATTGGAGTCAACTTCTGTGATGATTTTAATGGCCAAATGATGTTGGCATATCTTAGTGGTAACTTTTATGGTATGTTATATCTTCGATTTCAGATATATGGACTGAATGGATCTTATATTTTGCAGGAGTTCCTAGATTTAGCTTTAGAAAGGTTCTTTGTAGTCGTTACAGTTCCCATCAATTTTTCTAATTAATTAGTGTAACTTGCTTTACTTTTGAGTAACTTTTTGCCATTCACGAATAATTTCTTTCTTTCCATATCTTAGAATGTAGGTCCACTTCTTGAATTTATGCTACTCATAATTCATGTAGATAGTTTACCCCCTCTGATATGTAGTGGCGTGTAATTATTAATATATTACAGAATTCAAGTTTACCCCTGATGATGCCAATATAAGAGATACTATCTATGAGTAAATTTTAGCTTGAATCACATTTTTTTCAGTTTGATCCCTCAGGAAAATGCTTCTTTGCAAGGTTTTCCCCTAATTCCTTGTTAGAAGTCTATAGAAAATCTAATCCATGTTAAAATTACTATTCTCAGTTCTGTAGTGCTTAATTTGGAGCGGTTTGTAGTACTTTTTCAAATATTTTAATCGTCAATACATTTGTTCATTTTTGCTGAGAAAATAGTATAACCTTGCCAGGAACTGCAAATTTGGTGTGCATTGCAAGCTATACAATAAACTCCATATCAAATAAAATGAGCAATGTTGAACTCAGATTGAATAAAAAAGGAAAATAAAATTAGAATTGTAGCTTGATTTCCCCTTTCAAATTTGAAGTTTCAAGTTGCCCATTGCATAAATGATACATTATTAAATATAAGGAAAAATAGAATGGTGCTCCATATCTTGGAACCTCAAATTTGGGTTAGAAGCTTGTCAATCAGGTACTTATATTTTCTATTGAATTCTTGGGTGCACATACATACAGTAGCAAAATAAAATCCCCTGAGAGCAAGGACATAAGACTTTTGTGCAAATGTGAAAGGGGATTTCTATGTGCACATTCAAATTAAACATAAAAAAATACCCTTAATTAAAGATCTAGAACTAAGAACGTGAATTAAACTTACAAAGGATCTCAATGGACATTTGGTGGACTATGATAGAGCTCTCATTGCACATTTAGTGGTCTATGATAGACAGTTCAATGTGCATTTGATGGATCTTTTGAGAGCCTTTAATGATTAAGAATAATAAGAGGAATAGGTTGATATATCTCGAAGATGGGTAGAGCATAAGCAAAAGGCTAGCAATCATGATATAAAATCTGCAAATGTACAAAAGTCTTCATGTATTCATGTTTAGTTCAAATAAAATAGCCCGCAAAATTACGAAAGGCTGCCACTCATGATATAAGATTTGAAAATGTATATGTACGAATTTGTAACCAAATTTGAGATGTAGAGATAACCACCTTTAAATTTAGTGCTTCATATATATTCTTACAATTACAAAATCAATTACACCCCTTATCGATATCAACTACAAAAATAATAACTATCCCTCTAAATCAAATAACATATACCATTCTGCGTTCACATTGCATTATACACATGCGATTGCTAGTATGATACAAGTAAATGTCTTATATATATATATATATATATATATATATATATATATATATATATAATATATATATATATATATATATATATAATATTATAATATTATTCAAGGACTATATTAATAATAGTATATTTTTATTAATTTAACAATATTAATAGTATATAAATATTTATATATATTTTTTTATAAGTCCATCAAAATTAATAATACTTACGATGTTAATATCATTATTCAAGCATTAATGAAATATAGGTAGTAGTATTAGTAAGTCTAGAACCTTTGCACTAAAACTTCTTTCTCTACAATTTGATAAGTATTTTATAAGTGGTAATATAGGTTTCATTCCATTTCCCTTAATAACTTGTAAAGGATTTATAATAATTCGTAAATGGGAAAGGCATAGTTAGCACTTAGATCATTTCAATTACCAAATATAAGACAATCATAATATGAGCTCTTTTCCATCCAAAAATACAAGAACAAGTATAAATAGTCTATCTTTCCCAATAAATGTCTTTCAAATAACACATTGCAATGTAACATCTTTTGACACAAATTTTCCAACCTTTCAAAAAGGAGTTTACAACAATATTTCCAATTATATATTTTACAACACGAGCAACACCCTTTTTATGGGAGATAAATCAGCCAAAATGGAATTATATATATATATATTATAAGCTTATTTGCGATTTCAACAAACTATATTTTCAAAAACATTTTTTCCTACCCTTTTAATACACAACGCAATCTTGAAAACCAATAATCAATGCAAATTTTCATCACAAATATCAATACAATGTCTTCCACTTAAAGAGGGAAAATAATACAAAAATGAATCCTAAAATGAAGTACAACTTGTCTTCAAGTATAGTTCCAAAATCAACTTTCCAACCAAGCTCCATCATGATTCATTTGATCACAACAAAATGGAGGAGAGGCAACACTCTCCACCTACCAAGGAATTCCAATGAGGAGGAGAATCCATCCTTCTCATTAGCCCCTGAGCCCCAACCACATTACAATGAAAAATGGATTTAACTCATGGAAACAAAAAAGCTTCCACATCACAATACTATATTTCACAACAACACCAAAATCCAAACAAAACAACTGCAATCACAAGAAGGAAAGAAACATAATACTCAACGCTTCAACATGCAAAAGCTAGAGGAGTAAGATATATGGGGAAGCCACTTATGCCTCCCAATGGGAAATGTGTTCCTACATAAAACCATCCAATGAAAAATCTCAGACCCCTACACACTCTTATACCTTACTCAAGTACCTCTTATACCTCCTACATTCTCTTATGCCTCCCTACAAATCTCTTATGGCTCCCTCATTAAAATAGACCAAGTAAGAAATGCAAGCAATTTCTTGTTGTAAGTGGGACACCCAACCCAAAATCCCTCCAAAAGATGAAAATAAGTCTTTTTCCTAGTATATGTAATATCCCCATAGTCTCCTCCTACACCACACTTAAGAAATATACCCAAGCAATCATCAAGCTTACCAAAACACTCAAACATGAACATATACACATGACAAAAGGAATGTATTTTACAAGAGCATATCTCCTACCTTCCCATGGTAAAGCCTGATCCAAGAGTTCTCAACCAAGATTCTTCAATTCCAAACAATTACCAAAAGCTCCAAAAAATCCAAAACTATTCAAAAGTCCTCTTACTCTCCAAAAATTCAAGAACACAAAGAAATGAAGTAACCCCCAAACAAGAAAAATAACTTGAATAAATAGAAAAGGGAGAGAAGATGGTGAGGTGGCTCCATGTATGATGCCACACCACTTGTCCTCAACACCACCTCACAATTCAAACCTCAAACTCCAAATTAAAATTAATAAGTGGGTGAAGAAATGACATTTTACTTACACACATAATCCAAGCCCACACCCCTTAAGGACTAAAAATAATTACTTGTAAGAAGGTGTAATAAAAAATTATAATTTATCTTCCCAAAATAAATAATGGGGCGTACTTTTTACCCCCCAACCCATAAGTAGGGTTGTTATAGTAATTTAAGAGGTGTGGGACATGTTTATCTTGTCCGACAAGCCTCCAAAATTTGCCCTTAAGAACAGATTTGAATTTCAAAGAGGGGGTGGAGTGTTTCACACTCAAGGTTACTTACACATCACTTACAAAACATAATCCAAGAGCTATCTAATCTAATAAATTAATTATTTTTACCCTTTTATGGTTTTGTTTAGTAAAATAATTGATTTACTAATCTAGACATAAATAAAGTAATTAATAAAAGGAGAATATGTCACTATAAAATCACATACTAAAAATAGATAAAGGAAACTAAAAGAAAAAATAACACATAACCCCTTGGTCGTAATTGAATGTGATTCCCCCCATGGGAACCCCCTAACAAAAATTCAAACACACACACATAAGAAAATACATGTTGCTATGGTGACCCTTGTTGAATTCATCTAACATTCTAATGTGGTTGGTCTCTAATCCCCCCCATGTTTGTTGTGACATGTTTACTTGCAAAACACATAACACCTCCTTTGGCCTCATGGCCGCATCAAAAAATTGAAAATAAATATACAATATAACTCCACAATCATCTATATATGAATCAAAACATTATCTAGGCAAGTAATGATATCCTTTACAATTTCTAACAACATCTTGGTCCTATATTTCAACAATAACCATATGATCATAAGATTAGTTCAATTGTCTAGTTCTACTCAATATGATGAAATATCGCATGTCCGAAATATATATATAAACATCCCAAAAATATATTAACATTAATATAAAAATGTCTCTAATAATCCACACACATCATATATGAATTTAAATCAACAACAGTCCATTATCTCTAACATCTAACATCATCCTAAATCAAAGCTACAATAATATCCATAAGTATAGTTGACAGTATTGAAATCAATAACAAAAAGGTTTCAAATGGAAGTGGGCACTACACATAAACAATGAGCTAATTAAAATCATGACAAGGGTATGAAAAACCCTAATCAAAAAATGCTTGCCCATAAAGAGAGGCAACTCATCAAGTCTATATAAGCAAGGAAGCAAATAAACTTGAAGCTACAAATGATACAATGAGCGCATACAACTAGAAACCAAGCCCAAGTTAAAAACTATGAAACCCATAAGCTATTTCACACCCTCTCCATCAAGGCATGAGTTATGTATCAAGAAAAACAAAGCCCTTAATAAGAGCTCAGAATATGTTAAAAAGTGAAGAAATAACACATGTTTTCAAGCACATTAAGTTTCAGTACAAATCCAAAAAACAAAAATACGACACATAGCCTTGGAAACCACACAAATAACTAGAGCCCCAATAGATTTTATCTACAAGTGGAGGTAAATTAAAAGATAACCCATATGAGACTTATCTTTAAGTCAAACAAAACCCTCAAAAGTAGATTTCAGGTAATTAAAAGAAATTCATCCTCTAAATATTTAATGACGACCCAATATTAGGGGGTAGGTCAATAGGATTAAAGCGTGAAACACCAAAAAAGTTGTTGGAGTCAAATCCATAATCTTTGAAAGCAAAAAAACCCAACAATATAGTTTCTTCATCCCATAAAAGAAATGGTCGTCCCATAATAGAGATTCAAGCACCCAGAAATGGTGACACACGATAGTAATATAGAGCATATGCTTAAACCAACTTACAAAGCACAACCATGACAGCCTCTAAAATGAAAATTAGCAGTAAATTCCTTTGATTTCCCCAAAAGTTCCAAGGAAAATGATGGAATGAGAAAATTTTAGGGTTTGAGAGCCTTAGCTCGAATAACTCAACCAAATCTATGAACCGTGGTCAACAGACTATGTTTTGAAAACTATTACCTCATGTCATGGGTGAGCTTTATATAAATTTTAAACAGTTACTTATTGTGTATGGAGGAAGGAATAAAATAACAGTACATGTGCCTTATTAATTCAAGTGGAGTTATATCATCATGCATGTAGTAAAAATGTAGATAATCCAAAACTAGATTTTACCACTACAAGAAAAAGGATAAATTTTAACTTTATTTTTTCCAAATACCTTTTATTTCCCAAGAAATTTCATCAAAATCCTTAGCGTCAACAAAAGAGTGCGTTGAATTTGGAAAAAAGTAGAGTCAGTAGTAGTTGATCACTGGAGTTTACGACCATGAACGGTATTTTTAGCCCTTTGATATTATTGTATTTAATAAATTTGTTATTTTGGAGGTTGAAGGAATGCATGAGGATGTTATTTTAGATGCATGTGTTGGTTTTGGAGGGTTTTGGGTGAAGAATTTTTATATATATTGTATTCTTTGGAAATGCATTGAAGGGGAGTAATTTTATGCAAACTTATGTTGCAAGATTATATTTTGGAGCCTTGATGAATAAAAATATTTATTTATTCCTCTAAACTAAGATATTTGTAGTGTATCAAAGTAGGTTTGAAGTGTACGGTAGTGAATGTATTAATTACTTTGTGCATCACAATTTCACACTTGTATTTTCTTGTTTCAAACTATTTTTCTAATTATGTAATTGTATTTAGGTGCCTTTATGAGTGTAGAATTTGTTTAAACCAATTTTAAAGTGAAGCTTTCAGTGCTTGCATCATTCATCAAGTGTTTTGTACATGCTAAGTCCCACATATTTTTGGTGTATCAAATTTACATGATTTAGTTTATAATTCCTTCTAACCCTTCAACTCATTCAAAATACACAATTTAGTGATTCATCAAAGGGATCCAACCCATTCTAGAGGTTCCCCTCATTCTAATATCCCCACAACTTGGAGATCATCCCATTCTACCAACTGAATTCAAATTCAAATATCCATCTAAAAAAAAGGCGTAATTTGCACTAATAATAGTTTTTTGGCATGCTCAATGGGAAAAGAATCAAATTTTGGATTTATTTGTAGTATGCAGTTAAACATGATAATCTCATATATTTGTTTCTAAATATTTAATTGATCAAGATCAACAACTTATTTTATCAGTTATTAGCATTCAACATGATATAAATGAAGATTTAAGATTTGTAATCTTCTGAGAACCACTCAATCATTATTAGATGCTTTCTTCCACAACAGTTTTAAACAAAGATCAAGATAGATCTCTATTTTTTCAACGAAGAATAACTATTGCTAGAGGGATCTAAATTGTTGTTTTTCTATGATCTATGTATGTGATCAAAAATAGAGCATTGGTAAGAGGTCTTCCCCTAATTTTTATTCAATTACCTATAAATTTAGCTAGGAGAAGAAGGTCTGGAAATACTACATGCTATATAGGCCGAATATTGCCAATCCTCCTTCCCTAAATCTAAATTTTCTCATTCAAGTCCTTATCTTTCAAATGGCTGCCCTAGCAAGAATTGTTCCTTTTTAACCTTTTACTAATGGAATCCTCTTAATGATTTTTGTCTATCATGATATACCCAGTTCTGCCTTAAGAGGTATTCCATATTTCACTAGTGAAAACCAAGTTTCTTCTATTAAACACATTAGAGATGTTGCAAAAATTCTATCTGTGCATAATATCATTGATGTAGACGTTGCTCTAAGGCTGGTAGCTATTTCCTTTAAAGGCCAAGCCCTTAAATGTATATGATCTTGACCTTAGGATCAATGAAAACTTGGGATCAATGAGTTACAACCTTGTGCAAGGAATTTGAAGAAAAATATGACCATTTATCCCTTATTGAGAAACTTTTTCCCGTCAAGCGTGCACCTCACGAGTTTATGACCAATTTTAATTTGAGATTTACCAGAACTTGGGAGAAAATTCCATTAACATTTAATCCTACACCTGAGGATGCTTTTTAGTATTATTTATGTGTACTTGACAATGAAATTGTTATCATGATTCAATCCATGGGCGGTACTACTCTTCCTATAGCCTTTAAATTTGCAATAATAGATGAAAAAAACATTATACAAGCTAGAATGTTGGCACCTAGACCTTCTATGCCCATTTCTACTGAGCTAGCCACTATTCAACTAGCTGAGAAAGCATCCACAGCTCCTTGAGTTCAGCCTAGTGAAATAGTTGACTTTAGGTGAGTTGTTAAATCCATGGGAAACAAAATTGTGCAGTTGGAGAGGAATCAAGCTCAAGAAACAACACCATATAAGCTGCCTTTTCAAAATTTTAACAATTACAGGCCTCCTTCTCAAATTTATAGACCGTATCAAGAACAACTAACCATTACAGCAGCTAGGCCTCTTGCTGTAATTGATCCTAATTCCTTTACAACTTCAAGAGGCTTAATCCCCATGCAAGAAGACATGGCTAGAGATGCTAGTGTGTAGCCTAGTGAGTCAAATACATCTATAGAGATGATAGTCAAAGGGTTTCATAGGCCAAAAATGACTGAAGAAGCGGCATTTCACCATTTTTGAGAAAGTGTACTTCTTGTAGCACACACATAATTTTTTTTGGAACAAGAACCATAGGGGCGGCGAGATGCAACATTGGTAAATTTTGAAACATTTAATCATGTTGTCATAAATTGTGAAGCTGAAGCCCAAGAGAAGGCTGAATTTTTTTCTACTGTTACTAGATCGAGAAAAATATCCACGGAGGTAAATTTGAGTGGTCAAATTGGGTGTACCAAACTCATGAAAATCAGAATATTGTTGCTGATAAGAGTTTTGTTTCATCTAATGTTCAAGAACAAGTAGTTGTAAAAAAATAGTTTAAGATAAGTGTTGTTCAATTCAATATTATCAATCATATGAAGAATTATAACATCACTATAAGAATGTGGGATAATTTTCTATAACGGGAAAAAATTCTTACTACTCGAAGAGCATGTGGCTTTGAAATTACAATGAAAATAGGCTAACCGTGTAGAAAACATAGCCAACATGGTCATGGAAAATTCAGATTAGTAACCTAAGGGTTAAAACAATAGTTAAATAGGCAAATTTTGTTAGTTCTAATCCCTTTTACCTTTTTTTTGTCATTGGACATTCATTAGTTCATAATTACCATGGTTGATAGTGAAGCTAGCAATGCTATTATGCCCAGTGTTAGTGGCTGAAAAGTTTGATCTTACGTATGAACTAAGTACCAAAGGAGTGTTCCAACTTGATGGTTCATCAACTAAGATCATTAGAATATAAAAATATTTGAAGCTAACTTTACATGAATGTCTAAGTTTCACAATCCCATATGATGTGATGGTGGTGGATCTACCACCTTAATTTACCTTGTTCTTTTCCAAAGACTTCATGTCCAAGATTTTTTTGCTACCTTTCAACAGATTGAACATATTTATTTTTTAGAACTCGATATGGAGCTAAGGTAACTAATAATTCAGAGACCTTATTAAATTTTCAAATTAATCCTTTTACACATAGTGATGCTAATTGAAATTATACTATAAGTGAAGAGAAACTAGATGATTCAAAGGCTAGAACCGGTAATGCCTTAGAAGTTGTCCTAGCTCTTTTCAAGGATATAAAAAATGATGAAGATCATTGAATAACAAGTTATTTATACAAAATGCCTTGGATTTTATTGTATTCATGAGGACATCACTATAATGCCATCTATGGAGAGATAAAATTAGCAAGATAATGGTTAATGCAAACTTTGTTTTGATGGCTAAAAAAATGGTAGGTTTAGGAGCTGGTTTAAAAGTTGATTTCACCATTCAAAACAACAATATTTTACATCTATTAAGTTCCAATTGTATTTCTCGAACAATGTTGCAGAGTATGAAGATCTTGTTCATAGGATTAGAGTGTGCAAGAAAGAATAAAATCAGGGATTTACAGATTTTTGGGGACATTGAGATTGTTATTCACCAAGTTAAAGGTTTTTAATACTTGCAAGAACCCATTAATGAGAACTTATAGTCATAGAGTGTGGTATTTTCTTTATAATTTTCATGCTGTAAAACATTCAAGCTATCCCTAGAGACAAAAATAAACATGTTGAAAATCTTGTTGTAATTGACTCTCAATTTGACATACCTGCTGACATCGGAACTAAAAAATTCCATCCTCATATCAAGGTTTTGCTAAGAACATATCTTCCAGATATTGATTTGCATTGGCAAGGTTTTTTGATAATGATGCGCATATAATCTAATTTCTGCAAGAAGTAAAATTTTTTACTCAAAAACACAAAAATGGCATAACCGATATGAAGATCAGAGAGTACAGCCAAAAATGAAAAAAATTCCAAAGGACCCTTGTTACTTAGGAATCTATTTACAGTGAAAACAATAAAATGAAGCATAAGAAATTTGTACTTAGTATAGGTACAAATAAACATTAAAAAGTTACCATTTTTTATTATAAGAGTCACAATCTTTATAAGATTTGTTCACAAGTTGAAAAAGATGAATTTATTGAGCTTTGAAGAGAGTAAGTAAATGTATTTTCTTGGCAATAAAGTGATTTAAGAGGCTTCTATCCCTCTTTATCTCAACATACTATTGAATTAGAGGGTAGTTTCTAAATAATTTAGAAAAAACCAACAGCCAATAAATCCCCAAATTGGAGCCCTTGATGCGGATAGAGATTGAAAAACTCCATTAAGTATTCCATTATCTGCCTCATTAAGAACTTCATCTGGGTGGCTAATCTTGTACTGGTAAGAAAGTAAAATAGGGGAATTAGGTTACGTGTAAACTTCTGTTATTTTAATAAGGCTTCTCTTAAAGATCATTACCCTTTTCCTTCCATGGAGAATATTCTTCAACTAGTTACTTCTAAAGAGATATATTCCATGCTAGATGGATATAGTAGATACAATAAGATACTCCTTAAAGAGGAAGATCAGTTTTTTAAAAAAAATACTACCAAGTGGGGCACTTATGTTTACAAAAATATGTCATATCATTTTTACAATTTTGGTGCAACTTATCAACATGCTATGGACATGGAATTTGAAGATATTATCAAAAAAATTGTCTTAATTTAATTTGATGATATCACAGTGTTTTCAAATCTTTAAAGTGACCATCTACCATAACTCAAAGAAGTGTTTAAAATAAACAAAGAATACAGTTTTGTTACTTAATCCCAAAATAATGTGTGTGTTCAGTTCTTGAGGGTAATCTCCTTAGTGAAATTATTTTGAAGCATGGTATGATGATTGATCCCAAAAAAAGTGAGTTATATTCTACCTTTAGCTTTGCAAAAAAATTAAAAATATCTTCAAAGTATCCTCAGAAAAAACAATTTTATAAAAAGGTATTGTTATCTCTCGAAAGTGCACCCTATACAGAGATGACTACAGGTGTTCTAAGCTTGTAAATTTTATCTCTCTTTTGTAGATACAATGGAAACACCTCAGGTCTATGGGCATACCTATTTTGAGGTGAGTCTCTGGTATCAATGCTGGTCCATTATTGATGTATCCTAAACTGATTTCTAGAGTTTAAGGGTAAAAGATGGCTGTAAAAAAATGAATTAAAATAAAGTAATACACTAAATTTATATGACCGAATTTGACTGAGTATATTCACAATTGATATGGGAAGGATTCTTTATCCACAAACCAACAGTTTTCTGTAGAATAATTAAGGGAAAACACTTGTTGTACTAAGGAAAAAATATCACAACAACATTGATAAGCTAACATGCACATTAAAATTATGTAGAAAATAATGAATTTGTAGCAGGGTAAGATGATTGTTCAAGGAATTTAAATTCACAAGACTAATAGAAAACATACACAAGGCTGCAAATAATTGGTAAGGATGAAAACAATTCACACTAAGAAGGTAAAACTGGAAAAAAATTCTTCAGTACTCCTGTATCTAAAAATTCATCCTTTGTGCTTTGCTAAGGCACACAATATATAGAAAAAATTAATTTACCCACCCTTCCTAAAAATAGACTAAGGCTTGTACTCACCCATGCATCCTATTTTTATACTTTATTTAATAATAAATAATTGAATAAAATAAAAACAAACTAGTATAAGAGGAATTAATAGTCTTTGATTACATCTCAGTCAACTGTACTTGTCTATTCTATTTTTAAGAAAATCAAAGGGTGAACAATTTTCTAATAATAAACTCTTCTTGCACATAATAATAAGAAATTTAGCAAAAATAAAACACCCCCATAGTGGGGACCAAATGTGTATATGTACATAATACATAACATCACCCTCTTTTGAGATTATAAGGTGTCAGACCTTAGTCTTGACATATTTGACTATAAATTTGACTTTTCTGTTTGTATGTGGTTGGTATCGTTTGATTACATAATAAATATTCCAGTCCTTTAGATTAGTTTTTGACCCTTTGATTATTATACATTGTATATTGGTTGACCTTTTGCATCATTTGGTATATGGACTATGGTTTAGACTTATGAAAGTCAATATGCAATGATTTTGTTTAGAACATGGGCTGGGCCCCCGTCCAATGTTGAATCAACCCATTATGGATTTGTTGGTGGCATCTGTAACTCAGGTTGAGTTAGGTCTTTTGATGCGGACCATTGATCTTTGTCTTTGATGGACCTGCACTGTTGATTTCTTACCCTTGGTTAGGGTTTTTAAACCTGTATTTAATGTTTTCAATGGTGTTTGATCACTATGGTTTTCATTGAAAGGTGAAGATTGATCTCTCAGCCCCTCAATTTTTGTTCTTGTTAATCATTGATCCTGTTGGTAGCCCCAAATTGATTCTCCTTCAAATTCTGAGCACCATCACAGGATTGACATGAAGCTTAGAGATAGATAGATCATAGTGAATCATTTTTTAGCCAGGGATGGGATCTATCTGGCCCTCTGTCACTCAGATGTGGAAAAATGGATAGTACCCTAAAGAGGATTTGATCTATCCTCACTACTTTATGGTTGTGCCTTTCAAACAGGGTGAGAGAACCCTTTTATAGCCCATTGTTTATGGAGGAGATGGGGATTTCCTTGCTTGTGAAATGTTTAAGAAGACCTTGAAGAAAATATGATCAATACAACAAAACCTAACTCTCACAAGTTGTCACTCTAGATAATGGAGATATATTCTAAGCAAGGTCCAGGCCACTAAAGAAAATAAATACTTGAGTGTTTTTGCATGTTTTGGTAATAGAAATTGTCCATCTGTATACACATAAGACAAACAGGGGTAGTATGGGTAAAATTAATTGCTTTTGAATGATTTTGGAAGGAGGTAAAGCAGGATAAAGTTCATTATACCAAATATTTGAGAATATTTATAAAAATGAAGAGCTCAAACAATAGAATGCTTCAGAGTAGCTATGATGTCCCCTTAATAAGAATATGTGCTTCATTGGAGGCCTAGATCAACACTTTTTCCACAAACTTCAAGGATCCAAAATGAAGGCTCAAATTGGAAAACTTTACGGAAAATTATCAATCTCTATTTCATCATGCCTAAGATACCCTCAAAGGATAAGAAAAAATCTTATAGTCATGTTAGGAGTCATAGTGATATCAAATTTTCTTATCTCACTATCAACTGAAAGCTCTTCTAATAAATTAAATTGAAAATTCCACCAAACTATCAAAAAGATAACATCTTGTGTGATTCACATAGATTTCAATGTAAGAATGCAATGGGAACAAGAAAAAATACTTGTAGACATTTAGAAATGAAGAAAACACAAATTTTTCCAAAAAATAATACAAGTTAACTCAAGTTTGGATAAATTTATCAGTAGGGGAAAGTATCTTGAACAATCTTAGGGATTTTCAATGTCTGTACACTCGCAACCATCTTGACATGAACAAGTTTAACACAATAGATAAACATGTTTCTTCAGATAGTTTCTCAGAAAGATGGTTTCTATCAACTTTTTTCTTAGAAAATCAATTCTTACCTCTAATACTCCAACCTTCCAACCTCCAACCTATTTCATAGAAAAAATCATGCCATTTATAATATTTTTCAACGGAGTTTTCTCCCAAAAAAATCCAAACATTGAGTGCACCAGTGCTCATGTGATTCCCAGAATCAAATCTATAAAAAATTGTCAGGTGCTTAGGGGGCAGATCTCTTTGAAAATCTCACACATTCAACTCTCTCCTCTGGTAGATCATTCTTCCTTTTACTCACCAACCACTTCCACCCCTAATCTGTCCAATTTGGTTATTTGCATGCCTAGGAAGGAAAATGGAAGATCAAATTGAGCCCAGAGATTAGATCTCATCTTAATGGTAAAAGACATCCCCAGATTTTCCTCACCAAAACAAGATATCAATAGGTCTTTCATGTGCCAAGGAATGAAAAATTTGGTAGAATATGACAGTGAGATTGCATATCTAATGGTGAGATATGTTAATAGACCTTCCCCACAAATCCTGGCTACTAGATTATTGTTACTCTTCATTTGACATGCAGGACACTACAGGAAATGATAAAAAAACCACAAGAATATGCATCCCCAGGAGCTCTGAAGTTATAATGGTGGAAAAATCAGATACAGATGCATAATTGTTGTTTATTTCTATTTTGAATTTAGATCTTCCACATGGGAGATCCATTTTAAAACGGGCCTACGGGTTTCCTTTTTCCTTTTGCAATCTTTTAGAAAAAATTAAAATTTTCAAATTTTTCTCCACACCTCCACCCTTGAAAAATGAACCTGACACGTGTCCTAAGGTGGGTCCTAGAGGAACCATGGCCAAATTCTACTATTTCACCTCTTTTTTGAAAAAAGGAAAAATTTTCAAGTTTTCCCCACAACGTCATCCCTCCACTTTTAGTTGCGAATGTGGTTCCCAGTGGAACCACGCTTCATTTTACATTTTTAACTCTTTTCTCCACAAAATGAAAATTTTCCAAATTTCCCTCGAAAGTCCGCACCTCTGCCATTGACTAGGGAATTTTTTTAACTATTATCTATTGGGTCTGCGGGCCATTTTGATGTTTTAATCCTTTTGGTGACAAGAGGAAAATGATATAAATTACCTCCGATGCTTCACTTCCCCACCCCTTTGAATTTTCAAAACTAACCTTGACCCTTCTCTTATCGGGCTTGTGGGCCATTTTGATATTTTAATCCCTTAAGAGGAAAAATTCCAAGCTACCTCTGATGGTCAGCTTCCCCACCTTTTGAATTATCAAACTACCATGTGTCATAATGGTGCATCTTTAGATGGTTCCCAA
Source organism: Taxus chinensis (assembly GCA_019776745.2). Lineage (NCBI taxonomy): Eukaryota > Viridiplantae > Streptophyta > Pinopsida > Cupressales > Taxaceae > Taxus > Taxus chinensis. The sequence goes on along the minus strand of CM034153.1, from coordinate 617,135,724 downwards.
AATCTAAGACCTTGAATGAGTGCGGGCTCATCACGTGTCCTAGCCCGACAAAATCTATTTGAAGGCTCAAATCTCAGCGAAAGGAACCATGTGTCAGGGTCCGAGGTAATTTCCTTTGGCCGTTGAAAATTTGAAGCAAAATGGAAAGTGAGGGGAGGCCTCCAAGTGTCCTCCTGGTGCTTTTTTAAAACAAAACTCAAGGTCTGGTCGTCAAACTTGTGTGGTTCCTTTACATGTCCCAGGCGTCTCAAAATATTTTGAAAAAAGACTAAGTATGGGAAGACCCAGTGGAAGCCTCCACCTGTCTTCATGGCGCAATTTCAAAATGGTGCCCAAAGTGGAGACCCTCAACAAGCCTAGGCTTAGCACATGTCCCAGTCCTACCAAATACTACTAGCTACATAAAACAATTATCTAAGTCTGGGAAATGCAGTGGAAACCTCCACATGTCCTCCCTACGCAACTCCAAGGCCAACAAAAAAATCAAATCTTCAAATGAGTGTCATTCTTCCACATAGACATGTTTTCAAGTTGAGGCGATTCATTAAATTTTGAAGTACCCCACCGAGCCACGTCACCCCAAAAGAGGCCAAATTTCCTATTGATGCAAGGATGTAAATTTGAATGGGAGAAATACCCGTCAAATTGTAAAATGTAGAAAAATGACCATTTGAGCCTTGAGATGAAATTTTCTCCAAGGAAAGAGAATTTAAAAATGTTACAAGGATCAAATGCATTCCTCTGAGCTACATCCATTCATTTTTCCTCAACTATTTAGGGAAAAAATGACAAGGAAAACAAATCCAGACAGTGGAAAGTGGAAATAACAGGAGAGCCCAAGTTTTAGATGAACAGAGAATGGGAGACCCAAATTATAGACCCTTTCTAGAGAAACAAAGAAAAAAGGAAACAACCATGGATCCATACATGATCCTCAACGTAGGAAAAAATATATTATGGAAACGAAAGGAAGGAAGATATTTTTCAGGAACAACATGGGGAGGTAAAATATGGTAGAGGCCGTAAATTGATATATTTTCAATGGTAAAATGAGGTGAAACTATTTTGAGCACCAACATTGGCTCCGAGTTGGGGATGTGCACTCCCTGTGAGTGCCACAAGAAAAATGGTAGATCAAGTGCCAAAAATATCCATTTTGAAAAGGAGTCATCTTTCAGAGCAGAGAAACAAAGCCATCTTGCAAAAAATGACAAAAATACTAGCAAAACAAGTCACCAAGGAACAGAATGAGCAAAAACAAAAAAATAGAAAACAAACCAACAAACTATACACTATACAAATGATTCTCATCTTGATTATAGGGAATTAATCAAGGAAATTTTTTAGATGCCTGTCATTAACAAGCAATTCGAGAAATTCCTCATCTAGGTCCTTCAGGAAGAAGGTATGTTCATCAATCCTAATATCAATGGAATAAGGGCCCATTCATAATGCATCAAATTTTCCATGCTTTCCTTTATCTTCATGCTTGCTATCTCATAGCAGCACAAGATCTCCAACATTGAAAGCTTTGGGAGTGACCTTCTTATCAAACAACTTCTTTAGTTTTTCTTTGAACCTTACATGCCTTTAATGGGATGCCTTCCTTTCTTCATCAAGATCAACAATCTAGTTAATGCGGGCATCATATGGACTTACTTCTTGATCTTCCATTTTTTGCATGAACTGATATGAGGATAATTGCATATGGAATCCTCCCATACACCAAGTCAAATGGACTCTATCAAGTGGCTCTTTTAATAGTAATTTTGTAAGCCCAGACAACAAACTTCAGCTACTCACCCCATTTTCTCTTGTTCATCCCCAAGGTTCTTCTGATAATCTTCAGCAAATTTTTATTACTGGACTCAACTTGTCCATTTCCTTAGGGATTATAATTAGAGGCATATGTCAAATTTATCCCATATTCGCTGCACATTTCCACCAAGGGTTTAGCTTTGAAGCTCATAGCATTGTCAGCAACAATTTTTAATGACAACCCAAACCTATAGATGATATGGTTCAGTATGAAATCCATGAGAACTTGGTGTGTTGCTCTCTTGGTGGGGATTTCCTCCACCCACTTGGTGAAGTAATAAGTGGATAGAAGAATCCACTTATGGATAACACTTGAAGGATCTAAAATCTCACCAATGAAATTCATTTCCCATTGCTTGAATGGGGCTTTAATTGATACAGGCTACAAAAGAAGGTAACATGAATCATTTATTCTTATAGAGAATTGCTAGAAACTCTCACATCTTCTAACTAAAAGAGTCACATCCTTGAAGAGAGTTGGCCACCAACAACCAACCCTCAGGATTTTGTTTGATGTGACTTTTCCAACAAAATTCCCCCCCACAAAATCATCCATGGAGATCAACACTTATCTTAGGGGCTTCATATTTCATAATGCACCTTAAGAGGAATCTTTTAGGGTTCTTCCAAGCTAACCCATAATCAGTAATGACATATTTTTGGGAATCCAACTTAAGGGCCCTTTTTTGGTTCTTACTCAAATACTTAGGGTAGTATAAATGTCTGAGATAAAAAATCACATCCCTTGTACCACTCAGAACTCATTAATTTTTCAAGGACATCTACCCTTATTTCTTCTACCTCATTCACATCAATAGTTTGCAAGTTTCTCTCATCCATAAGCTTAGCCAAGCCCAAACCTCTAACCATCTTTTTGGTTTGGATTATCATGTCATATTCTTACAACTTGGTCACCCATCTGCATCTTTTGCTTGAGAATTACATCTCTGATAAGATGTATTTGACCATGGTGTGGGAAACATAAGAAATAATTTTGGAACTCATAATATAAGGCCTAAAAACCTTTGTTTCTTTCACCAAGGAAAATGCATGTTTCTCCATAATAGTGTATTTCAGCTCAGCTCCCTATAATGCCTTACTGAAAAAGGAAACTGGCCTCTCAGCACCTTCATCATCCTTCTGCAACATGAAAATGCAATAGTGTTTTCTAAAGCAAAAAAAAAAGTCAGAAAGGCTTCTTATAATCTGGAGCTGCTAAAACAGGGGCATGCTTTAATTCCTCCTTGATCCCATTCAAAGATTGAATGGTATCCTCCTCCCATTTAATAACCTGGTCCTTCTTTAGTATGGAAGTAATTGGAATTGTCAACTCAGAAAATTTTGATATGAACCTTCTGATTAAGTTTATCTGCCCAAAGAAAGAATTAATCACCTTCTTGGTTCTTGGAATTGGGACCTTCCTGATGGCCTCTACCCTTTCTTACCTTGTCTTGATCAATCATCACCCCTTCTTATGACACAATATGACCAAGAAAATTTGACTTCTGTAATCCAAAATGGCACTTCTTTCAATTGAGTGAAATACCATATTCTCTACATCTTATCAACATTTTCTCTAACTGCAGCAAGTGATCACCTCACTTTGTAGAGAACATAGTCACATCATCTTGATAGAAAACAATAAAATAATTGATGTAACCAACAAAAGAAACATCCATTTCTCTTCAAAAGGTTGCTCCAGCATTCATCAGACCAAAGGGCATCCTGACATACACATAAGTCCCTCGAGGAGTGGTAAAGATTGTTTTAATTATTTCTGATTCCTTCACCACAACTTGGTTATAACTAGAGAAACCATCAAGGGTAGAAAGTAACTCAGAATCAATCACTAGCTGCAACATGTTTTCCTTGTTTGGTAAAGGATAATTATCCTTCATTGATGCTCTATTCAAATTCTAAAATCCACACATAGCTTGATGTCACCATTCTTCTTTCTGACTGCTACTAGATTTACAACCAAGGAAGAATATCTTATGGGTTGAATAATCCCTCCATCTCTCTGTTTCTTCAAATATTTTTGCATTTTCAGAGATAGGAGCGGATTGATTCGTATTTTTTTATTTGTAAATGACTTTGCATTAGATTCCAAGGGAATATCATGTTGGAAAAGATCCTCTTTGTATGCCTTTAGTTCAGAATAAGTCCAACCCATGCAATCTTGATACTTTTTTAGCAATTGGACATAAGATTGTTTTTCCTCATTACTGAGATTTCTTACTAGCTAGATCTACCTTGGTTTTTCATTTGTGTCAAGGTCATGCTCCTTAATATCCCTTGAGGCTTTTATGCTTTTGTTAATAATTCAATCATCATTATCAAAGTTAGACTCAAGAGCAACCAACCCTCTAAGAATGATATTAGTCTTTAGTTGGATAATGGCTTTACATAAAAAGGTTTCTTTACCTTCTGCTATGCACACAATTGACTCTCAATAAATATTTTGATCAGAAAACTCTCCTTTATTTTGTAGAAATCTTCTAACCTAAGCATCATCATCAAAAACCTACCAATGCTTAATGTTGTCATGGACAGATGGCCTTGTCAATACTTCAACATCATATTCACAATATGGGGACACTGCACAATTATCAAACCAATATCCCAACACAGCCAGCTTGTCTTTCAAATCATTTAACCTCCTATCATGATGCACAATTTTGAATGAATCAAACATCTCAATGAAATCCCAAACTGCACGCTTGTATTGTTTCATTCACTAATTTTTTGTGGCATACAATTTTCTGACTTGCTTGACAATTAATTCTTAATCTCCCTTAACAATGATCTCTTTAACACCATACTTCCAAGAAATCCTTAGACCTAATAATAGTGCCTCATACTCAACAATGTTATTAGTACACTCAAAGTTGAGTTTGAAGGAAAAGAAAAACTTGTCCTAGCATGGAGAGATCAGAACAACACCAACACCATTTCTAAACTTAGAGCAAGCTCCATCAAATAATAAAGTCCAAGGAGAGCCTCCCCATTCAAGATACTTGCATTCTTCAATTTTTTCTCTTTTCCATCAGCATATCCTATGAAGTTATTAGCATCAACACTTGTATACAATACCTCATAGGATGCATTGTTGGGATCCTCAATAAGGTGTAAAATCTTATTTTTCCCATACAACTTTACAAGTTTCTCTCAATTGGGATGGTAGTATAGGACATATCCATTTGAACATTCCCACCAACACTTGCAAACCATTTTCTAGACAACAACATACCCCACTTGGCTGGGTAGTCAACAATAACTACATCAAGCTTCAGGTCCCTTCCTGGATAGGCTGCAAGTTATACCACTAGACCTTTCACACATCCCACCATTGGCACCTCTCTGGAGTCCATAGAAGTACACTTCCCCTATACTATTGTAACCTTAATATTCAGCTCATTCAAGACTTCCAAAGGCATGACATTACATGATGCCCCTGAGTCAAACATGTAGTTGTGCAGTAATCTATCCTTAATGATTAGAGTGGTGAAGAATGGATCCACATTTAGCTGAGTTTCCACCAAGGATGTCCCCAAAAAAACCTCAGGTAGTTTACCTAGTTCCTTTGGCACTGGTGGTGTTTCTAACTCTTTAATGACTGGAGGAGTCTCCACAATGTTTATATTTCTACCCAAGGTATTATTCTCCTCTTTCAGCCATAAATATTCAAAATCACTTTTCTTGTGCTCAAGAAACCTAAGCAACTCAAAAATTGGAAATGATATCTTGATTTGACTCAATACTTGGGAAATATCATAAGGGGCAGAATTTGGCAAGGAAACATTGGAAGGAAGCTTAACACACTCATTAGATGGCACAAGAATTTTGATAACTTGTGCATGAGGAGGGGTATGAGCTTTGTTTGGGGCAATAATGCCTTTCGCAGATGCATCTTTCTTAGGAGTCTCTTTAGGAATATTTGAAAGAAATAGAGTTTTTGGCTTAGCCTGAGGCCTTGTCCCTTTGACAAGCCAACTTCTTGTGTTATGTTACTTTTCTTAAGCCACAACAACATTCATCAATAATTATTTTTCCTCCTCAGATGGGATTCCTCCATCATACTTATTTATCATTAAAGCTCTTAGATATTTAAATTCATTATTGGACAGTTCAAAAGCTTGTACAGTATCAAATTTTAAATTATGAGAGAGAGGAATAATAGGTACCTGGAGGATGCAATCCCAAAATTTAGTAGCATTTTGAGCACTTATTACCTTATTTAAAGTTTCTCCTTGTTGTAAGCTTGTGGAGAAACCCACCATGTATACATCATCATCATTATCATCATCAGCTTCTTCCTCTTTTGCTGATCTTCCTCACATGGAGCATGGGGCATGAAACATCTGTCACACCAATCAATGACATTTGTCTCCTCCACAACAGTGACTCTGATAGCTAAAGGATCAGGGACAATTCTATTTTCCTTGGCTTGGGACTGTATATTTCCAAACCCAACATGTCCGTTACCTTTGTCATCAAATATTTGGTGATTTGTAAACCTGTCTTGGCCTTGTTGCTTATGTTGACCTTGTGAACTCTACCCAATTCCCTTTTCTCCTGGGATAATTTGTGTGATATTTCTTTGACAACTTCAACCAAAGTTTTCACAACTTCCTCCAAATCAGTAGCCTTACTTGTCTGAGGCTTTTATGGGTTAATTAGTTTTACACCCTCCCTTTTTGGAGGCTTTCTAATTGCTTTGATGTTGTTTTCAATTTGCAGAGCCATGGTGAGGGCCTGCCTCAAATTAGTGGGGTTTTTGTCTGTCATGTAGTAAGCACCGTTTTTATCAAACGCATCTGAATTTTTGATCAAACATGATTCATCACATGGCCGTAAGTTAACAGGAAATCTTCTCAAGGTCTTGTTAAACCTTGTGTTGAAATCATGTACTGAATCATTAGGATTCTTCTTTATATTTTCAAATTCTAATAGAAAAAACCTAGGGTCAGTTCTTTCACCATACTGTAGTCTAAATGCGTTGTTCATCTCTATCCAAGAATCAATAGAATTATCTAGAAAATATTTATACCATTCCCTTGCATCCTCTTCCAGAGTATGGATAAACAACTTGATATATACATCTTCATGTTCAATTTCATAATATTCCATCATATTGATAAAAATCTTTAAATGTTGATCACTAGTTATAGTGTTGTTTCCTTGGAACTTTGGTAATCTACTTCTTACATCCTGGGGAACTACATTTGGATAACCAACTATCCCTATAAAATTTATAGGACCAAAGGCGTTTACAAAAAAATGAGGTCTTGCTGGGGGCAAGGACATGTTGTTGTGAGGAGGTAACCCTGGAGGGGAGACAAATTGATAAGGGACAGAGGGTCTTTAAAACACAGGAGTATAACTTCCAAAATGTATATCCCCTAAAGGCCTTGTTTCTTGGAAATCCCTATCCAATTTTGAAAATACAGGAGTAGAATGAGAAGAAAAAATTTCAAAATCAAATGAAGGCCACTCTCCAGATGGAGAATTTAATTCCACAAAAAGAATATTTGATTCAGAATCACTTGAATAATAGTCTTCAATGATAGGTTGATCACTTTCATCAATGGAGATCCCTTTTCTTTGTCTGCTGATCTCCAAAAACTCTCCAAGCTTTTCTTCCTTTTGAATTTTTTTTCCTAGCTCTGGAAATAGTGACCTAACATGATCTCTAGCAAAGAAAGATCTTCTTCCTTCCAGCTTTGCAAAGATTAGTAACAAAAAATCACTTGAAAAAGGTTAACACACTGGTACTAATCAAGAAGTAGATCAACAGGGAGTTGCCACTAAGTATTTTCACCTTAGTTGTGCAAATACACTAAAATACGATCTATCAAATGTTTGTCAATGCTACCAACTGGAAATGGAAAGATCTAAATCTTCTTTAGCTAGATTTATCAATGAAACTTAGTGCAATAACTATAGAAAATGGAAATATTACATATAGTATTTGTAACTTTGAAACTTCTTTCAAGCCTAAACACATGATGATTCCTGAAAATATGTATTACCACTTTGAGCATACAAGAGGTGTTTACCAGGGTCTGAATATGGACTGCAATCACCATGCCCCTGGAAATGGCACCAGTAAGTTATTGGTACCAAAATTGATTCTCCTTCAAAGTATGAGTATCATCACAAGTTTGGTAGGAAGATTAGAGATAGATAGATCATAGTGAGTCATTTTTTAGCTGGGGGATGGGATCTAATTGGCACTTTGTCACTCAGATGTGGAAAAATGGATAGCACCTGTTATATATATCTCCCCCCAGCTAAATATAGTACAGAACAAAGTGTCGACATGTGAAAATTTTTACCCAAGGCGCAGGCTAGGGGCGCACAGCACAAAGTTTCGACATGCAAAAATTTGCACCCAAGGTGCAGGCTAGGGGCGCACAACACAAAGTGTCGACATACAAAAATTTGTGCCCAAGGCGCAGGCTAGGGGCGCATAGCACAAAGTGTCGACACCAAATTTTCAACATCTATGGCACACTTAAAAGTATTTTAACATGAGGATGGATGCGCCAAGGTGCATCTTCAGGAGGTGCAACATTTTGAGCGTTGACAGCCTGATAGAAGGCAAACCCTGACGCAGATATTCAAATGGCCATAAATTTTCACAGATGAGCTCGGATTCACGCAAGATTGGACTTTTCAAAAAGATTATGAGGTCCTCTATCCAACTACAACTAGATATATTTAATTAGGTGAGAAAAAGTTATTAAAAAAAATGCAAAATACAATTCTCTATTTTTTTGGGTTTGCTAAGGTTCTCACCTACTGCCATAATGAGATGAATTAAATGCAACCTAGAGGTGGTTGGGGTACATTTGAAATTCCTCTCTCTTTTCTCTCTCATTATTCCTATAAATTATAAGGAGGGGATTCTTTCTAAAGGTTGGACATTCTTGTTTTGCCCCTCCCTTCTTCCCTTTAGCAGGTGAACTTGTGGAGTTCAAACCTCCCATCTAAAACTGTGATGCAACTTTACCTCTTGGCATTTTGTAGAGTATTGTATCAATCTTTGGAGTATATAATGAATGTCTATGGATGATTCTCAACCCTCTCTATGTTTATTTTCATCCTCTTGATCTTTCACTAAAAAATTTTTGTTATCTGTGCATGATCTTGCATTGCATTTTAATGTTTTGTGTTTATTGGCAAGACCGGTGTTTCTTCATTCCTTGGTGCATCACCTTTGTTAGTTTAGGGTTTTATATTTATGTATCTTCTTACCCTACCCTCCTTGGAAAGTTAGCTTAGGTTTTTTAGTAAACCCTCTGCATTTCTACATGTGCATCTGAATAGAGGAATAGAAATCGGCCTTTATCCGGAGGGCTTTTCCAGATTTCGCAAGGGTCCCACACTGGGAAAAGCTCCATGTTCTTCAATCGCATTGAGAGTCTCAGCCCATCGAGTTGCAGAAATTTATGGGTACTGTGATTCACCATCAACAGCACCTTGAAGAGGATTTGATCTATTCTCACTACTTTATGGTTGTGCCTTTCAACCAGGGTGAGAGGTCCCTTTATAGCCTGATGTTTATGGATGAGATGGGGATTTCCTTCCTTGGGAAATGTTTAAGAAGACCTTGAATAAAATATGATCAATACAACAAAACCTAACTCTCACAAATTGTCACTCTAGATAATGGATATATCTTGTAAGAAAGGTTCAGGCCACTAAATACAATACAAACCTGAGTGTTTCTGCATGTTTTGGTAATAGAAATTGTGCATCTTTATACACACAGGACAAACAGGGGTAGTATGGGTGAGATTAATTGTTTTTGAATGATTTTGGTGGGAGGTGTAGCAGGATAAAGTTGATTATACCAAATATTTGAGAATTTTTACAAAAATGGAGAGTTTGAACATCAGAATGCTTCATGAGTAGCTAGGATGTGTGCCCCTTAACCAGAATATGCGCTTCAATGGAGGCCCAGATCAACACTTTTTAACACAAACTTCAAGGATCCAAAATGAAGGCTCAAATTGGAAAACTTAACTGAACATTAGCAATCTCTGTTTCATCACACCTAATGATACCCCTCAAAGGCTAATAAACAATCTTATAGTCATGCTAGGAGTCACAATGATTTTAATTTTGTCTTATTTCACTATCAAATGAAAGCTCTTCTGATAAATGAAATTGCAAATGCCACCAAACTATCACAAAGATAAGATCTTGTATGATTCACACAGATTAGCAATGTAAGAATGCAATGGGAACAAGAAAAACTACTTGCAGACATTCAAAAACGAAGCAAACACAAATTTTACCCAAAAATAACATATGATTAACTCAAGCTTTGGTTAAATTTATCAGCAGGGGAAAGTTTCTCGAACAATCTTTGAGCTTGTCAATGGCTGTACACTCGCAACCACCTTGACATGATCAAATTGAACACAAAGGAGATACACCAGGTTTCTTCAGATAGTTTCTCAGAAAGACGGGTTCAATCAAGATTTTCTCTTAGAAAATATAGTTCTGACCCCTAACACTCCGACTTTCCAACCTCCAACCTCTTTCATGGCAAAAATCATGCCTGTTTATGTACATTTTACAACCGAGTTTTTCCCCCCAAAAAATCCAAACATTGAGTGCACCAGTGCTTGCCATGATCTCGATCATGCGATTCCTAGAATCAAATCTGTAAAAAGTTGTCAGGTGCTCAGGGGGCAGATCTTTTCGAACATCTCCCGCATTCAACTCCTTCCTCTGGTAGATCACTCTGCCTTTTACTCGCCAACCACTTCCGCCCCTAATCTGTCCAATCTGGTTCCTTGCATGTGCCCGGGAAGGAAAAATGGAAGATCAGATTGAGCCCAAAGGTGAGATCTCATCTTAATGGTAAAAGATGTCCCCGGATATTTACCTCACCAAACCAAGATATCCAACAGGTCTTTCGCGTGCCAAGGAAAGAAAACTCGGGTCGAATATCCGATAGTCAGATTGCATATTTAATGGTGAGATATGTTTACAGACCTTCCCCACCCAAACAGGCTACCAAGATTAACGTTCCTCTTCATTTTGCATTAGGAGACTACAATAAATGATAAAAAAACCACAAAAATATGTATCGTCAGAAGATCTAGAGTGAAAATGGTGGAAAAATTACATACAGATGCAAAACTACCTTTGATTTCTATTTTGAATTTGGATTGTCCACATGGGATATCCATTTTAAAATGGGCCTACGGGTTCCCTTTTTACTTTTGCAATCTTTTGGAAAAAATTAAAATTTTCACATTTTTCTTTGTACCTCCACCCTTGAGAAATGATCTTAACATGTCTTCTAAGGTGGGTCCAAGAAGAACCGTAGCCAAATTCTAATATTTCACCTCTTTTTTGAAAAAAAAAAAAATCCAAGTTTCCCCTGTAGTTTCACCCATCCGCTTCTAGTCCCTGATGTGGGTCCACGTGGAACCATGCTTCATTTTACACTTTTAACTCTTTTCTCCACAAAAGGAAAATTTTCAAAATTTCCCTAGAAAGTCCGCACCTTTGCCGTTGACCGAGGAAATTTTTTGACTATTCTCTATCAAGTCTGCAGGCCGTTTTGATGTTTTAATCATTTTGGTGCCAAGAGGAAAAAATTTAAAATTACCTCCAATGGTCTGCTTCCCTACCCCTTTGACTTTTCGAAACCAACATTGACCCTTATTTTATCGGGCTTGCGAGCCATTTTGAAATTTTAATCCCTTAGGAGGAAAAAGTACAAGTTGCCTCCTATGGTCCACTTCCCCGCCTTTTGAATTTTTCAAACTACCACATGTCATAATGGCACATCTTGAGATGGTGCCCAAAAACTAAGACCTTGAATGAGCACAGGCTCAGCATGTGTCCTAGCCCAAAAAAATCCATATGAAGGCTCAAATATCAATGGAAGGTGCCATGTGTGAGGGTCCAAGGAAAGCTCCTTTGGGTTGTTGAAAAGTCTAATGGAAATGCAAAGTGAGCAGAGGAAATCCAAGTGTCCTCCTCATGAATTCTTTTAAAAAAAATCAAGGGATGGTTCTCAAACATGCGCGGTTCCCTCCACGTGTCCCAGGCCTCTCAAAATCTTCTGAAAAAAGACTAAGTAGGGGAAAGACTTGGCAGAAGCCTCCCAACCTATCTTAATGGCACAATTTTCAAAATGGTGCTGAAAGTGGAGACCTTGAATGAGCCTGGGGCTCACCATGTGTCCCTGTCCCACCAAATAGTACTAGCTACATACAAAAATCATGTAATTCTGGGAAAAGTAGCGGGAAACCTCCACATGTCCCTCCCAGCACAACTCCAAGGTGAACCAAAAAAGCAAATATTCAAATGAGGAATCATTCTTCCACATAGACAAGTTCTCAAGTTGAGGGGATTCATAAAATTTTGAAGTACCACACCGAGCCGCGTCCCAACCCAAAGAGGCCACATTTCCTGTTGATGCACAGGATGTAAATTTGACTGGGAGAAATGTCTCTCAAATCATAAAATGCTAAAAAATTACCATTTGATCTTGGAGATGAAATTTTCTCCAAGGACTGAGAATTTAGAAATGGTTACAACGCTCAAATAAATTCCTTTGAGCTACATTTATTTCATTTTTCCTCAATTATTTAGGGAAAATTTGACGAGGATAGTAAAATCCTAACCGTGGAAAGCAGAAAGAATAGGAGAGCTCAAGTTTTAGATGAACAGAGAAAGGGAGACCCAAATTAAAGACCCTTTCCCAGACAAATAGAGAAACAAGGAAACAACCATGGACCCATACATGATCCTCAACCCAGGAACAAAATGATTATGGATACAGAAAGGAAGGAAGAGACTTCTCATGCACAACATGGGGAGGTAAAAAAAAGAAAAGGGCTGTAAATTGATATATTTTCAATGAAAAAATGGGGGAAAAACTATTTTGAGCACCAACAGATTGTTGATCACTAACTTCAGGTGAGTTAGGTTAAGCTTTGGTTGAGGTAGGTGACTTAAAAACAAGTCCAACCGTATTCTTTGGTCATTGTTTTGCTTGAAGGGAGCGGTAAATACATGGAAAAATTTTACAGACTACCATTGTTGATGTTTTGAAACTAGGCTTTGTTTTAAGATTATGAGCGAGGTGGTTGTGGGTTTCACCTCTAATGTCATGATCTCTCCATTATTATTCCTCTATCGAGCTTGAATTTTTAGTTCTCTGGAAATGTGGTAACGAGCTGAGGGTTAGAGCTCGGCCTTTACTTAAAATATCTATGTACCTTGTGGAGTTCTACAAGGATTCTTTAGAAGGTATGGTCACCATTTCCATGAACTATCATTCTTGATTCATCCTTTCTGTGCAAGATTCGAGCTCAGTTTCCATTTTCTACCTTTTGCAGAGCTATGTGGGTTTTCTTGGTCATCAAGATCTTTGCATTTTTTCATTGGCCGCCACTACCATGAAACTTGAAGCTCTGACTGTGGAGCTATCACACTATTTGATAAGGGAAGTAAGTCTCAACTTCCTTGTGTATTACTAATTGCTTCTTCGTTGCTATTTTGACCTTTAAAAATTATAATATATTCTTTTCTTTGCATTTCTTATGTTTTTGTGGCTCGGCCTTGGTCATTTCAAGTTGAACCTTGTTCTGACCTTCGCTCTTCTTTCTCTAAAATTATTTGATTTTCCTTGGGGGTTTTTGATAGATCCAATTTAGTTGGTGAGTTCTTTCTCCCTTGTTTCTCTGATTTCTTAATACCCATTAATGGATTTTTGATCAATGGTCATGATCTGTACACTTTTACTCTAAAACTGCAACTTGAATATGATTTTAATAGGAATGAAAATCTCTAAAATACTGGAATATTTATTTGAGTTGGATATGTATGAGTTTTTTGATTCAAAGTTCTTCAACCTGAGTTTATGTTCTGAATAATATGTTAGTTCTATTTACTTGCTACTTGGATCCATTCCTTATAAAAATTATCCCTTAAGTGTAGATTGTTGTACTTTATGTTGCAGAAAAGGCCTCCTTTTGATGATCATTCAAGTGTTTGTAATTATTTCACCTTTGTATGAATATGTTTCTGATTCTAAGACTGTTTTTGGTCAATCCTTGAGCCTTTCTAGAACTTACTGGCCTCCTTCTGGCTCTATTAGTAACCTTTTACTCGTTGTGGGTTCCTTCAATAGCTGTGCCAGTGGATGGTCAACCACTGTGTGAACTATTGTTATTGCATTGAAAAATTCACTATTTCTTGTGAGAGATTTTATGGATTCTAAGATGTTTTAAAATTTTGTGGACACCTTTGATCTCTAAAAGCTTGAGCTCTGAAGCTATACTGTAGTAGTCTGTAGACTTAATACTTGCTTCAATTTTGAGAACTACTTTGGGATGGATGCATTTTGTGAATGTTATCTCACAAATTCATTTTCTTCAGTTGCTAAGATATAACAAGTACTCTAAAGTTCTTCACCTTAATGACTGAAAGTGTAGTTTCCATTTCTTTCCTGCATTATATAGTGTATTTTCTTTTATTACAGCTCTGATATGTATGCTAGAAAAGTTGTAAATATCCATTTTACATGCCAAAGCCCCTATTCAAATTTTCCCAAAATTCTTTAATTTATTCCTTTTTTCAGCTATATTCGTTGTATTTTTTGATTCAGAATACACAATGTAGCACTTTTCTATTTGAAGCTGACTTGTAGTTGCAAACTAAAACACATTAACTGTTATCTTGATCATGGCATGCTTTTCTATTTTACTCTACAACTTAATTTTTATACATAAATATTTAAAATCATGTATTAGTTAAAACAACATGATAAAAAGTTTGTAAATGTCCATTTTACATGGTGAAAGCCCCATTAAAATTTTCCCAGAACCTTCTTTCTCATATTTGTTTTAGTTGTAAACCTTTATTTCCAGTTAACTTCAGCTTCTTGAAAACTGATTCTTCTCCTTTAGTTGTAATTTAAAACATAGAATATTTTGGCTAGTCTCTCTTCTGTATGTAACTTCTTCCATTTGTAGGACAGTTGCAGAAACTTGAGTTACATTCTTCCTTCATTCTAGAATGTACCTATGAATTTTCTGCTTTATGCCATATGATAGAAGTCATTGAAATTTGTAATCTTTGTTTATAGTGAAAGACTTTATCTATTTCTTCTTAGCTGTAACCTATACCTACACACTTAAGAAAACAATTAGAAAATGCTTAGGCTTTTTAGCCTCTCTTATGTCCATGGTGTTTATTTTCTTTTCTATCTCTTTTCCTTCTTTCTGAGTGAGTAAAACATGTATGCTGTTTAATCTTCAAGTAAACTATATCTCTTGTTGTTAAGAGATTCATATGCACAAATTAGGATAGTATAGGAATATGGATTGATCCCTGAGCTTGTAACTAATATTCCTCTCTTTCTTTCTTTTAAGGTATAGTGATTTTAGCAATAAAGAATGAACAAGGAACAAAGATGGAAATGGTGATGTCTCAACCAAAGAAGAAACCCCCAAGGGAATGATGGGTTCACTCATACTCCTTTATTTTATCTTTCACCCATGTGTGTACCTTATATTTCAGTAAATATACTTTACTTTTCACTTACATCCCATGCCTTGTGTGGGAACATTTGAAATTCCTTATGAATAAACCATTGAATTCTGAAAATGAGTTGTATATTTCTTTCTGCATTTCAGCTTTCTGTATGGATTGTATGATCAAACTAAACAACTCAGTAATAAAATTGAATGTCTTAATCATGAAGTAAGGAAACCAAAGAAAACCTGTAATAACTAGTATTGAACTGTGATTTCTGCAATCTACACTTATGTTTGTTGTCCCAAAACTCAACATTTCACCTATTCTATAACTGAATGTCTTCATCAAGAAAACACAACTTTCCTTCGAGGAATTGTGTTCTTTTGCTGAAGATAGTCATGAAATTGCAGACTATGTGATCTGTTATGTTTTGTAACAGCACACATAGCTGCAGATTTCATGTAATCATTAACTGATTCAGCAATAACATTAATATCAAAGATCCCTTAGCTTAGGCATGCTTCACCAATGCCTTCCATCATTACTAAGTTTTTAGCTGCCCATTTTTGCACAAGTGAAAATATTGTTAATAGGTACATTATTTATTTTGCTTCACTTTCAAAGCCTTTAACCAACATGCTTAAGAAAGATCATAATTTCACTTGGTATAAAGAAGGAGATGGCATATTTAGGCCATCAAACAAGCCATTATTTCTTCCCCGACACTTATAAATCCTATTTTTTTGGAATGTTTGACATTGTATGCTTATGCTAACTTGGATACTATTGCAGTGATGTTAACACAATGGAATAATGAAGGCTTGGAGCAACCAATTTCCTTATTCAGACGAAGTGTGATGGAGTATAAAAAAAAGGTACTCATTAATTGAAAAGCATGTACTTTTGATTGTTATATATCTTAAGAAGTTCAGGAATTTTTTCTCAAACAATAGAATTAATTTGATGGTGGCAAATCCAAACATTAAAGAAAATTATTTGAACAAAAATATATTCGAGAAGTTAACAGGTTGGATCACTAGATTTATGGAGTATGATATCATCATCAAAGTGACCAATCTGATTAGATGAAAAGTTTTGTGAGAGAACTTGTCCCAAGACCTGCATGAAAGTAACGAACTTGTTTATTTGTTGCATAATGAGCTTCAAAATGGAGAAAATCAACAACATACGGATTGGATTTTGAATATGTCACTATAACATTAGCATGGTATATACCCACAAGGTTTGGACAACTAAAAAAAAAGGTATTTAAAAATTCATTCCATCCCTTTGTTGTTTGTTAATGTTCTATTATTTAATAAAGATATCAATGGTTTCCTATTAATGTGTGTTGACCCGAATCAAGTTGAAAAAATTCTTGAACAATTTCATGATATCCAAAAATACATTATTCAGCGAAAACTACAGAGCTTAAGATCATGAAAGGGGGCTATTATTGGACTACCCTATTGAAGGATAGCCACGCGTGGGTAAGAAATTTTCAGAAATGTCCATTCTTTACAGGAAAATAAAGATATGTTGCTTTACCATTGCAACCAATTACATCTCATAAAAAATTTACTCAGTAATGTTTGGATTTTATTGGTCTTATTAACTGACCTTCAAGTAATGGTCATATATAGATACTCACCGCAACTTATTACTTCACACGGTGGAATCAAGATATTTACTTGAAGGAAGCTAATGAGACAAACATCTTGGAATTCTTCGAAGGCAAAATTACAAGGTTTGGTGTTCCTTGTACTATAGTTTCTTACAATGCAATGGATTTTGTAGGAGGAAAGATTGCTGCATAGGAAGTTCAAAATGTAATTTATTTGAGCTCTTTTTCCAATTATTATGCTGAGGGTAATGGATTGGATGAAAGCACAAATAAAAATATGTTAAGGGTAATTTGAAGGACTACAAATGAAAATCATCAAACTTGGCAAAGTAAGATGAAGTAATCCTTGTGGGATAACCAAATTACTCATCAAAGGTCAATTACAAACTCACCTTTCAAGTTGGTTTTTCGACATGAAGAAAAGATGCCCATTTCTCTTAAGATTTAAGATTTAGAACTAATGTATCAGGTTGAATTAATGGAGTATGAGCCAATGGAAGTAAGGTATGCATAACTTATGGAGCTTGAAGAGATTATAAATCAATCTATGATGTCCATGAAATTAAATTAGGCTCAGATTAAGAGAACATTTGATAAGAATACCAAAGTAAGAGTCTTCAACAAAGGTGACTTAGTATTAAAGTGGGAGGAAGACAGAGCACGGAGGGGTACTCACATAAAGTTATTTTTAGTATGGAGTGGACCATACATCAATATGGGATGCAAGTAAAATAATGTATTTAATCTTGCATGGAAAAATGGAGTAGAGATTCTGATCCTAGTCAACGAGATCCATTTGAAGCATTGTTTTTGAATGAGACAAGTTGAAACTATGTTATAGTTTTCCATGCTTTCCTCTACGTGTTTTCTAAACACATCATTTTATCTTTTTCCTACTATTAATAATGGTTTGCATCTTAAATGGCATGCCTCGTAGAGGTTTTTTTTCCCTTCGTGTAATTTTACAGAGGTTTCTATTATTTTTTTCCATTTTAGGGGAGGATCATGACTTTTTATTAGCATTATGTAGCCTTTGGCATGTAGTTTTAGGCTATGGAATAGTTTTTTGGTTAGAATTAATGACTAAAATAGCCATTTTTAGATGTTCTTCTAGGTTAGCAGGAAACCAAATCAATGAAGTCACCAAATATGTTGACAATTTTTTGTTAATAATTAGGACATGGTACTAAATTTATCTATTATGGGGATCTAGTCATTTCTTTGAAAGGACTGAAAGAAAGATGACAGCTATGGGTGAATTTAACATTGGCATATAATCATGTATTCAATCAATAGTGTTAAAATTTCATGCATTAGCATAATATAGAGTTCAAATTTCAACTTGCATGAATAATAGATTCTGCATCAAGGTATTCAACAAGCACCAGAAGAAAAGAATAGTGCAAAGATAAAAAAATTCAGTTAAAATAAAAATTTGTATTAACAAAGATCATTTATTTCAAGATCCATCTCAAAATAAACGATACAGAACAACCAACATTCATAAATTCGTTTGTAGTGTTGACACAAAAAATTGGCAAGTAGAAAGGCATAGATTTTTGTTACACGAGTTCACACTATTCAATAGAAATAGAGATCCAGATGGTTATGTGAATTTTCTAAATAATAAGTACAACATTCAGTTGTAAAATGATAAGCTATATATTTGTTCTACACAATTTTAAGGTCCCTTAACAAAACTACAATTTAATCTTCATAGAAAACCAATGTGTTAAGAATATTTCATTAACGAAAGCCATGCACAAAATGGAGTCCAATAAGCACAAAGTACCTGTCCAAAAATAGTTTGCACGAGTCATTAATGATACAAATTTAGCTATAAGAGTGACATAGCAGAAGTTTCATTAGCTTACAAATTCACAATTCGTAATCTCCAAGAGTGTTATTAGTCCTATTAGTAAACTCTACATTTCAACAAATCAAACATCAAGTATTTCCAACAATCAATAAAATCAAGCATTCAACAATGTTTATAAGTGGAGAACTTGACTATGAACTAAAAAATATGGGGTTAGGCTAAGTAAAAGCACCGATATACAACCAGACATGAGATCATACAATGTGGTACTGAGCCAAGCATTAATTAAAGAATGCAAGAGTGAATCCAACAATGTCAAAAGTCAGTCATGGTGATTAATAGAAACAAAATTAAGCCCAAAATTTGAAACAAATTAGAAGGTGAATACTCCTGGTGTATGGAGAAACCTCAAAATTATAATCATATCATTCATTCTTTGATACAACACGGAGTTGTTAACAAAGCGAACAAAACAGGAACTTGCGGTATATTTCATGGAAGCAAATACATAATGGAAAAAGGAAAATGGAGCCATAATCAAGTCAAATGCATCCATATGTAGTGAATGCAAGATAAAGGAAAACCCAAATGCATAAACAATGAGCCAATTCAAATCATGGTACGGGTATGAAAAACCCTCATCACAAAAAGCTTACCCATAGGACTTTAGTTTAGGTAAGGATATTTGTAGCCCTTTGATATTATTGTATTTAAGAAAAAATATATTTTGGATTATATAACAACTCAACATGGTTACTATACGAAAGAAGTTGTATCTATCCTCAAGTGTGCAAACAGTGATAAATTCAGCCATCAGGGAAAACCTAGAGATGCAGAAAACTATACAGAGTAGTGACATGGCTCTAAATAAGAATATTATGTCAACAAATCAAAAGAAAAAGCTATGGAAAATGACTCAAGTTTACTTCACTTACTATTGTTTTTTGGTTAAATTTATTTCGTAGATTTCACTTTACACTATTTAAGTTTTTATTATTATTTCAAGCATGGAGAGATCAAATGTGAATCAAGATGAATTTAACATTGGCATATAATCACGTATTCAATCAATAGTGTTAAAATTTCATGCATTAGCATAATATAGAGTTCAAATTTCAACTTGCATGAATAATAGATTCTACATCAAGGTATTCAACAAGAACCAGAAGCAAAGAATAGTGCAAAGATAGCAAAATTCAGTTAAAATACAAATTTGTATTAACAAAGATCATTTATTTCAAGGTCCATCTCAAAATAAACGATACAGAACAACCAACATTCATAAATTCATTTGTAGTGTTGACACAACAAATTGGCAAGTAGAAAGGCATAGATTTTTGTTACACGAGTTCACACTATTCAATAGAAATAGAGATCCAGATGGTTATGTGAATTTTCTAAATAATAAGTACAACATTCAGTTGTACAATGATAAGCTATATATTTTTTCTACACAATTTTAATGTCCCTTAACAAAACTACAATTTAATCCTCATAGAAAACCAACATGTTAAGAATATTTCATTAATGAAAGCCATGCACAAAATGGAGTCCAATAAGCACAAAGTACCTGTCCACAAATAGTTTTCACGAGTCATTAATGATACAAAATTTAGCTATAAGAGTGACATAGCAAAAATTTCATTAGCTTACAATTTCACAATTCATAATCTCCAAGAGTGTTATTAGTCCTATTAGTAAAATCTGCATTTAAACAAATCAAACATCAAGTATTTCCAGCAATCAATAAAATCAAGCATTCAACAACGTTTATAAGTGGAGAACTTGACTATGAACTCACAAATATGGGGTTAGGCTAAGTAAAAGCACCGATATACAACCAGAGATGAGATCATACAATGTGGTACTGAGCCAAGCATTAATTAAATAATGCAAGAGTGAATCCAACAATGTCAAAAGTCAGTCATGGTGATTAATAGAAACAAAATTAAGCCCAAAATTTGAAACAATTTAGAAGGTCAATACTCCTGGTGTATGGAGAAACCTCAAAATCAAAATCATATCACTCATTTTTTGATACAACACGGAGTTGTTAAAAAAGAGAACAAAACAGGCACTTGCAGTATATTTCATGGAAGCAAATACATAATGGAAAAATGAAAATGGAGCCATACTCAGGTAAAATGGATCCATATGCAGTGAATGCAAGATAGAGGAAAACCCAAATGCATAAACAGTGAGCCAATTCAAATCATGGTACGGGTATGAGAAACCCTCATCACTAAAAGCTTACCCATAGGACTTTAGTTTAGGTAAGGATATTTGTAGCCCTTTGATATTATTATATTTAAGAAAAAATATATTTTGGAGGTCAAAGGTAGACATGAGGAGTTTATTTTATATGCATGGGATTTTTTGCGAGGGTTTTGGGTGATTAATTTTGTTATATATTGTACGCTCTAGTAAAGCATTGGACGGGGGATAATTTTTTATAGACTTATACTGCAGGATTTTATTTTAGAGCCTTGATGAATAAAAATATTGATTTATTCCTCAAAACTCAAAATTTTGTAGTCTATCAAAGTAGGTTTGAAGTGTGCAGTATTGAATTTATTAATTCACTTTCACATCACTATTTCAAAACACATTTATTTTCTTTTTTCAACTATTTTTGTAATCACATAATTGTATTTATGTGTCTGTGTAAGTGCACAATTTTGTAAATAGATTTTAAATTGAATACTTCAGTTCTTGCATAATTCATGATGTGTTTTGTACATGTTAAGTCCCACATATTTTTGTTGTATCAAATTTACATGATATAGTTTTACATTCGTTCTAACATTCAATTGATTAAAAATACAAATATTAGTGATTCATCAAAGAGAGCCACCCTTTCTAGAAGTTCCCTTCATTCTGATATGTCCAAACCTTTGAGGGGATCCCATTGTACCCACAGAAGTCAGAAGTCAGATAGCCATCCGGAAAAGTTGTAATTCGGACCGATAACAATTTCTATTATTTTGATATTAATGTTATGTTTATGACATAATTTCTTTCCACTTTGGTGTTTATATATTATTACTAATCTCATTTTTTTATTTGAAAAAAAATGTAATTAGTAAAATCCTAAGATATTACAGAGTATTATATGATAAATAAACCATAAAGAAAAAATATGACACAAGTATTAAATTAGATTAAAAAATGAAACCCTATTTCTAAGAGAAAGTATAATAGAATTGGTTGATGTTGCAAAAAAATACCGAAGTGTTATGGACTAGAAAACTGATGAACATGATGAACTAACTATCGCAATAGAACACAAAAATCCTAAAACTGTTAGATGAGCACAAACTAAGGCGACTAGAATAGGAGTAGGGAACCTAGGTGCTAGGGACCTCTATTTGGTGTTTCTGAATATGGAGGATCTCAAAAACCTATTTTCACTATGTCCTACAAGTGTGATGAGCCTTTGATTTTGTTCACCTTTATATCAATAGATGACTGTTGTATGTAACCTATAGAAAACATTTGGTATCATACAAAACCTCAAAACATATCAATTTTTTTTTAAAATTACATATAAATGGGGATTCCTAGTGATCCTAGTGGTCACCTGATAGAGTGCACTTATGATCAAGTGTTGAACTACATATAAAACTCCATGTAGTTCTTTTCCACGTGTGTAAAGATCATTCCCTAGGAATATCTTGTGTAAGATTCACTGAATAGCCATTGATAGCTAGATGTAGGAATGTAAATACATGTGTGTATGGAAAAATGAACTTCCCCTCTTATATGTGAATTTAGAAAATGCATTACCATGTCCCTTAATTGAGTTTTAGATGGATAGCTCGATGCTCTTAAAGTGTCTTTGGATGTAACCTTTCATGGTGATAATAGATTCTTAGAGCTTGGCTCGTTATTATGATCACATAGCTTTAAGCGTACATATTATTCCCTTCTTTAAATTTCACAATTGATACCTAAAATTTCAACCCATACAATGTTCTATCAAGAACCTGTGTGTGTTGTTGTAACTATGTGGGTTGTTGCAGAATGCAACACCTCACGTATGTTGTTATTGGATATTCACCTTCATCAAAGTTACAAAAAATCTCTAAAGAACTAAAGTACAACCTTAAGGAAAGTGGAAATAGATGCAAGGCTAAGAGTTCATTATTAAATTACAAGTATTTTCATTTTCATCATTTCATGTGATTAAGTGTTATTAAGTATGTTATTGAGTTTTCTAGTTCATTTTTCCATCATTACATATCATAAGAGCTGAAAGTAAAAGGAAGTACACAACTCAATTACAAAAATAATATTATTTATTCATGAATAAATTCAATGTTTCTCACACAAGCCGTGAGATGTAACTTATGATTATTTTCATAAAAGATACATGTGCATAAAGCTAAAAGCAAAAGAGTATAGAAGAAACCCATCATTTCCTTGGGTTTTCTTTTGTTTTTCAATGCTCTATTTCCAGCTCCTTCATCTTCATATTCTACATCCTTCAGTATAACAATGTACTAGAACATGAAAAGGGAGAAACATCAATTTTTACCTCAAGGTTTTATCTATATTCATATGATAAGTAGCTTCGAGAAAATGAAGCATTCAAGATCAATAAAACATAAGGTACATCAAAGTAACTGATGAAGATTTGAAAAGAACTATCTTGTAGAAGCTCTTGACATTCACAAAAATCATGACATACAGAAAAGAGAAAGAAATGGAAAATTCAGTATGGAATAAAAGAGAGGCCAAAAATCCTATTGTTTTCTAACTATTTGATTAACTTTGTAGGTACAGGATGCAACAGAAAAGAAACAAATCTATTAGTTAAGTCTTACTAATAAATGCATATTGCGCTGAATTTTTTAACAAAATGATCAAGATATTACAGACAATAATTTTTATAAAGAAAGAGGAACAAGTTTTATCTAATAAGATATTCTTTTAATTTTTACTAAGAAAATGTGCGATGTAATACATTCCAGGATGCATCTTGAAAGTTTATAGCATAGACAAAAAATTTTTTACATACATTCATATTAGACAAAATGGTCTAATAGTGTACAAAAAAATCAATCATGCAAGGAAAATAAAGTTTCTAAATGAGGAACAATATTTCTGTAAGCTTTCAGAAGATAAATAGATTAAGAAAAACATACATTTTCATAAGGTATATAAAACAATACAAATTTCTCATTATCATTTAGGTAGTCATGAGATACCGCCAATTCAACGAAATATAAGCAAGAGCACAGGAGATCCCAATCTCACAAAAACATTTTGACAAAACAGAGCAAGCTGGAAGGAATAACCAAACAATCCAAAGTTACCAGGAGGTCAAGATCATAAAAATATGCACTCAATTGTCTAATATAAGAGAATACATTCCGGCATTCAAATTTTGAGGTAGAAGTATTTATTCGAATATTCAATAAGGAATCATGGTCAGAATAGGCTCAAAATTATACAAAACAATGACTAATGTAGGAGCCCCAAAATTTAATAATGAATTGCACAAATTGGATAGATTGTTACCATTTTAGTTATGTTTATAGAGACAATGTCATAATATTTCTCCTCAAACACAAAGCAACTATTTGATATAGGAGAAGTTTTTCTGACCTTGAATCATGATATGATAGCATAGATAAGAGGAAATACAAAGCTTAAATCCATTTTTCTAGGTTCAATCATGAATTATAAGCAATAAAATGATGGTGGGATCATAATAACATTGAAGGGAAAAATAACAGATACAGTTCTGTAAGCTAGCCATAAAGAGTACAAGTATTTCGAAAATGAAGACTAATCATATGCTTTGCAGAAGAAAAAAGGGTTTCTAATAAAAATTAACCATAAAAATATGCTTTTAGATTTTCATAGATTATTGCATGTGATATCTCAAGTTATTCTAGTGCATTGAGTTTGTAATAATACTAATGCTAGGTACTAAACGGGAACTATCTCATGAAATCACAGATTTTCAAAAACAAACAATTTCATTACATCCATTCAAAATACACAAAGTACAATGCTTACATTAAGAACTATGTTAAATGAAAAATATTATAAATCTTTCTTGAAGAGGTTTTCCATTTCTAGCCAATGCAAAGAATAAAAGAGAATGTTGAATACCAAATTTTTATGTAACCCAAAGTCAAGAGTTTCCTTACATAAACAAAAGTAGCTATACACAATTTTTCTACAAGAAAAAAAGATGGAAACTACAGTTTACAACAAAAATAATATAGCTTTGAAATGAAATCCAAAAGAGATAAAATTGGGCTAAATGTAAATTCTCCCGAAACCACAAAATCAAGCACCTATAACATGTTATTAAACAACAAAATGGCCAAGATTCTAAAAAGAAAAACACACAACTAATGAAATTGCCGATTAGAGGAAATCAAAGCTCTTTTCTCCTTAAATGGCAAACAATAAGGACATAGATATGGTTATAAAGCTTAAACCCTAAGTATTCCGGTTAGAAATAAATTTAAAGCTCGAACTTCCTCTTTAACGGAGGAACGTTAGAATAAAAGAAGAAATTCCTAGAAAATGACATTACAAAATGTAGTTTACCCAGGATAAAATTAATAAACCGAGTGTGATGCCCACTGAAAAGAACCCACTTGAGACCCAAGAATAACCTAGGATTAGTTAGGAATATTATGGAATAATTTTTTTTGTATTGTTTAAAAGAGTCTACAACCAGGTTACAAGACAACGGTTATCACAAGTATGTTTCAAATCCCATATAATATTAATAGCTTATAGCTTTATTAATATGAAAACTATAAAAGATCACAAGGTCCAAACTTAGGGTTAGATTAATCAATTAGGTTAAGAGGGTAATTTCTCACCATGTAACTTTCTAACAGGCTTAAAATATTCAACCTTATTTTTCTCAAAATTACTGCACTCAAAACTTCAAAAAATCATTCCCATTAGATAGTAAATTTCCTCACCTTTCCAATGATATAAAGAAGGCCTCCTAACTCCTCATATTTCTCAAGTTAGGGGCCGACGGACTTTGATAGGAAAATTTTCCCAAGAGTGGGTCTGTGGGCCCTAGCGGAAAAATTATTCCATGCGCGGACTTGCGGGCCATGGGAGGAAATATTTTCCGTGTGCCATCTATGGGCCATAGGAATAAATTTTTTCTGTGTGCGGGCTTGCGGCCTATGGGAAGAAATTTTTCTTGTGCGTGGGCATGTGGGCCGTGGGAAGACAAATTTCCCCAAAGGCGTTTCGGTTAGCAGAGAGAGGGAGGAAAGTTGGATTCTTAGCTCTTGGGGAGGAAAGAGCACTTTTCCCCTGTGTGTCTGTTGTAGGACTACATGCCTGAAAAATATATTATACCCCGGGATGCAAGTGACATGTGGCACATTATAAGCCAACGCGGGGAAGCAGGTTAGTGGGGAAAAATAGGCATTTTTTCCCTAAGTGTTAAAAAGGTGCATGGGATTAAAATCCACCCGCACCTCTGCTGGTTCCTCACAGCGCCACATGTCAGATGTTCATTAGCTGCGGATTGGCAGGTTGGAAAGGAGATTTGAGAAAAGTTGAATTTGGAAGCGTAAAGCTTTGGGACACTTCATGCCTCCACCAACGTGTCATGGGGACACATGTCATCCATTCATTGGTTGTGGGTTGGCAGGCCTGTGAGAGAAGTTAGGAAAATTTGTGAAAGTTTTCTTTTAAAGTGCTAAGGTAAAACAAATATCCTTTCCTCCACCAACACCTCTCCAAGCCACATGTCTATCAATGATTGGCTGTGGTTGGAGGGGACACAGGGAAAATTTATAAATTTTTCCCAAAAAATTTCTAAATTAAACTTAACAGTTAGGAAAATTTTGAAGCCAAAATGAAGTGAAAACTTCAGAAGGCCATAACTTTTGATTGGAATTTCAGTTTTGGGAAAATGAAAATTTTTCAGAAACCTCTCAATGTCCTATTTACATAGGGATCATTAATAATTCATTTTGATAATGTTTAAGGGGTTAATTAAATGAAAATGTTCTACAAGGTTTGAAAAGGCAAACTAGTAAATTTTAACTTATGAAATTTTAATCAATCAATATTCTTCATCTCTTGACATGTCAATTAAACATGGAGAATTGTTCTTAGATGGATTTAGGATGGATTTGGAAGGAAAGTTTGTTTGATTGACTCCCAGTAAGAAAAAAATACAATTTTGACAGTAAAAATGACAGTAAAACGGTTTGAGTCTAATTTTGCTAAGTTTCCTAATAATTTCCTTAAGTGTTTTTGTCCAATTGAATTCTTTTAGGGCATACTACTTCAATTTAATCATTTAATTTGTTATTTCCTTGTCACAGGTTTGAACTGTGTATTTTTGGATAAAGTATTTACCAATTTCAAAATACAAAACAGAAATAAAAATTTAAAGGATCTATTTGCCATTTTGATCTTCGTTGCCATTTTCATCTTCGAAGTATTAGAATTCATTCCAATTCTAATCTAATAAATTTAGTTGATAGAAATAAAACTATTCAAAACCAAAATGCAATTCAGATTTCCAATTTTAAACTTTTCAAAAGAAAGAGTTATGTGTTTTCCTCACACGCATTTCTTCCATTCAAATAGAGATTTCAAATACATTTCAAACTCATATTTTAAACAACAGTAGTACCAATCATTGAAAAGAATTCAAATTTTATTCAAAAGACAAGAAGGAATGCCAAATAATCAAATCATATTACGTATGGATTCTCTGTCCTTTGTTGCCCCTCCCGTTATTTGTTTCTTAAATAGAATGACCAAAAAGGCAGGGCAAGTATCATCTCTAGATTATACTCTATCGGAACTATATATCTAATCTAGATACCACCCACCCATATCTATATCTAATCCAGATAGAATATATTGCAAAATTTACATCATTCAAGCTTGATAGGTTTATCCAAACATGGTAGAAGTGATTTAGGTTTCCTTCTTTTACAACTTCTCTTTTCTGTTGATTTTCACAATATAATATACAAAATACATCTCTTTCTTTCAAAATAGAAACATAGTATATATCTCTCCTTTACATTTCAAAATTACAACTTTCATATTCAATATAACATATTTCCATTAAAAAACATATACGAGTTCATCCACTTCAGGTGGGAAAGGTTAAAATAAGATTTCTTTTCAACAAGGAACTGTCGAACTATTTTCCTTTTTTTCCCTCCTTTTCTCAAAAATAGCAACATGTAGTTTTATCATTCTTACAATTCTTATCACAATAAGAGAACAGGAAAGGAAACGCTCTCCACCAAACCAAGACATCTAATGATAAGGAGAAGCCATCCTTATTCATTGGCCCCCGAGCCCCAACCACAATGAAATAAAAGATGTGTTTCAAGGGTCAAAGCATATAACTGTGTCCCACTTTTTTGTAGTTTTTGTACTTTCAGCAAACTATGTCCGACAACCAAAACATGACCAAACACATATAAAATGACTAAACATGCATTTTTAAGAGGATATAAATACCAAGGTGCAGGGCATCCATAATTTACCTGATTTTTTAAATTTTTATAGTATTTTTTAACTATTTATTTACTAGTCAAATTTTAAAATATTTATGGCCACAAAGTGGGACACACTTGTATGCTTTGACCCTCAACTCATGGCAACAACATGCTTCCACAAACAAACATGCAAATGTCACATTTAAAACATAGTCCAAAGTAGAATGTAGTTTGCAACTACATTAAAGCATGAAATACAACACTAAGGATTCATCAAGCAAGCCAAAGGAGCAAGAAACTATGGGCGATGCTACTTATGCCTACCAAAGGTTAAATGGGTATCACCACCTGATTTGAAACTGATAAAAGGTAGTATATCAAAGCCCTAACATTCCCTTATGCCTCCCCCAAGTACCCCTATTTCCTCACATTTCCTTACACCTACCCAAACGTTTATGGCACCCCATAACGAGTAAAGAAATGCAAACTATTTTTTTGTAAGGTTAAACCCAAATCCCAACTCCCTCATCACTTATACCTCCCCAAGACACTTTTTCCTCCAACAAAATTAGCACCATATTCTTCTCCTACACAATACCTAGGCCATCTACCCAATATCCCACAAACATGCCAAAACATTCACAATAATAACAATTTCAGAAATAGAAAAGAAGTATTACAAGAGCCAAGCTCCTACCTCTCGATGATGGATTTGTTCCGTGTTCCAAAACAACAGGATTTATCCCAATGCAAGCAACCCAAACCAACAAATCACAAGCATGCAACAATCTCCCAAATACTTCTCCAAAGCAAGAGCTCAAAAACAACAAAAGAATTCGCCCCAAAAGGAGTTTCCCAAAATTGACGCAACCCAAAACAAGGCAAGTAATTCAAATTTTATAGAAGATGGAAGAGAAGAGAATGGGATGGATCCATGAAGGTTTCCACATTACACATCCTCAACATCAGCCCAAATGTCAACTTCATTATCCAATGCATAAGAAATAGGTGGGTGAATAATATTGTAGTTTACTTACATACTCAAATCGAACCCACACCTTACAGGACTGAAATTAAACCTATGTAGGAAAAGTGTAATTAAAGATTACAGTTTGTCCTCTCAAAATGCATTATAAAAGTCTAATTTTAACCCCCAAACCATAGGTATGGTTGTTACGTAAATTTAAGAGGTATGGGACAAGTTTAACTTGTCCCACAAGCCTCCAAAATCAGTCTCCAAGGACTATTTCGATTTTCCAAGAAGGAGTGTTTCACACTCAATAGTTAACTTACACATCACTTACATATTACTTACAAATTCTTACAACACTTTAAATCATAACCAAAAACAATATTAATTACATTCTCATGATATCTTTTAATTAACTAACTTAACAACATGATTACTCACAATTTTAACACCACATTAATTAAATAATGAAAGGGGTAAGTGCACCACATAAAAAACATGAAAACATTAAAAAAAAGAACTAAATAAATAAATACACATAACCCCTTGGTCACATTTGAAGGTGACCCCCCCCCATGGGAATCCCTAACAAAACAACACACACAAACATCACAAGTTGCCACGGTGACCTTGTTGAATTCAACTAGAATTCCAATGTGATTGGTATCCAATCCCCCAATGTTTGTTGTGATATTTTAAATTTGAAAAACAAAAATACCTGCTTTGGCCTTTTTTCCATATCATAACATCTAAAATAATATAATTAAAATTCCAAAATCATCTAGATATATGAATCACAACAACATCCAAGAACCAACAAGATCATTTGCAATTTTACCCAACAACTATATCATGATCAAATAATTTCCATTTCTAGGTCTACTCACAATATCCAAATATCACATATCTGAACAACATCCATAATATAACCATTTCAATATGTATATCAACATCAATATAAAAAATGTCTCTAATAATCATCATGCATCATAACCGAATCAAGGTCAACAATAATCCATGATCTAACATCTAGCATCAGACTATAATAAATTCCATAATCATGTCAAATAGTATCATGGTCAGTATAAATAAGGTGTCAAAGGGAAGTGGCCACTACATCCCCCTCCCCTTAGACTCGAGTTCCTCCTGGAAGTCACTGGAAGAAATGTGGAAACCGAACTCGTAGTAAATTAACATCCTCCCATGTAGCCACAGTTTCATCATATATGTCCCACTACACCTAGACTTGGTCAATATCTCAACCTCAAAGGCCCAAGGTCCTACGATCTATAATGCAAATGGGCTCCATCGTCACCTGCTCCTGATCCTGTACCTGCAAGAGGTACAATCTAACACTTGACAAGGATCTGTAATATATCTCCTAAGAACTGAAACCTGAAACATATCATGTATGTGAGACAAGCTAGGTGGAAATGCTAGATGGTATGCCAAAGATCTGATACGTTCCAAGATCTCAAAAGGAACAAAAAATATAGGAAATAACTTAGAACCTTTTCCATAATCGATAGGGATCTTATGTTCCCTAACACGAAGGAACACCTTTATGCCCAAATCAAAACTACGGTCGGTCCTATGTTGATCTGCGTACTTGTTATGCCTGTCCTGTGCCTCCTGCATTCTCTATTTGATCAAAACCACCTACTGCTCAATGCCATATAACAAAGCTTGTCCAAGAGAAACCCTTTCCTCTTACCTGTCCTAACTAAGAGGTGTCCTACACTCTCTACCATACAAATCCTGAAAAGGAGCCATGCATATAGAACTCTAAAAACTATTATTGTAGGCAAACTCCACCAAGTATAGGTACTCCTCCCATCTAGACTGCTAATCCATCACATACATCCTGAGCATATCCTCTAAAATCTATTTCACCCTCTCAATCTATCCATCTGTCTCACGGTGATATGTTGTGTTGAAGTTTATTCTCATCCCGAGGGCATATTGCAAGGTAGTCCAAAAATGGAAAGTGTACGAAGGATTGTGGTTACTAATGATCTTCTACAGAATTCTGTGAAACTTAAAAATATCATCAAGATATACCCGTGTAACTACACTAGCTGTATAAGTGGTCTTCACCAGAGACAAGTGAGCCACTTTTGTCAATTTATAAACCGTGACCATGATGGCGTCGTGGTGATATCTCGACATCGGTAGTCCAACAATGAAGTCCATAAAAATGGTGTTCCATTTCCACTCCAGTATAGCATGAGGAAAGAGAAGGTCAGTTGGATGTTGATGTTTGGCCTTCACTTTCTTTCACTCAAAACAACATGACACAAAATGAGCCACATCACTGCGAAGTCCTCTTCAATGATACAACTATCTTAAAGTAGCATGCATATTCTTCACCCCTAGATGGGATGAATAGGGTGCACAATGTGCCTCTGTCAATATTTCCTTCCTCAAGGCTCCATCTCTGAGAACACAAATTTGACCTCTGTTCTTGAGAAGGCCATCTGCCTCTAGTAAGAAACCATCAAAATTCCCTTTAAGTGGTCTTTGAGACTTGATCTTTGCTCAAACTATAATGTAGAAGATTTCAAGAGGAAGTTGTTGAAGAATCCTACTCCAAAAATCTGTGCCCACTAAAGTCACCATAATAACATGTCTCCATTTGCTGAGAGTGTCTTCCACCACATTCTCCTTCCCCTTGACATGATATATCTCCATATCATACTCACAAAGAAACTCCATCCAACGCTACTAACGAGCATTGAGATTGGACTGCATGAAGAGGTTGTGAAGACTCAAATGATCTGTCTTGAGTGTGAATCTGTGACCAAGCAGAAAGTGCCTCCATCAAACCAAATCGTGTACAACTTTTGTAAGTTCAAGATCGTGAGTTACATAATTAAGCTCATAATCCTTGATGTTGTGAGACTCAAAAGCCACTACTCTAGCCTCCTATATAAACACACCTCCAAGTCTTGCCAAATAAGCATCCATACGTATGAAAAAATCACCGTGTGGATCCATCACTACAATAATATGTGTTTTAGTGAGGAATTCCTTTAGTTTCTTGAAGGCCTGATCACACCTTTCCAACCAAACAAACTTCTTCCCTTTCCACTGAAGGGAGGTGATGGGGTGCACAATCCAGGAGAAGTTATGAACAAATCTCCTATAGTAACTTGCGTATCCCATGAAGTTGTACACCTTAGTCACAGTAGTGGGTTCTATCCAATCCATAATAGCCCTAACCTTGGAAGGATTGACGGTGATACCTTCCTTAGAAATGATATGACCAAAATATTGCACCTCCATCTAAAAGAATGCACACTTCTCTAGCTTCTCGTAAATTTGATCCTCATGAAGACACTGAAGAACCATGAAAAGGTGCTCCATTTTCTCCTCACGTGTTCATGAGTAAATAAAAATTTCATTGAGGAAGATGAGCACGAAGCAATCTAAGAAATTATTGAACACCCCATTCATCAAACTCATAAACACTTCAACGGCATTCGTCAACCCAAAATATACCACTGTGAACTCATAGTGGCCATATCTCGTATGAAATGTGGTCTTATGAATGTCCAGCTCAGAAATCCTCAGCTGATGGTAGCTTGAATTAAGGTCTATATTAGAGAAAGATGTGGTTCCCTTGATCCGATTAAAAAAATCATCAATGTGTGGAAGGAGATAACTATTCTTGATCGTTACTTTGTTCAGCTGGTGGTAATCAATACACAACTGTAAGGATCCATCCTTCTACTTTATAAATATCACTGGTGCACACCAAAGGGAAACACTAGGATGAATTAGGCCCTTTTCCAAAAGGCCCTTAAGCTGTAACTTGAGCTCACAAAGCTTTGGGGTGGTCATCCGGTAAGGTTCTTGTGAGATAGGCTCTGCTCCCGGAACAAGATCTATATGGAAGTCAATGTCATGTGGGGGCGGTGACCCCAATAGCTCCCCTAGAAAGACATCTAAAAAATCTCTCAAAATGGGATGGTAATCTAGTGATGGTCCACCAGACCCATTTTCTGATTGGTCACTAACTATGACAGCAAACATCTTACAACCCCATCACACACATCACTTCAGCTGCATAGCAGAGATGGTGCGAATAGAAATAGGTCTCCTGATCCCTACTAACACTGCCTCAACTCCTAGATCATCTGTATAAGATATGATCTTTTGGTAACAATCCACTCTAGATCTATATGTAGATAACTAGTCTATGCCCAAAATGACTCCATAAACCCCAACGGAAGGATACAAAGATTCGAGGTAGTGGTGAAAGGTCCCAAATCTACTACACACTCCTTAACTAAGGAGTCTATAGAGATCTTACCTCCAGAAGCCATCTCATCATCCCAACTATGACCTTGCCTAACTGTCACTAGCCTGCATCACTTTACTAGAAATGGTGTAATAAAAGAATCAGAAGAACCAAAATCAAACAAAATGGATGTAGGAATACTAGTAATGTTGATGGTAGTCTCAATAACTATACTTTGATGCTCTACCTAGTGGTTCTTGACCACTACGTACATCCTATGACTATGCCGCATGTCACCAACATTACGCTCTAAGATTTGTGCCTTACCCTTCTTATTAGGGTTATGTGGGTAGTTCCTCCAAAAATTCCCAGTAACACCACACTAAAAGCAACCACTTGATCCTCTCCCCTAAGTAGTAGGTTCATTCGGTACTGTAGAGGTATGTGGTGTGGATCCTGATCATTTGAATGTAGTCTGTTGAGGTCTCTACTAGCGAGCTACTAATGAGTGAGCTCTCTGGGCACCCTGGTCCTGATGGGAACCCTAGGAGGAGGCCCCATACTCTGACCTCTCTGTGCATCAAACCTCCATGGAGGTCTATAAGGTGGGTAGGACTGCTATTACTGCTGCTACTATTATGGTCTAAAATATGATTGTGTTGAACCCTATCCACCATGAGGAAGAGGTAATGACTCCCTCGATCTGTTATCCTACATCTACTGTATGCAACTTCAGACTCAATCTCTAGCGTGTTAGGTCTTTCCCAGAGTCTCCTTTGCTATATAGGCCTTCTCAATGGCCTTAGCTAATGTCTTTGGACAATGGATCCATACTGCACCTCCAATGTCTATATTTAGGCCCCTGATGAACCCGTTGATCTACACGTGCTCATCTTGCATGTAACCAACATACTAGAGTAGATCTAGAAATCTACTCTCATACTCTGATATTGTAAGAGATTCCTGCCAGAGGTCATGAAACTCATCTATCTGCTGTTATATGAACCTCCATGAAAAATATTTGCTCCTCAATCGCTCCTCAAAGAGCTCCCAGGTAATTGTCTCATAATCAACATGGAGTTTCTACTCCTTTGTCCGCCACCAGACACCATCTCCATCCCTCAATAGATGGATCACAACACGAGATTTCATGTTTCCCTAGAACAAGGAAAGAGCTTGAAGCATCTACTCAAGCTCACCAACAAGGCCTTTACCTAAAATCCACTTGTGTCACTAGAATAATGTGATTTCTGAAGCTTCAAGATCTCCCTGATGTGATCTATAGCAGTGTTCTAATGGCCTATAGGCCTCTCTGTATGCTCATCCCTAAGCCTAGGGGTCCGAAACCTCTCTCTATACAAAGCTAAAACTTGGTCTCCCTATCCCCTCTATGGTGACTCATCTCTAGTTGAATCCTCATGGGAGTTCTCTCCTCTACTCTCCTCTCTATGCCAAGGAGATGCACAAGCCTCAATGGATCTCACACTATCATTTCCTAACTAAATTTTATTCCTACGAATCCCTCTGCATTGAGTGGCATTAACATCCTGAAATGAGTCTACAAAATATGTGGTAAGATGGCTGCTACAACATGATCTGGAGGTGGTATGCCTAGGTCCTATGTAAAAAGGATCCTCATCTTATCTGCTCCTCGTACATAGAGCAAAATGAGATTTAGCTCCTTATTCTAGGTCTTACATAGTTTCCGTGTTTACTAAAATATGCAATTTCTAAACTAGTTGTTTTTAAAAGTGTGCTAGGTTTTAAAGTTCATGTCTCAAGTTTTCTAGTGAACCCGGCACACGATTTTATGAAAAACTCCCCTGATACCATTTGTGATGCCCACTAAAATCCAACCCATTTCTTGATTTCCAAGCATAATCTAGGATTGGTTACCCAAAATTCCAACGGAATACCAATTTTGTTTTGAGATTTCGTAAGAGTAAATGCAAAGATTTATGGCCTTCTGAGTGCGGGCAGCTATTTTGGGTCTAAGCAGACATTTTCTGTCATTTGATAGGTTGTGAGCATTAACGGGGGACTTGAGCTGAATATGTTTAGAAATTATTTCCCAATACATTTACCCTCATTTAAACTATATTTCTTTTATTTAAATATGTGAAGCCATAGAGGACGTCGTGCTCTTCAAGAAAGTCCATAACTCTTTTTTGAAAACTCATTTTTTGGAAAACAAGGAATTTTTAGAAATCCTTCAATGTCCCTCTTTACATAGGAATTATTAATCTTTCATTTTGAGTATGTTTAAGGGTTCAATTTCCCGAAAATGATCCTGGACAGGATTCTTCTGCATCAGGATGATTTGGGCTTCCTTTTCCCCTTTTGAAATTTTAATCACCTTTGGTCATCTCGCGCTCTCTCAGCACGTACTTTTGTCCCGACTGGTCCCCAGACATTGTATCTATATGCATTGCCCACAATTGACTAACTCGAAGGTGAATTAGCTTTGATTCACATCCCGCATAAGTCCCAACGTCCAACTATCCCATGGACCACCTGGGAACAAAACAGTTTTGAGCTTATCCAATTTTCTTTATATTTCCTAACCCCAATTTACTTAAGTGTTTTTTTCGAATAGAACCTCATTTACGACCCGCACTGGTACGATCCTCACCCTTCAGACCTGTTTAATGCTGTTAAAACATTATTTCTGGTTCAACCTATACATTTTTGGATAAATTATTTACCATTTTGAAAATACTAAACAAAGTTGGGATTTTAATGGATCTATTAGCCATTTTCAGAGTCTAAGTATTAGAATTCTTTCCAGGGACCCTAAAAAACATTCATTTCGTTGCCTTGAAATCAATCTATTTACTCCAGGGACTGAATGCAATTCTGATTTCCATGTTATCAAAATTACCTTCAAGGGGTCAGATTTCTGGATAACATTTTCCTCACACACATTTATTCCTTTCAAACCAGAGATTTCAAATACATTTGAAACTCATATTGAAAACAATAGTAGTTGTAATCAGTGGAAAAGAATGCAAATTTTATTCAAAAGAGGTGATTTCCTTCTTTTACAACTTCTCTTTTATGTTGATTTTCACAATACAATATACAAAATACATCTCTTTCTTTCAAACACAGAAAACAAAGTGTATATCTCTCTTTTACATTTCAAAATTACAACTTTCATATTCAATATAACATATTTCCATTACAAAACATATACGAGTTCATGCACTTCAAGTGGGAAAGGTTACAATAAGATTTGTTTTCAACAAGGGATTGTCAAATTGTTTTATTTTTTTCCCTCCTTTTCTCCAGAACATCAACATGTAGTTTTATCATTCTTCCAATTCTGATCACAACAAGAGTAGGGGAAATGACAATGCTCTCCACCCACCCATAGACATCCAATGACAAGGAGAATCCATCCTTCTTCGGTTGGCCCCCAAGCCCCAACCACAATGCAATAAAAGATGTGTTTCAACTCATGGCAAGAACAAGCTTCCAAAAACACACATGTAAATTTCACATTCAAAACACAGTCCAAATCAAAATGTTGTTTGCAACTACATTAAAGCATGAAAAATAACACTAAGGCGTCATCAAGAAAGCCAAAGGAGCTAAAAACTATGGGGGATGCTACTGATGCCTCCCAAAGGGGTAAATGTGTATCATCACCTAATTTCAAATGGCAAAAATATAGTATACCAAAGCCTTGACATTCCCTTATGCCTCCCACAAGTACCTCTTATTCCTCACATTTCCTTATACCTCCTTAACCTCTTATGGCACCCCATAATGAGTAAAGAACTGCAAGCTATTTCTTTGTAATGTGGAACCCAAATCCCAACTCCCTCCTCACTTATACCTCCCCAAGACACTTGTGCCTCCCACAAAATGAACCACATAGGCTTCTCCTACATCATACCTAGGCCATCTACTCAATATCCCACCAACATTCCAAAACATTCACAACAATAACAATTTCATAAACTGAAAAGAAGCATTACAAGACCCAAGCTCCTACCTCTCCATGATGGATTTATTCCATGTTCCAAAACAACAAGCTTTATCCCAATCCAAGCAACCCAAATCAAGCCAAGCACAAGCATGTAACAATCTCCCAAAAACTTCTCTAAAGTAAGAGCTCTAGGACAGCAAAATAATTCACCCCAAAAGGAGTTTCCCAAAAGTGAAGAAACCCCCAAAACAAGGAAAGCCCATTTAAATTTAATAGAAAAGGGAAGATAAGAGGATGAGGTGGATCCATGGAGGATGCAAAATCACAAATCCTCAACCTCAACCCAAAATTCAACTTCATTCTCCAATGCATAATAAATACGTGGGTGAATAATATGACAGTTTACTTACATACTCAAATCCAACCCACAGTCCAAAGGACTGAAATTAAGCCTATGCAAGAAAAGTGCAATTAAAACTTACAATTTGTCTTCTCAAAAAGCATTATAAAAGTCTAATTTTAACCCCCAAACCATAAGTATTGTTGGCAAGTAAATTTAAGAGGTATGGGACAAGTTTAACTTGTCCCACAAGCCTCCAAAATCAGCCTCCAAGGATAATTTTGAATTCCCGAGAAGGTGGAGTGTTTCACACTCAAAATTTAACTTACACATCACTTACATATTACTTACACATTCTTACAACACTTTAAATAATAATTAACAACAATATTAATTACATTCTAATGATATCTTTTAGTTAATTAACTTAACAACATGATTACTCACAATATTAACACCACATTAATTAAATAATGAAAGGGGTAAGTTAACCACATAAAACACATGAAAACATTAAACAAAAACCCAAATAAATAAATACACATAAACCTTTTGTCACATTTAAAGGTGATTCCCCCATGGGAATCCCTAACAAAACAACCACACATGAACAATACAAGTTGCCATGGTGACCTTGTTGAATTCATCTAGAATTCAAATGTGGTTGGTCTCAAATCCCCTAATGTTTGTTTTGATATTTTAAATATGCAAAACACAAATACCTCCTTTGGCCTCATGGCCATATTACAACATCCAAAATAATATAAATAAAATTCCAAAATCATCTAGATAATTGAATCACAACAACATCTAAGCAACTAACAAGATCATTTACAATTTTACTCAACAACTATATCATCATCAAATAATTTCCATTTATAGTTCTACTCACAATATCCAAATATCATATTTCTGAACAACAACCATAATTTAACCATGTCAATCGATATATCAACATCAATATCTAAAATGTCTATAATAATCATCATGCATCATAACTAAATCAAGGTCAACAATAATCCATTATCTAAAATCTAACATCACACTATAGTAAAGTCTATAATCATGTCCATAATATAATCATGTCAAACAATATCATGGTTAGTATCAAAAAAGTGTTAAAGGGAAGTGGGCACTACACCTAGAACACAAATTTATGGCAAGATCCTCAAATACTTCTAGATCTAAATGAAGTGCATCTAAAAATTCTCTTAAAAAGAGTCCTTACCTTTTAATAATGTTGACCAAATTTGTAAAAATATGAGTTTATTGTTACAACGAAAGCCTACAAAAGTGAATTTTAAAACCCTTTATCAACAAATTTGAACTTGCACATGAGGAACAGAGCTTGAATCTTCACAAAAATAGAGAACCGAATGAGTAACTCTCAAATAGAAATGAAGCCACAATTTTTATTAATGAATCTCTATTTAAAATGACATCAAATGAAAAATCTGAATCGTAAGTCCTTTAAATGGAGAGAAAAATTGTAAAAGGAGAGGGCTCAATACTTCCATGGCTATCTCAAAAAAAAAAAAACACAAATTTTGAGTTCAAGTAGAAATGAAAACTTTCTCAAAAGAAAACAAAATCTCAAAGATCAAAAGTGGTAGTGGAAAAATGCAAAGAATCTAGAGCTCAAAACCTCATCCATAGCAGCGAGGAAAATTTTGGCAGAGTTTTTCTATCTAACAGAGAGATCATGAAAAGTGA
This sequence comes from Taxus chinensis, assembly GCA_019776745.2. NCBI lineage: Eukaryota > Viridiplantae > Streptophyta > Pinopsida > Cupressales > Taxaceae > Taxus > Taxus chinensis. Next base: position 617,096,275 of record CM034153.1, on the reverse strand, counting down.
ACAATTATTAGGGTTCACATCATTTTCCCCCAATTCGACATGGTTACCATAACTCAACCAAGGTTGAAAAAACATGCACTTCTCAATAATCAATTAAACCGTAACTCATATGGATTTATTCATTGCCACAAAAAAATCTTGTAAGGGGTGACACATCGTGGTAAGGGGAATCAAATTTTCCACCAATCATTATGCGAAAAAATTGAATATAATATGTGATCAATTCAAAAGAAAGGGGATGAGCACATAAGGAGGGGGTTGATGATGTTTTTATCAATAATATAAAATAAGGATTGAATGATGCTACCTTAGACTATGAGGTGTGTAATGATTATTCAAAATGGAGACCATAATATATGCCATCAAAGGAGGGGCCAATGGAGGGTTGAATTAAATCTAGATCATGATTACGTTAGCCTTTTCGAAAAATCCTTATTATTTGGAAAAGGAGTAATTATTTTTTTACACATGTCAAAACAAGTGGTTCCCATAGGTGGTCGACATAGAGAGGTTGGATAATTATTCTAAGCATGAATACAAAAGCATTTATTTTCCAACAAAAATTTTATTTTTGCATACCATCACAAAAGGATTGAAGAGAGAAGAGACAAAATTTCCAAGTCAGTGAAGATGCAAGTGTCACATTAGTGATTAAGTATGATTATTTAATCATGAGCTACATGATAAAGACGAAAATTTCACATTCACATTGGAGAAGGCATTCACATAAAGAAAGGGATAAAATTAGCTAAATTATTATCCCAAATTATTTATTGTAATATAAACAGAGAGGTCAGCTACACTTTGATTTAGTGCATTTTTGGAACTAAGGCTATTAATGCCTAATTGTAATCAACATATATATTTGTATTCCTTTAATTATTCATGATAAAGGGATAAAATTAACATGTATGGGAAATTACAAACTACAGCCTATTTTGAGGAGGGATTGGGTCAAGGATTTTTGCTTTACATTATGTGCATTAGCAAGACATAGAGGGGGAATTTTTTGATGTAGGAGTGCTGAAGTAAATTTTTGAAAATTTTGTCCTTGAATGAGAACCAATTATTTCCTTTCTATTTATTTCCAATGTTGTGTATCTTTCTACTAGCTCTTGTGAATGTTAGTTACTTGATTTAGATATTTTATCTTACTACAATTTTTCTATTTTAGATAGATTCTTAGTGTGCATATTAGTTGCTATGTTGTTGTGATTTATTCCCTCAACACACAAGTGTTTTCCTTAGGATCAAGCTTAAAACCTACTGGTATCCAATTTTGTTCTCCTTTTTAGTCTGATAAGCACCATAGATATGTCATGGAGATAAAATATATATTAGACCATGTTGTATGTCGTTGGTAGCTAGGGATATGGTCTAGATGTCACTCAAGTTTGGGGAGAAATGGATAGCACTCCAATAGGACTTGATCTTGTCCTAACTATTTTAGGTTGTTCCTTACAACCAAGGTAAGAGGACCTGTTTTGTAACCTTGTCATGGTGAAGGAGATGAATATTTCCTTCTCTTTGTTTGAAATTTTATGATGGAGAGCTTGATGAAAACATGATCAACACCCTAGATCTGAACTCTCACAAGTTGTCACTTCTCAAAACATGGGTATGTTCTCAAAACAAGGCAAAGGTTACTAGAGAAATTGGAAATCCTGATCTGTTATCCATACTTTTACAAATGGATATTGATCTTTTGTGGGTATATAAATGCAAATCATGGATATTACATGATAGGGTATTTGTTGTTTAGATTATTTTTTGTTGGGGATTGACAAGATAAAATTGGATATATCATATCTTTGACAACCTCTACAATACTTGAAATAACTATCAGATAAAATGCTTCAAATAATTAGGACATATTTAACTAGAAGAGGCATAAATGGAAGCCTAGGAAACACTCCTCACACAATGTTTGAGAATTCACCACAAAAGCTTGAAGTAAAGAACTCAATTAAACAAAAAAATCCATGATCAAACCACGCCTAAGGTACCCCTAAAGGCTCACAAGAAATATCTGCAGTCAAGTAAGGTAAAGTGATTTTAAATTTTTTTGTCTCGTTATTTGTTGAAGGCTCTTTTGAACATGAGATTGCAAATGCCACTAAACTATTAAAAAGAAATGGAGATCCTATGTGATTTTTAAAGAGTTTCAATGCAAGATTGTAACAAGAATAATAAAATTTATTTGCAGACATTTAAAAATGATAACAGACACCATATTGCCCAAAGAAAACACATATTTAATTAAAAACTTGTTAGATTCAACAGCAGGGGAAAGTGACATAAACAATCTCAGAGTTGTGTGATGGCTATACACTTGTAACCAACTCACATACATGAATTTCCAACACAAGAGACATTAACCTGGTTCTTTGGTGGATTTCTCAGAAAATGAGCTTTCTCTCATAATTTTCTCATGATTTTCAACTCCTAACCTGTTTACAATTTCTCCAAAATGCATTGTATACATCATGCCACATTAGAGCCTTCTTTCTGAAGCAAAGAATATGCCATGGGATCAATTCTGTTACAACAATTCCTCATGATTCAATGAGAATGACATCAAATAGAAAAACACTTATAGGTTACCAAGTGTTCCCAAAAGATTAAATTATTACAAATATTTGGATCATTATGCATCCTAGAGGCATGTTTTTCATCATTGAGGCATAAAAACACCTCTTACTCATCATTTTCACCTCTTTACCTTTTAAAACTAACTCTGGAACTTTTGATTTTTTCATTTCACAGGTTTACTCAGGCTGAGGTAGAAAATTACTTCAAAAACATCCCAAATCAAAGAATTAAGCCATGAAAGTGATGCCAATGATCATGGAAGGCCAAGACGACACAAAATCAATGTAAATTTGATCTACTTTGATGCAAAATTCGTGATTCCAAGCTTCCTGGAGGAAAAAAGGTGGCCAAAAAATGAAAATGCACAGTAACCATCAATCTTATCTGTATTTTTCCTTTAATTTGGGTGCTCCACGTGTCAAAAAACAATTGGGACCAAAATTGGGATCATTTTTGACATTTCCAATTTCCTGAAAAAATGGAAAATTTCGACCTTTTTCTCCACCCCTCCGCCCTTGAAATTTGGAGCTAATGTGCGGCATATGGTGGGTCCCATCTAAATCGTACTTCAATTCTACGCATTTTAACCTTTTTTGGAAATTGGGAAAATTTTCATCTTTTGCCTCGCTGGCCCACACCTCCAATTTTTTCCTTGCCACGTGTCTCCTTGTGATTCGCTAGCAGGCCAGCACATCAAATTTTGATTTTGAGTATTTTTGGCAAAAGGGAAAATTTTCCTTGTTGCCTCCACCAGCCTACTAACCCGCCTCTTGAAAAATGTGGACATGTGTCCACTTGTTACTGGCCATGGGCTTTCGGGCAAAAATTTTAATTTAACCTTTTTGTGAAAAAGGGAAAAATCCCCTTTTCTTTCCGCCAACCTACTCTACACCACCGTGTTGCCACGTGTCCTCCTATGATTGGAGTGGGGGAAAAAGTTGGTTTTGAAAATTTATAAAATTAGAGCTAAAAATCTCTAAGTCCTCCCATGGCTTGCACTTCCATTTTGAAAATTTTAGGACACGTGTCCTCTTGCGATTGGCTGCGGGGTTTCGGGCCAAAATTTTCCCTTAAACCTTTGAGCCAAGAAACAAAAAATTTCACAAGTTTTTCTCTGCCACCGGTATCTCCTCTCCCAATAAGAACATGCCACATAGGCAATTTGGAAAAAATGGAGCCTCGGGCCCGAAAATGCCACTTTTGCCAAAAAATTAAAAAATGACAAGTTATAACATTTCCCCACTGATCCTTGGTCAATGAAAACCCGCCACATTTCCAATGCATGTTCAAGGAAGAATTTGATAGGAAAATGACATTCGTCTAACCGTCAAAACCAAAAAAATTATATGGATGCCTTAGAATTGATTTTTTTCACCAAGAATGGCAGTTTTTTTATTTTGAAACAACTGAAGCATGATTTTACCAATTTTTCAACCTTGGGATTGGATTTCAAGTATAAACAACTAGGAATTGATCAATCTCGATTTTTTCATGATCTAGCAAAAGGAAAAAATGACACAACCCGCAGAATTGGAAGAACTAGGGCAGAGAAAAGGGAATGCTTGGAATATTCCTTCAAATTAGGGAAAAGCAATAAGTTTGTGCACATTTTAAAGCATTCAATTGGAGGGGAAGAAATTTAGACCATTAATTCAAAGGGTAAAACATTTTTAAGAAAATACAGATTTGGAAAATTAGAGAAACAAGATGCAAGCTCAAAAATGGGACCAACATAGGCTCTTGGTTGGGGATGGGAACTCCCAGTGGGTGCCACAAGGACAAAACATAGACCAAGTGCCAAAATAATCCATTGTACAAAGGTGTCACAAGCCAAAATCACCAAAAACTAGCTGAGAATCCAACAAAAAGGCTACCATATAGCAAGGCAAACCACAAAACTAAAAAAACACCAAAAACAGAGCAAATAACCAAATACTATACACTGTACAACTTGTGAATACCTCAAATTTTGGGATTAATCCAAGAAATGTTTCAAATGTAAGCCATTAATAGGAAGTTCCAGCAATTCCCGATTTAAGTCCTTGAGAAAGAAAGTATGTTCACCAATTATGATGTCAATGGTATAAGGGTCCATCCATAGTGCATCAAACTTGTCATGCTTTCCCTTGTCTTCATTCCTACAATCCCACAACAAGACTAGATCTCCAACATTGAAGGCTCTAGGAGCAACCTTCTTTTCAAACAATCTCTTCAAATTTTTCCCTAAATCTAACATGCCTTTGATGGATGCTCTTCTCTCCTCATCAAGCTCAATAATCTGATTGATTGTTAATTCATATGGGCCAAGCTCCTGATCTTCCAACTATTGGGAAAAATGAAATGAAGACAATTGTAGGCATAAGGGCAGTAAAGCCTGAGTTCCATACACCAATTCAAATGGGCTCTTACTAGTAGCTCTTTTAGGAGTTATCCTATTAGCCCAAACTGTAAATTTCAATTGTTCACCCCATTTCTTCTTGTTTTTCTCCAAGGTTCTTCTAATGATCTTCAACAAATTCTTATTACTAGAATCAACTTTTCCATCCCCTTGGTGGTTATAGTTTGAAGAATAATTCAGATTGATTCCATATTCATTGCACATTGTCATTAAAGGTTTGGCTCTAAAGCACATGGCATTATCAGCCCCAATCTTGACTGGGACTCCAAATACTGCATATGATTTGATTCAACAAGAAGTCCATAACTATTTGTTGTGTTGACTTTCTTGGTGGGGATTTCCTCTACCCACTTTGTAAAATAATCAGTGGCTACAAGGATCCATTTATGGCCAGCACTAGAAGGATCTAAAATCTCACCAATGAAGTCCATGCTCCATTGCTTAAAAGGAGCTTCAAATGATATAGGATGCAAAGGAAGGGATCCTGAGGCTTTTAGTCTTCCAAAGAAATGTTGGCAACTATCACATTTTTTAACCAGCTGGGCTACATCTTTGAAGAGATTAGGCCACCAATAACTAGCTCTCAAAATATTATGTGTTGTTACTCTTCCAGCAAAGTGTCCTCTACAAAATCCCCCATGGCAATCAGAAAACTATCTTGGGAGTTTCATCTGCAGTTATGCATTTCAAGAGGATACTTTCAGGGTTCTTCCAAGCCATCCCAAGGTCTGTGATGATATATTTTTGAGAAGCTAGCTTGAGGGCTCTTTTCTAATTTTTATTTAAGTGATCTAGTGATAGCACAAGGTGTCTGAGGTAGAAGATCAAATATCCTTGTACCACTCAGAACTTACAAAATTTGTAAGCAGATCTACCCTTTCTTCCTCTTGCTGATTCACTTCCACATTCTGCAAATTGCTTCTCAGCCATGAGATTAGCAAGGCCCAAACCTCTTACTAACTTTGTGGTTTAGATTTCCATATCATACTCTTGCAACTTGTTCACCCACCTACATATTTTACTTGAGATCTCCATCTCTGATAAGATGTCTTTTACCATGGTGTGGGGAACATAAGCAACAACTTTTGAACTTAAATATATAAGGCTCTGAAAACCTTTGTTGCTTTCACCAAGGAAAATGCTTTTTTTTCCATGATTGTATATTTTAAATCAGCAACTTGTAAATCCTTACTAAAGAAGGCAATGGGCCTCTCAGCCCCATCTCTCATCCTTTTGCAGCAAACATAGAATGCAATAGATATACTCAGAGGTAAAGGAAAAGATTTGGAAAGGCCTCTTATAGTTTGGGGCTGCTAAAAACAGGGTGCATGTTTAAGTGCATCCTTAATTCCTTCAAAAGCTTGAATGGCAACCTCCTCCCATTTGATAACTTGGTCCTTCTTTAGGATGCTTGCGACTGGAAGAGTCAACTCAGAAAATTTGGAAACAAACCTTCTGAATAAAATTAATTTTACCAGAGAAAGATTAGATGCCTTTCTTGGTTCTTGGGATAGGTACTTTGCTTATTGCTTCCACTCTCTTAGGGTCTTGGTTATCCAAAATTCACCCCTCAAGGTAATTTTGATAACATGCATCAAATTCTTTAGTCCCAAGCAAATAGATTCATTTAAGGTCCAAAATCATGTTTTTTGGGGCCCCCTCAGCTTCCTTCTAACTTCCCATCCAAGAAGAAAACCCAACGAGTTAGAAAAGGTGAAAAAATTGTAAAAAACCAAGCTTGGGGTCGAAAAAATGAGAAAATTGGCTAAGTCCTAGTCCCAGGCGGTCTATGGGATATGTTCGGAACGTCGGGGCATCGAATCGACCGAAAAAGCTGCCAGAGGATAAAAGGACGCGAGGGGACCCGAAAGGCCGAAAGTGGAAAAAATCACCAAGTTTTGTTATCACGCGGTTTGGGACATCCGGGCCAAAAGTACGCGTTGGGACGCGGATCGGCCAGTTTGGTGCATGTCAGGTCCATGTTCAGGCGGTTCGAAGATATTTTTTTCCCAGGCGGCTCCAGGATAGTTGGGAAAAAAAAGTACATGGAGGACGTGAACCAGCGCCAATTCAGCCAAAACAGGGAACTTTCATCTGGGACTCCATTTGGGCCCAAAAGTACGCGACGGACGCGAAAAGCCGAAAGAGCCGCCAACGAATGGAATCTCGCCATGTGTCTTCACCTCAAACAGGAACAAGGAAGGGCTGATTCAGTCGAAGAGCAGGAGATTTTCATCTAGGACATCTGAGACAAAGGTACGTGTGGGACGTGAGGGACGCGGAAAGCTGAAGCGGCCGAAGGCAAAGAAGAAAAGTCAACATTTGACCCATGAAACTTCAAACGACCATAACTTTTGACATCCGAGCTTCCGATTTTCACAAAATTGGACTTTCTAGAACGAGAACGACGTCCTCTATACCAAAAAAGAGACTGGATTTCTTATTTTTAACAAGGGTAGATATATTTAAATAAAAGAAACATATTCTACTTCCAGTCAGTTAATGCTCATTCCCGTCAAATGACAGAAAACACCTGCCAGACCCAAAATAGCTGCCCCGCACTCAGAAGGCCTTAACTTTTGCATTTCTCAATGAAATCACACAAAAACGTGGCTGGGTTCACAACAGTGTTTCATTTGGTGGTTGGGAGTGCAATTAAGAGGCACTGGTCATCATTCTTTCTCTGCTGCAGCAGTACCCTGGGATAGTATGGGGAGCCTTTTCAAGTAATATATAATCATTTTACTCCATTTAATTCCTCTTACAGGTGGTTGAAGGACATATTTCAGGATTTTTCATTTTTCCCCCCTCTCTTTTCTCATCTTTTCTATAAATTGGAGTGTCGGGCTCATTGTAAAAGGGGGGAGTTTTCAGATAGCAAAGCTCTGTCAAAATTTATTTGTGAAGCTAATGTTCTATAGGCCCTTGTAGTGGACTCCTTGCATGGTGATACAGGCCCTTATCTTGTCATAGATTGAACTGTTCATATCATGAAGCAATAAAATATCAGTTTGTGGATGTATCTTCCCCTGCTATGTTTTCTTGTATTCTTCTTGCCCCTTTAATCTTTCTACAAGAATATTGTGTCCTATTATTATGTTCTTGCAGGGATCCATTATCATTGTGTATACTTGGAATATCGTTGTGAATGCATTTTGCTAGATTATGGAGAACTGTCATCACCTCTTCTTGTGTGCACTTTGCTTTTGTATTTCATGCATTTGGAAACTACTCTCACACCCTCCTTTTCTGGTGTATCACCACTTTAGTGTAGGATTTCATTTTATGCATCCTCTCTCTCCCTGGTCCCTTGGAAATTTAGATTAGAAAAAGTAGTTAGTTTCTCCTGCATTAGAGTAGATTGTGGCAGGTAGTTTAGGAGCAAGAACCAGCTTTCTCTGGAGGTCTATCTCAAGTAGCAAAGTCCCACAACTTGGAGATAGTACCCATGTTATCCAATCACACCGTGAGTTCAAGTTTATGCACTTGTATCGCCACAGGGTTGCAGTGATTCGGTGATAACAGGTCTATCATAACACCATCTTTTAACATAATGTGACCAAGTATCTTGGCATTTTTCATGTGAAAATGAAAATTTTGTGGATTGAGAGAAATTTCAAACTCCCTACATCTGATCAGCATTTTCTCCAAGTGCTGCAAATGATCACCTTTCTACCTTGAAAACATAGTCACATCATCTTGGTAAATTGCAATGAACTCATGTATGTAACCAGCAAAAGAAACATTCATTTCTCTTTGAAAAGTGGCACCAACATTCATCAAACCAAAGGGCATCCTAAAAAAAAATTATGTTCCCCAAGGAGTAGCGATTGCTATCTTAAGTCTTTTTGATTCTTTGACAACCACTTGATTGTATCCAAAGAAACCATCTAATGTAGAAAGCAACTCAAACCCTGTCACAAGATGCAACATATTTTCCATATTTGGCAACGGATAGTTGTCCTTCATGGATGCTTTTTTTAGATTTCTAAAATCCACACAAATTATTATGTCTCCATTCTTCTTTCTGACTGGCACAAGGTTTGAAACCCAAGATGAATACCTTGTGGGCTGAATGATACCTCCATCTCTCAACTTTTTTAACTCCTCTTACATTTTCATGGAGAGAAGTGGATTAATTGGTCTTTTCCTCTATCTGAATGGCTTGTTCTTGGCGTTAAGAAGGATATCATGCTGAAATAAATCTTCTCTATATGCCTTCAGCTTTGAATATGACCATGCAAGACAGTCCTGATATTTTTTCAACAAATGAAGATATGACTACTTTTCCTCTTTGTTTAGACTATTGCCCAAAAAAAATTTCTTAATTTTTCCTTTGTTTCCAAGTCATGCTCTTCCACATCCCTTGAGGTAGACAGGTTTTTATTTATGATGCAATTAGCATTGTTAAAATTTGACTCAAGTACAACAAGACCTTTGGGAATGGTGTTTGTTTTCAATTGGATAATATATTTTTCAAACAAAGTCTCTCTTCCCTCAGTCCATACACACCATTGGTTCCCAATAAATATGTTGATATACAAACTTACCTTGATTTTAAAAGAACCTTTGCACTTTACAATCATAATCAAACACTTTCCAATGCTTGATGTTGTCAGGGACAACTAGCCTAGTCAACACTTCAGCATTGTACTCATAATAAGGTGAGACGGTGCAAACTCCAAATCTTGACCCCAACACTACCAACTTGTCAAAAGTAACATTCAAACTTCTATCATGGTGCATAATATTGAAGGAATCAAATAGCTCGACTGGATATCAAACTACATGCTTAAACTTCTTCATTCGCTGATTTTTTGTAGCATATAATTTTCTTATTTGTTTGAAAAATAACTCTGAATATCACTTTACAATAATGTCCTTCACACCATACTTCCATGCAATTCTCAGACCCAACAACAAGGATTCATACTCAGCAATGTTGCTAGTACATTCAAAATTAATCTTGAAGGAAAAAACAAATTCTTCAAAGTTAGGAGAAATCAGAATTACACCAGAACCATTTCCAAATTTGGAGCAAGCTCCATAAAATAGCAAGCTCCAAGGAGAACATACTTTATCAAGGAACTTTGACTAATCCATTTTATGTTCTCTTCCATAAGCAAAACTAATGAAATTATCAGCATCAACATCAGCAAACAACACCTCATAGGAAGCATTATTTGGATCCTCAATTAGATGTAACATTTTCATTTCTTTGTAGAGCTTGACAAGGCTACCATCAATGGGAATAGTAGAAAAAGACATGTCCATTTTGACACTCCCTCCAACCCTTGCATCCCAGTTTCTTGACAAAAGCATACCCCATTTGGTAGGGCAATCAACAATCACAACATCCAATTTTAAATTCCTCCTGGGATAAGATGTATGCTGCACAACCAAACCTTTTACACAACCAACTACCGGCACTTCTCTTGAGTCCATATAAGTACACTATCCATAGGCTATTTTCACTTTGATATCCAACTCATTCATGACTTCTAGAGGCATGACATTACATGATGCATCAAAATAAAACATAAAATTGTGAAGTAGCCTATCCTATATAATAAAAGTTGTGAAAAATGGATCAACATTCAATTGGTAATCAACCAAAGATGTCCCCAAATATACCTCAGGTGTCTCTCCAATATCTTCTACTTCTAGTGATGTTTTAAGGTCAAAAATGATTTGAGGAGGAGTTTTAACAACATTTACATTTCTTCCTGGAGTGATCCTTTCTTCCTTCAATCCAAAATACTCAAATGCTCTCTTCTTATCCTCAGGAATTCTAAGCAACTCAATGATTTGAACACTCAATTTAATTTGGCTCAATAAGTGGGCTATGTCATAGGGAACACTCTTTGGTAGGACAAAATTGGAAGGGAGACAAGAAGATTCATTAGATGGAAGGGGATTTTTGGCAGCTTGGGTATGAGGAGGACTATAATTTTTGTTTGGGATAGAAGGAATTCTATAGGTGCTTCTTTTGGAATTCTTGTGAGCAAGGGTGTTTTAGGTTTATCTTGAGGCCCAACTCCCTTAACGACTTTGCTTCTAGTGTTATAGTCTTTCTCTTGAGCTATAACAACATTCATCAATAATTGTCTATCTTCCTAAGAAGGGATACCACCATCATACTTCTTAATCATCAAATATATTAAGTATTCAAAGTCATTGTTAGGAATTTCAAAATCTTTCACTACATCAACTTCAAGAGCACGAGGGGGAAGAAAGACTTATACCTATTTGATGCAATCCCAAAAGGTAGTAGGAGTCCTAGAACTTATTAACTCGGTTAATGTTGATGCTTGTTCTGAATTTAAAGAACAACCCAACATGAAAATATGATCATCAATTCCATCCTAATTATAAGCTTCATCAACTTGTTGGTTCACTTCACATGGAGGATGAGGAAGAAAACATCTATCACATAAATCCATATCAACAACTTAATAAATAGCAGTAACCCTCGTAGTTAAAGGGTCAAGAACCAATCTACTATCACGTGTTTGAGGTTGTCTATTTACAGATCCAATAGACCCTTTACCTTTGTCATCAAACCTCTGATTGTTCCTATGGTGATTGCCAAATCTATCTTGTGCTTTTTTCCTAGGCTGACCTTGTGAAGTCTGCTCAATTCCCTTCTCAGCTCTTTCCAACTTGTATGAGATTTATTTGACAACCCCTACCAAAATTTTCACAACCTCTTCTAAATCAGCACCTTTGCTAGCTTGAGGTTTTTTAGGGTTTATCAATTTTACACCATCTCTCTTGAGAGGCTTCCTAATAGCCTTGATATTTTTTTCAATTTGAAGTGCCATGGTGAAAGCTTGTCTTAGATTGGTTGGGTTCTTGTCACTTAGGTAATAGGTTGCCTTCTTATCAAATGCATATGAATATTTGATTAAACAATATTCATCACAAGGCCTCAAACCCACAGGAAGCCTTCTCAATTTTTTGTTAAACCTTGTGTTGAAGTCATGGACTGATTCATTAGGGTTCTTCTTGATATTCTCAAACTCAGATAAAAGAAATCTAGGATCAGTTTTGTCACCATATTGCAACCAAAATGCATTTTTCATTTTAGTTCATAAATCAATAGAATTATCAAGTAGAGCCTTTTACCAATCCCTAGCATCCTCTTCTAGTGTATGAATAAAAAATTTGACATACACATCCTCAAACTCTATCTCAAAATATTCCATCATATTATCAAAAATTTTGAGATGCTAATCACCAGTAATAACATTGTTACCCAGGAATTTTGGCAACCTATTTTTGACCTCTTCTGGGATAGCATTTGGGTAACCATCAATTCCTCTATAATTTATAGGACCAAAGGTGTTAACAACGAATAGAGGTCTAGGCTGAGCCATATTGTTTTGTGGGGGTGATCTTGGAGGTGAAACAAGCTGATGTGGAGTGAGAGATCTTTAGGGACAGGGAATGAAAATTTCAAGACAAATCTCTCTTAAGGGCTCTCCTTCTTGATGATCTTTAGAAAAATTACAAAATACATGATTAGATTCAGGAGAAATCCTTTCAAATGCATAAGAAGGTCCCTCACCTAATGGGGAATTAAAATTAGAAATAGGTTTTTCTGAATCAGATCCACTTGAAGAAGAATTACATTCCTCAATAACAGGATGCTCACTCTCAAACTCAACAATAGGGATTTCCTTTCTTGCATTCAAGTCCCCAACAACTTTCCACACCTTTCTCCCCTCTAGCTCTGATCTTCTTGAATCTGTAAACAACTTCTTAGCAAAGTCCTTGATGAAGAGATATCTTATTCCTTCTAATTTTTTAGGGATTAGCAACACAAAATTAAATGACAGAAAGGTAAGAAAACTAGTATTTTCAAGATCAAATCAACATTGAGTCACCACTAAGGAATTTCACCTTAGTTGTGCAAGAATGCACTAAAATAATCTGTTAAATGTTTGCTAGCACTAAAAACATTGCAAATCCTTATAAATCAGATCGTCTTCTTCTTAAATCAATCAATCATAATGCAACCAAAGTGTATGAACTACTAGTAAATGGAGAAAGGGCATACAAAACTTGAAACCCCTATTTAGAACTTCTAGATCTGAAGCATAGAATGATATTTTAACAATATAGCAGCTCAAATACTTGAATACACTAATTCTCAAACTCTTCAAACACTTCAAAAACACCAAGATATTCTAGGAAGTCCCTGACAACGGTGTCACTTGTGTTAGTATCCAATTTTTTCTCCTTTTCAGTCTAAGCAATACCATAGATATTTCATGGAGATTAAAGACATATTAGACCATGTTGTATATCATTGGTAGCTGGGGATATGGTCTAGCTGGAACTCAAGTTTTTGGATAAATGTATAGCACTCCAATAGGACTTGATATTGTCCTAAATGTTTTAGGTTGTGCCTTACAACCAAGGTAAGAGGACCTATTTTGTAACCTTGTAATGGTGAAGGAGATGAATATTTCCTTCTCTTTGCTTGAAATTTTATGATGGAGACCTTGATGAAAACATGATCAACACCCCAGATATGAAATCTAACAAGTTTTCACTTCTTAAAACATGGGTATGTTCTCAAAAGAAGGCAAAGGTTACTACCGACATTGGAAATCTTGATCTATTATGCATACTTTTCCAAATGGATTTTGATCTTCTCTGGGTATAAAAATGTAAATCAGGGATAGTACATGATAGGGTCTTTATTTTTTAGATGATTTTTTGTGGGGGATTGACAAGAAAAACTAGGATATATCAGAGCTTTGACAACCTCTATGATAATTGAAATAACTATCAGATAAAATGCTTCAAATAATTAGGAAATTATTTCAACCAGAAGAGGCTTAAATGGAAGCCCAGGAAGCACTCCTCACACAATGTTTGAGAATTCACCACAAAATCTTGAAGTAAAGAACTCAATTAAACACAAAAATCCATGATCAAACCATGCCTAAGGTACCCCAAAGGCTTACAAGAAATCTCTGCACTCAAGGAAGGTAAAGTGATTTTAAATTTGTTTATCTCCTTATCAGATGAAGGCTCTTTTGAATAGAAGATTGCAAATGCCACTAAACTATCAACAAGAAATGGTGATCCTGTGTGATTTCTAAAGACTTTCAATGCAAGATTGCAACAAGAACAATAAAATTTATTTGTAGTGATTTAAAAATGATAACAGACACCATATTGCCCAAAGAAAACATAGATTTAATTCAAAACTTGTTAGATTCAATAGTAGGGGAGAGTTACATGAACAATCTTACAGCTGTGTGATGGCTATACACTTGTAGCCAACTCACATACATGAATTTCTAGCACATGAGACATTAACCTGGTTCTTTGGTGGATTTCTGATAAAATGATTTCTTTCATAATTTTCTCATGAATTTTAACTCGAAACCCCTTTACAATTTCTCCAAAATGCATTATATACCCAAGCAAAGAATATGCCATCATATCATTTCTATTACAACAATTCCTCATGATTCAATGAAAATGACATCAAACAGAAAAACACTCGCAGGTTACCAGGTGTGCCCAAAAGAATAAATTATTACAAATATCTTGATCATTATCCATCCTAGAGGCATGTTTTTCATCATTGAGGCATGCAAACACCTCTTACTCATCATTTTCACCTTTTTTACCTTTTAAACCTAACTCTGTAACTTTTGATTTTTTCATTTCACGTGTTTGCTTGGGCTGAGGTAGCAAATTAATTCAAAAACATCCCAAATCAAGGAATTAAGCCATCAAATTGATGCCAATGATCTTGGAAGGCTAAGACGACAAAAAATTACTATAAATTGATGAATTTTGAGGCAAAATTCATGATTCCAAGCTTCCTAGAGGAAAAATGGTGGCCAAAAAATGAAAATGCACATAAACCATTGATATTATCCATCTTTTTCTTTTAATCTAGGCCCTCCACGTGTTAAAAAACAATTGGGACCTAAATTCAGATCATTTTTTACTTTTCCACATTTTTTGAAAAAATGGAAAATTTTGACCTTTTTATCCACCCCTCTGCCTTTGAAATTTGGAGCTGACACATGGAAAATGGTGGGTCCCATTGAAATTACGCATCAATTCTACACATTTTGACCTTTTTTGGAAATTGGGAAAAATTTCACCTTTTGCCCCGCAGGCCCACACCTCTAATTTTTCCTTGCCACGTGTCTCCTTGTGATTCGCTAGTGGGCCAATGCATCAAATTTTGATTTTGAGTATTTTCGGCAAAAGGAAAAAATTTCCTTCTTGCCTCTGCTAGCCTGTCAACCCACCTCTTGCAAATTTTGGACATGTGTCCACTTATTATTGGCCACGGGCTTTCGCGCCAAAAATTTACTTTAACCTTTTAGTGAAAAAGGGAAAAATCCCCTTTTATTTCCGCCGACCCACTCTGCGCCACCATGCTACCACGTGTCCTCCTTAGATTGGAGTGGGGGAAAAAATGGTTTTGAAACTTTATAAAATTAGACCCAAAAGCTCTAAGTCCCCCTGCAGCCCGCACTTCCATTTTGAATCTTTTAGGACACACATGCTCTTGCGATTGCTTGCGGGATTTCGGGCCAAAATTTTCCATTAAATATTTGAGCCAAGAAACAAAAAATTTCACAAGTTTTCCTCCACCACCCACATCTCTTTTGCCAATAAGAACATGCCACGTAGGTAATTTGGGAAAAAAGGAGCCTCGGGCCTGAAAATGCCCCTTTTGCCAAAAATTAAAAATGACAAGTTATAACATTTCCCCACCGATCCTTTGCCAATGAAAACACACCATGTTTCCAATGCATGTTTGTGGAAGAATTTAATGGGAAAATTATTCCTGTCTAATCTCTAAAATGTAAAAAATTCTAGGGATGCCCTAGAATTGAATTTTTTCACCAAGGATGGCAAATTTTCGATTTTGAAACAACTGAAGCATGATTTTACAACATTTTCAACCGTTGGAATGGATTTTCAAGTATAAACAAGTATGAATTGATCAATCTTGATTTTTTCATGATCTGGAAAAAGGAAAAAATGACACAGCCCACAAAATTGGAAGAACTAGGGCAGAGAAAAGGGCATACTTTGAATATTCCTTTAAATTATGGTAGAACAACAAGTTTGTGAGCATTTTAAAGAATTAAACTATAGGGGAACAAATTTAGACCATTAATTCAAAGGGTAAAATGTTTTCGAGCAAAGACATATTTGGAAAATTAGGGGAAACAAGATGCAAGCTCAAAAATGGCACCAACAAAACCCATTGGTCCTTGCATTTGTAATTTGTTCTCAATTTTACTGTGCATGTACCCAATCAAATCCCTGAATCATTTTGGTCTATGACCCCATTTTAATTTCAATTACAACCATCTTTTTAACCTTAAAAATCCTAAAAATCCCAAAAAAATTAGTGTAGGATACATCAATAAGGAACCAACCTTGATACTAGAGACTCACCTCAAGAATAGGTATACTGAAAAACCTGAGTTGTTTCCATTCTATCTATAAAAGTGAGGGAATAAAGAAAGCCTAGAACCCCTGGAGTTATCCATAAAAATAGTTCACTTCTAAAAGATAACATTTTTTGGCACACCCAATGGGACTTCACAATATTGAAGATTTACGTTTAAAAGGTGTTCCATCATTCAAAAAGATCAAACATCGTGTATGGCAATTTTAGGACAAGAACTACCATTGATGCATTTTAAAGATTGAAGATCCAAAGTAAAAATCATCTAGTGACTCCGTAAATCTTATTTTAGCCTAGTGAAACATTTTTCATCATCAAATTCTTCAGATGCAGCCTTTTTCAAGTAGTTTTCCAGAAAATACCTATCTTTTTTTGTTGTTTTCATTTTAATTTCATGATGAGTACATATTTGTTCTATTATTACAGATTTATGAGGTCATGCAATCATGTGATCAATTCCTCTATGGAATTCTTGTATTCAAGATTTTAATCTAACATAACCACAATCTTATCATCAATTTTCCCCTTCAGATCAACATTAGGACCCCTATCAGAATGAATATCCTCATAACTTGAACGCTGTACATTAATACGATTAACAATATGATAATGGTTATTACTTTCAAGATAATGGTTATAACAAATGTTCAAGGTGAAATTCATGAATTAGAGAAGATCATTGAAGTATCAAAATAACAGATACAAGGATTTCTTTGTTTTAGGGAGCCCTGTGAATCGGGAGGTCCTACACTTAGTTGGATTAGTCCTCAACAATTTCTTAGAGTAATGAGTGAATCTATTAACCAAATATTGTAATCATTTGAAAATTATAGGCATCAGGTTAGGGATCCACATCAATTGTATGTTTCCACTTACCTTCCTAATAAGAATCCAATGCCCACATATCCTCCTTATCATCCAATGCATCCCATTCATCAGTTTCAAAATTTTCAGCTTGCTAAAAGTCCTACTCTTTCAAGTCCACAATCACATACTGTAAGAAAATATTTGTTTCCAATATTTCATTATACTATTGTTCTGAAAACAGACCTTGTATCCTAGTCTATTGATGAAAAATTATAATTCTGAGATGAAATAAATCCCACCCCTCCTCCTTCATACGTAGTACCAATTCATGAAGGCTAAAATAATAAAATAATCCAGGAGGGGTAGGTAACTGAAGAAAATAGCAGGATAGATTTTTTTGAAAACATGCAATAGTGGGTTTCAATTTTTTAGTTTAATCATTTTCTAGAGTTGGAGGAAGTACCCCTGAAAGAGTTACGAGTTGATTTGTTAGTAGATCAAGAAATAGTTGAGGATGATCAGAAATCTTCATAATCCAAGTGTAGTGTGCATGAACCCAACATACTCACACCACTCACCAATTCATCACACTCATTCAATGATGAAGAGTATTTACATATCAGGTTCCAAGATAAATTAGTAGATTTAGTGCATCAACAACATGTTTTTTAGCCTAGGAAATTTCCTATTAGATAAGAAATATGACATTAACAAAGAAAAGAACATAATAGAACAATTTGTTGCTCCAATAAGACTTCATAAAGAATAAAAAGATGAGTTTTATCTCTCAAACTTTGTGTTCAGTGTTCAAGAAAAGGAGACTGTTACATTGTTTGATATTTGTAATGGCTCATGAAGAAAATGAAAAGATATTGCAAGCAGCAAAGAGAAAAAATATTTCATAGAAGAGGAACTTGAAGAGGATCTGAATAATGGAGAAGAGTTTGACATTACAACTGAAAAATCATTCATGATAGAGGATAAACAATAGCTTGAAGAAGATGAAATGATTCCAAATTAGTCTCAGAAGGTTGTCTAGGAGGATAAGGTACAAAAAAATTTATGAAGCAGATCAGTGTCTAAATGAATTTGATGAAAAAAGAAGCTTGCAAAATCAAAAAAAAAAAAAAATCAGTTTCGAAGTGTTCTTAGTGATAAAATGTAAGTCAACGAAATAGATCAGATTGGAACAATTAGTTTATTTTCATTGACGAGGCCATTTCCTATTTAGTTCCTGGATGATTTTTAGCCAATTACAACATTACTGAAATTCACGCCTATTTTAGAATACAAGGAAGAGTATAATGTTCTTCAGAATCCAACCTAAAACCTCTCATAGAAGCTTGTCAATGAGATAGAAGTGTTCCTCAACTTTTGGAATGATCTTGTGAACAAATTAAAGGAAGATGTCTTCTATCCATCTTCTTCATGTTACTTATTTTACAAGCTAGGTTTATAACCTTGATTTTGGATAAAGGGAAGTTATTTTTCTCTGCCTATTTGAGGTTTCATTTAGCCTCAATTTTTTACTTGTTAGAGTAGGGTAGATTAGGATTTTCCTTTCAATAAGTGTAGTTCATACACATTGCATCTTTCAATTTCAATAAGTGCACTTTCTGAAAGGTTAGTTTTTAAGAAAAGGAAAAATTTTGGTTATATTCTTTTGACTCCATCCTCAATGGACTAGTGTAAAGAAATGGTGTACAAGCTAGTAGGAAACTTTCCTTGCAGGATCGCCAGAAATGTTGATATTTTTTAGACTCGTGTAAAAATGAGCAACTCAAAACTTTGTTTTCGATGGAAGGAATTGATGAATGAACCTAATTAAGGGGAAAATATATAGTTTATTGAAGGTATTAAGTATCTGTAAGTGGATCAACAAAGAAAAATACAGCTATGTGTGTTGTTACAGAATGCAACACTTTAATTAAATGTTTACCATCATCAAAGTTTCACAAAATCTTCGAAGAACTAAAGTAGAACCTTGAGGAAAGAGGAAATAAATGCATACCTGAGGAGTTGGACTCAAAAATGACAAACATATTTGTTGTTTGCATGGTTGAGAGTTCATGTATTAAGTTATAGGTATTTTCAATTTGATCATTTCCTATGATTAAGTGTTATTAAGTATGTTATTGAGTTGTTTAATTCATTGTACCATCATTACATATCATAAGATATGAAAATAAAAGGATGTACAAAACTCAATTAAATAAATGATATCATTTAATTCATAAAGAAATTCAATTTTTCCCACACAAGGTGTGGGATGTAACTTATGATTATTGAAATAAATGTTACATGTGGATAAATCTTAAAGAAAAAGAGTATAGAACAATCCCATCATTTCTTGGGGTTTTCTTGTATTGTTAATTTCTTTCTTTTTAGCTCCTTCATATTTATTTTCTACATCTTTCATTCAAGCAATATACCTGAATAGGAAAAGGGAAAAATATCAGTTTGGAGCTTAGGGTTTGATCTGTATTCATGTGCTATCCAGCTTCTAGAAAATTAACCATTTAAGATAATAAAAAAATAATGTACATCAAAGTAACAAATTCAAATTTTAAAATACCTTTTTGGAAAAAGCTCATAACATTCACATAAATCAATATAGAGAGAAACGAAAAAGAAAAGGGGGAAAAGCCACTATGGAATACAAGATAGGCCAAAAATCCTATTGTTTTCTAACTATTTGATTAACTATGCACGTACAAATTGCGGAAGAAAAGAACCACATACCTGACTTAAAACTTACTAATAATTACATATTGCACTCAATTTTTTTAAAAAATGATCAATATCTTACCAACATAAATTTATGTTGATTAAGAAAGAGTAACAAGTTTTATTTATCAAGATATGCTTGTAACTTTTACTAGGCAAATGTGCGATGGAATATATTCAAGGATGCATCTTGAAATTTCACATTAGAGAAAATGATATGTTTATTATATACATTAACATGAGACACAATGGTCTAACAGTGTCAAAAACCAATCAAACATGTAAGGAAAGTAAATTTTCTAAATTAGGAATAGGTTATCTTTAAGCTTTCAAAACAGAAATAGAGTAAGAGAAAGATACATTTGCATAAGGCAAATACAACAATACATGTGTTTCTTCATTATTTAGGTAATCCAAAGATACGGTCAATTTAATGAACAATAAGAAAGAGCAAAGGAGAGCCCAATCTTACAAGAAAGTATTGAGGAAAGAGAGGAATCATGAAATCATTAACCAAATAATCAAAGTTTATAGTGAGGCCAAGCTAATCAAAATGTGAACTGAATTATCCAATCTAAGAGAATATATTCTAGGATGTAATGTTTGAGGTAGAAGAAATTATTCAGTTATCAAATAAGGCATTGTCTTCAGTACAGGATCAAAATTATGAAAAATAGTCACTATAGTAGGAGCCTCAAAATGTAATAAGGAATTTCACGAACTGGATAGATTGCTATGATTTCAATCGTGTTTATAGAGACACTGTTACAAGAGTTCTCCTTAAAGAAAAACCATGTATTTGATAGGAGAAGTTTTCATGACCTTGAATCAAGATATTATAGTATAGACGAGGGGAAATACATATCTTAAATCTAGTTTTCTAGCTTCAATCTTGGATTCTCATAAATTAAAGGATGATGGGCTCATAGCCATGTTAAAGTACAAAAAACAGCTACAGTTCTCGAAGTCATCCATAAGAATTACGTGAAGACTAATCATACACTTTGTAGTAGCACGAAGAGTTTCGAATCAAAAGAAACCATGTAACTATGCTTTAAGAGTTGCATAGATGATTTTATTTGATATCTCAAGTTATGTTGGTACATTGAATTTTAAACTATAATAGCGCTAGGTCAGAAATGGGAACTATCTCCTAAAATCACATATTTTAAGAATCAAACAATGTCATTACAATCATTCTAAATAAACAAAGTATAATGCATACATTAAGAAGAGTGTTAAATGCAAAATATTATAAAGCTTTCTTGAAGATGTTTCCATTTACATCCAATGCAAATAATACAAGAGAATGATGAATACCACATTTTTATACAACCCAGAGTTAGGAGTTTCCTATACACAAATTTTTTGCAAGCAAAAAGAATGAAACTAGTGTTTATGATCACCATTAACTGAGCTCTAAAATGAAATTCAGAACAGATAAAATTGGGTAGAATGGAATTTCACCCAAAACCAAAAAATCAAGCACCTATAACATGTTATTATATAGCAAGATGGCCAAGCTTGTAAAAGGAGAAACACACAACCAATGAAAATGGTGATTATAGGAAATCAGAGGTCTTTTCTCCATATATTGTGGCCAATAAGGACAGAAATTAGGTTACAAATCTCAAACCCTAAGTATTTCGACTAGAAAGAAATTGAAAGCTCGAACTTCCTCTTTAATGGATGCACATCAGAATAGAAGGATAAATTCCCATAAAATGGCATTGTAAAATATGACAAACCTAGGATAAAATTAGATAACCAAGAACAAAAATGTATGTCAAGATCCTCAAATACTACTAGATCTAAATGAAGTACAACAAATAATGTTCAGAAACAAACTCCTTACCTTTCAAAGAATTGTGACCAAGATTGTAAAAATATGATTTTATTGTTCCAACGAATTCCTTCATATATTAATTTTGGAACCCTTTATCAACAACTTCAAACCTACCTAGGAGGAACAAAGCTCAAATATTCATAAAAATAGCGAGCCAAATGAGTTACTCGCTAGCAGCAATGAATCCAAGGTTTTTCTAAATGAATCCTTACTGAAAACAAGATTGAATGCATAAAATTACACTTAAGTACTTTAAATGGAGACCAAATTTACAGAATGAGAGGGCTCAAGAATTCCATGGCCATCTCGAAACAAAGAATACACAGAGTTTTGGCTCAAGTACAAATGGAAACGTTTTCAGAGTGAAACAGACGCTCGAAGATCAGAAACGGTACTAGAAAAATGAAAAGAATCCAGATTTTGAAACCTCATCCATGACGGTGAGGAATTTATTTCAAGAGTTTAGCTAGCTCGCAAAGAGCTCATGAAAAGTGAAAAATGATTAGGGTTCACATCACTTTTCCTAGAATTTGATAGGATTGCCATAACTAAACCAAGGTTGAAAATACATGCACATGTTAAGCATCAATCAAACCCTTACTCATCTAGAGTTAGTCATTTCCACTGACAAAGCTTCTAAGGGGTGACTCATGGTGGTAAGGGAAATTAAATTTCCTGTCAATCATTATGCTAAAACTTTGACTATAATTTTTGATAAAATCAAAAGAAAGGGGATGACCACATAAGGAGGGGTTTTATGTTATTTTTTTCGATTATATAAGATAAGGAACGAATGATGCTACCTTAGACTATGAGGTGTGTAATGATTATTCAAAAGGAATACCATAACATATTATATCATGGGAGGGGCCAATTGAGGGTTAAATTAAATCCAGATCATGAATAGCTTAGCCTTTTCAAAAAATCCTTACTCTTTGCAAAAGGAGTAATTATTGTTTTGCACTTGTGCAAACAAGTGGTCCCCACTAAGAGGTTGAATAATTTTTGTAAGCATGAAGACAGAAGCATTATTTTTACACATAATGTATTTTTTTGCATGGCATAAAAAGAGGAAAGAATAGAGAAGAAGACAAGATTTACAAGTGAGTGAATATGCAAGTGTCACATTAGTGATTAAGTATGATTATTTAATCACTAGCTATAAGATAAACATCAAAGTAATGCTTGCAAATTGGAGAAAAATTGCACATCAAGCAAGGGCTAAAATTAGCTTAAGTATTCACCCAAATTATTTATTATAATAGAAATAGTGCAGTGAACTACACTTTGACTAAGTGTATTTTAGGATCTAAGGCTATTAATACGTGATTGTAATCAGCATGTCTTTTTTTATTCCTTTATTTATTCATACTTAAGGGCTAAAATGAGCATGCATGGGAAAGTACAAAATGAATCCTATTTTTAGGAGTGGTTGGGTGAAGTATTTTTTTCTATATATTGTGTGCATTGAAAAAGAACAAAGGAAGAATTTTTGGATGTAGGAGTGTTGAAGCAAATTTTTGTCAATTTTGTCCCTAAATAAGAACCATTTATTAACATTCTAATTATTTGCAATGGTATGTATATTTGCATTATCTATTTTGAATGTTAATTCCCTCATTTAATTATCTTACCTTGCTACAAATTTGGTTTTTCCTATAAAGTCTTAATGTGCATGTTGGTTGTTTTGTTGTTGTGATTTATTCCTTTAACACACAATTTTTTTCATTAGGATCAACCTAAAAACATATTCGTTTGTGCATTTGTAATTTTTTTATCAATTTTATTGTGCATGTAATCAGTAAAATCCCTCAATCAATTTGGTGTATCACCCCATTTTAATTTCAATTGCAGCCATCTTTTCACCCTAAAAATCCAAAAAAACCCCAAAAAATAGTTTAGGATACATCAATAAGAAAATGGCCTTAAACCGAAGACACGCCTCAACAATATATATACCCACAAAGTTGAGGTGTTTCCATTCTATCTACGCAAGTGAGGGAATAAAGCAAGCTTAAAAACGTTTCCAGTATCCCTCTACCAAGGTGTGCTTTTGAGAGATAACAATAACTTATGTTTACTAAAAGTAAAAGATGCATGTACATAAAGATGGAAACAAAAGAATATAAATAAAACCCATCATTGTCGTTTAGGTCTCCTCTTTGCCTTCATCTCTAGTTGTAGATTTTTAATATTCATCTTATGCATTATCCCTAATTGAGCTCCGCAAGCTACATCATTGTACCTAGGGAAAAGAAAGAAAATGGTTGTCAATAATTGAGCTCCGGGTTTAATATGTATGTTTGTGTTATTCGTTTTAGGAAAATGAATCTTTTGAAGTCAATTATGTATAAATCAAATGAGCTAGATACAATGTCAAAGAATTCATATCAATCAAAAAGCACAAGGGGGATTTTTTTTAGTATTGAAGTCATTGTGTCATATTTTCCCTTGTTTGAGAATCAATTATTTCCTTTCCAATTTTAGCAGTATTGTGTATGTATGAATTTTATTCTTGTGAATCTTATTCCCTGAATTTAATTAAGATTCATTAGAATCTTTTACCTTTCTATAAATTGGTGTTTTCTGTTAGTTTTAGTTTGCAGTGATCTACACTATTGTTATGAGTAGTTCCTCAACAGTAAAGTGTTTTCCTTGTAGTTAGTTGAAACCCATTAGTTCATGATCTTGCAACTTATTTTTCATGTATCTTTGTAAAGTTTCTAAATAATTTTGGTGTATCACCCCATTTAAATTTCAGTTTTATCCATCCTTTTCCCTTAAACCCACAAAAAATCAGTTTAGGATACATCCAAATAATTGGAATTCTCACATCTCATATTAGGAATACTCATATCTCATAAGGTGTTTCAATTGTATGTACAGAAGTGAGGTAAAGAAAAATTTAGAGAACTTGATATCCCTCAACACATGGTGCACTTATGAGAGATAACATTTCTTTTCATGCCCGATGGGACATGAAATATGATAGATTTTCATCTTTCTAAGGTGTTTCGCTTCAAGTAGAAAATAATTATCCAATGTGTGACCTTATCTGCTAGATAATAGTTTTTGGAATGCTTGGTGGGACAAAGAATCAGATTTGAATAAAAAAAAAACTCTTTTGGAAGGAAAAAGATGTGAACATCCATTGGAATAAAAAAATATAATTATTTGGAAACTCTGTAAGGATGATTTCACACCAGTTTTGTAGCATGTTTCATTCCTAAAGTGACAACAAGATCAACGGTAAGAGGAATTCCTCATCATTTTTTTACTTCGCCTTTAAATTCAAAAAGAAGAAGAGGAGTTGGCAATACGGGTAATAAAACAATGAAAGCTCACCTGGTCTTCTACAAACCAACTGACCCCGTTTAGCACAAAAAAAGTATTCAAACTTGGAGTTCAGATCTCAATGGCATTCGGTAGAATCACTCACCACTGACAGCTGAAGAACAAATTGAAAACCTAAGAAAAATGAAATCGCCTGAGAAAATCACCCCTTCAGAAGGAGTATACATGTTGTTGCCTCAAAGGGTTTCAATCATGGCAGTTACTGGAGAAAATTTTCCATGGCTTCACCTCATTCCCGGAGGAGTCAAAAAATGAAATGCATAATGTTAGAAATGCATTCTTTATCTCCATCATTACTCACTCATTGAGATGTATCCTCTAACTGAACATGGTTAGATACATACATTAAGATCGACCGAATCTCATAGAAACCCTCACTCAACCAGAGTTAGAAGTAGTGGTAACTGACATACCAACTTGGGTCATGCCATCATTTAGGGGGGTGATCAATTACATAAGAATACCATCAAGATAATTCTGACCCCAAGACTCTCATTGAGGAACATAATGATTTAACAAATCAGTGATGCAAAACCATAAATCAACGGGCTACATTATTACCATTAGGTTTCCTAGAGTCAGCTGAGTGAAATCAGGTCAAGAACAACTCATTATGCTTCATGGTTGTATCAGGGATTTCTATATTCATCAGTTAAAGGTCAAGCCTTACATAGTCCCTATATATCAGCCATGATACAGTCTATGAGAGGAATGCCACTTCCAGAAGCTTATGTTATTATCTATTAGAGTTGAAAATAACCTTATTCAAGTATGGTAAATTAGCCCCAAGGTCTTCCATGCTTGATTACTATAGATCTGGCAACCCCTATTCCACAACCTATTATAGTAATAGAGCCTGATTGTTTCAGCACCTCAAAATGATATATATAATAACTTGTAGACACATGGAAATGAAATAATAACATTAAAGAGGCAATTGGCCCAGCCTAACATGCCTTACTCAGAACACTTATGAGCAGATTAGGTCAGCCTTATCAGAAAAATCAAGAATTATAGGACAGCCTTACTAGCAAATACAATTTGATCCTAAGGATCTCACAACACTTATAATGCCCTTGTACCAGTTAATATGGGCCTCAGAAGAGTGGTGTTCATCTTGCAATCAACCTCATCTGAGCTGCTAGTTATCTAAACACCTTTTTGAATTCATGTTTTTTTGTCCCAACCAGTAACCTGAAACATTATTCATGCCTTAAATAGAGGGTGGGCAGCTAATATGCTCATAATCAAAAACCACCATGAACAAAACTTTGATTAGTTTTAGAGAGGATGATTTTACTGCAGTTAAAACTTAGAGCTCAGAAAAGTGAACTCAGGATGAAGAAAAGTGGCATATATGACATTGTTTTTACCCATAGTTACTGATAAAGCAGTAGGCAATTCCAAGTGTAACCCCTAAAGACCAGCAACAAATAGCCACAATCTAGATCCTAGATGTTTTTTTATACCTCATATTTCTAACATTTGTAGAAGACAAAATCATTTTTTGCTAAATCGTACTCTAAAACTATTGCAACATCATTTAATGTTGTTGAGGTTATGAAAAAACATAATATCAGTATTTATTTATGGGATGCTTTGAGTATTCCAAGACAACAAGAGTTACTTTCTCATGAGCTTTCTAAGTTGTTTATTTCTTCCAAACCAATAGAGATAGAATCATAGAAAGTTGATATGGTTCTCAGTTATAGTTGATCAGGATCAGTATGAAATATGTTAAGTGGATGGTACAAAAAGTGATGAATTCTCATGATATAATAAAACCACCTCTTTCTTATCGTTCTCTTATTATTAGAGATCATTTAGTTCACAAATGTATGATTGATAGTGGTGCAAACAACATAGTCATGCCTACAGAAATTGCAGATAAACATTGTGACCTACAATATGAACCAACAGAAAAGGAGTGTACTTTAGCTTGACAGGATACACCCAACCAACATAGTTGGTATCATCAATATTTTTTGAAGTAACGTTACATGCTTGCCCCAATATTTTAGTTTTACAAGATGTAACTATTTAAGATCTACCCCTTATTTCTGCTCTTTTCTTGTCAAGATATTTTATAGCAAAGATAGGTGGTTATCTTTAGATTCAGATTAGTATTTTTTGTTCTTCACAAAGAGGTATGGAGCTAAGGTTCCGAGTAAAGTCAGAGCCTTTAGCTAGATTTGACATTGAGCCTCATGCTCTAAATGTCGTAGAAAATTATGTTTCTATAGATCAATCTGATTTTGTTTACTAATGTACACAAATTTCATGAATTAGATGGTGTTTATAACTTGTTTATGGATGAAACAACTACATGAAGAATATGCTTATGATCCTTATAAAAGAGGTAGAAGAACGTATTATTTGGTGTGTATTGTCTTCATGAGGAAAACACCCCCTATTCCCTTGTTTTCCTAAATAGAAAGTACATATAGAAGGCTATATGGCAACTATCATTTTGATGGAGCAAAGAACAAGAAATAGACAAGTACATGTTTGATGTTGACTTCCCCTTCAAATCATAGGTATTTTTTAGCTCTTAATCCTATAATTTTCATGTACTTGTAACATAGCGGAATATGAAGCATTGATTCATGGCCTATAATGGGCCATAAAGAGAGGAATTAAGCATGTTACAGGTTTATGGTGATTCTGAATTAGTTATAAATCAAGTGAAACACCTATAATGTTTGTAAGAAATGGCATTGCTGAAATATTACAAGCATATAGAATTTCAGACTTGATGGATTTTTTTGAAGATCTTAACATTCAATTAGTCCCAAGAGCTGAAAAATAAGCATGCAGATAGACTTGCAGGAGTTGGAGCTAGCTTTGAAGTACTAGAACATTTTGAAAATAATAAAATATAGCCTCATATAAAGTATGATAATCAGACCTTTAGTGCCTGAATAATGTAGAGAATTGGCAAGGCCTTTGATGATGACAAACAAATATGTAGATTTCTACAGCAAGAAGCTAAATTTTCTTTAGCTAATCAAGACAAATTGCAGCACCAATATAGTGACCATATTGTACAGTTGAAGATAAACAATATTTCCTCAAGGACTTCTCAGTTTATATGACACTTTCAAGTTCTGACATGATCAACTCAGAAAAGACAAAGGTAAAATTTTCTTCCTGTGCTGATAATTATGAGTAGATCTCAGTTGCCAGAAGGTAAAAGCATTACAAGTTGGAAAGGTATGTTCTAATTCTGAAAATACAATTCTTTCGTTGATTTATGAAAGGAACTTATTGATGTGTTTTTCTTGGAAGTATCAAGATTTGAGAGGTTTTGATCCTAGTTTGGCACAACATATCATTGAATTAACAGCCAAACTCAAAACCTATCAAGGAAAAAATAGAATTCTATGAATCCCAAGATTAAACCATTAATGAGAGAATGAGTTGTCAAAGATTGATTGAGATCAGGAATTATTTTTTCACATTAAGAATTCAAGTTGGGTTGTTAATCTTGTGCATGTTTGAGAAAAAGAATTGCTGAAATTAGGTTATGTGTGGATTTCAGAGACCTTAACAAAGCATCATTGAAGGATCATTATCCATTGCCCAATATGGATCAAATTTCAAGAATAGTTTCAGGTTCATTTATGGTTATCCCTATTAGATGGTTACTAATGGATACAATTAGATTCTGGTATACATGATGAAGAAAAATTTAATATAGGTTTCACCACAATGTGGGGCACTTATGCTTATAATAAAATGCCTTTCGGTCTTTCAAATGTTGGTGCAACATTTCAGCATGTGCAATAGAAATGGTTTTTCATAGCCTCTTGAATAAATGCATATTGATTTTATTTAGATGATGTTACTGTATTTTCAAAGAATTTTGATGATCATCTTATGCATTTAAGGTAGAATTTTAAGATTTGCAAGTCCAGTTTGGAATCTCATTAAATCCCAAAAATTAATATTTTTTTAGTGCACGAAGGGTAAATTACTCTGGACATATTATTTCTAAGTAACGGACTTAGCTATTGATCCCTTCCAAAATTGATGTAATTTTACAGCTGTCCTTACCTCATCATATAGAAGGCGTTATAAAGTTTTCTTGGAAAGATCAAATTTCATAAGAAGATTTATTCTAGATTTTGTAGCCTTGGTTTAAGCCATTAACAGTTCCATGTTGAAGAAAGAAAAAAAAATCCCTTGGACTAGTGAAGGAAGAAAAGGATTTGAAGTCACTCGAGTTGAGCTATTTCACAAGCTCCTACTTTGGCAATATCCTAATTTTGATAAATATTTCACCATGTATGCACTTGCTAGGAGCTAAAACCATTTCAGCCATATTGACATCAGGTTAATGATGAGAATACAGAACAACCCATTTCTTTCTTTGGGAAAATCCCTTCATGACTACAAAATAAGGTACACTTTTCTTAAAAAGCAAGTACTTGTTGTAGTTAGAGGTGTGAATAATTTCAAGTGCATGCTTCTGAATATAAGATTCATGTTTTAGTTTCTCATGCTAAGTGTTAATGTGTTCCTATTGAACAAGGAACTGAATGAGAAAAGAGTCCAATTGGATTACCAAAGTTATGGAGTATGATGTTGACATCCATGTTACGTTAAAAAAATTAGAGGAAAGGGTATTTCTAAACACTTAATTGCTGATATGAAAGCTATCAGCATGTTACAATTTTACTACAAGCCTGAAATTCAACAAGCCAAAACTCAATCCATGGAAGCTCCAGTTTCAAGACGGATGTTTGATTTGACTAATTATTTACTAGCATGGTACTTATCCAAAAGGTATGGATGATAAAAAATGAACGAAGATATTTCAGGTAACAGGTTGTACCTTATGTATTTTTTTGATTGATGTTTTGTTTAAGAAAGGACATCAAGTGGAATATTGGCTGCATTGTGTAGATTTATGATAGAGTGCAACAATTACTTTCATGAGTTTCATGACAGGATCTATAGGTGGTCACTTTTCAGCATGCACAATAGCCCTTAGAATCATGAAAGCTGGTGTATTGTTGGCCCAACCATATTCAAGGAAATGTTATGAGTGGGTAAAAAAGTGTAAGCTAGTGTGAATTCTTGGTTGGAAAAGAACAATTAGCTTCGCTTCCCTTGCAACCTATTTCAGTGGATCAACCATTCATGATAGTGGGGCTTGACTTCAATGGCATGATTAACCCAAATTCTTCATCTTAGAAACATAAGATGGATTTTGACTACCACAATATTATTTTACTCACTTAAACTCAAGTAGTGGCCTTGAAAGAATACAATGAGACCATGAATTTTGTGATTTTACGAAGGTATAGTTTGACAGGTTTGGTGTTCCATCCACTATCATTTCTGATAATGCTTTGGTAGCATTTCTTAGTGCTAACGGTAATGGATTAGGCTGTCAAACATGGAATTTATTTGAGTAGTTCATCTAAATATTACCCACAAGGTAATGGGTTGGATGAAAGTACTAACAAAAACTTGATAAAAATCTTTATAAGAACACTCAAAGATAAATAGAGAACCTGACACACCATGTTGAATTCAACGATTTGGGCTGAAAGAGTGACTCCTAAAAAATAAGTTAGTAACTACCCATACAAAAAATTTTATGGTCCTGAGGAAATAATTCCTATTTTAATTGAGATTCTCACGTTGGATTAATTACAAGAGATGAAATTACTTGAGATTATACCAATGCAGGTTCATTATGTAAAACTTGTGGAACATTAAGAGTAAAGATATGAAGCTCACTTGAGCATGGAGAAGAATAAGAAACATATCGAAAACACATTTTATTAGAAAAATCAGTTTATATTTTTTATGATGGAGATATTGTGCTCAACTGGGATGCAAATAATAAAAATCTAGGAAACCACACAAAATTCTATACAATTCGGAGTTATTTATATATGATTTCAGCTTGCAAAGAGAACAATTCATTTCAGCTTCTAAGACTAAATGGAGAGGAACTTTCCATTCTTGTGAATGGTATTTTTCTCAAGCACTATTATTGAAGATCTTATAGTGTAGGTTAGTTTAGGATTTCCCTTTTAATAAGTGCACTTCATGTACATTGCAGATTTCAATTTCAATAAGTGCATTTCATGCACGTTAACTATTTTATGATATCTTTTCCCAACTTCAGTTTGTTTTTCAGAAAGGTAGTTCTCAAAGGAGATATTTTAGGTATTATGCTTTTGACTCCATTTCATGTGGATAAGAGTAAGGCACTAGTCTTAAAACTAGCAGAAATCTTTACCCTATAGGATCGCAAGAAATGTTGACAATTTTTCACTCATTTAAAATGATCAACTTGAAACTTCGTTTAATATGAAAAGGATTGATGTGATGGACCTAGCTAAGGGAAAGAGGGAAGGTTTCTTAATATTTTCAGTTGTAGAAATTTGAAGAGCAATGCAATATGTAGCTATGTGTGTTATTTTGGTATGCAACACCTCACATGTGTTGTCATTCACATTCATCTTCAAAAAAGAAACATATAATATCCGAAGGACTAGTGCATAGCCTTGATGAAGGAAGGATTCACAATAAATTTGGGATCTTTCATCCCATAACAACAAACAAAGTTATTGTTTACATGTAGAGGAATACATTATTGAGTTACTGGTAAATCAAATCTTATTATTTCTTTATGTTTAAATGTTATTAACTATGTATTTAGTGGTTTAGTTCATTTTACAATAAATATTTACCATAAAATTGAATGCATAAATAAAAAGAAAACTCAATTATAGAAATTAATGACATTTATTCAAGAATAAAATGAGTGTTTCCCAAAAAAACTGTGGGATGTAACATATGTTTACTTAAAGTATAAGATGCATGTATAGAAAGCTGAAAGTAAAATAATATAGAGAAAACCCATCATTTCCATTTTGGTCTTTCCTTTGTCTTCGTCATCTCCAATTGTAGTTTCTTCATCTTCATATTCTATATTATCCCGAATTGAGCTCCACAAGCTACATCATTGTAACTGAGTAAAATAAATAAAATGATTGTCAATAATTAAGTTTTGGGTTTAATTTGTATGATTTTTCTATTAGTTTTAGGAAAATTAATATTTTGAAATCAAGTATACATAAATCAGATGAGCTAGATACAAAATCAAGGAAGTCATATCATATAAAAGCACAAGGGGTTTTTTTTGGAGTACTCAAGCCATTTGGTCATATTTTACCTTATATAAAATTCAGTTATTTCATATCAAATGTTTGCAATATTGTGTATGTATACAGTTTATTCTAATGAATTTTATTCCCTCAATTTTATTAAGCTTGCTTAGACTATTTTACATTGCTACAAATTGGTGTCTTCTTCTAGTTTTAGTGTGAAGTGATTTACACTGTTGTTGGGAAAAGTTCCTCTGTAGTAGTTTTTTTTCCTTAAAATAATATGAAACCTTTGATTCATGAGCGTGCAAATTATTCAAATATTATTGTGCATGTATCTTTGTAAAATTTCCCAATATTTTTGGTGTATCACCCCATTTAAATTTCAGTTTTAGCCATTTTTTCCCTTAAACCCCACATAAATCAGTTTAGGATACATCAAAAGAAGGAAATTTCCTTGTAATGCCAAATATTTACCACATAATAGGGATACCCACAACCCGTGAGGTGTCTCAACTATATCTACAAAAGTGAGGGAGAGACAAACTTATAACACCTATTATCCCTCAACATAGGGTGCACTTCTAAGAGAACATGTTCGATTTCCATATTTACCCCATCAATTTTAGAGTGAAAACTTCTTACTTTCACTTGGGGGTGCATTCAGAAAATGTCTGGACATTGAATATAAGACATCATTATTTTGGACTTATATTACTCAATTTAGTATTGATATTATTGCGTTGAAAGATAAATTCAAGCTGTAGATCTGTTAAGATTTCTACTGAGTTTTTCTATACATCATATTTTCTAAGATCTCCTCTATACATGTTATTATTTAAAAAAAAATGATAGCATTTGTTTGTCCCATGCAATAAATTAATTTTTCAAGAAAAAAAAATGGAACACCACTCACTAATCCACCTCAAATTATCCACAAATCCACATTGATTGATTCTTGCTACATTCTATTATAGGATGTAATATTAATATGTATCTCTTGTTTGCATTTCTATTGAGCTTTATCTACATGAAGGTTTGGTTTATTTGTATTCCATTGTAGTATATATTAGTTAGTTATATATATATATATATATATATATATATATATATATATATATATATCTGTGCGTGTGTGTGTGTGTGTTTATTATTTTTATATAAACACAAAATTTTATATAGTTTATCGATATAGTCATTTTGTGTGGTGTGTTATTATACTATCTATGTCTATTTGAATTAGTATTCATAAGATTTTATAGTTTTGCCAACTGTATAGTCATTATATAAGCATCAAAATTGTCATTATCAAATCTTGTTGCCATTTGTGTTAATTTTTTCAGCAATCATATGTATTTTTTTATGTGTGTGATAAAATTTAATTATAGTGCTCAAAGTACATTATCGACGTATTTTTTTTGTTTTAGCCGATGTTCAAATTGTGGGGTGGGATAAAACTAAAATAGTTACATTCTTACTGAAAATTTTAAATGTTGCAAATAAAGAATAATGTGTATCACTTCATTGGCTATGCCCCTTTACCCCACAATATATCGAGATAGGGAAAATGCTTGGGGTGTTTCATTGAGACCTTGAAAGGAGTGTTACCCCTTGAGCCCACTTGAGGTTGTCACCCCCATACAACATCTATCAAATTTCAAAGTGAAAGTGAAAATTTGTGCGGATGCTGCATCTGTAGAAGATTGTGTGAATTTTAGCTTCAAGTTCTAATCCAATGAGTAAAAATAAATTCAATTACAGGATGAAAGAATATGAGGTTGAAGCTCGATCAACGATCTCTATATTTTCAGCATGATGAAGATGCATGAAGCTATGGTGGTAGTTTTTTAAATCTTTTTGTTTAATTGCTATTGTGTTATTGTGTGATTCATTTTACGAGTACTTGGATTTTTTCATGTTCAGTTACTAGTGCATTCTTGTGTTCACATTTGTAGTAAGTTAGTAGATTATCCTATGTAATCCCTTGATGTGTAAATATACTGGAAATGTGAAAACACAAGGATAAAAAAACATCATCATATTTAGGTTGTTTTTTGTCTTGTAAAATCATCTTTGTAGTTTGATGATTTTCCTGTAAAACTATGTTCAAGATATTGGATGTCTTGAATAACTGTTAGTATGTTTGGTTATTGGTTAACCATTTGTTAAAATTTCTTGTTTCAACATGGTTATTACTAAATCACTTATAAAACCATTTTCAAAGGTTGTTGGTTATCCTAAACAACCATCTAGATCATGAGAACTTAGACGAGATAAACTGCCAAAAAATGTAAAAATGTTTTCCCCATCTTCACATGAAGTGGGAAAATATATTATTGTTGTATTATGTGAATGTTTTAGTAAATAACTCATGTAAATAAGTTATCATGTTATAAAAACTCATATAATTGTTGTTTGAGTAGTTATAGGCTTCCTAAATAATAGGAGATGAATAAGGCTATAAATATCTTTGTATTTTCCCTAACTAATTAAGAGTCCAAAGTTTATTTGTGCTTAAAATTTTATGCAGATTTTCATATCTAAACTTTGAATTGATTTACAATACCTTGTGGGATTTCATATATGTTTTATAATGTATATGGGGAAAAGCATATACTCACTAGTATATGGGTCAAATATAATATTTACTTTTGATCTTGAGATTCCATCCATAAAAGTGTTATAAGGTATTATCGTTAATATGAAATGTTGGATGAGACTTATTAGAATTTTTTTAATAAAGGGTAAAATGAGGGTTTTTCTAGGGACCGTACCTTGTTACAAAATAAGGATCTAAAATCAAGATGATAGAAATATCATAACAAGAACAAAAACAAGATCAGAGGATAACTATAGAAAATAGCCACGAACTCAACTAAAAATAGCCAAACATCAGCCCAAAGGCACCCAGGGATCCAACCCTAAAACAATAAGAAGACTATTATGTTAACCAACTAGAATGATGATTAATCTTACATGTAGATTTTGTTTTCGTGACTTCCGTCAATTAATAACCAACATGATTATTTAATATAATCCTCTTTTGATACGTAGGGTCATAATTTTTTCTAATGAAATATTTTAATCTAGATCTCTCTTAGAAAGTGGGAATTCTTAGACCATTAAGATTGCAAGGTATAATCCATTCAAGAAATTTGTACTTCATATTTCCATTAGCAGGGGACATGATTTCATTCTCAATATTCAATACTATTTCTTGAGTCACATGTGTGGCATCCATTTATTTTCCTTCATTACTAAAATTTTCACTTTCAATATTGACCTTATAATTATCAACCATTGACCCTTTTGAATATCCATTCCCAAGATCTTCCCCTACCACTTGGTTTATATCCTCCATTTGGTTGAATTTCATGATAACTTCATAGTCAAATTCTTGAGAGCCCTCATGTTTTGGTTAACTCTATCATGTTTCCAAGATGTCCAAAGGAGTTGGATTAATCCCCCTTGAGCTAAGGTAGGAGCCACCATAGAACCTATGAAGAGGTCTCCGATAATAGTACCATACAATATGGAAACATGTGGTGTGGCCAAGGAAAACATATCATTGATGTGTCCACCATATCCCTTAAATGATAAACCCTCGACATTTCCACCATATTTCTTCTACCTAACCATTTCGGCGACCTCCTTAAAAGATGAATTTTTTTGAGTCTCCACCTCTAGGGAGGAAGTATGACACTTAAAAACCTCCAATAGAGAAACATAGCGCACACTATTCAAATTAAAACCATATAAATAGCCTCATGATTAGTACGATCTCCAAACACATGATGCCAATTTAGAGAGGAAGTATCACAACACCTTTTACCATGGATGACTCTACATCTAGCAGAAATGATAAGAGATTATTATTACACAAGGATTTTTCCCAGAAATAATGTTTGGATAAGATCCTAGTGGAGGGAGGTAGTGGTTTATTTTCTACATATATGATACAAATCATAGAAAGGTCAATCTGGTACAAGATTTTGTGGTTAAATAAATTGCTACCATATGGCTCAAAGACCCAGTAATGCCCACAATCACTTTTTCCTCCCATGATTTGAATTTAAGACTAGAACAATTTACCCACCCCGTAGGTGCACAAAGAGGGATATTGTGGTAAATCTTATGTTTTCATTTATCCAGATACAAGGTTGCTCTACCATAAAACCAGGTCCGCCCATAAAAAAATTCTAAACAATATTCTTCATAAAGGAGTGAGAATAAGAATATGCTATCAAAAAAATCCACAATCTCCATATTCCAAGGAGATTCTATTTTCTTTTCACCCAATTCATCATAAAATCTAAAATAGAGAAGAACCTTACAAATGTTCCAATAGCAACATAACCTAACCACCTCCCAGATCTTTTAATCAACTCATCAGAGATAAACAAAGGATTTCCACCTTCCCAGAAGATGAGAACTTAATGAAAAGTTTTTCTAGATGTGCCCCACCCAGTTAAGAATCTCATGTAATTCCTGAGAAAACCTTAGATGATACCTATCCAACTTCCTACCCATTTACATTTTTTAATTTCTTTCCCCGCTCTGACTCTAATTCCTTGGAACATGTATATTTCTTACATTAATGCTAAGCATGAAGATTTGTTTTCAAGAGTAAAATTAAGTCACATAACTAACAAAAATGAGAGGAATGTGAAACTTATTATAATGATAGTGAAAAGAAAAATAAAAAAATTGGTTCAGCAAATTTAAAATTAGATGGATGTGAGGGAAATTATCATTGACCATTCCTTCATCTATCCGATTAGTGAGAAAGTTTGTTCAAAACATTCATCAAGATTAAATGAATTTGGTGAAATCATACAATGCATACTGTTTGTGGATGGTCACTACCCCTTGCAAAGTGGTGTGGGGTCAATGATTGTTAGACGAAGGAGTCATGAAATTAACGGTGAGATGGTTATCACTCTCAGGTTGGGTGGAGGTGTGAAGTCCGAAAATTTCCACTTCAAACCAATTCAAAACAACCACACTCCGATAGAAAAGTATGAAAAATCTAATTTTTTATTACATTAAAGATGTTAAATGAATCTTAGTTACATTAATCACTATTATTAAAAGCTTACTTATCTATCCAATACATCTCCTATAAAATTAATTTCATTTAAGAAATCCAGTATTATTATTTTATTAATATTTTGCAATTATTAATTAATCCCGAATTAATTTTAATTATTTAGGTGACTAGTCCTTAGAAAATTCCGTTTAATTAACCACTTAGGCTAGTAATAATTTTAATCCAATCTTTTTAAAATTATCCTCAAAAATTAATTATTTAAAACCTATCCATATTAGATTTACCTCATAATAATATTATTATAAGCTAATGCTAACTTTAATTTATTTCCTTAATTAAATTTAATAAATTTCCTAGTATAACATTAACCTTAGCCCAATCCTTTTATTTATCAAGGTGCATCCTTTAATCACATAACTTTCATTTTCTAATAAATTCCATACCCCATGCACATCTTTTAAATAAAGGACTTTAAAAAAAATATTCCTAACCCATTTGAACTTCTACACACCCAACAACATACCAAGGGATTTATTAGATTAAATTGACCAAAATATTATAATTTTATGAACCCATCACTAAGGGATGAGGATTAAATCCCAGTCATAGGATTCATTTAATCCTCTCCCATTCATATTAAGGTTTCTTATTTTGCCATAACTTTCCTTATGATCTTTATATCTTTCTTATAACCCTAATTGTGCCTCCAATTCCACATGCAGAGTTACAGGGAAGGCATGGATGGAGGAAAGGAAGCTTGGATTGGAACTATGTTGATGAGGATGATACATGGATCAAAATGGGTGAATTTTTTCTCCCATTTCTCATATTCTCTCCCTTTTAGAAATATTTCTCATAGTTTTATAAGTATGAAATTTTATTTATATGGGTATTATTTCTACCACAAAGATATGTGCAAATTTCTTGTTGTTAATTTTATTTTTATTTTGTTTTTTATGCAAGAGGTTGATATATTTTCTTCCTGTGTGTTTCTCAAAGAAAAATAAGTTTGATTTTAGGTTGGGTGTGAAAAATTTAGGGCAACCCGGCCACAATGTATATTATTTATATATATTTTTAAAAAGAAAACTATGCGGTAGGCAACATGGCTGACCCGACCACTATTATATGAGTTGGGTGGGTCGGCCAGTCCGCCAACCCATGGTTTGCAAGATTTGGGTTGGGCAACATGGCTGACCCACACCCATTTTACAAAAATGTGGGGTGTGTCTGCCATGCTACCAACCCCTCTCTATTTTTATTTTTTTTAATACATGTTTCTCAATGAATCTAAGTTCCAAAGAAGATTCAACATAAAATTATTCATTTTTTGTTTTTGACTATATATATTCTATATATTTATATACACATTGTTTCTGGCCACAAAAAGATGTTGTGAGCAGGTTCGCTACGGATCTGCTGAGTGGTTCTTGTTTTATGCTGCTAATAAGTGGCTAGTTTGTTATATTTTAGACAGATGGCTTATTCCATTGGTCTTTCATATTAAGTCTTTATTTTAATATTTTCTACAATGTATTTCATTAGATAAAAATGGTTATATTATCCTGTAAATATAAATGTGTGTGTGTATATATATATATATATATAAAATTTATATACTTGGGTAAATATTCACATATGATTTTGATGTGTAGTTTGTAGGGAAGAACAAATTATAATGTGGAAGAACATTTATTTGTCTAACTTATATTTGGTACAGACATTTCCATATTGCATTCAAAGAACAAACATACTTTTAAACTACATATTCTTTTACAGATAAGAATACATGATGTAGAAGGCATTGCTTTGAAACTCATACATGAATAGTGAATGGAAT
Organism: Taxus chinensis; assembly: GCA_019776745.2. Taxonomy (NCBI): domain Eukaryota; kingdom Viridiplantae; phylum Streptophyta; class Pinopsida; order Cupressales; family Taxaceae; genus Taxus; species Taxus chinensis. Next base: position 617,057,064 of record CM034153.1, on the reverse strand, counting down.
CCATGACAATATGCAAATAAAGAAAATATATAGTCCTTTAAATAATCTACAATATTTTTCCATCTAAGTACAGAATTTAACTACCAATATTTTACAGAGTTAAAAATAATTTCGATTTTCCTAACAATCATATTTTACAGCAATTTCCACATATAATTTAATAATGAAAATTTTCAAATGTCTTACTAAGTTTCTAAATAATTCCATAATTTCCTTATGGGAAAATTTTAAAATATTTTTAAAAAATAACACAATTGTTTCATTCCCCAACTTCAAGTGCATACATAACTAACAATAATTTAAAATGTGAGCAACTTCAAGATGTAAATGAAAATAGCAACAACAACATTCCAATTTTTTAGAAAACAATCTCTTGCAACTATATTATAAAACCTACAACTTTTATTTTCTACTTAGATTTAATCCTAGAACTTTTTCCTTTCAACTCCAACACACAAAAAAGGGAAGGATCTAGGCAACACTCTCCTCCCATCCATAATTCCAATAAAGGGGTAAATCCAACCCCCTCATTAGCCCCTGAGATCTAACTATGAGATAATGCAAGATGTTCACAACCATGACATCGAAACAAAGGCTTCACATTTACAATTCACACACACAAGAACAAGGTCCAGTAAATGAATAAATAATTAAAAACATGCAACATTTAAACAATCACAGAGGCTCAATTTAGAGCCCAAGGTGAAGAGATAGTTTTTGGCTCCTCCTGATACCTCCCAAGTAGATTAAGGGTCCACCCAAGAACCTCAAAAGTGCACATCACAAAACACTCTCATAATCCCTTATCTCTCTGTGAATGCAAATATGTAAAATGCAACAAAAAATAACCTTTTCTCTACCCATAAGTGGAGCACCTTACCCATTCTCCCTCCTCAAAATAACCTCACAAAACTTACTTTTATCTCCCCAATGGCCCCATAACCCCTTCTCCCTACACATTTCTTAATAGAAAAACTAGCCATACCCAACAAACATACACATACACACATTCTTTCAGATTGTAGTAACATAAAATACAAGAATAAATAATAACGTGAGATAAGCACCTACCTTGCCATTGATGGTAGCTCCTTTCTTCAAAAAACTCTACTCTAACTCTTCCCCACAAGAAAACATTTCAAGAAATCTCTTCCAGAATACAAAGCAAATAAAATTAAAATCACTTTCTTCTCCCAAATTATTGAGCCAACATAGTAAAGCAAGAATAATAATCATGCAAGTAAGAAAGCAAGCCACCAAGTGAGTAAACCAAAAATCTTCAAAAAGATGCACATAAATAGACAATATGGAAGGAAATGTCACGTGGCTCCATGTAGGATGCCACTTCATCCCCATCAAATCCACATCACAAATTTCCCAACTCAAGTCAAGGCATCATAATGATGTAGGTGAGAAAATGCATTAACAAGGTTTGCACACAGGTTCCCTTTGACACATTTCAAGGATAAATTTTGAACATAAAAATATTAGGGCAGTAAATACATCTCTCTTCTCAAATTTTCATGATCAATGCCTAAATTTACCCCTTGGGTCATAGGTTAGGTTAGGAGGGAATGTTAAAGAGTGTGGGACAAGTAAAACAAGTTCCACAAGCTCTCAAAATTTGGCTCAAAGCCCGAGTCCGAGATTCATTGTGGAAATGGCACACATACCAATGCAAAAATTAAAATTCAAATAAAAGAGGTGAAAGAAAGAAAGTATATTCCAAGTAATCCTTTCCCACCGAAATCCACATTATCAGATTATCATTAATCCCTAGAATTTAACATAATTAAGACAAAGCCAAAAACATGAGAACCATAAGGAGAACATTAGCACATAACAAAATTCAACACATACACATTGCTCAAACTAAAAATTTACATAGTCCATAAGGGGTACGTTAACAAAATATAACATAGGGTTATGAGGGTATATTATTACTTTAATTAAGATCATGACATCCATAATAATATAAATAACACAACCACAACACAATTAAAATAAAAAAATAGATACCTAGCCACGGTCACATGTAATGTTCTCCCCCATCGAGAATTCAAAAAATACGATAAACAAGAAGACAAAAAAAAACAGAAACACGACGGATTGCAAGGTTATCATATTCTGAAAACATGACATTCCTTCACAGATGGCCTTAATAGTCCTACCTTGTTCATGTGATTTTTTTTCCTGCTACCATAAATAGTACCAGATTCGGCATCAAAGCCACATCACTATGTCAAGGAAATCCAAACACAGATAAATCATTCATAATATTATCATTATACATCATATTTATATGATTCTCACTATTACATAATTCTAACGTAAATCAATAATTTACAATTATTCATAATCGTAACTAACATTATATGACAATCATGTAATTCAAATATTGATCACCTAATATCATCACAAAATTAATAAATGATAATATCTATGTACACATGGTCATATGATGCATCCAAACATAGTTGCAACTGCTATGAATTCAAGATGTTAATATATAAGTAAAGCAACATTAAATCACATGTGCTGCAATATCCACCAAAATTAGCTAGGAATACACATAATCTATAATAATATTCAAAACAAAATAATAATCAAATGTTCATATAGTCTAAACACATGCTATCCCTAATACTCTATAAATATCCATGCTTCTATTCAGCTAATAAACATGATCAAATCAGAAATATGTGTTGAAGATGATTAAGCACTACATCCCCCACCCCTTAGACTCAAGTTCCTCTTGAAATTCACAGAAAGAGGTAGGGACTCAATGTATAATAAAATCCACGCCTTATTAGTTATTTCTTTAATTCAAAGAAGGAGTGTGTCCCTTGGATCCTGATTTTTTTCCCACACTATTTTGAATGAGAGGGGAGACAATAAGGACTAGTTACTAACATCCTCCAAACAAAATTATAAGCATTCAAACGTAGAAAATAATCTCTACAAGGTTAATCAAGCTACAACACAAAACATTTAAACACAATTTTTTCTATGGAATCCCAATGAATGACAACTAAGTTCCATGAAGAATAGGGAAATTTATGTAGACAAGGTGTCCACGTAGCCACACATGGGTGCAACACACAATAAAAAAGGAAAGGATAAGACTTCAAATTAGGTCAAATTACACTTCAAGGTTTGTTATTTTAGACAAGATTAATAACTACCGATCATTACCTTAAATTTTGTAATGGAAAACACACATACTTATAGAACTTAAAAATCCAGGGCCACACAAAACAAGGCTTAATGAACAAGGGAAGTACCCAGTTTTAACAAAGTATGTACAAGGATGTAGATTATTCATTGGAAGTAGTCAATATAAATTGGAAGAATTCCCTTAAATTTTTCATGGTATCACTAAACATGATCTTTGCAAAAAGGTTTCCATAACTTGAATTTGTCCCCAAATATCCTAACACACAACCATTAATCATGATTTAGAAACACCCAATCAATTAGATAACATTTCCATTTTGGTGATAGGAGATCTTGGCCCATTCTATTATATAAAAACAAGAGATTCTATACCCTCTATATAGAAAAAAAATTACTAATTTTAAAACCCGTCCTAGCTCAAATTAATCTTAAACAAACACAAACTTAATATTATAACACATAGAAGTAATTAAATGAGATAGGAGAAAAATAGTTAACAAGAGAGATCAAACTAACAATTTATTAGAGCAACACACCAAACATTATTATAGCCACTTATGAAACAACCCATCCCATCACCTTCAAAAGGATAAGGGGGTCATCAGCATGGTTTCTATAAGGAAGAAGGATTCCAAAATTCCTCCATATCCTTAACATATGATGCCTAAGCTTGTCAATAAGCCTTGGTCACTAATGTCCTATTCCAAACACAATATGGATATCTCTCTTAAACTAGGGATATAGACTTGGATCTAAAATATCCCAAACCATACACTTGATGAGTTAAGAGGAAAAAATGGGTATGAAAAACCTAAAGGATCCATCCAAGAGGGTTACACATGTCTATGTTAAAGGGAGAAAAACATGGCTAGGACATATCACTATAAATAAGGTACTCCATTATTCATGTTAGGAAGACATATCTAACGGTTCAAATGGTTGCCACCATTGGTAACATGGATGTAGGGCATACCAATATGAACATAAAAATTAATCCATTCTAACAAGGTGATAAAATTCTTATGTACACTTCTAAATATTCCATACTAACCAATGGGAGGTCACAAAATTACCTAGTATTTAACTTATGTTAAAAAACATTATGCATATGTTTGTTGTTTAATAAATCAAAGGGAGGTGTGGGAAGTACTCAATTATTTCACAACCCAAAATATTAGGGTGAAATTTAGATTTGATACTCAGAAATTAGCTCAAAGGAAATTTTCAATTAATTCAACCATTCAGGCTACGCTCTCTATGATTTTTAGGGTATGCAAAAATGATTTGATACAATCAAGGTTGTGTATTTGTACACTTTTCTTGTGCTCAAACCTATAAAATTATCCGTTACATATTTATAATACACAAGTTACAGTTAATTTTACTAAGAATACTTCTTATAAGTTTTCTAATTAGTGCATTCCTTGTATTATGATATTGTATATCTTCTTTCATTAAGGGTCATCACTAATGTTTGCATGATATCTCACCATTCTCTATAGATAGAAAAAATTGTTCAATTTACTTCTAGGGGGAGTATGAGAGGATTCCTTTCTATTTTTCACATATAGTTTTTATTTCTTATATTAAACTACAAGGTTAGAGTAACTAACCATCTTCCTAATGTCTAAAATTAATTATTAAGTTGTGAAGATCCAAGCCTCCCAATTAGAGTTATAATATGCTCAGGTTTATCACAATACCAATTGATTGTTTTAAAAAAAATTAAAGAGTAGAAAGAGCCAAGCTTATCACATTATTAAGTTCATAAAAACAATAGGTCATTAAAAAATTGGAACACAAAAATTTTACAAGGGTGTTTCCCAAGAGTTACATGCATCACCGATTCATTCTAACTGGGTATATACAAGTAATAATAAGAGATATGATGATATAGAACATTAACGAGATATAACTTCACTTCTACGAGTTCAAGAAGTTTAGATCAGAATGAGGGAGATAATAATATTTATGGTTTTAGCTAAAAATAGGTTCACTACATAAGAGAAGGAGTTACCAAAAATTTAGATTCCCACAAAGATATTCCCAACAAAGAAACCAACATAACAAAAGGGTGGGGTTTACCCCATATAAAACACTCTTCCTCACCAAGAGGACACCAAAATATCAAGAGGGTATTCAAAATATTTACTCAAAACATAGCCTCTATGGTTAAGAGTTATAGCCTCATATGAAAGAGTATGATATAAACACAACAAAGGTCAAAAACTTAAAACCTGTAAAACCAAGATCTCTAAGAACAAGGTTGAAAGGAGACCAAGGCATCTAAATATTCCTAAACATTACGTAATACTAATGGATTATAGTTTGGTAAAATTTCAAGAATTCAAGAGATTAAGACAAGGGTCTATCTATCTATGGGTCCTTGAGATCAAAACAATTATACTTATTAAAGAAAAAAGTTTGAAATAGCTTAACTATAACCATATTTAACTAGGTTACAAAAAGGAACATAGTGACCATCAGAACTGCCAATCATACTGCAGAACAAAAAGAACCCTCTCCCTAGGAAATGTTTAGTATTAAAAGGGACACTCTAAGGTCCTAGAAACATAAAGTCATTCCACTCAAAACCAATTACATGACCAAAAGAACCTATGATAACAATCTAGAAACTGAGGGTGTATCCCCATATGACAAGAGAACATAATACGATAAAATAGAAACAACTCTTCAATATAAAAGAAGAAAACCACATAACATTCTTGATGACATTGAGACAAGTGGTTATCAAGGAAACCAATCTCTGAGTCACCAAATAGAGATAAAATTAAAGAAATATTGGGAATCAAAATAAATGGCTAAGTATATACTTTTCAATTCTAAAAAATTCTAACAATAAGATAAAAAAATAATGATAAGAAGAGCCTCATGGTGTTGCAACAATTCATTAAAATAAAATTCTAGTCATTGATAAAAAATTTTAAGCTTACAAATATACAACACATAACATATCCACATCACAATCACTTTGAAGCCCTTCATGGGTTGTCAATAGGGGTATTCTAAATCTAGTTCACATATAAGAATACACACAAAAAGATGGATCTAATATGACAACATGTCATGATATCTACTCTCCCATATGGGGAATAACTCCTCAAGGAGACGTACATCACCAAAGTCTGTAGCCACTGAAAAACCATACCCAAATTGTATAATCATTGAAGAAAAATGGGATTTCAAAGAAGCTAATCAATCTCTAAATCCCCTAAATGTTGCCTCTAGCACTAATTCTCAAAATTTTCACCAAACAAAAATAACAATCCAAATAAGGGAGGGTATTGTACGTACCCAAAATTGTGAGGTACTGTACTTCCAAAATAACGTGACATGTGCCCCAATGATGATACAGGTCTCCTCGTAAGATGCTCGGGATCCGAAAAAGATATCCAAGTGTGCGTTAACATCTCGCATGCCCCACTTAGCCCCCGCATGCTTTGTTTTTTGTCATTTTCCCCTCTTTTTTTGGCCTTTTGCTCTTCAGTGATGAAACTGCCACCCTGCCTGGGCGGCGGTCTCGTGACTGCCACCATGAACAGGGCGGCAGTCCTATAACCGCCACCCTTCTCAGGGCGGGGGTCCTTTACCGCATTTTCCAGAAAGCTCTTTTAACACGACTCATGTAATTTCAATGTTTTACTAGCTTTCTTTCACCGCTATAAGCTTGCATTTATGATTCTAGTTCCCTGGAATAGTGTTTTGCCATTGTTTATAGTTTAAGAATTCTATTTGGTTTTTTACCTTGGGTAAATACAAATGCTATAAATAGTTGGCTTAGTGCTCAAATGGCCCCTCAAATATGCCTTTGATTTCTCTTTGCAATAGATTTAGTTTTCATTTTTCGTAGAATGCTTAATTTCTTTCATTGCATGCTTGGTTAGCATTGTTTTACTATTGGTAAGCCACATATCCATCTTGTGCAAGTAATGCTGTTATTTTATCCAATCCATTGGAATAAGATAGTCCATTTACCAATAGGAAGCCATTAAAGCTGTAGGTTTTGTTCTTGAAACAAGATAGTTTCAGTTTCTGGACATTTCATGTTGCATGACTTGCAATAAATCCCACTAGGAATTGCATAAGCCAAGCTCTGTACTCTTGTGCTATCCCTCTCCTACTCGCATTGTATTCAATCTATACCTTGAGCTACCTTTGTGGCAATATCTACTTATGTTGATGCTAGCATTACACGCTTTTCTGGATCCACGTGAACACAAAGGAACGAGGAGATCACACTAAGGGGACAAGATCACACACACCATTGGGTTCACCACTGTTCTATGTAATCCAGGTTCTAGCTTTCAAAGTTCTAAATTATAATCATATCAAATTGAGTAGTTGATCGCTTTACTTCAATTAATTTTACTTTCGATATTGCCAAGGAAGTTATGGGGATTGATAGTTTCTGAGAGACTATGATTCATTCCTCACTTCTGAGGTAGGATCGAGAGTTTGGCAAATAGATTAGATCAGTTATTTCATTTTTTAGAGTAGATCTACAAAATTTCACAGACAAATAACTATACTCGGTTATCTTGTTTGTTTTAAATTGTTATCTTAGCTGTCAATTTCTAGATGTATTAAATTAGTTGCTAAATTCATTTGAATAGTTCATCAAAAAATACAAAAATAGAGAAATCATATATGCTATAGATATATTCAACATAGGTTAAATTTTGTTTTGCTACAGTTCATTTTACATTGTTACTTTTTTATGACAATCATGGGACCTACGGAGCCCAGGGAATACGTATTCGAAGCCAATCGTGCCTCAACCCAATCTTGTCATAGTAATTGTTGACATAGACCAGAATCTTAGAATCCAAGTCTTCTAAACAACAACAGACTTACAACAAATTAGTTCCTAGCTAAGTGGATTAAACATAGAAGATGACCAAGCGCACACGTTTTGGTCAAATCAAACCAAACTACATATTACCCTAGGTAACATCCATATGACTGTAGAAGGGCTTGAAAGAGAGCAAACGTTCGGTTGTGATCCTTTTTTTCCCATAGCCAGATGCAGGAGACATTCTTATGGATATAGATACCAGCCTAAGAATTCAGGTTGCAAGAACACCTGTGAGGTACTCTGAGAAGATCACACAGCTATTAATTTTGAATATAGAGGCTGAGAAAGCATATGATTATTGGATACTAGGGATTAGGAACTAATTCTACACATGACCATAATAGGACCACAACAAACAAGAGTCTACGGTTGCGATCCACAAATCCCACAACCCAATGAATCCGTATGTCAATCAGACATAGACACTGGCCTATGCACACTAGTATTCATATCCACTCCACTTCCACCTATCATCATCGAATAGTTATCCTTACTAGATACAATAGTTAACAAGGCTAGAGAGTTCTGGATTAGGCCAGAGAATCATCCATAGAGCCAACTATATTTACCATCCACCATATGACCTTATCCGAAGACTTACAGGAAACTATCCCAGGTCATTTTCCATGCATTCCCACAACCCATAGATCGAATCACGCCAGAGATCGATATTGATTGGAGCCTTCTAGAAGTCATCCTTGACAATTTATCTATCACACCAGTTTAGGTTAGAAGGGACTTCTTTGTGTTAGATTCACAAATTCCACTAGTGCGTATTGAAGACATTAGATTGCCTAACTAGTTTGTCTACATCCCATACATATTCCATCCCCACCCGGCTATCTCGGCACGACCTTGGGAGGTCAGGTGAGAGGAAGAGTTGCTTGTAGATTCCCATGCTCGCTTATCACTTTTCCATCGTACTAAATTAGTGAACCCGATGTGAACAAACAACTGTTTTACCTTTTGTACCTCATTAGCCTTCACATCAGCTTCACCACCAAAATTGGTGAACCCAACGTGAACAAACAACTTTTTTACCTTCTATACCTCATTAGCCTTCACATCAACTTCACCACCAAAATTGGTGAACCCAACGTGAACTTCCTACTTTCTAGTTCGGAGTCATATTATTACGTGTTCTTCCAAATTAGTATACTTTTCATCTTTTCTGCCTAATTAGCTTTCACCATCACCTTCGCTCCTCCCCATTATTATGCGGGTATTCATATACCCCCCGAATATGTCAGGATTCGATGCACATGGCAGGCCCCTCTTGGGCCTTAAGGCATACTATGCCCAACAAAATAAACAATCATCACCCTCACTCTTAGTACGGGGTGATAACTACTCAACCAACCAGTTGTCAACACAAACTCCAAGGATTAGATATAACTCATCTTTTCAAACTGACGAGTTAGATCAGCTCGTTCAAACACAAAAAATAGAGCCTTCAGGCTCAAATAACATGACGTTCACCAAAGAATTTGGTTCGTCTCCTCAGGTGTTACGTAGACCACAAATTAGTAGAAAATCAGACTCATACCAAGGTTTAGACGATGAACATTCGGTACGTTATGCTAGGAATGACCAACATTCTTGAAGTATGTATAAACCTATAGGAGGTTTACAAACACAACCCGAGGTCTCTTTTCAAGAAAATACCTCCATGCCACTACATATAGGAAATGCCCTCGGTGAAAATTGGTAGGGCAGCGATCAGTTCATAATAGGATATCACATGCCTATACAACACCATGATATACAACAAACGCCACTACAGAAAAACACCGTGACTTCACCAAATGAAGTCATTTCAACGTTAGTAGAATAGGCGAGAGGGTTAGAACTTGCTTAAGCAAATCACCATTCTCAATTCATACAAATAGGAAATTCTAATCCTCCACACCATTCTAGCCATGTATACCTCCTCACAGGAGTAGGCACATTGGGCATGACTCCTCGGTATTCACAACAAATGCCAACTAGACTCACCATCTCTAACGCTATTCCTCCCGGTCTAGTACAAAACAATCCATTCTTGGACAACACCCCGTCATACTTAAACATGTACTCCAAATCACCACAAGGGGATATGTTCTCCTCTCCAGGAATGTTTGGTCAAACACAGGTGTTTCCTTATGCCCCTACCAACGTATACGCTATGCCATATCAACAACCCATTCCACCCCCGCTCCCTCAGCAAGCACCATCAATGGTCGAAACCTATGTGATAGGGACTTATTCAGAATATTTGAAAGAACCCTTAGAATTCACCATACGAAATGTCATGCTTCCAAGACCTCTTCCCAATTTTCTGAAATACAAAGGTGAGGGAGATCCAAACGCACATATCAAAGCTTATGCTACAGCCATTCGAGAACTACTCCCATGGGATGGGGTTTTTGCTAAGATATTCCCAAAAAACTTTGGAGGGCATCGCTCTCGACTGGTATTATAGAATACCTAAGGCTTCCATCCATTCATTCAAACAACTCGTTTCAGATTTCATTAAGGCCTTTGACATGAATAAGCTATTAAGGACATGAATCAAGGAGTTCTTACACATCAAGCAAGAACATAATGAATCCGTCGCCCATTTCATCCAAAGGTGGTGTACAGTTCTTTATTCTTCGGAAAGTACTCCAAACATGGATCAAATGGAACTATGCGATTTATTCCTTCATTCTTTTAGTAGATAAGTAAAGGAAGAAGTCCAAAAGTTCGCATTAAGAACTTACGATGAATTACTTGAGAGTGCTCTTCGAATAGATCAAGAAACAATTGATAGTGGTCACAAAACATATGGAGCAAATGGGAGGTCAGTCACCTCCAACTAGAACACTACAGCTTATCGTAATACCATGAACGTCAATCAAGGACCTAAAATCCTTAATGAAAATCGGGGTGTAACAACAGATGGAGTAACCGACCAGCCTAAGAAGGTAAATGTTGTCAATACTCCATCATAAATAAACAACCAACGAAACAACAACTTTACCCCAAAAATCAGTATAGTGGATTTTAACCATCCACAACAACAACAACAATAACGGAAAAATCCCACACAGTGTCTGAGCCAAAATTCAACTAGATACCAAAACCAGAATTCAAACCAAAGACATCAAACACAAAATTTTAAATCTAATAGACAATGGTTTGATCAAAAATTTGGGCTGCAATACACACCAAACCAATAAATTAGGAATTACAATCCTAATTAGTATTTTGGTTTCCATAAAATACGGGGCCATGACACTAGAACATGCCGTGACTACAATAAATTCATGCAAGGCTTGCCAAATGAACAAAGACAACTTTTCATGGATATGTTCTTGGCAGATCCTACGTCACCAGCATCAAATACCTTTTCAGGGGTAGTTTCTCCTCAAAATTCACCCCTCAAAATATTCAATGATCCACTCCCAAATCACGATAACAATAGGCTAAATCTAACTGGGACAAACAAGAGTGTAATAACAGGAAACAATGATCATGAAGCCTCAACCTCATTCAATCCATTAGTTGTGCCACAACTAGGAAGTCAACCATGACCTAAGGTAGTTGGTTTAGTGGAGTTAGATGCTGAACTGCCCATCGAAGCTGTAACAAGAACACGAGAGTATTTCTCTTAGCCAAGTCCAAGCCACTCTCCGGAGACGGATGACATCCAAAAAATCGTAACAAAACCTATGGGTGCCTATGATTTAATTAAAGACCTAACAAAAACCTTCTTTTACATATCCTTTTTGGATTTATTAAAAAATTCCCTCGCTCATAAGGCTGCTCTTTTAGAGGCATTAGGTTTTGGCCATTTAATTAACATCACTCCACCTCCTGAAACATAGGTAAATCATATAGACTTTGATGTTCATCCTCCGGGGCAGGTGGATAGGGATGTCAAATTCATATTCGAGATAAAAAAAATGCCAACAGATGCTGAGATCATTCGTCGAGGTGATCCAGCCTTACATTTGTAAGTATGGGTTTATAAAAACTATGTAAAGCGTGTAATGATAGACAATGGGGCAGAAGTTAACATAGTCCCCTTCTCTTTCCTTCAAAATCTAGGGTATGGAGAAACCAATTGTTCCACAACTCGAAACACACTAAGGGGCTATGGTAGTCTTAAAGCCACCTCGGTTGGAACTATAATATTATCGGTCACCTTACGACCCAAAACCATCTTGACTGAGTTTTATATTAAAGATTGGGAAACTAACTATAATATGATCCTCGGCTGACCCTTGATACACCGCATGAAGGCAATCCCTTCTATGCTATTTCAAGAAGTAAGGTTTTTACACTTAGGAAAGATATTTTTAGCCAAAGGTGATCCAAAACCATTCAATGTACATCTAGCTGACTTAAAGAAAAGACCAGGTGTGTACTCAAAGTTTGAAATCCCAACAAACCAACTTAATGAACCTACCGACGTAAAACCAAAAGAAAAGTTGGTACCTACGACAGATCTTGAAACTATGAGCCTAGTCAAGGCAACCCCAACCCCCCAAAGATGAGGCTAATACTATAGAAACAATATCATTAGGAACTACTGCAAAAATCATTGAATTAATAGAACAAGATATACCAATGTTCTTACCATTTGATTATGTAGGCATGGGATATTCCTTGGGTGTCGGTTCTCTCCCAGCAGTAGATCTCTACAGGGTAGAAGTAGAAGATGTCAACACAACAAATATCCCAACATCTATACTCCCACCTAAACATTGGACTCTCCATTTTGATGGGGCTAGATGTCGTTACGGAGTGGGGGTAGGTGTAATCTTTACTTCCCCTGAAGGGAAAGTCCTACCATTTTCCTTTAAAATAAATTTCAAATGTATAAACAATGACACTGAGTACGAAGCCCTCCTCGTTGGCCTAATCTTAGCTAAAATAATCGGTGTTGATAACATCAGAGTCTTAGGAGACTCACAATTAGTAGCAAACCAAGTATTTGAGATATATGAAACCAAATTCAAGCACTTACAGCTTTACAAAACAGCTGTGTTGAATATAAGAAAAGAGTTTGACTTCATATCAATTGAAGCAATCCCACAAGAGAAAAATCTTCTCACTGATTCGATAGCAACTTCAGCATCACATTTTACTCCAAACAGTAAGTTAGAGGACACCCGTTTCATAGTATCCCTTCGTGATGAACCATTGATAAAAATAATTACAAATTCTCTTTTAAATGAAAATGAAAACAAACCTACTATCCTAGACCACATTGATAGTGATATGGCCACTCTGAATTACTTAGACACCTATGCGGCATTACATCTCTCCTATCATATGATAGATTTTTCCTTAATCCCACATTCGTCTTCCTACTTTGGAAATCCCATAATGGAGCTTCCCTCGCCAATGGAGCCTAGCATAAACAAAGTAAAAAATGGGGATGATTTGGACTTACCTCCAGCCCCACCTGAGTTTGAAGAAGGTAATGCCTCTTTAATCGAAGAAACAATTGATGTTAACATCAGAACGGAAGATGAACCAAGGATATTGAATTTAGGATCCTCGTTAACTCCAGAAGAAGTAGAAATACATATTCGAATCCTCAAGGAACATCAGAAGGCTTTTGTATTTAATTATAAGGAAATGACAGGCATTGCACCCCACATTGCGGTACACAACCTCATCACTAAATCTGATGCAAAACCAATTAAACAAAAATCAAGACCCATGAAACCCAAGGTATCTCTCATGGTAAAAGAGGAGGTAATGAAACTTCTCCAAGTAGGATTCATGAAACTGGTCGATTACTCTTAGTGGGTATCTAATATTGTTCCCGTTCTAAAAAAATGGAAACATACGCATCTGCATAGACTTCTGAGACATTAACAAAGCATGTCCTAAAGACGACTTCCCATTACCATACATTGACGTCATAGTTGATGCGACAGCTGGATTTGAACTTTTGTCTCTCATGGATGGATTCTCGGGATACAATCAAATCAGAATATGTAAACAAGATCAGGCTAAAACCACGTTTATAACTCCTTGGGGAACCTACTGCTACGCTGTTATGCCATTCGGTCTCAAGAATGTTGGCGCTACATACCAGCGAGCTATGACATATATATTTCACGATCTAATTCATAAGATCATGGAATCCTATGTAGATGACTTGTTGGCTAAGGCCAAGAAGCGTTGTGACCATCCAGAAGTACTTCGCATCATTCTTTCATGTCTGATAAAATATGGAGTCATGTTAAATCCAGAAAAATGCGTCTTTGGTGTAACAGGAGGGAAGATCCCAGGTTACATCATATCGTCACAAGGAATAGATGTTGACCCAACCAAAATTCGGGTTGTCCTCAAAATGGTCCCACCTTCGAATGAATCTAGAATTAGGTCATTTCTCGGAAAGCTTGGTGCAATCTGGAGATTCATCCCACACTTAAGTTTCGCCATTCTTCCAATCAACAATTTACTCAAGAAGGATTTTAGAATTGATTGGAATGAAGATTGCAATGAAGCTTTTGACGCAGTTAAGTGTTTCTTGTTGTCACCACCTACGCTAATGCCACCGAAGCTAGATCACCTGTTAATTTTATACTCGCGAGCTACCAATGTCTCGCTAGCCTGTATGCTGGCTCAAGAAAACAATGACAAGAGAGAACGTGTGATTTATTTCATTAGCCAAACATTGCTCGAATATGAAACACGTTATACACAAGCAGAACAAGAATTCCTCACCATAGTATTTGCAACCAAATCCTTAAGACATTATATCATAAATCAAGAAACAAGGGTCATTGTAAAAACAAACCATTTACGAACTTTTCTCACACAAGGGTCCTTATCTAAAAAGGCTGGACGTTTTATAACCTTAATGGGAGAATTCGTATTAAATTTTGTAAGTCAGAAATCCGTTAAGGGACAAATCATCATGGATTGGTTAGCTGATAACCCATTAGATGGAGGTGATCTATTAGATCTGGATTTTCTAGATGAATGTGTATACTACATTGAAGCCAGACCTCCTATCTCTAAGTGTCCCTGGTACACTGATATCGTTAATTATATCATGGACCACACGTATCTAGAAGGGACTACACCGTAACAAAGAAGGCGGCTACGCATTATCATAGCAAAGTACGTCATTATAAAGCAAGTGCTCTATCAGAAAATGTTTGATGGAATGCTTCTCAGATGTGTCGACACAGAAGAATCCAAGAAAATTCTCCATGAATCTCACAGTGGAATGTTTGGAGGCCACTTCGGTGGCCATACCACTGCTCGTAAAATACATCGAATGGGATATTTATGGCCCACTCTAGAACATGACGCAGTAGATTTTTTACGCAGGTGTCATAAGTGCCAAGAGTTCTCCCATGAGATCCACATGCCGGCACAAACTCTACAACCAATCGCAACTCCATGGCCCTTTTCTACATGGGGCCTAGATTTAATAGGGAATTTCTCTCCCTCTTCTACAAATGGCCATAATTTTATAATCACGGCCACCGAATATTTTACCAAGTGGGTAGAGGCTATGCCCCTTACTACTCTACCGGGTTCTGTAATCGCCAAGTTCATTTTGAACCAAATCATTATCTCAGATAATGGAACTTCTTTTAAGAATGACAAAGTTTGTGAATTGTGTAGTAAATTTAAAATAAGCCATCATACAGCCTCCTTGTATTACCCGCAAGCCAATGGACAGGTTGAAGCGACAGATAAAACACTAAAATCCGTTCTCCTTAAAATGGTGAAAGAAAACAAATGAGATTGGCACTTGAAGTTATACCCGGCCTTATGGTCCCACCGAACCTCAATAAGAACACCAATGGGAGCAACTCCTTTCTCACTAGTATTCAGGGCAGAGGTAGTTCTCCCGCTTGAGGTTGAAATACCCAGTCTCCGTATTTCCTTACAAGGGATTCTGGATGAAGACACTTATAGAGAAGTATGTCTCTCTCAACTAGAAATCCTAGATGAAGCTAGGTTGGATGCTGAACAATGGCACATAGCCTATGCTGACCGGATGTGCTGATAGTATAACAAGAAATTCTATGAATGCGACATATATGAAGGTGATCTAGTTCTAAGGCTAGACAACCGGATCGACAAAAAGACCGGCGAAGGAAGGAAGTTCCGGCCTAAATGGTTGGACCCATACCAAGTCATGAAGGACTATGGAAATGGTGCATACCTCTTATGTATGCTAGAAGGTGAATAATTTGGTGAAATGGTCAGTTCCCTATGCCTCAAGCGGTTCTACACGTAAGCAACTAGCACTATTTATAATTACATCTACGTTGCATCTTCATATAGATTAAGATCATTTTGTCCACTTGTTTCGTACACAAATTGTGATCAAGGAATTTATTCTCAAAGAAATTCATTACAAACTCATGATATTGTTGGCATAAATACTCTAATCATACTTCTCCATTCTCATGATATCATCGAATTATCTCGGAATCATTTTATCAAATAAAACTAGATATGAAAAAGTCTTAACAGTAACCATACCAAGATCTGCAGGTTTATTCTCACTTTTGGTTTCTTCTTAGGATAGGTATCTTGCCTATGGTCTATTCCAGAAGCTTCATGGTGTCACATCTATCCCATATATCTCTTTGGAATTAAGCACATACTGACATTTTACTCAAGAAAACAAGTCAAATATTGATCAAACAAAAAATTTTAATTTTACACATTTCCTTGCCCCACCAACCTTTGGTGATAAGCTTGCATCTCTTACTAGTGACATAGGGTTGGGAAAGGATGGAAACGCCCTTACTCGCCTATGTTTTTCCCGCAGTGATAAACCCACGCTTCTTACTAGTAGCATGGGGCAAAGTGTAGGGGGTCCTCTTGACAAACAAATGTAAATGGTCATAAGCAAACAATTCAAATCTCGAAGTCTTTGAGTCCAAAAAAAATGAATCAGATGTCCAAAATTCCAAAAGAGTCCAAAATCCTAAAAACCCAGATTTTGTCTACCATGTGGCCATCTAAGGATCTAAGTCTGGATAAACCGCAAAGCAAGTTGCATCAAAAACTATGAAGTCACTCGAGTGGAGTGGACTTGTGGTATCCTAATTTGGTTCCGCCAAAGATTTGTCTATATTTCATTAATATCATTTCAACACATCTCATAACTTGTGCCCTTCCCAAAGCTCAGTGATGATCCCTCACATCTTACTAGTTGCGTGGAGTTGGGGATAGGGGTAGGTTTATCTGCTCATCATAGCAGTTTATTTTCATCACTTTGCCAAAACAAGTATGAAGTATCCAAAATTGCTTATAGAAACTAAGATTCAAAATCACATTATATCTACATTATCATATATCAACATCATGAAATACAAAAGGAAAATAAACATTTGCATCATTTGTTCTCCATTGCATACATTCCAAAAAAGAGCATACAAGTATAAACATCATAATCTACATGAGGAAACTGGAAAAGAAGAAGAGCCATAAAAGCCAAAGGTTTGATCCAAAAAGAATTTATATATATATGAATGATCAATGTTTCTGTACAATGCCATCATGCACTAGGCATGGTCAAAATGCTTAAAGAGCCTGGGATATACAAAAGAATGTATCATGCAAAATCTAGTAGAGTCAATCAGCTTCCCAATCCCGACGAGACCCCTCTGAAGGTGCACGACCACACCTAGGACTTCAGCTACGTCGGTCCTCTGAGTGCACGGAGGGTTCAGGATCCCTAGTGGTAGCCACAGTCTCACCACGAGAGTGGCTCCTCATCAAGCTCTTAGCCGTCCTATACCCTGCTAGCTCCGTGTGGAGATTCGATACCATCCTGGCCACATGCCAGACTAGGGAAAAGATGTCAGTGTGCCTACCAGCTACTGAGGGCTCCCTAACATCTACGGATAGCTCTGCGTGGGTCCTCTCCATGGGGATCATCAGGGTATCAGTACATACCCTGTGAATCAAGTCCCGCGACTCATCGGCAGTCTCTGCAAACAAAGGAGAAAACAAATTAGAAACCAAACAAGAAATTAGAAATACAAGATAAAACAAAAATAGCAAATAAGGAGATCCTAACTAAAAAAGACATTAAAAGGACAGAGGATAACTTACTCGGATCACCAAGCCTCCAGGATGGATCTATAGGATCAACACCTACCACAGATGCTATCGTTGACTGAGGGGCTGCTCCTGTGACTGGAGAAATGTAGCGCCCCACAACAGACTCATCCTCCCCACCATGGCCCTAAGAGAGTGTCTCCTCTGAAACCAGAGTCACTCTCTTTACACTCTTCTTGGCCCTCTCTACCTACATGATATCCTGAGTATCATGTCACTCAGTCTCACTATCCTCCTCTATCTCTCCCCCTGCAAACTCATCAAACTCGGAGTCTACCTTAATGGGGTCATTGCTGCTATGGGCAGGACCCGCGGCAATCTGAAGCAAGGGTGCCTGAGGTGCACCGGCTCTCCCTCTGGCACGTACTATCCTCCTGGCTGCAATAGGAATGCCAGGAGTAACCACTATCTAACCCTGGCCTCTAGGCCCCCCTTTGGCCTCTCAGACTGATCTGTATACTGGCGCTACTGGGGGAAGCATACCCATGTATGGTAGGCCAAACTGCTAAGGAACTCAGCGAAAGGGGTGCATCTCCACTCGCCTCACTCTGTTAATAAGTTGCCCTGTCATGGAGTAGGAAATCAAAGTAAGAGCCTCCTCGCCCCATATACTTTCCATAATCTGATATGGTGTGGCCTCCATGTTGGTAGTAGTTAGAGAAGCAACTAGATGATGAGGTGCTCGGAGCACTGACATATTTTTTTATCTGGCTACCCTCATAGCTCCGGGATCTGCCACCTCTACACCTCTTTCGTAGGGGATGAAGTGCTTATAGACCTAACTCATGACTAGGGTCGGGTGGCTCAAAGACTGCCCTTGTAAATAGACTACCCTATATAGATCATGGTAGGTGGTCCCAAGAATGTCTGCTCCCCAGGAATATATCCGTCCATGTCCCTCTATCTGTGTAATAATGGGGGACCAGCAGTATAACAATGTATCTCCTCCCTTGTCCCCGATCAGTCTTGAGGCAAGGATCCCCATGACGGCCCAGCGAAGTAAGGGGATGGGAAAACTAGGAATGGATCGAACTCTAACCCCCTTCTTCGACCCTATGGAGATGACTGCATCTCCCATGTATGTGGCCCACTATGCTATCTGGGCCCGCGAACCTGCTATCTCAAGGGTGAGACGTCTCCCAATAATTGGGACCGCTAGAATACAATAGACATCCTCCAAAGTAATATTCCACTCACCGTGGACCCCTGGCAATCGGAAGGTGTTCCGATCAGCATCCCAATATGAGAACAAGTCACAAAGAATGTGACTTGAAGGTGTAACATGGGGCACACGTGAGATGCGTAGTATCCCGGCCCTCTGAAGAGTGTCCTCCTCATCCTGTGAAAGGGCATCCAATACTCCTGGGAGTTAGTCACACTCCCTCTCTCAGCTCCACCAGATATACTCCTCTCTCGCCTACATACACCCAAAAACACACAAAAAAGAGCAAGTTAGCATCCAATTACATTCTGTGCAAAACCGCCACCCTAAGCAGGGAGGCCATTTTGTAACCGCCGCCTTAAGGGCGACGGTCGTGTAACCGCCACCCTAGGCAAGGCAGCGGTCATGATCTGAAAAATCACGTGGGTTTTTAAACCTAGAAAGCCCAAAAAATGACAAAACAAGACCATTTTAACTAAAACAAGGCATACCCAGTAGGCGCCCCCCGCTAGATGAACCTTTTAACACTAACATTTTAAAAAATTACCCCCCCCATGACAAAATTTTAACATTTCAAAATTAAGGGGGTAAAAAGGATAAATTAAACAAAACTAACCTGTGATCTCGCAGGTCGATGTTCCACTCGTGGAGGCATGATCACTATCCTATTGTGGACGTTTTGACTCTACTCACGAAAGAAACCGTCACCGTGGGTTCCAGAGCTCAAAATCAATCGAATCAACTCATGCAAATGAATAGGAAAATGGGCCCACTTTCATATATATAGCACTCTGATTCATTTTAAATGCCTTTTTCACAGGTTTGGAGCGCTGACGGAGGTAAGTTCTTATCCCTGCAAAAATGGTATGTTCTCATTTCCTATTGTTTTAGTGTTTATTTTCCAAACTATTGTATATATCTGCACTTGAGTTCTCTTTTCATTTTGCAGGTAGCGGGAATTTTGGACGGCATCATTTTAACACACGGATGTATCAAGTATAAATTTTAATTTCCCATTTTAGGACCGCCATACTCGGACCCACCATTTTACGCCTGTTCATGGCTAAAACTCTTCTCTAAGGGGCCAATATGTACGTACCAAAAAATGTGAGGTACTGTACTTCCAGAATAACGTGACATGTGCCCCAATGATGATACAGGTCTCCTTGCAAGGTGTTCGGGATCCGGAAAAGAACTCCAAGTGTGCGTTAGCATCCCGCATGCCCCGCTTAGCCCCCGCGTGCTTTGTTTTTGTCCTTTTCCCCTTTTTTTTGGCCTTTTTCTCTTCAGTGACGAAATTGCCACCCTGCCTGGGTGGCGGTCTCGTGACCACAGCCCTAAACAGGGTGACAGTCCTGTAACCACCGCCCTGCTCAAGGCGGAAATCCTTTACGCATTTTCCAAACATCTCTTTTAACATGACTCACATAATTTCAACATTTTACCAGCTTTCATTCACCGCCATAAGCTTGCATTTATGATTTTGGTTCCCTGGAATAGTGTTTTGCCATTGTTTATAGTTTAAGAGTTTTATTTGGTTTTTACCTTGGGTAAGTACAAATGTTATAAATAGTTGGCTTGTGCTCAAGCAAATGGCCCCTCAAATTTGCCTCTGATTTCTCTTTGCAATATATTTAGTTTTCATTTTGCTTATAATGCTTAGTTTCTTTCATTGCATGCTTAGTTAGCATTGTTTTACTGTTAGTAAGCCACATATCCATCTTGTGCAAGTACTGCTGTTATTTTATCCAATCCATTGGAATAAGATAGTCCATTTACCAATAGGAAGCCATTAAAGTTGTAGGTTTTGTTCTTGAAACAGGATAGTTTTAGGTTCTGGACATTTCATGTTGCATGACTTGCAATAAATCCCGCTAGGAATTACATAAGCCAAGCTCTGTACTCTTGTGCTATCCCTCTCCTACTCGCATTGTATTCAGTCTATACCTTGAGCTACCTTTGTGCCAATATCTACTTATGTTGATGCTAGCATTACATGATTTTCTGGATCCACGTGAACACAACGGAATGAGGAGATCACACTGAGGGGACAAGATCACACACACCATCAGGTTCACCACTGTTCTATGTAATCCAGGTTCTAGCTTTCAAAGTTCTAAATTAGAATCATATCAAATAGAGTAGTTGATCGCTTTACTTCATTTAATTTTACTTTCGATATTTCCAAGGAAGTTATGGGGATTGATAGTTTCTGAGAGACTATGATTCATTCCTCACTACTGAGGTAGGATCAAGAGTCTTGTAAATAGATTAGATCAGTTATTTCATTGTTTAGAGTATATCTACAAATTACACAGACAAATAGCTATACTCGGTTATCTTGTTTGTTTTAAATTGTTATCTTAGCTGTCAATTTCTAGATGTATTAAATTAGTTGCTAAATTCATTTGAATAGTTCATCAGAAAATACAAAAATAGAGAAATCATATATGCTATAGATATATTCAACATAGTTAAATTTTATTGTTCTACAATTCATTTTACATTGTTACTTTTGTATGAAAATCACGGGACCTAGGGAGCCCAGGGAATACGTATTCGATCCAATCGTGCCTCAACCCAATCTCATCACAGTAATTGTTGACATAGACCAGAATCTTAGAATCTAAGTCTTCCAAACAACAACAGACTTACAACAAATCAGTTACCAGTTAAGTGGATTAAACATAGAAGATGACCAAGCGCACACATTTTGGTCAAATCAACCAAACTACAGATTACCCTAGGTAACATCCATATGACTGTAGAAGGGCTTGAAAGAGAGCAAACGTTCGGTTGTGATCCTTTGGTCCCACAGCTAGATGCAGGAGACATTCTCATGGATATAGATACCAGCTTAAGAATTCAGGTTGCAAGAACACCTATGAGGTACTCTGAGAAGATCGCACAGCTATTAATTTTGAATATAAAGGCTGAGAAAGCATATGATTATTGGATATTAGGGATTAGGAACTAATTCTACGCATGACCATAACAGGACCACAACAAACAAGAGTCTATGGTTGCGATCCACAAATCCCGCAACCCAATGAATCCATAAGTCAATCAGACATAGACACTGGCCTACGCACACTAGTATTCAGATCCACTCCACTTCCACCTATAATCATTGAACAATTATCCTTACTAGATACAACAGCTAAGAAGGCTAGAGAGTTCTAGACTAGGCCAGAGAATCGTCCATAGAGCCACCTATATTTACCATCCACCGTATGACCTTATTCAGAGACATACACGAAACTATCCCAGGTCATTTTACACGCATTCCACAACCCATAGATTGAATCATGCTAGAGATCTATATTGATTGGAGCCTTCGAGAATTCATCCTTACCAATCGATCTATCACACCAGTTCAGGTTAAAAGGGCCTTATTTGCCTTAGATTTGCAAATTCCACTAGTGCGTATTGAAGATATTAGATTGCCTAACTAGTTTGTCTGCATCCCATACATATTCCATCTCCACCGGCTGTCTCGGCACGACCTCAGGAGGTCGGGTGTGAAGAAGAGTTGATTGTAGATTCCCATGCTCGCTTGTCACTTTTCCATCGTACAGGTATCTATGCGGTGAAACCACCACATGGCCATACCCAAGAGCTAGGAGCCAGTTAATGAAGATTCTTCACAAAGGAACCAAATTTATAACACCTAGGAAGCTCATAAGAATATAAAATTGAATTAACATCTTGTGATAATTGGGATCAACATGACACACACTTAGGTGAATATAACAATCCGAACAAAAAACTTATTGTTTTTATTAGTATTCTAACTTCTAGAGGTTCAAGTGTCCTACGTTTAGGTTTTTTCAAAAAAAAATTGTGTTCACATATTTTCCCAAGGTCCAAGTGTTGAACCTATGACTTTGATATTAAAGTGTGATGCCTAAAAACTGCCACATAAACCCACGCCAAAACAACCACACTCCACTAGAAAATTATGATATTTTTTACTATGTTAAGGAGGTTAAATAAGTATTAGTTACATTTATCACTATTATTAAAACCTTACTTATTTATGCAATACATATCTTGTGGAATTAATTTCATTTATTAAATCTTGTATTATTATTTTATTAATCTTGTTCATTCATTAATTAATTCCAAAAACAAAATATTTAATTAGTTGACTAGTCCTAAATAAATTTCGTTTATTTACCCACTTAGGTTAAAAATAATTTTAATCCAATCTTATTAATTAAAACTTACCCATTTAAGATTTACCACATAATATTAATATTCTAAGCCAATGCTAACTTCAATTTATTTCTTAAATTAACTTTAGTAAAGTTATTCGTATAACATTAACCTTAGGTCAATCCTTTTATTTATTAAGGTGCAACCTTTCATCACATAACTTACCTTTTAAAAAAAATTCCACACCCCATGTATACCTTTTAAATAAAGGACTGTAAATAAAATATTCCTAACCAATTTAAAAATCTACAAACCTGACAACATACCTAGGGATTTATTAGATTAAATTTTCCCAAACATTATAATTTTGTGCACCCATCACTAAAGGATGAGGATTAAATGCCATCTATAGTACTCATTTAATCCTCTCCCTTAGATCTTAGGGTTCCTTATTTTTCCCGAACTTTTCTTATGAGCTTTATATCTTTCTTCTAACACTCAATGTGCCTCCATTTACACAGGTAGAGTTGCAAGGAAGACATGGATGAAGGAAAATAAGCTTGGAGTTGAACTATGTTGATGAGCATGATACATGGATACCAATGGGAGGATTTTCTCTACAATTTCTCATATTCTCTCCCTTTAATAAATATTTATCATAGTTTTATAAATATGAAATTTTATTTATCTGGGTATTATTTCTACCTTAAAGATATGTGCAAACTTTTTTTTAAGTTTTTTTTTTAAGCAAGAGGTTGATATCTATATATTTTTCTGTGTTTCTTAGAGAAAAAAAGACCGATTTTTGGTTGGCTGTGGACAATTTATTGTAGCCTTAGTACAATCTATATTATTTATTTTTTTTCTATAAAAAAGAAAACTGTTGGGTGGGTAGCATGGCCGACCCACCCCCATTTTACAAAAATTGGGGGTGGGTCGGCCATGCTAGCCATCCCTCTCTATTTTTTTGTTAATATAAAAGTTTCTCAAGGAAACTAAGTTCGAAATAAGATTTGACATAAAATTATTCTTTTTTTAACAATATATATATATATATATATATATATATATATATATATATATTCTATATTAACACTTTTTTCGGTAACAAAAAGATGTTGATAGGAGGTTTGATGTGGATCTCCGAAGTCATTGTTGTTTTTATGTTGTTAAGCTATTTTTTTTTGTTGTATTTCAAGAAGTTGGTTTCCTACCTCTAGGATTTCATGTTAAGTCTTAATTTTGTTTTTTTCTATAGATTTTTTTATTAGATCAAAATGGCTATATTACACTGCAAATATAACTGTATATATATATATATATATATATATATATATATATATATATATATAATTTACATACCTAGGTAAAGATTTACCTCTAATTTTCATGTCCAGTTTGTGGTAAAGAACATAGTTTCATGTGAAAGAACATTTATTTCCCTTATTTATATTTTCTACAAATATTTGCAGATTGCATTCAAAGTACAAACATATATTGAAAATACTTATTCATATACAGAGAAGAATACATGAAGTAAAAGGCATTCCTTTGAAACTCATACATGAATAGTGAATAGAATCCATGACAATATGAAAATAAAAAGGAGATATATTCCTTCAAATATTCTATATGAAATTTTGAAATGAGTACAGAGTGTAATTACCAATATTTTACAGAGTTTAAAAAAGTTTCAACTTGCCTAAAAAGTAGATTTTATAACGATTTCAAGAAATAATTTTAGACTACAATTTTTCATGTCTTATAAAGTTTCTAAATAATTATAGAATTGGCCTATGGGAAGATTTTATGATAATTTAAATAAATAATAGAATTATTTCATTCTACAACTTCACGTTCCTACAAAAATCATGATAAATGAAAATGTAAGTAAATATAAGCCATCCACCAAAATGGTGAAATTTTCAAAAAAAACTCCTTCAACTCTATTATAAAACCTAAAACTTCTCATTTCCTCTCATATTTAATCCTACAACTTCTTCCTTTAAAATTTAGCACACAAAAAAGTGAGGGAAACAGGCAATGCTCTCATCCTAGCCATGAATCCAATGAAGGGGTCAATGCAACCTCCTCATTGGCCCCTGAGATCCAACCATGAGACAATGTGGGATGTTCACAACCATGAAAAAAAAACAAATGCTTCACATTTACAATTCAAACACATATACAAAAGTTCCAACATGTGAATAAACACTTAAAAACCTACAACATTTAATCAATCATAAAGGCTCAATCTAGATCCCAAGGAGAAGGGATAGTGGTGGATACTGTCGACACTAAAATTTTCCTCCGTAATTTCTATTTCATTAATGTATGTATTAGGAATAGGATTTTGTTAAGTATAATTAGTAGTAGCGTCCGATAGAAGCTAACGGCGCTGCCAGTACGACGCCACCAATAATGTATAGTATGGTAATAGTCAAAAGTACAATAGGAATGTAGTGGTAAAAAGTACATATTTGTCGTAAGTGTTCCGGGTAATGTTAAAATGTCAAAGTTTCGGTAATTAGATAAGTAGGGTCTACATGATTATGAATTAGAAATATTATATTGGTAGTAAGGACAAGGAGTGAGGTCATAAATATTTTGTGTATTTTATTTGTAAAAAGTCTAAAAATGTGGAACCCATGTAAAATGATAAGGTTTATCTTATCTTAAAAGATAAGCTTACATGTACAGATAAGAGTTAAGGTATGGAATATGATTCGTCAGAGTGGATTTCTTATCCTATCTTAGAGATAAGATGGATAAGCCTGGAAGTTCTATAAATAGAGAGACCACCCCCCTCATTTAGAATAGAAAGAAGTAGTGAGAAATATTGTATGAAGTGTGTAAAGGAAGCCATCAGTTTAAAGGTGTGTTGAAGAAGTCATTAAGAGGTGTAATTGTAAATTTTCTCCCATAGTATTGGTGGAAGGCAAGTGAAGTCAATAACACTTGAAGTACCTCATGGGTGAGATTGTAACAATTTCATGTTAATATTATAATTTACTTTGATATTTCAGATTTGTCATCATTCCGTCTTATCATAGTCGATGGTATTCTTGTGTTATGTTTGTTGTTTTGTTTCCAGATTACATCCACCAAACTAAAGGCTGTGCATTAGTAAATAATCATAGCACGAGGAGTTCCCGGTGAAGAATTATCATAGTGCCGGATTGGTGATGACATTTTGGTTCCATTGCCGGGACCATTCCTCGTTGGTGGATTTTCTGGAGAGATATTCCCACTTAGTCAAAAATCAATTGGAGGGTAACCTTGTTTTTACTGTGCATAGTAGTTACCATGGTAAAGTCATTTTTGCCATGAATAGTAGTTACCATGGTAAAGTCATTTTTGCTGTGAATAGTATTTGCCACAGTAAAGTCACTTTTTACCATGAATAGTATTTACCGCAGTAACTTCACTTTTTACCGTGAATAGTGTTTACCACAGTAAAGTCAGTTTTTACCGCAGTAAGTCAAGTTTTACCATAGTTACCGTGGTCATTTCTATTTTACTGTAGAAAGGTGTAAAGTCACTTTCTATTACAGTGATTCCAATTATTTGTGCACATAAGTCTTGTTGATTGTACTTGTGGGTTGGTATTTCACGGTGGTTACTTTTGAAAATGGGAAAGATTCCTATTTTTTCAGCTCAATCTAATGAAGATGCTTCTTCTTTCATTCAAGAGTTTAAATGATCTTGTATTTGTAATGGCCTCATAAGAAGGGAACAATGGACTGAATTTTTTCCTACCTTTTTGGATGGTTCAGCACTTAGGTGGTTTGAAACACTAGGTGATAATGTGAAAAATTCATGGGATTTATTAACTGAAAGTTTTCTTGAAGAATTTGGTGAACAACAGAAATATGCAGATCTCATGATCGAGATCACAAAGCTATCCCAAGGAGAGAAGGAGAAGATAAGGGATTATCATGCTCGTGTTCTAGAGCTAAGGAGGAAGCTCGATGCCCAGATCCAGAAGGAAGGATTAGCGGATGGGTTGATGAATGGCGTGGATAATCTCCTATGTAAGCACTTCATTCTTGGGATGAAGCCAGAGATCAGACAACGAGTGAAGTATGACCACCCAGCTACCATTGAACAAGCAAAGGAGATTGCAAGAAGGCAAGAAGAAAGCATGGAAGAGGAGCCCAAAGAAATTGTTGCTAAAGTAGAGCCTACACCAGCACCTTTGGTCCAGAATCCACAACCACTCCCGGTGAGCACAAATATTTCTCCTAGTACATCTACTGAGTATGAAGATCTGCTCAAAAAGATGGGTCAGTTAACTATTAATCTTCTTCAAGGAAAATAATTTAGTTCTCAGGGAGGAGATAGAGGTCCAAAAAGAAATATTTCTGAAGTTGTATGTTATGGTTGTTATAAAAAGGGTCATTATAAGTATAATTGTCCAGATAGAGCTTCTACATCTGGTAAAGGAGATAATGATAAAGGAAAAGCACCTGTGAATTCTTTTGATGTAGTAGATAAGAGCAGAAATAATGAAGTAGATGTGTTTGTAACAAAAAGAAAGAAAGAAAAAGATAATCAAGATGGAAATGATCCTAAGAAGGTGAAAGGAGAAACTAGTAAGAAACATAGGAGAAGAAAGTTGGGTGTGCAGGATTTTCTGATTTCACAGGGGCAAGGACCATACTCCATCTTGGAAGATCTGTCCAAAAGGCCTGCAAATATTACATATGGTCAACTCTTGGCTATGTCTTCTGAGAAGAGGCGGGAGTTGCGAAGTGGACTCAATGCTCGACGAAGGAAGGAGGTTGAGGTCCCTGTTTTGGAGGTAGAGGCGGATCCCTATGCTCCACAAGCTGAGGTATTATGTAATGGTATTTCAATTCATGATGTCTTAGTTGATGGAGGTGCTGCAGTTAATGTAATGACCGAGTCTGTAATGAATATGTTGGGTTTAAAAATTGATCGCCCTTCAACACTTATGTTAAGGTCATTAAATAAAGGAAAAACTAAACCAGAAGGTGTAGTTTCAAATGTGGCAATATCTGTTATGGGTGTTGTATGTGTGGTAGACTTTCAGGTGATGAAAAATGGTACTGTTGCATACCCAATGCTGCTGGGAAGACCATGGCTAAGGAGAGTTCATGCAAGAAACTACTGGAATGAAGGTTTCATGACACTTGGACGTGGTAGAGAGAGGGTGAAGATAAACGTGATCCCTCGACATCATAAGGTAGAACCTGTGGATTCAAGTGATGAAACTGATGATTGGACATCCTCTGATTACTCTAGTACCAGTGAAGTGGACACTGAAGATGAAGAAAGTGAGGTTGATGTTTCAGTCATGGATATCCTTCCAGTCACACCAACTCATGACCCCATAAAATTATCTGAAGAAGAAGTTGATGATCGTCTCCAACAAATAAAGATTGGTGATGTTGTGATGGAGAGTGAGAAGGAATCCTACCTCCAGCTCTTTCGAAGGTACATACACCTATTCACTTTTGATTACAAGGAACTCCGTCAAGTAAGTTGGGTAGAACATTCTATTGAGCTGGTAGATGGTGCTAAGCCCATAAAGCAAATGCCATATAGAATGAATCCTAATTTTTCCAAGACTGTAAAAGAAGAAATAGATAAGTTGCTTGATGCAGGATTCATATTTGCTGTGGAGAATTCAGAATGGGTTTCTCCCATTGTGATCTCAATAAAAAAGAATGGGAAGCTACGCATTTGTGTTGATTACAGGAAGCTCAATAAGGCAACAAAGAAGGATCATTACCCTCTTCCATTTTCAGATCAGATCTTGGACGAAGTAGCTGGCCAGGAGTGCTATAGTTTTGCTGATGGATATAGTGGCTACAACCAAGTTCGTATAGTAGAGAAAGATCAGCTGAAGACCACGTTCACCACTCCTTGGGGAACATTTTTCTTATAGAGTTATGCCTTTTGGGTTGTGTAATGCTCTGGCAACATTCCAGCGTTTGATGAATAGGGTGTTCGAACCCTACATTGGGACCTTCATCAGAGTATTTCTGGATGATTTTTACATCTATGGGAGCAAGTTGGACCACCTGCACCAAATGGAGACAACATTTCAAAGGTTAGATGAAGCACAAGCCTCACTAAACCCTACAAAGTGTGTCTTTGGATGTTCTAAAGGCGTTTTGTTAGGGCATGTTGTATCCAGAGATGGTATTGGTACTGATCCTGATAAAGTTTCAAAAATCAAAGATTTACCATTTCCTATGAATAGAAGTAAGTTGAGATCATTTTTAGGCCATGTGGGTTACTATAGAAGGTTCATCAAGAATTTCTCAAAGATTGCACAGCCACTAACCCAGTTCTTGAAGAAGGATGTTACTTATGAACCAGGAAATAAGGCACATGAAGCTTTTGGACAACTGAAGGAAGCCCTGGTGTCTTCACCTGTTTTAAAGAATCCAGATTGGAGCAAGCCATTCATTGTGTACATTGATGCCTCAGATGCAGCACTAGGAAGTACTTTGAGCCAAAAGGATGAAAATGGGAATGAACATCCAATTTACTTTGGGAGCAGACAAATGAGCAGTGCTGAGGTAAATTATACTGTAACTGAAAAAGAGGCTCTGGCTATCATTTTTGTTGTAAAGAAGTTTAGAAATTACTTGCTAGGGCAAAAAATTTCTAGTTGTAACAGATCATCAGGCTCTAAAATATATTGTAAATAAGCCTAACCCATCAAGGAGGATAACAAGATGGATAATTTTTCTACAAGAATTTGAATTTGATATTATAGATAGGCCAGGAAAGAAGCATGTCAATGCAGATGCACTCTCTCGAGCCTATGATGGTTTAGGATCATCTTGTGATGATGATGATTTCCCCGATGCAGCATTGTTATCCCTTGACACAATCCCTAGTGAATACATAGATATTTGGAATTATCTGAATGAATTCAAGTTTCCTGATGGTGCCAATGCAAAGATTAAGAGAAAGATTACTCAAGCCAGTCGTCCATATTCTATTCTACATGGAGTATTATTTCGAATAGGACCTGATGGATAGTACAAGAGGGTAGTTGGACGTGATCAAGGGAAGGAACTGCTAGAAGAATTCCACAATGGTACATGTGGAGGGCACTTCTCTGGACAACTTACAGCAAGAAGGATCTTGGATGCAGGTTATCACTAGCCCACTCTTTTTAAAGATTGTTATAATTATTGTAAGACATGTGATATTTGTCAAACACATGGTAACCGTAAGACTTCATCAGCTCCATTATGCCCTATTCTTCCACTTGGTCCCTTTGAAAAGTGGGGAATAGACATTGTAGGTCCACTTCCAACTACCTCACGCCAAAATAAGTATATTGTAGTTGCCACAGATTATTTAACCAAGTGGGTTGAAGCTAGGCCATTGAAAACAGCTTCCATGGATGAAGTGGCAAGGTTCATATATGAACGCATTGTCACCAGATTTGGTTGTCCATTAGAAATTGTAACAGATCAAGGAAGCCACTTCATTAATGAGGTGGTAGAAGCCCTAGTCAATAAGTTTTCTATTAAGCACAGGAAGGCAACAACATACAAGCCAAGCACAAATGGACAGGTGGAACGAAATAAATTTTGTGTTGTGTCAAATTCTAGCAAAAGATGCAGCCTTGCAGGTACATAAATGGGACAAAAGGATTCATGCAGCATTGTGGGCATATAGGGCAACATCAAAGTCAGCAACAGGATACTCCCCATTTCAGTTGGCTTATGGCATTGATCCAGTTCTTCCTATTGAGTTTGATATTCCCACAGTCAGAGTAATGGAAAATGAAAGAATGGATGAAAGTGATTCAGTAAAAGAAAGGTTGGTACATCTTCATTTGCTAGAGGAAATGAGGGAAATAGCTAAGGATACAAGCTATAAGAAGAAAATGAAGTAAAAGGAATACTTTGATCAAAAGATCCGGTGGTCTCCATTTCATGTGAATGACTTGGTTCTAGTATATGATTCTAGATACAAAAAAAGAAGACAGAGAAAATTTCTTCCAAAATGGATGGGGCCCTACAAAATAGCAGCTGTGCATGAAAATGGTACGTACCGACTGGAGGAATTGGATGGCACTCCCATTACGAAATGGGTCAACCATGACAAGTTGAAGATTTTCCAAGCACCAGAATAGTCTACTCCAAGGACGGAGTAGAAGCTAGGAAGGGGGAAGATGTCGACACTAAAATTTTCCTTCGTAATTTCTATTTCATTAATGTATGTATTAGGAATAGGATGTTGTTAAGTATAATTAGTAGTAGCGTCCGATAGAAGATAACGGCGCTTCCAGTACGATGCCACCAATAATGTATAGTATGGTAATAGTCAAAAGTACAATAGGAATGTTGTGGTAAAAAGTAAATATTTGTCGTAAGTGGTCCGGTAATGTTAAAATGTCAAAGTTTGGGTAATTAGAGAAGTAGGGTCTACATGATTAGGAATTAGAAATATTATATTGGTAATAAGGACAAGGAGTGAGGTCATAAATATTTTGTGTATTTTATTTGTAAAAAGTCTAAAAATGTGGAACCCATGTAAAATGATAAGGTTTATCTTATCTTAAAAGATAAGCTTACATGTACAGATAAGAGTTAAGGTATGGAATATGATTCGTCAGAGTGGATTTCTTATCCTATCTTAGAGATAAGATGGATAAGCCTGGAAGTTCTATAAATAGAGAGGCCACCCCCCTCATTTAGCATAGAAAGAAGTAGTGAGAAATATTGTATGAAGTGTGTAAAGGAAGCCATCAGTTTAAAGGTGTGTTGAAGAAGTCATTAAGAGGTGTAATTGTAAAGTTTCTCCCATAGTATTGGTGGAAGGAAAGTGAAGTCAATAACACTTGAAGTACCTCATGGGTGAGATTGTAACAATTTCATGTTAATATTATAATTTACTTTGATATTTCAGATTTGTCATCATTCCGTCTTATCATAGTTGATGGTATTCTTGTGTTATGTTTGTTATTTTGTTTCCAGATTACATCCACCAAACTAAAGGCTGTGCATTAGTAAATAATCATAGCACGAGGAGTTCCCAGTGAAGAATTATCATAGTGCCGGATTGCTGATGACACTACCTCCTTATACCTCCAAAGTGGGTTAAGGGTCCATGAAATAACCTCTAAAGTGCACATCAAAAAACACTCACAGAATTTGTTATCTCTCTATGATTCAAATATGCAAAATTTAGTAAAATTTAACATTCTCTCTCCCCATAAGTGGAGCACCCTACCAAAATTCCTTCCTCAAAATAACCTCACAAAAATCCCTTTTGTTTCCCCAATGGCCCCATATCCCATTGTCCCTACACCTTCCTTAACGGATAAACTACCCAAAAACCCCAAATACATACACATACATACAATCATTGAAATTACACTAACTTAAACAATAGCAACAAAGAATAACATGAGTTATGCTCCTACCTTGCCATTAATGGCAACCCC
This sequence comes from Taxus chinensis, assembly GCA_019776745.2. Taxonomy (NCBI): domain Eukaryota; kingdom Viridiplantae; phylum Streptophyta; class Pinopsida; order Cupressales; family Taxaceae; genus Taxus; species Taxus chinensis. Next base: position 617,024,163 of record CM034153.1, on the reverse strand, counting down.
TTTCTTCAAAAAAATCTAGTCCAACTCTTCTGCATAAGAAAAAACTCCAAGAAAGATCATCTAAAAGACAAAGCAATTTCTTCTTCAAAATTCTTGAGCCAACATAGTAAAGGAAGAATAATAATCATGCAAGTAACAAAGAAAGCCATTGAGTGAGTAACCCAAAAATATTCCAAAAGATACACATAAATAAACAAGATGGAGGGAGAGGTGATGTGGCTCCAAGTAGGATGCTACTTCATCTCCCTCAATTCCACATTGCAACTTTCCCCACACAAACCAAGGCATCATAAAGAGGAAAGTGAGAATATTCCTTCACCAAGTTTGCACACAAGTTCCCTTTTGTGCATTTCAAAGAAAAATTTAGAGGATAAAAATATGCGGGTAATAAACGCCTCTTTTCTCTTGTTTTTTTCATGATTAAGGCCTAAATTGACCCCTTGGGTCATACGTTAGGTTAGGAGGGAAGTCTAAAGAGTGCAGGACAAGTAAAAATTGTCCCACAAGCTCTAAAAATTTGGCTCAAATCCCAAATCCGAGATTTGGTTTAGAAATTGCACACATAACAATGCAAAAACTAAAATTCAAATTAAAGTGGTAAAAGAAATAAAGTATATTCCAAGGAATTATTTCCCTCCCAAAACCACATTTTCACATTAATATTAGCCCCTACAATTTTACATAATTAAGCCAAAACACAAAACATGAGAGCCATAAGGGGAAATTAGCACACAATAAAAGTCACCACATACACATTACTCAAACTAAAAAATTACATAGTCAATAAAGGGTACATTAACAACATAAAACATATGGTTACAACATTAATACTTTAATTAAGATAAAAAAAATCATAATGACATAACCACAAATAACTTAATATAAAACAAACACATAGCTACCCATGGTCACATGTAAGGTTCTCCCCCATGAAGACCTCCAACCAAATGAAAAAAAAGAATACGACATAAACACAAACACGATGGCTGCCAAGGTGACCATGTTGTAAACACGTGACATTCCTTCATGGTTGGCCTACCTAGTCCCACCTTGTTTGTGTGATTTTGTTTCATTCAACTGTAGACACCTATAATTATGCCCAAGCAATTTAAATACTTAAATTGTGCTAATTATCCTCTTTCTCGCAAATCAACGACGTATCGTCAAAGGCACTCATTTTCCCTCATATCATCATTAATTAATTACACTAAGCTAATTAATTAAGTTGCCTATCCAACAAATACCCTAATTAACGACCTTCCGTTAATAAATCACCCCTTCTACCTAGACTAATTAATTATTATTAATTAATTAGCTTTCCCTTCCATTTAACCAATAAATCAATATTTAATTGATTTAATCCCCTTCTAATAGCCTAAATCACACTAATATTCCTCTAATTGGCTTCTATAAGCTTACACCTACCTATTAATTAATCACCTTTGATTAATTAAAATACCCCCCCAACTCCCATGACTTGCTAAACATGTATTAAACCCTTCTAAAGTAAGGTTACATTTAATAAAGCAACCTTATCCATTCCTAATCATGTTTTACCTTTATCCCACATTCATGAGAATGTGTTGAATCCTTTATCCTTTGGGCTATATAAAGAGCCCTCCACCTACCTTCTTACTTACACCTAAACTTTCTAAGAGAGTAAATGCAAAGCATATAGCAAAGAGACTAAGAGCTTGCACCTTGCCCTTTTGAGAGTTCATCATCTTGAAGAGTTAAGCCTCTTTCTTAAAGTGCTTGGGTCATATGGGAGGTGTCAAAAGGGTCTTGTAGCCCAACTTTGATTAGCCCCCATTCCTAGGTTCTTGGAGCATTAAGGACAACTATTTTGATAGCCATGGAGCTTACTTAGGTCCATTCATTTATTTGTTGCTAGAGAATAGAGGAGTTTAGATATTTAGCATTGTTAGTTTCAAAGTTTGTATTGATGAATGCTAGCATCTAACCCTTGTTTAATTCTTATCATGATGGTGTTTATGCTTTGTTTTAGCTAAATTGTAGAACTATTCTAGGTGGTAGTTCTTGCTTCATTTGATTTAGCATCAAGAAAAGTATACATGCACACATTTGGCACGCCCGGTGGGACTTACTCCATTGTCCTTTGCACTTAATTTCAAGTTTTTGTAGTTAAGTTTTATTTTTGGTTACTAACCCTCTTTTACACATGTTGATCTAACTTGTTTTTTTTTAAATGTTTTGTTGAGTTTGCATGTGTTGGGTCTTCCTTGTAGGTATGAAGGAGGTGAAGTGCTGTCAAATTTGGAATTGAGGGGAAAATTTCAAGATTTCTCCATGTTTTCATTTTTAGAGCTTACTTTTTCAACATTGTACATGCTAGTTTTGTCAATTTCTTGAAGATTTTAAATTCTTGAGCATGTAGGTTAGTGTTTGATAGTGCTGAGTCTTCTATTTACATATTAATGTGGTGGGTTGCTGTGAAAATTTAATCTTGGTGAGAAAATTTCAATATTTCATCATGTTTTCATTTTTTAAGCTTACTTTTTCAACATTTTACATGCTAGTTTTGTCAATTTCTTGAAAATTTTCAATTCTTGAGCATGTAGGTTAGTGTTTGATAGTGCTGAGTCTTATATTTACATATTAATGTGGTGGGTTTCTGTCAAAATTTAATGTTGGTGAGAAAATTTCAAGATTTCATCATGTTTTCATTTTTAGAGCTTACTTTTTCATCATTCTACATGCTAGTTTTGTCAATTTCTTGAAAATCTTAAATTCTTGAGCATGTATGTTAATATTTGATAGCATTGAGTCTTCTATTCATATATTAATGTGATGGGTTGTTGTCAAAATTGAATCTTGGTTGGAAAAATTTGCCCATTTTGCATATTAAGGGACGTTTTTTTTGACATTTTTTAAGTGCATGTCAAGTGCATACCCATGAGCATAAGAGCATATGCGTAACCCATCTTCCGAAGGCCATAACTTTTGCTCCCGACCTCGAAATGACTCCATTTTTTTTGCGTTGGAAAGGTATTGAAGTTAACTATGCAATGATAACATAAATTCAGGATTTACACTTACAGAAGTTGCAGGTTTTTCTGTTATTTTAAAACTGCTCATTTTCTAACATGTCTAATGTTTTGATGAATGTTGTATTTCCATGCTTACTCGATTTAGATCAAAGCATGTGTATGCTCTTCTCTTGCACCTTTTGGTGATCTTGAGAATCAAAAACAACTTTGATCTATATCTTTTTAACATTGGGACTAAACTTAGAAATTTAATTATTCATTTTGCTTAAGGGAATGAACCTTTTACAAAGCATTTTTCAACGGTCCTTTGATTTGAAGTTTTCCATTTCTATATAGTTGGGCTAAAAGTTTGTGTATGCTCTTCTCTTGCACCTTAGGGTGATCTTGAGAATCAAAAGCAACTTTAGTCTTCATTTTATAACATTTGGTAAATCGGAAACTTCATCTTTCACTTTTGGTTTAAGGGAATGAACATTTATCAAAAATTTTGTATGGTTCATTGATTGAAAAGATTTTATTTACTTTTTAGTTGGATTATTTGTTGTGTATGCTCTTCTCTTGCATCCTTGGCTGATCTTGAGAATCAAAAGTAACTTTTAATCCTCTTTTAAATAATGTGATTTTCTTGGAGAACTACTAACGCTTGAGTGCAGGACCTAAAAACGCTTGTCAAAGAAAGGAGGAATCAAAACGAAATCAAAAACTACTAATACAGTTGTTATACAGGTTGCCAAAAGGTGTTCAAGCAAACCACACCTAATTAAACAAGATAAAAAGAACAACATATTCAAAACACTGTATTGCAGGTTTCGGAAAAGGGTACGTCCCTCTCCGCTCAACTGGAACATAACCCCTTTGGCATAACGCCTTAAGCTACAACAATGGGGGTGGTTCCAGGAACCCCAAAGTAGTCCACGCAAGAGGGAACCTTGTGGACGAAATGGGAAGTGCTCCGCACCACCTACTTGACTAGTGATTCCTTTGTGAGATAGAGTTATAGGTTGTATGTTGTGGCGACCCCAGTGATAGTACACGTAGATGCACTAGTTGCCTACTGTTCTTGAAGGGGGTAAAGTAAAGCCGAGATACTCCCAAACTAGTCAGTGCGACTTTTTGGGTAAATCGCGCTCGCTCGTGGCAACTTTGTAACACCTAGGACGAGAGAACCACCTAGGAGAATATACTTTGGCCAGGAGCCCACTTTGACCACTTTAAAACAGTGTTGAGTTGTGAACCTTCTTTTTGAGAAACGTGTGACGTATTACTTTCGCCTAGTTTTTACTTGCCTTAGGGCGGAGGTAAAACTCTGCCGAAGTAAGACTAGCATTTTTTGTCATTTTTTCTTGATTTATTTCCTTCATATTCTTTTGACACTTTGTTGATCAAAAGAGGTGTGATTACCTTTGTGTTGACATTCGACTGTTTCTCTCACTTTTATGTCCGTTTACACCCATCCATGTTTGCAGCTGGGTTAGTTAAACGTCTAAAGTGAGTGGAGGGGTTTTCACGTCATTTGGTAGCCATTGTGATCTTGATACCCACGTCAAGATCGTCATTGTAGTTAGGCGTGGTTCATCACTGCGGACTTCCATAGAGGAGTTAGTTTGTTTGTCTCGTATCATTACAATTTCGATATTTACGTCTTATTTCTTGTAAACTCGACATAAATACCTATATTGTATGGTAACGCTGCACACATTCTTAACTATTCCTAGCTATACTTTGAGCTTTTTTTTTGTTCAGTTTTATTATTACCTCGATTTCAAAAGGTGTTAGGAACTACCATTTGTGCGTGTCATATTAAGAACACCTCGATATCAATACTCCACTTTCTTGCAAAGTGGGTTAACATATCTTGGTGATATTGTTGTGTCATTTGCAAATCGTAATTGACACTTTTTGAGATATAGGTCTTAATCAGACTTGAGCTTGCTCATCGTATATCTTGATTGGGAGATCGCATTTAACTTCATGTATTTACTTACGTTTTTTTCATTCCTTTGAACTTGGCATAAGTGGAGACATCTTGTTAATCATCTGGCGTCGTAAATTACTTTAAAACGTAATCTAGGAGGTACTTCATTTGATTAAGTTTTGATACCAAACGATTGTTTCATTGGTGATTTTATCATTCTATCACATTGGTATTCTCACATTGGTATTCTCACACTGTTAATTTACTCTTAACACTTACATCTTGTGTTTCACTTAGGGGTAGTCATTGAATTTTGAACAAATCTACAACTTACCTTAGTGAAACTTATCACGAAAACATGGCTCCTAAGACGCGTCTAGGGTTAAAGAAACAAACATATGAGGAACAACAGGCGCAAGCTTGGGAAACCTCTAATAGACAAGGGTCAAACCCATTTATCGGACACGATCTAGGACCACTATTTTCTGCAGAAAAGGAAACAGAAGAGATGGTCGATCATAGTGGAAATGAATTAGAATCACCACACGTAAACTTTGATTTTGACCCCACTCTACTAGATGAGTTTCTCCTTAGAAACAAAGATAGAGTTTTGGCACGGGTCATGGAATTAGGGGCCAAATTGCCCATTGAGAAGGAACCAATACTACAAACAAATGACACTACTAAGGAGGAACACCCCCTTATCAATATGGAAGATATTTTAACAGGCAGACATGCTTCCACTTCTTATGTAGAAAATGATAAAGTGGTAGGGCATAGAATACCCCTCATCAAAGTGCCACGAAGAAACAAGATAGAACATGAGACAGGGGAAGAACCTCCACAATACGAAGAGGAGGAACCTTTAGAAGAAGAAGACACAAACCAAGTCACAATCCAACAACAACTCAGTAACTTAAGCCGACAACTAGCTTTGCTTACTTTCCAAGTACAGAAAGACACAAACAAGAATGTTCAAAATTCAAAGCCTAAGTTTAGGATCCACGAACTCCATCGAGAAAACCAAGGAGAAGAAGACACAGGGTATCATCATGTACACATCCCCGTTTCTCCCACTAAAGTACAATCGCTCGCACAAGAAGTACAATCTATGAAAGCAACGCTTGCGAGCATACAAGAAAGCAATATAGGGAGTATTAGGAAATACCAATACGAAGAACTATGCCCCTATCCTTTTGACAAGACAATGACCCTTCAACCCTTTCCAAAGGAAATTTGATATGCCAAAGTTCGACAAATACAAAGGAAAGGGAGACCCAAGGGATCATGTTAAAGATTTCTACATGGCATGTCAAGAGGTGTCTTATAGTGATAATTACCTCATCAGACTTTTTCCTAAGAGTCTCGGAGGTCAAGCATTAGAATGGTTTACGCGCTTGCCACGAGGATCAATTTTCACCTAGCCAGAATTGGCGGAAAGATTCGTGCGTCATTTCTCATATAACATAGAAAGTGACGTCACCATGGCAGACTTGTGCAGCACAAAACAACGCCCAAATGAGACCTTTGCCAGCTTCCTCCAACGATGGAGAGGGATAGCTAGTCGCTTCCCTTGCGCTTTCCCTGAGAAGCAGCTAGTAAGTATTTTCGTCCCTAATCTCAACCCAGATATAGCTTTCCACCTCCAAATGCATTGTGTCTGCACCTTTGAGGAGGTTATCGAGAAAGGGATTCAAATAGAAAAGGCTCTCATTGACAAAGGCACCCTCAAAACCCAATCTAAAGACAACCAAAGTGTCAAACCCGCTGAAAAGCCAAAGATCTTTAACAAAAACAAAAACGTGGTGGGAGACGGAATCACTGATTCCAAACGTGTTCAAACGGTCCAAACCAGTCAACCTTTTAAACTGACCAAGGGCCCAATTCAACCACCACCAAAGCGAAGAACATTCACCTCCCTCAATGAGCCGTTGTCTGTCATACTAAAACAGTTGGATGCGGCCCACATGATGACCTATCCTAGAACACAACCGTTCGATGACAACACTCCTAAACCTTCATGGTATAAGGAGCATGAATACTGCGAAATGCATCGCGTTAAAGGTCATAAAACAGACAAATGTTTGCGACTTCGCCACTATATTCAAGACCTCATTGACAACGGGGGAGATAGAGGTGGATAACCCTAGCCACATGCAAACACCTAACAAGAAAATGGGGATTTATAAGGAACCATTCCCCAAGCATGATAAGTCGGAAAAGGAAAAACCGGATCGGGGAGAGTCATCCCAAACCTATAACGCCACGAATTACTTGTATACCAAGAGAGATAACAATCATTACGATTCACTTATCGGATGTATTTGCTCCCCTACTGACCGTGTCAATACCATCTGGATCAAGGGAAAGGACTGCGCTGCGGGTAACAAGGCATGCCCGCCTCGTGATTCCAGAACCCTCTCTGTTGACCCCACAAACTGGTAAATATAACCTTTTAGAACAACTTGAGAAGACACCTGCTAAGATCTCGATCTTAGATCTTCTCAAGATATCCAATGTGCATAAGGAAATTTTGTATCAAACTCTTCAGGGGTCGGGAGTGCCTTTAGAAGTTGATCCTGCATACCTTCAAGCCGCGGTGGCAAATATTGCACCCAGTGAGCATCTCACTTTCAACCATAGGGAGGTCCCTACTGAGAATCCTACACATAATCTTCCCTTATACATTGAGGTAGTTGTCACCCGCAGGAAAATCAAACAGGTGCTTGTGGACAATGGATCAGGATTGAATATTTGCACGCTTAAGTTGGTCAAACAATTGGGACATACAGAGGTAGATCTTGAGTCCCATATCATCACTATCACCGCATACGACAACGCGAAAAGAGAGTCAGCAGGCACCATTACGCTGCCAATGGAGGTGGGCCCTCACTTGCCATCAGACAAAGTTTCACGTCTTAGACTTGGAACTTCCATATAATATGCTTCTAGGCCGACCATGGATCCATGCCATGCAAGCAGTGCCATCAACATTTCATCAATGCATCAAGCTGAAGCATGAGGGACATACAATAACAATACCAAGAGACTCAGAGCCCTTTGCTCATTGTAGAGCTCTTAATAGCTTTGCACGAAAGGGTACATATGCATGTCCCTCCACAGATATAGCTGTCCCTCTTCATTCTGAGGCCATGGAATCTCGAGTAGATTCAAATTCTCTTCGTTCTTGCACTCATGGGGCATCTACTTCAACATCTCCATTTAATTCATGGGAGATGAAAATTCTGGAATATGGCTATGGGGAGTATAATGTATAACAAGCGCTCTTGGTTTCAGACCTCTCCTTGTCGCCCAAGACTAGAGGTCGACCCAACTACTGCTTCAAGAGACCTAGAGAGGAACATATTATTGGGTCGTTCCTACCTGGAGGCTTGTTAGCTGAGGAAAAATTACTTGATCCACCTACTACTTGGGTCCCTGAGGACACTCAGCCATCTTGTTATCAAACCCCAAAATATGAAAAATCTAGCAGAATGATGTACTCCATGGGCTACAAAGGCCTAGGATGTGGGAGGAATGAACAAGGACAAAGAGAACCAGTCCCTCTTCCACATTTCAAAACAGAAAGATATGGCATTGGGATTCACCCTTATGGAGCACACCCCAACGATCAAGATGCGACTTGTTCTGAGCATGAGGATAGCTCTGATTATCTAGACAGCGATACGGATTCCTGTTGTAGCCAATATGAGGATCTGGCCTCCACGAACCTTTTCATGAATAATGCTGTCCTAACCATCACCCCCAATGAACCAACCCTTGACCTTGTATACCCCTCCCTTGTTGAATGGGACCAACAACGTCACGTGCCACTAGATTTATTCGAGAATGACGAGGCTATTGCAGAGTTCATGGGCATAAGGGATACAATTCCCATTGGAGATCACAAGAAGGGTTTCTTTATCGACTTAGACACCTGCGCCTACTTCGGCGAGGAGGCTGAACTTCGTGGTCAGCAAAATTTAAAGAAAAGCGAGGGCAAGAGTTCTAAAGAAAAGCCTCGGCAAAAATCAAAGTCCAAGTCACACAGTGAAAACCTCTTTGAGGCATTGGCTGACAAACAAATAAGAAAATCAAAGGACAAACAAAGTGACCACGCCAAGGATGAAAATCTCATAGAGACATCCTTGGATGAAGATCTCAACCTACCTCCCGATCCCACGCGTATGGAGGATTTATCAAAATTGTTAGTTGAAGAAACCATTGATGTCAATATTGGTACTAAAGAAGATCCCAAGATAGTAAAATTGGGAGCATCACTCTCAGCCAGAGAACAAAAGACGTTCACTATGCTACTGTGAGAGTTTATTGATGTGTTCGCATGGTCTTACAAAGACATGCCCGGCTTAGATCCAACTTTGGTCGTGCATAACTTGGTTGTGCACGCAGACGCTAAGCCTATCAAACAAAAGCTTCGAAAGATGCACCCAAGAGTGGCCTTGTTAGTTAAAGAAGAGTTGGAAAGGTTGCTTGCAGCAGGATTCATCAGGCCAATTGATTATTCTGAATGGATATCGAACATTGTTCCTGTCCAGAAGAAACCTATTGGTATCCGAATTTGCACAGATTTTAGGGACATCAATAAAGCTTGCCCTAAAGATGACTTTCCGTTGCCCAACATTGACATGATTGTTGACTCAACCGCAGGGTATGAAATGCTATCACTTATGGATGGCTTTTCGGGTTATAATCAAATTAAGATCGCTGAGGAAGACCAACACAAAACAGCTTTCATAACTCCTTGGGGCACCTTCTATTATCAGGTGATGCCATTCGGCCTTAAGAATGCGGGAGCAACTTATCAGCGGGCAATGACAGTAATATTTCACGATATGATTCATGACATCATGGAAGACTATGTAGACGACATCCTGGGAAAGTCCAAAACAAGAGAGGAACATCCTATCATTTTGCGGCGTATCTTTGAACGCCTACGTGAATACAAAGTCAGGCTAAATCCAAAGAAGTGTGTCTTTGGTGTGCTATCTGGGAAACTATTAGGCTTCATTGTGTCAAGACGAGGTATTTCAAAGAAAAATTTAGAGGATAAAAATATGCGGGTAATAAACGCCTCTTTTCTCTTGTTTTTTTCATGATTAAGGCCTAAATTGACCCCTTGGGTCATACGTTAGGTTAGGAGGGAAGTCTAAAGAGTGCAGGACAAGTAAAAATTGTCCCACAAGCTCTAAAAATTTGGCTCAAATCCCAAATCCGAGATTTGGTTTAGAAATTGCACACATAACAATGCAGAAACTAAAATTCAAATTAAAGTGGTAAAAGAAATAAAGTATATTCCAAGGAATTATTTCCCTCCCAAAACCACATTTTCACATTAATATTAGCCCCTACAATTTTACATAATTAAGCCAAAACACAAAACATGAGAGCCATAAGGGGAAATTAGCACACAATAAAAGTCACCACATACACATTACTCAAACTAAAAAATTACATAGTCAATAAAGGGTACATTAACAACATAAAAAATATGGTTACAAGGGTACATTAATACTTTAATTAAGATAAAAAAAATCATAATGACATAACCACAAATAACTTAATATAAAACAAACACATAGCTACCCATGGTCACATGTAAGGTTCTCCCCCATGAAGACCTCCAACCAAATGAAAAAAAAGAATACGACATAAACACAAACACGATGGCTGCCAAGGTGACCATGTTGTAAACACGTGACATTCCTTCATGGTTGGCCTTCCTAGTCCCACCTTGTTTGTGTGATTTTGTTTCATTCAACCACAAATATTATAACCTTCAGACTCAAGGCCACATCAATACATCAAGGAAATCAAAACACAAATAAATCATCCATCACATCATCATCATAAGGTAAGTGTAGCAAGTTGGTGGAAAATTAAATGGACATGAAAACTAAAATTTAGGTACCGCGATCATGGTTTACAAACCATGCTCACAAAATTGTTTTTTATAGGTTTGGTTATTTCCAAACCTAAAACCGTGATCATGGTTTTAAACTACAATCGCGGTCCTCTGAGATAAAAAACATACCCATGACTCATCATTTTCCGCACTTTTTCCTTTTGAACCGTGATTTCTACTAGACCTTTGGAACTCATGCTTTGAATAACCCTAAAAATTACTCTTCAAACTTTTGGATCATGATAGTTTCAACCATGCTTCCAAGACAAAGAGGTAAGACCTCAATTTTGATCAATTTTTTTGTATTTTAGGTTATTTTTTGTGATTTTCATGGGTTTTTAAATTTTTTGTTTATGTATACATTTATTTTTCCAGTTGCTCGGCAAGCTCGTAATCCTACAAATGGTAAAAATATTTCTCAAAACCCTCTAAACATTCCTTAAAACCATCCTCCAAACATAGATCTGCCTCCTGTGGTTCATTCTGTCCCCGTGGAAGCAACAGGAACACAAGATGATATCGTTGGAAGAATCTAACAGAATAAAATTGTCATTGAGAACATTATTTAGACTATACGACAAAATCATTCCACAAATCCACCCCACACAAGTTTAGCCATCACATTTCAAACAATTATTGGTGAATTCGACTCTGCAACCAACCAAATAGATAGAATGAATACCTTTAGAGGTGATTGTAGGTGGTGGTATGCAGATAAATTATCCCGTGTGGTTGTAAAATACAAAAAATATGAAAATAACGCATTTGTGCATTATTTAGTGACTCAAGAACCAATGCCCTTACAACTACTTGCAAATGGTTCCCAATCCATTGGTGCCATGTTGACCGAATAAAGAACAATTTTTGGGACCGATGGTGGATGGTTTTTTATTATCAACTATGCAATAACAATGAGGTTCCTCTCTATTTTTTTAATAAATTATATTGTGATTTCGTGCTTAATGAGGTCCCAAATTATTTTTAATTTTATGATTTTTATGGGTGAAGAGGTGGCTCTGCATAGATTAGACTTGATGCAGGTGTAGGTCAACCAAGGATCCCCCATTTCCCAAACCCCCCAGTAACTTCAATTATCACTCCTATATTGAAGGAAATTTTTGAGATTGACACACTATATGTATTAAGGGAGCTCCTTGACACTTTGACCCAGCATAGTGACCAGATTGCATCTGGTGATGTTAGTGGAGGCACTGGTTCTTGCACACTACACCACTGTGGATTATGTGGTGCCATATACACTGCGGGAAAGAAATAATTTTTTGGATCACATGATTTATTTTCTCTAGATGAGATGGTGGTGGATCTTTTCAGAATTGGTGCAAATGATCTTGGTCTTTTATAGGTAAATGTAAAATAAATATTTAATATATATATATATACAATAGTTTAATTCATGTCAGAGATTTTTTATATATATGTATATGATTGTACATCGTGTACATACATGTAAAAACTAATTTTTTATTTTATTTTAAATAGCAAGAGCAAGTGAATGAAACATTTGGAATTGACATGCTAGCTACTGCAACTGGGCGTGTTATAAACATAAGTTTCAAGTTGTACTTACATTTCAAATTTCATTTGATTTAACTTTTATTATTATAATGTTTCACATGTTCATGTCCATATTAATATATGTTTTTATTTTATACGTAGGAGCCTGATGAGACATCATCTACTCTAGGAACAGAGGCTACTTGCATGCCTCATGCGACTTTTACATAGGTTAGTTTCTCTTTGCACTTTGTTTCTAATTGTGGAAGTTCACGTGGATTATGATTTGGGTCTGTTATGTGGTAGTCATGCATATTGATATTGATTTATACATGTTTTTGGTATAGCTTATGACTTCCAAAGAGACTCCTCCATATATGCAGACTGTGGAGGTTGTTGTAGATAGTTCCATAGCATCTGCAGATCCACTAACTAAGGTACTATTTTTCAAATTTGTTAAATTTTGGAGGAATTATTTCTTATTACTTAAATCTACAATATCAAAAGTTGTACATGAAATATTTAATTTGTAATTTAATTATTTTTATGTAGCTTACCCCTCGTGAGTCTACTATTTTTCCTGCGACGTGTAAATAATAAAGTGATAGGGATCATGACATTGCTGTAAGATTTCACATGTATTTTAACTAAACTCTAATTTTTTAAATTTTGAATGTATTTTAAAAATTTGGGTATTAAAAAACTTGTTGTTTATGAACATGTAGGTTAGCTTGCAGGACTTCTTAGAGATGCCTAGGACCACACAGATTAAATTCATAGTGGTATCTCCCTCCAACACATCCCCAAGTCGTGGAAATGTTACTTATAGCAAGGCGAAGAGAGGGAATATGTTTCATGATTAGATTCATAGGACATGGATGTACATATATATATATATATATATATATATATATATATATATATATATATATATATATATATATATATATATATATGTGGGGGCCATCTAGTCCTAGTTCATGATTCTTCATATTGTCCATTGTATATATAGCCTTATGTGACTTCATGTGATCCTATACGTATGTCACACTTAGCTCGAGATGTACAAATGTTATGAAATTAAATTTCCATAGACGTGCATCTAGAAAACTTAGTTCAAGATGTACACATGTTATGAATTTATATTTTTAGAGACGTGCATCAAGCACACTTAGTTTTATACATTATATATCCATGTGTTGGTTTTCACAACAATATTACTTCTATGTTTGATTTGATTTCATTGCACATGATATCCTTCTATGTATGTTTTCACAACCATTTATTAGTTATATATGTATGTTTTATTTAAAATAAAAAAACCATGTCCCGGAGCACTACATGGTATAATTGTTAAGAAAACCTATTCCATTAATTAAAACCTATGATAACCATGCTAGGTGAACTACAAAAGGGCGATACGTAATTAACTTTTTCACAATAATTACGTAGGGTGTATGTGTAACTCTAATTATTTTCCCACCTCCTAACAATGTGCACATCTTTGAAAGAATGGTTGTGAGGGAATTTCTATAGCTAACATTTTTTATTTTAATGCTAACACTCATCTGTTGTATATAAACTAATGCGGACAATGTTATAAATAAGTGAGGTAGAGTTCATCTTGAACTATATGAATATAACGTTACTATGGTACAACATTGCATGGTACAATTGTTCAGAAATTAAGGGAAGCATTTACATTATTTTAGAGATTATCCCATTAATAGGGCTTATCCAAATGATCAATAGATTCACCTTATCTCTTTATAATTTGGTAATATGCCAATCAACTAAGAAGTTACACATGATTTGATTTTTGTAACTAGATTCACTTCCCTATTAAGTCCTATATGTTTTTTCCTTTAAGCACAAAATTAAAAAACCCCATTTTGTGTATACCCTACAATCCTTCTAGTCTAAAATACACATTTTTGTGAGGGGGTTTGTCAACTAATTCACATCCTTACCATTCCAAGGTGTTTGAAAAAATTTCAAGGTTCTTGAATGAATTTTAAAACAATATATCAAGGAATTTGTGAGCATTCTTTACATATTTATTTAGGATGTTTGTACATATCTTATGACATATCAATCTAGATAAGAACACATAAATATGTGCATGCAATGTATATTGTCAAATAATTCACATGCTTTCATTTTGAAGATGATACACTGACAATTTTTTAGGCATTTCAAATCCTAGCATGTAACCTTGTCATATTTATTTAAAACCCTAACATCCAATGAAAATATATTTGTTTAACATATAATTTTGAAACTAAGATATAACAATTGACACGTATCATATATGATGTTATATGTTATGTAATGGTAAATTGAAGGTTCTTAACTTAGTTGGAAAAAGATATGAAAAAAATATACTTAACAAGTTCTATTGTGTATTAAAATGCTTAAAAAGAGATCATTTAACAATTATTAGATTATTTACATGGTAATGTGTTGACCTTGTTGCAATCTCACTAATGCTAGGCAAGTAACACAAGAAGTCTTGTCCCGCAACGTCATTGTCCTACAAACTGTCACCGCCATCACATTCAATTCGGGGGGTATATACCTTCAGGTGTTATCATGGGCTCTAGAGAGGCCCAGATTGAAGTCAAACCACCTGATCCAGATCCTTCTTGGCATTCCTGGTAGCCTTCGTGGCATAAATGTTTACAAAATACCTTTTCTAGGTAGTCCTCGGAAATGAACGGAGGTGAGTAGTGAGAATTCATGCCTTAGGATGTCGTGGCACTGAACTGGCTGCACGGACATGTCCAGGTGGCTAGATGAATGCTAGAGTAGGTTTCGTTTTGGTACGTGACAACGTCATTGCTTCTAGGCTACTTCATTTGGGACTAGTCCCTTAAGAGCCACCAAAACATCGTTCAACTTCTTCAAGTCACTACTCAGACTCCATAGAACCTAGAGACATCTCTTCCAATATTACACCTCCTTGACGTAGGGACCCTCTGTTAGGTTGTGGAGCCTGTTTTCATGTGTGAAAGTGTTGAAGACTATAAACTAAGAGTACTGTACACTTTTCATGTTTTAGGCGTAATTTTTTTTGGCCTGGAAAAATGCACCCAACATATCAGGAAACGTGCTCTTCTCATATGGGTGAGTTTTTGACCCATAGGTTAATGGGACGGGTTTTTCCCATGGTTTTGATACCCACGGTTTTGTAAAACTACTTAAGCAGTTGTCTATTTATATGGTCTTATGCATATGATAGATGTACAAGCAAATGTATTACAGATGTGTTTTGAATTCGGGTGTGAATTCTGTTGAGTTTGTTGAGAATAGCTCCAAATTGATTTGTGTATTGTATTAAGAGAGTGATGGAATGTAATAAAATCTGAGCAAGTGATTCTTGGTGGACGTGGCCCAAATAGGGTGAACCACGTTAAATACTGTCTCTCTGTGTTGTGTTATTTATTCTGCACTTTTATTTGAGATCTGTAATTTTTCTGCATATTAGTTTCTACTGTTACGATTCTGTAAGGGATTATTCTACATATTTTATCTCTTATTTCCTAACAATTGGTATGAGAGCCTGGTTTGGTTTGCTGAAGTGTTGAATCACAGGGAAAGTTTTTTATCTTGAGTGGGAGCTATGGCAAATGATGGAAGATCTAGGGCTGATAAATTCAACGGGTAGAATTTCAGTCTTTGGAAGATGCAGATGGAAGATTACCTTTACCAGAAGGATCTTTATACTCCGTTGTCTGAGAAGGTGAACAAACCCTCGAGTATGACAAATGTGGAATGGGATTTATTGGATTAGAAGGCACTTGGAATGATCCGAGCTGTGTCTTGCATCGTCGTTATTATTTAATTTTTCAAAGGAAAAGACTACAAAAGATCTACTGGATGCATTAGGGAAGTTGTATGAAAAACCCTCTGCCTCTAATAAGATATTTTTAGTCAAAAAGTTTTTTAATATGAAGTTGTTTGAGAATAGTTCAGTAACAGATCATTTAAATGATTTCAATACATGGTTGTGAATATGCTAGCTTTGGTTACAATAGAATTTGATGAAGAAGTTAGGGCTTTATTAATTCTGTGCTCTTTACTTGAAAGTTGGAATAGCCTGGTAATGGCAGTAAGCAACTCGGTTCCAGCTAACTTGAAGTTGAAGTTTGAGGATGTTGTAAGGGTGATTCTAAGTGAGGAAATGTGAAGAAGAAGATCTGGGGAATCTTCTACTTCAGGGAATGCTTTGACAGTGGAAACTAGAGGGAGATAGAAGAATAGAGGAAACCATGGAAAATCGAAAGATTGGGCAAGGTCAAAATCCAAGAGCAAGATTGTATGTTGGAACTGTGGAAAGTTTGGGCATGCATAAAGAAGGATTGTTGGGAGCTTTGGGACAAGAAGAAACAACAGGAAGAAAACAAGGAGGAAAATGTGGCATCGGGTAATGTATGTCAGGATGCTTTGATTCTTTCTTTGCATAATATTACTGAATCTTAGGTTTTAGATTCAGGGGCTTCTTTTGATGCTACTCCACATAGGCATTATTTTGTTGATTATGTTCAAAGGAGATTTTGGGCATGTTTTTCTTGGTGATGATGAGCCTTGCAGTATAGTTGGAAAAGGTTCTGTTCAGGTTAAGATGCTGAATGGGAATACATGGCTATTGAAGGATATTAGACATGTGCCTACATTAAGGATGAAATTTGATATCGGTGGGGCAATTAGGAAGTGATGGTTGTACTGTGATATTTACAGATAACTCTTGGAAGGTTACGAAGGGTGCTCTTGTGGTGGCAAGAGGTAAGAAGGTTAGAACCTTGTATTTAACCACTGATAGTACTAATGATTGTAATTTTGTGGCTTCAGATGCAGATACAACATTATGGCACTATAGGCTCGGTCATATGAGCCATAAGGGCATGAACATCATCAAGAAGAATTTTCCTGGATATACAAAAACAGGTTTGGATTTCTATGAGAACTGCATATATGAGAAACAAAAGCGAGTAAATTTTCTCAATGTTGGACCTATAAAGAAAGAGAGTAAGTTAGAGCTAGTACATTCTGATGTGTGGGGGGCCAACTCAGGTATCATCTCTTGGGGGTTCAATGTTATTATGTTACTTTTATTGATGATGTAACAAGGAAAGTTCGGGTTTATTGTATTAGAAACAAATATGATGTATTTGACACTTTTGTTAAATGGAAAGCCTTGGTAGAGAATGAAACAAGTCTTAAGCTAAAATGTCTCAGGTCAGATAATGGAGGGGAGTATTGCAACAATGAATTTAATGATTACTGTTCTAAGAATGGAATCTGCAGGAAAAACACAGTTCTACGGAACTCCACAGCAGAATGGGGGTATTAGAAAGGATGAACAGAACAATAATGGAACGTGCTAGGAGCATGAGGTTACATGTAGGACTGCATCTTTCTTTCTGGGCAGAAGTGGTGGGCACAGCTGTGTACTTGATAAACAGAGGACCCTCAAGTGCCTTGGATGGAGGCATACCAAAGGAGGCATGGTATGGTAAGAAACTTGATTATTCATTTCTTAGATTCTTTGGATGTGAGGTGTTTGTTCATATAGACAACGATGATAGGAATAAGCTAGAGGCTAAATTAGAAAAATGTACTTTCATTGGTTATGGTGGTGATGACTTTAGGTTATAAATGTTGGAGTATTAAGGACAAGAAAATCATTCAGTTTATGGATGTGGTCTTTAATGAGAAATTCATGTATAAGCAATAATTGCAGGAAAATAGGGAAAGAATCCAAGAAAGAATATGCAGTGGTAGAGGATCTTCTAGATGGGAAAGTGACCCATGAATCAGTTCAGGAACCTACTCAGCAAGAACCCCAAACTCCTACAGTGAGGAGGTCTTCTAGGGTAAGAAAAGAACCTGAACGTTTTTCTCCTTCTCATTATTATTTATTACTCACTAATAGTGGAGAGCTAGAGAGCTTTGATGAAGCAATGCAAGTAGATGCCAGTAAGAAGTGGGGGCAAGCCATGGATGAGGAGCATAAGTCTCTCATGGAGAACCGGACTTGGGATTTAGTGAAGCTACCGGAAGGCAAAAGAGCATTGCAGAACAAGTGGGTGTACAGAGTTAAAGACGAAGAAGGAGGAAAGAAAAGATATAAGGCCTGGTAGGTGCTCAAGGGGTTTGCACAGAAACAAGGGATAGCTTTTGATGAGATATTTTTTCCTATATTAAATATGACTTCTATTAGAACTATTCTTGGAATAGTGGCAGCAGAAGCACTTGCGCTTAGAATAGTTAGATGTAAAGACTGCATTTCTCCATGGTGATTTGGAGGAGGAACTGTATATGCAGCAACCAGAGGGCTATGAGGTCAAAGGTAAAGAGGAGATGGTGTGTAAAATGAAGAAGAGATTGTATGGATTGAAACAAGCTCCACGTCAATGGTATAAGAAGTTTGATAGCTTCATGATGGAGCAAGGTTATATTAGATGTCATTCTGACCATTGCGTGTATACAAAGAAATTTGAAGATGGAAATTATATTATCCTATGTTTGTATGTTGATGACATGTTGGTTGTAGGTAAAAACATGCAGGAAATAAAAGTACTCAAGAAACAACTAAGTGAATCTTTTGATATGAAGGATTTGGGGGCAGCCAGACAAATCCTTGGTATGAGGATAACTCGGGATAGGAAGGAATGGAAGTTGACTTTATCTTAGGAAGAGTACATTAAGAAGGTATTGTATAGGTTTAACATGTAGGATGTTAAACCGGTTAGGACTCCTTTACCAGGCCATTTTAAGTTATCAAAGGAGTAGTGTCCCAAGACAGAGGAGGAAAGAAACCAGATGTCCAAGGTACCTTACTCATCAGCAGTTGGCAGTTTGATGTATGCTATGGTGTGCACTAGGCCTGATATTGCCCATGCAGTAGGAGCTGTGAGTAGATTTATGAGTGATCAAGTTAAAGATCATTGACAAGAAGTAAAGTGGATCCTTCGATATTTGAGAGGGACCATGGGGACAGTTTTGTGCTACAGTGGATCAGACACCACTTTACGTGGTTAAATGTAGATTCAGACATGGCTAGAGATGTAGACAGTAGGAGGAGCACAACAGGCTATATTTATACTATAGGTGGGATAGTAGTAAGCTAGATTTCACGACTTCAGAAGTTGGTGGCTTTGTCAACCACGAAGGCTGAGTATGTTGTTGCCACAGAGGTAAGCAAAGAAATGATTTGGTTATAACAATTGCTTAAGGAGTTATGGGGCATAAGCAGGAGGAATGTAAGCTTGCATAGTGATAGTCAGAGTGTCTATACACCTAGCTAAGAACTCTGCTTTCTAATCCAGGACGAAGCATATACAGTTGAGATATCACTTCATCAGGACAACTTTGGAGGAAGATAAGTTGAAGTTAGAGAAGATTCATACTAGTCAGAATCCTACAGACATGATGACCAAGGTGGTCACAAGGGAAAAACTGAAGTTGTGTTCAACTTTGGTGGTTCTTCAGAGAAACTAGTGAAGGTTTGAGAAGCTTGCTTAGAGGAAAACTAGTCTCTAAGTGGAAGATTGTTAGGTTGTCGAGCCTATTTTCATGTGTGAAAGTGTTGAAGACTGTACACTAAGAGTATTGTATACTTTTCATGTATCCTCGCTGGGGTTCGAGGTTGGGCCTGGCCCCGAGTGGGGGTCCGGGGGCGGCAGCCCCCAGTAGCAGGGGTTTGAGGGTGCAGCCCCCCCAAAAAAAAATTAGGCGTAAATTTTTTTTGGCCTCGAAAAATGCACCCAACATATCGGGAAATGTGCTCTTCTCATATGGGTGAGTTTTTTGACCCATACGTTTATGGGACGGGTTTTCCCATGGTTTTAATACCCACGGTTTTATAAAACTACTTAAGCATTTGTCTATTTATATGGTCTTATGCATATGATAGATGTACAAGAAAATGTATTGCACATGTGTTTTGAGTTCGGGTGTGAATTCTGTAGAGTTTGTTGAGCATAGCTCCAAATGGATCTAAGTATTGTATTGATAGAGTGGTGGCATGTAATAAAATCTGAGCAAGTGATTCTTGGTGGACGTAGTCCAAATTGGGTGAGCCACGTTAAATATTGTCTCTCTGTGTTGTGTTATTTATTCTGCACTTTTATTTGAGATCTGTAATTTTTCTACATATTAGTGTCTACCGTTGCAATTCTATAAGGCATTATTCCACAAATTTTATCTCTTATTTCCTAACATCCTCTACAATATTTTGTCTCAGTTTTTTCCATATCCAATGGGTGCTCTCGCTACCCTATCATTTGCAAATGCGTGAAATAATGCAGTTTGAGCAAGTGTAAGGTTGTCAAACACTATATTTTGTGAACAGTGGGTCATGGAACAAAATAAACTATGCTAACATGTCTTGGTGGATAGGTGAATGCTAGAGGAGGCATCGTTTTGGTGCATGATAATGTCATTACTTTCGGGCTACTTCGTTCGAGCGTAGTCCTTGAGAAAAAAAAAATCATTCAACTTCGACAAGTGACTACTCAGACTCCACGGTACCTAGATATATCTTGTACAATCCTACACTTTGGCGTAGGGAACCTCTACAATAAGATGTATTTGTTTTTTCCTTCTCTAATCACTGCTCTCGTTGCCCTATTGTTTGCAAACGTGTGAAATAATGCAGTTTGTGCTAGTGTAAGGCTGTCAAATGCTATATTTTACAAATTGTGGGTCATGGAACCAAACTGATTGCATCGACACATCTAAGTGGAAAGGTGAACACTATAATATGTGTCATGTTAGTGCACAAAAATATCATTGATTCTAGGCTACTTCGTTCAGGCGTAGTCCCTTAAGAGCCCTGAGACCAATTTTTTTTCAACTTCGATGGGTAACTACTCGGACTCTGTGGCACATAGAGATGTATCATCCAATCCTACACCTTCAAAAATGGACCCTCTATAATATCCTACCTTAGTTTTTTCCTTCTCCAATCGGTGCTTCTCTCTGCCCTATTAATTTCCAAGACATGTGAAATAGTGTCAGTTGAGCCCCAATGTATGGGATTTCAAATGCTATATTTTCAACTTCGAGAGCGTAACTACTCGGACTCTGTGGCACATAGAGATGTATCATCCAATCCTACACCTTCAAAAATGGACCCTCTATAATATCCTACCTTCGTTTTTCCGTTCCATCGTGCTATCTCTGCCCTATTAATTTCAAACATGTGAAATAGTGCAGTTTGAGCCAATGTATGGATTTCAAATGCTATATTTTGTAAATAGTTGGTCATGGCACCAAACTGAATACACCGATATGTCCAAGTAGCCAGGTGAATGCTAGAGGAGGTATCATTCTAGTGCACAACAACATATTTTCTTTCGGGCTACTTTTTTCCACCGTAGTCCCTTAAGAGCCCTAAGACCAAAAAATCATTCAACTTCGACAGGTGACTACTCATACTCTGTGGCACCTAGAGATGTCTCGTCTAATCCTGAACCTCAGCATATAGACCCTATAGAATATCCTAACTTGGTTTTTTACTTCTCTATTTGGTGCTCTCTCTGCCTATTATTTGACAATGTGCGAAATAGTGCAGTTTGAGCTACTGTAAGGCTGTCAAACGCTATATTTTGTAAACAGTGGATAATGGCACCAAACTGACTATGCCAAAACATCTAAGTGGCAAGGTGAATTCTAGATGATGTATCATTTTAATGATAATTTTTTTTGTTACTTCTAGACTACTTCATTTAGGTGTAGTCCTTTAACAGCCCTGAGACCCAAAAATCATTCAAATTCGACGAGTGACTACTTAAACTTCCATGGTAGATAGAGATGTATAGTTTGACCTTACACCTTGACATAGGGACCCTCTACAATATCTTTTCTTGGATTTTTCCTTCTGCAATCGGTGCTCTCGCTGCCCTAATGTTTGTAATTGCGCCAAATAGTGCAGTTTGAGCTAGTTTAAGGCTATCAAATAGTATATTTTGTAAACGGTGGGTTGTGGCACTGAACTGATTACACCAAAATGTTGAGGTGGCTAGGTGAATGCTATAGGAGGCATCATTTAAGTGCACAACAATGTCGTTGCTTCTGGGCTACTTCGCTTGGACGTAGTCCCTTAATAGCCCAGAGACAAAAAAATCCTTCAATTTTGATGGATGACTAGTCAGACTCCATGACACATAGAGATGTCTTGTCCAATCCTAGACCTTGGCATAAGGATCCTTTACAATAGTAAACCTTTGTTTTTTACTTCTTCAATTTGTGCTCTCACTACCCTATTGTTTGCAAATGCACGAATTAGTGCAGTTTGAGCCAGTGTAAGGATGTCTAATGTTACATTTTGCAAATGATAGGTCATGACACCAAATCGACTATGCCAACATGTCTAGTGGTAAGTTGAATGCTAGATTAGGTAATGTTTTGGTGTGATACAATGTCGTTTCTTCTAGGCTACTTTGTTTGTGCATAGTCCCTTAAGAGCCATGAGACCAAAAAATCGTTCAACTTTGATGGGGGACTACTCAGAATTTTTCACACTTAGAGATGTCTGGTTTGATCCTACACGTTGGCGTATGGACCATCTATAATAGAATGTTTTTTTTCCTTCTTGAATCAGTGCTCTCGCTACCCTATTGTTTTCAAATGCGTAGAATAGTGCAATTTGAGCCAGTGTAAAGCTATCAAATGTTATATTTTCCAAATGGTGGGTCATGGCACCAAACCGACTGTACCAAAAACTCTTGGTGTCCAAGTGAACACTAGTGGAGGTGGCATTTCATTTTGTAACAACTTCGCTCCTTCCATCCTACTTTTTTCGGCCGTAGTCCCAAAAGAGCCCCGAGACCAAAAAATTGTTTAACTTTGATGGGTGACTATAGGGACTCTATGGCACCTAGAGATATCTCATTTGATCCTACACCTTGGTATAAGGACCCTATAAAATAGCCTAACTTTGTTTTTTTCCTTCTTCAATTTATGCTCTTGATGCCCTAGTGTTTGCAAACACGTAAAATAATGCAGTTTTAGCCAGTAGAAGGCTATCAAATGATATATTTTGCAAACGGTGGGTCATGTCACCAAAATGACTACGTGAACACATCTAGGGTGGATAGGTTAATGTTAGAGGAGGTTTTATTTTTGTGCATGATAAATTTTTTCCTTCTAGGCTACTTTTTCGGGTGTAGTCCCCCTAAGAGCCCTGAGACCAAAAAGTCTTTCAAGTTCGACGGGTGACTACTCAAACTCTGTGGTACCTAGAGACATCTCGTTTGATCCTACACCTTACCATAAGGACCCTATATAATATCATGTCTTGGTTTTTTACTTCTCTAATTGGTGCTCACAAATTCCTATTGTTTGGAAATGCATGAAATAATACAGTTTGAGCCAATGTAAGGCTATCAAATGCTATATTTTACAAACAGTGGGTTGTAGCACAAAACTGACTGTGCTGACATCTCTGGGTGGCCAGTTGAACATTAGAAGAGGAATCATTTTGGTGTTCAACAACTTCCTTTCTTCCGGCCTACCTTGTTTGGGTGTAGTCCCTTAAGATTCCTGAGACCAAAAAATCGTTCAACTTTGACAGATGACTAATTAGACTCTGTGGCACCTAGAGATGTCTCATCGAATCCTACACCTTAGCATAGGAACCCTCTACAATAAAATTCATTTGTTTTTCCATTCTCATATCAATTCTCTTATTTCTCCATTACTAGCTTGAAATATTACATTTTAAGCTATTGTAAGGTTATAAAACACTATGTTTTACAAACGGTGGGTCATGATACCAAATCGACTACACCGACATGTCTGAGTGGCCAGGTGAATGCTATAAGATGTGTTATTTTGGTATTTAATAATGTCGTTGCTTCAGGGATACTTCATTCAGGCGTAGTCCCGTAAGAACCTTGAGACGAAAAAATGATTCAACTTTCGACTGGTGACTATTGTTACAAAATCACAACACACCCAAATGGACTCAGTTTTGAGTGGGGAATTCAGTTTGATTACACAACATGGGACCATCTCTCAACCTGTGGGACTTGCAGACTTCAAATGGACCTCCAGAGAAGGCTAGTTCCTGCTTCCTAAATGACTTGCCACAAGCTACTCTAGTGCAGCCTAAAAACTATCTATCCTAAACATCCAAGGAGACATGGAGAGAGAGAGAGGGGGGGGGGGGGGGGCAGAGAGGCCTACACTAAGTGATAATACACTAGAAAAGTAATTGGCTTGATCACAAATCCAACTGCCTGAAATGGATAGAGGTGAGCAATGGGTAGGATGGACAGATGCATCACAGACCAAAGATAAATTTCACACATAACACAACTTCAAAACCCATAAAACATAGCTCCTAAAACCTACAATAAACATTAGAGTATGCATGGTATACCCTACAATAATGATAGAAAATAAGAGACAATAAAATAAACAAATGATGGACAAGATGCATCAGGAAACATATTTTATTTATCCATAAGTCAAACATTACATCATGAGTGGGCGAGAGGCAAGATAATTCCATTACAAAGCTAAGTAAGGAGGATTAGACTTTGCATTCTACCTTAAGGAAGAGATGAGAGAGGAGGGAAGGAGAGAAACAATGACCAACCTTTTGAAAAATGCCCCTCATTTACAATATATAAAAAGAATATTAGAGAAAGGAAGGAAGAATTCAAACTCTACTCCAACCACCCCTGGAAGCACATTGAAAGACTCTCAGTGCAACACCCATGCTTCCATCATTTTCCCTTACTGGGAAAGAAAGAGTCCCATTATTCATCATGGTGGTAGGTGGAAGAGTTGACAGCCCCCAAAATAGGGGCCAAAACATTAATTGAGGTAGGTGAGAAGCCAGCACCAAGATCTTTCCAAAAAGTCCTCTCTCGCCCATACAGGGTCCATATAGCAACCTTGCATGTCTTTAAGATTTATCCCTTTCCTCTCACTTATGAAGTTATGTTAGAGTGACGTGTGGTAGCTTCCACGGGGCTCCTTGGTTTCCCCGATACTTTTCCTAAGTCCCTTATGTTGGTGGAGACCCTATGCCTGACCCGAGACATGTGGGGCATTCGTGCTCATTTGGAAACTGCCACCAGATTTTTCCTTTGAAGTTTCACGGTTGAGACACATGGAGGCCTCCGTAGGATTTTGGAATTTTTTAACACCCAACCTTACCTTTTCAAACAGTGTCCATGTGGTGGGTTGGACAATATTTGGGGTCTAATTTTTGGTCACAGTTTTGAAGCTACACTGAGGAGGAATCTAGCACCATCCATGGCTCTTGCCTATTTCCTTGTGTTTTGGCTAAGTCCCTTTTATTTGGTAGGCCCATATGTCTCACCCTGGATACATGGAGGTTTAACGCACATTTGGGGAACCACTCTTGATTCTTCCTTTGAAGTTGTGTCATGCTAACATATGGCCCCTTCCACTGGCCTTCCTTTGTTTTGAATTTTCAACGGCCGATTCTGAATTTTCGGGCACTGAACATGTTGAAAGTGGATTATCATTTGATTGTCCTCTTTTGGTCACTCCTATGAAATTATGTTGATGGGACATGTGGAGACTTCCGCCTATTCTTTATACTTAGCTGATTCAGGCCTGCTACATTTCTTAGTCCCTGAGTATGTGGCGAGCTGGAACATGTTTGAATCTTCACTTTGGGCTGCACCTTTGAAGTTATGTTGATGAGCCACGTGGAAGCTTCCACTAGCCCCTTCCATACTTTTCCATTTTAATGTCCAACTTTGTCCCCCTTTTTTAATCTGACCATGTCCCAAGCCCGCGTTTGTTTGAAGATTGTCCCCATCACATAACCTTTGGAGTTGTGCCATTGAGGCACGTGGCACCTTTGTGTGTCTGTGACTTTACATTTGGAAAAATTCATCCTTTGGCCTACCGTCCCACATTTTCCACTTTTGGTGAAGAGACATCTCCATGCCCGTCAGCCCGCATATTCCACTTTAGCAAAAGAAGAACTTCCTGGGGCCATGGGCCTAAATTATAATTGTTCCTTTGTGAAAATTGCAAAAATTCCAAAATATCTCCCACTGGTCCCCAATTTTCCCATTGGTAAAAAATATTCCCCAGGCCCATCGACCCGCTTTTGGAGGAAAAGTCCATCCTAGGCTCGCTTTTGTCAAAATATGAGGAGTTAGAAGGACTTCTTTATATTTCTGGAATAGGGAAAAAAATTCCTATCTGAAGGAGATGCTTTCAGGGGACCTTAAGTGCTTAAAGTATGTAAAAATTCAGATTGAAGCACAAAAAGGGGGAAAGATGGTGTTAGTTGACCAAAAATAAGTGTGAGCTTATTTTGGTCAACAATTTGACAACTCATGGGGATGACCTGCCTGCTATGTAAAATGACCAGTTTCCTTGGAGCATCCATTTCACATGGATTCATGAATGATAGTATGATACTGATATTTAAATTTGAAATCTAATCCCTAAGCCACTTGGAGCACCACTGAAATTGAAGTTGGTCTAGCCAAATGGTACTTCCAATGTACTGTGAACGAGCAACAAAACACCACAATACACACTATGTACAAAAAAAGTGAATCATACATATCCTAAGTTGAACATGTAGAGTGCGTAAAAGAACTTTTTCTGCTAAAAAACAAACCTACTCTTACTCCTACACTAACGAGAGAGAAAGGGGACTTAAACAAATCCTTCAGCTGACAGGGAAAAGTAGCTTCCCTTTCTCAAAAGGGGCAGCCATGCAAATAATTTGACACTAAAAATGGCTAGTTGTATGAGTGAAAAACTCGCTATAAGCTGATTCTCAACCCAAACCATCAAGGTATCAACATCAATCCAAAATACCTCCTCAAGTTGATTTACATCGGTTTCCTAGAGGTTTTTGATGGCGACCCTTAGTGCTTTATACTTAACCTCATGCCCTGAAGTGGACATGACTAGTTTTGGCTTCTCCCTTGGCTCTAATGAAGCCAAGTAATTTATAGGGCATGGTATAGTCTGATGGATGTGCCCATGATTCTGAATTTAAAATCCATGGATGGAGTCTTCTTGTTGAGCTTCTTGGGTGGATGGTGTGGAAGAGATGATGACATCCTCTTTCACTTTCCCTTCCTTCTCATGTGAACAATATGGAAGATTATGATCTTCTAACCTTGGTTCTAGAGGGCTGAAGCAAGAAAAAGGTTGTTGTCCTTGAATGCTTTCCTCCATGGCAGTGGATGTTTGAGGAGAAAATGATGTGATCTCCTCAGGATCCTCTCTGTCAAGAAAATCCTCCAATTCTGAAAAAAAAATCTACCTCCTTGTTTTCTTACTGCATGTACTCGACCTCCTCTATGGTTTCCTCCTAATCTAAAACTCACTCACCATGGATTCCCTCATTCTCAAACATGAATTTTGAAAGATCAAATTATTCTTCAACATCAGAGTTTCAAGGGGATGAATTGGGAGGAAGAACCGAATGTTATTCGATGGTCTACTTTGCACTTGGAGCCTCTTAAACTATATGGTCCTCCTCTATTTTAGGTTCATGAATCAAATTAGGCCCTTCAAATGAAAGTAAAAAATCTTCAATAATGCTTTCTTCACTAAGTGGAATAAACTCTAATTTGATCTCTCCCAAATGCTCCTCTTCAATGGGACTTGGAGTTGATTTTTCTTCTTCTCTCTTGATTGGTTGTGTAGCTTGGATTAGATCAAAATCCTCTTCAGAAAAAGTGCCATCATGGACACTGCATTCAGAGAAAACAGATTGTTGATCTTCTACCTCTTGTTCATGTTCTTCTTCTACTACAACCTCAGCTTTAGCCACCCCTATCTATTCAACTCTTACCTTATCAATAGGCTTAACCATCAAGGGGATTTTTGTAAATCCAAATCTGGCAGCTCATCTCTTACGATTTTCTATCATTTATTCTATGTTGGGTTCCTCTTCTTATTATTTTCCTTGATCGGTATTTGGAATCTCTTCCCCATATGGGATTGAGGGTGTAAGAGGAGTGGTAGGTTGGGATTCAACTAGTTTTTCTATTGTTTTTGATGGAGAGGGAAGTGTAACTTCTTTTTTGCTTGGAGGGGATGAATGTTTGGAAGGGAAAAGGGTAGAAAAATTGATGTGAGATTGAATATTAGGGGATGGGGAAGAGAAATAAAAACTTGGGGCAGTAGATGGGAAGCTTGGAGATTGAAGCTCTTGTTTAAATGATGCTATTTGAGAAAGAGAAAAAGAAAATCTGTGAGATGGTGGACTTCCCCATTGATAAGTTTTTTGGTATCAAGCTCATAGGCCTCTATCTCCTATGTCCATTGCGCAAGTCAAGATTCTCTTATGGGCTATAGTGTATTGGAAAAGGGATAACCCATGGACAAGTTTCCCTACAAGCAATCTTGAATTCCTTCATTTGTGTTGTAGCCCTAAACTGCACCATGTTAGGCTCCATTCTTTGAATCTTCTCCAGTAAATCAGCGTTGTCCTCATAACTGTTACCATTATATGCATCCCCTTGTTCTTGATAAGCTCCATGGCTAGACTAGTTTTGACCCTGCTCATATGGGTAAGCTTAATGGTTCTGGATTTGATCATAATGTTGATCTACAAGAGTTGGGAAATACATTAGAGACTCAATGCATCATGGTTGCTACAAGTGTGAATTCCAAGGGGGAAATGAAGTCATGATTACACAAATTCATGGGATGTAAGATGATGAAAGATATGGAAGGTATAATGGATGAAAAGGTATAGGAGAATGTTTGTAACTTCAGAGAGTGGGTTGTTGAATAGATGGAGTTGACAGATGTGCTTAAAAGTGCCTCAAAAGGTGTAATCTTACAAAGAACACAACAACTTGATGAAATGAAGTGGTAAGGTGTTTCAGACCTGTCCCATTGGGAGTGCCAAAAATGTTAGTGTGGTCCCACGGTGGCTTAAGATTTGTTGTTGATAATGAGACACCTCAGAAAGATGACAAAACTATAACCTCAGTGTCCCACCAGGTGTGTGAAAACTATTTCTGTAAAATCACAGTACCCCCGAATGGTGTCGGTTCTGAGTGGGGAATTTGGTGTGATTGCAAAACATGGGACCATCTCTCAAGCTATGGGACTCGAGGACTTGAGATGGACCTCCAGAGAAGGTTGATTCTTGCTTCCTAAACTACCTGCCACAAGCTACTCTAATGCAAGATTTTTTTTATCTATCCTAATATAACCATACAGGGACACATGGAGAGAGAGAGTGAAAGATATCCTACACTAAGCATTGATACACTAGAAAAGGAAGTGGATGATCACAAATCCAAATGCTTGAAATGGAGAAAGGTGAGCAATGGGGAGGATGGACATATGCATCACAGACCAAAGATAAATGTCACATGGAACACCACATCAAAAACCATTAAACACAACTCACAGAACCTGTAATAAACATCAATGATTAGAGGAAATGACGAGAGGAAATAATAGACAATAAAATAAGAAAAGGATGGAAAAGATGCATCATGAAACAAAATTTATTGCTCCATAAGTCACACGGTATATCATCAGTGGGCAAGAGGAAAGAAAATTCCATTATAGAGCCAAGGGAGGAGGCTTAGACTTTGCATTCTACCCTAAGGAAGAATGAGAGAGGGTGGTCGAAGAGAAATAATGACCAACCTTTTGAAAATTCCCATGCTTTATTATATATAGAAATAATAAGAGAGAAAGGAGGGAAGAATTTGAACTCTACTCCAACCACCCCCAAGAAGCGCATTGAATCCACCTACCAAACTAAAGAGTCTCACTGCAACACCAATGTCCCCATCATTATCCCTTACTGAGAAATAAAGAGGCCCATTATTCATCATGGTGGCAGGTGGGAGACTTGATAGCACCCGAAAATATAGGGCTGAAACATTAATGGATGCACGTGAAAATCCGGGCACCGATAGGTTTCCATAAAGTACTCTCCCACCAAAATATAAGTTTCCAATCAAAAGATATGGCTATCTAAAGATAAGGGTAGTGGGCTCATAATATTTAAAAGAGTCTTTCCATATAGGGTCTACATGGCAGCCTCATGTTTCTTAAAGATTCATCCCCTTCCTCTCTCTTATGAAGTTATGCCGGACTTACATGTGGTCGCTTCCGCAGGTTCCTCGGTTTCCCCTATACTCTACCTAATTCCCGTATGTTGGCAAAGACCCTATGCCTGACCTGCGACATGAGGAGGCTTTGCACTAATTTAGAAACTACCCTAATATTTTTCTTTTGAATTTATGTGGTTGAGACACTTGGAGGCCTCTACATGCTTTTGGACTTTTTGACAACCAACCTTACCTTTTTCAGACTCTGACCATGTGGCGGGTTGGTGCATGGTTGGGGACTGCCTTTTGGGTCATTCCTTTGATGTTGTGTTGAGGAGGCACGTGGCACCTTCCATGGATCTTCCCTATTTCTTTGTGTTTTTGCTAAGTCCCTTTCAATTAGTAGGGGCATATGTCTTACCCTTGACACATGGAGGTTCAACGCACATTTGGAGACCCACTCTTGAATCTTCCTTTGAAGTGGCACTCTGCTAACACATGGTCCCTTCTACTGGCCTACCTCTATTTAGAATTTTCAATGACCGATTCATCGTTTTTGGGCTCTAGACACATGGAGAGCTGACACTAATTTGAGTCTCCACTTTTGGATCACACCTTTGAAATTGTGCCAATGGGACACGTGGAGACTTCCGCCAGTTCTTTTTAGTTAGCTGATTTGGGCCTCCTTCCTTTTTTGACCCTTGACTACGTAGTAGGATGGCACATGTTTAAATCTTTGATTTGGGTTATGCCTTTGAATTTGTGCTGACGAGACACATGGAAGCTTCCATTGGCCCTTCCATACTTAGTCGTTTCAATAGCTGGATCTGTCCCCTTTTTTACTATAACCACGTGGCGAGCATGCCCATGTTTTAGAGACTGTCCTTGTCACTTAACCTTTAGAGTTAGTTGAGGCACATGGCACCTTCATGGGTGTATGAATTTACATTTGTTGAAAGTATTTCCCATGGCCCATAGCTCCGTAACTTCGCAACTTATCACCTAGCGAAAAAACCACCGCGGGCTCATAAGCCCGCACTTGAAAACTACGACATTTTCCAAAAAGTGTAAAAGTTAGAAAATGTCCCATAGACCCACTAGACTACATTTACAGTTGCAAAAAATTTCCTTCGTGGCCTCGTAACTTCTAATTTCCCAAAATTATCCTCAGGCCCGCTAGCTTGCATTTTCCACTTTTGGTGAAGAGACATCTCTGAGCCTACAGGTTAGTAATTTCCACTTTAGTAAAAGAATACCTTCCCGGGTCTGTAGGCCTGCAATTATAACTATGCCTTTGTAAAAAGTGCAAAAATGCCAAAATATCTCCTATGTCCTCGCCAGTCCACAATTTTACCATTGGAAAAAAATTATTCCCCAGGCCCGTGTTGTCAGCCCCAAAATTTCCCTCCTTTAAAGTCAAGTTTCAAAAAATTTGAGTCTATGCCTTGGATTATTGAGTTGCATCACACCTAGAATTGTTTTGCAGTTTTCCCATTTCTGGAGAACATTTTAAAATCAAGCATAATAGTGGAGTCTTTTCCCTTCTTTTAATTTTCTTCTCGTATTCGAGAATGGTAGGCATATTTTCCCATTAGTTTCTTCCCCAGAGTTCACAGGTAATACATGTATATATTTGATTAGATGTGGTCTATCTATATTTCGAGGTTCAATAGAATCCTCCATGTGTCTAAACAGCACAACTCCAGGGGTAGGGTTGAAGAGACAGTATTCAAGTAAGCATAGGTTTTCCACGTGTCTCAGGATCAAAATGAAGAAAGAATAAGCTAAAATCAGATAAGTATGGAATACTTAGTGGATGGTGTCATGTGGTTCATCAATGTAACTTCAAGGGTTAAAGCTGGGGCTAGTTCTTAAGATTGTGTCAGTCCTCCACGTGTCCCAGGTCCAATAGGGAAAAATCTGATAATTAAAATTGGCTAAGTATGGGTGGGTTGGTAGAGGTTTCCATGTGTTGTAATGGCACAAAAGGGTCAATTTCCAAATGAGTGCTAGATCACCACATGGCTAGGGTCAATAGAGAGAAAGAGTTAGCCATTGAAAATTCTAAGCTTGGTGGAAAGAGCCACACATTAGCTTGGTGTAATTTTAGAATGTGCTTCCAAAGCAGAAACTCAAATGAACGTCACCTCTCCACGTGTCTAAGAGTCAACATGTGTCAAACAGGAACAAACCCTAGATCTGTTAAGTTTGACGAATCAACATAAGCCTCCACATGTCATCCTTGCACAACTTCAAAATAAAAATCTAGAGGCATGTTCTAAATGAGCGTTGGCCCGCCACGTGTCTAAGGTCAGATATATGGCCCTGCCAAATAGAAGGTAGATACTTAAGGCATCTACAGGACCATTCCAATCAATTCCCTTCCATGTGGGCAACCAAAATTTGAAGTTGTAAAATCAAATCAAATGGCCCATGTTTTACCTAGTAAAATAATGAAATGGTCCTATATTTAAAAATCTGGTTTTTTCCGTTATTAACGTTTCTTTGCAAATTAGAAATTCACAATGATGCAAGTGATCAAAATAAGTTTAACTATTTCTTGCTTACTCAAGGAAGTTGTAATCATATCTGGTAAGCTATATTATGGGCTTTCAAAGTTATTGTAGGGGTTGGAATTTTGATAATTCTAGAACTGTAATTTCAAATTGGAAGAAATTAATACAAAGGTTTTTCCCCTTTTCTTCTACTTTCTCTTTATTTTTCGTTCTGATTTTTGAATCATCTAATCCTTGCATGATTGGAAACTTTGTGCTCTAGTTTATTCAATCTCAATAAATTTAAGTCTACAGATTGTGCCCGTTATAAACGTGAATGGTTTTATTTTGTATCTCATTTGCATTATACATATAATGGTTTTCTCTGCCATCTCTTTTCCCTGAAAGTATTGTCTTCTTCTACCTCCCTCCTCTCCTAAAAGTCTTTTATCCTCATGTATTGATAACTTTCCAAGCTTTAAATCACATTTCAGGATATCAGGAAACCACCATTGAATGAAATACTATGTATTTGTACATATGTTTCCCCCCCTTATTTCAATAAGGGAGCCTCTCCCATTAAAGAGGAGGGACTTTTTTGTCCCCTTACTATGGTTTCATCCTAAGTGCTAATTTGAAACCCAACAATTTTTTGGAAAATTTGTTGGTGAATTTGTTCAACAAGTTTCCTTTCTAAAAACAAAAACTATTTGTATCATTCATTTGATCCGGTGACTCAAAGATATACTCGTGGTAGAAGGGCTCTTAGAATTGAAGATCCCCAATTTCAACTCTTGGATCAACAAGGTTTTCAACTTTCTCCAACAAGAAGAAATAAAACAGCTCATTCAACAAGCACACCTCCTTTTGAATACAAAGTTTCTGGTAGTAGGATTCCTCAAGCCAAAATTAGCCCTAATCTTCATGCCCTAATTCATGCCTATTGTTTGTGTCTCAGTTCCACTTCAAGAAATATTTCCAAGGATGTCAGAACCTTGGCCTTGGAGACAAAGAGTTGGGGCCTATGGCTCTTCCTCAACCATTGCATGAGTTACCTGTTATCACCGAATCACAGCACCCCTATGTTTATAAAAGTGCATATACTTGTATTTACGGTGTGATTGGATAACATGGGTACTATCTCCAAGTTGTGGGACTTGCTACTTGAGATAGACCTCCAGAGAAAGTTGGTTCTTGCTCCTAAACTACCTGCGACAATCTACTCTAATGAAGGGGAAACTAACTATTCTAATCTAAATTTCCAAGGGACCACAGACAAAGAATGCCTAAAATGAAAGCCTACACTAAAGCAATGATACACCAGAAAAGGAGGGGTGTGAGAGTAGTTCTCCAAATGTGTGAAATACAGAAGCAAAGTGCACACTAGAAGAGGTGATGACAGTTCTCCATAATCTAGTAAAATGCATTCACAATGATATTCTAAGCATACACAATGATAATAGTTCCCTGCAAGAACATAATAATAGACACAATATTCTTGTAGAAAGATTAAAGGGGCAAGAAGAATGTAAGAAAAACACAGCAGGGGAAGATACATCCATAAAATGATATTTTATTGCTTCATGATATGCACAGTTCAATCTATTACAAGATAAGGGCCTGGATCACCATGCAAGGAGTCCACTACAAGGGACCCTACATCACATTGGTTTCACAAATCAATTTTGACAGAGCTTTTCTATCTGAAAAAACTCCCTCCCTTACAATGAGCCCAACACTCCAATTTATAGAAAAAATGAGAAGGGAAAGAGAAGGGAAAATGGAAATCCCAAAATCTATCCTTCAACCACCTGTAAGAGGTATTAAATGGAGTAAAATGATTATATATTACTTGCAAAATTCTCCCCATACTGTCCCATGTGCTGCAGTAGAGAAAGAATGATGACCATGCCTCTTAATTGCACTCCCAACCACCAAATGAAACACTGTTGTGAACCCAGCCACGTTTTCTAAAAAATCTCGACCAATTTTTGATCAAATCTGGAATTTCTTGATTTTTGTGCACCGGTCTCAGAGCTATGATTCCAACGTTACCAATTTTGTGTGATTTTTTTGAGAAATACGAAAGTTATGGCCTTCTTAGTGCGGGCAACTATTTTGGGTCTGGCAGGCATTTTCTGTCATTTGACGGGAATGAGCATTAATTGACTGGAGCCGAATATGTTTCTTTTATTTAAATATATCTACCCTTGCTAAAACTAAGAAATCCAATATTTTTTGGCATAGAGGACGTCTTGCTCGTTCCAGAAAGTCCAATTTTGTGAAAATCGGAGCTTGGAGTCAAAAGTTATGGCCGTTTGAAGTTTCACGGGTCAAACGTTGACTTTTCTTCTTTGCCTTTGGCTGCTTCGGCTTTTTGCATCCCTCGCATCTCGTGCGTACCTTTGTCCTGGCTGTCCCAGATGAAAATCTCCTGGTTCGGCTGATTCGGGCTCCCTTATTCCTGTTTGCGGCAAAGACAACGTGGCGAGATTCCATTCGCTCTTGGCTCTTTCGGCATTTCGCGTCCTCCGCATACTTTTGTCCTGGATGTCCCAGTACGAAAGTCCTCTGTTTCGGCTGAACCGGCCGGTTCGCGTCCTCCACACACTTTTGTCCCAACTGTCCCGGACTTCCTGGGACAAATTTCTCCGAACCGGCCAATCCGCGTCTTTCGCGTACCTTTGTCCCAACTGTCCCAAACTGCCTGGGACAAATTTCTCCGAACCAGCCGAGCCGCATCTTTCGCGTACCTTTGTCCCAACTGTCCCAACTACGTGAAAACAACACTTAGTCAATTTCTTTTCCACTTTTTGGCCAGTTCACCTTTTCGTGTCCCGCACGTCCCGACATCCCGGATGCCCCTTTGCTCTGCAGACTACTTGGCGGCCTTTCAGCTGATTCGCACCCAGATGTCCCTCATGTCCCGACTGTTACGAGGACTAGGACTTAGCCATTTTTCATGATTTTTCCTGGCCCAAGCTTGTTTTCTGCAACTTTTCCACATTTTTAAAACTTTTTGGGTTTTCCTCTTGGACAGGAGAGTTAGAAAGAAGCCGAGGGGACCCCAGAAACATGATTTTTTGCCTTGAATCAATATAATTGCTTAGGACTAAAGAATTTGACGTATGTTATCAAAATTACCTTGAGGGGTGAATTTTGGATAACATTACCTAGGGGGAACAGGAAGAATTTTCCCAAATTTAGAGGTGATGGAAAAGTACACCATGATGAAAACATTACATCCTTCATTGTTACATGTGGGGCCGTTGGAGTTTAACATGAAGTTGTATCTTTTAGACTATTTATGGTGAATGTGCAAGACAAAGTTGTAGATTGGTTTTACCATCTTCCTACCAGGACCATTACTAATTGGGATGCTATGACAACTCAGTTTGAGCAGCGTTTCAAACCTGCTGAAGATGTGGATGCTTTCTTAACTTAGATTTCTCAAATCAAGAAGGAGTCACATGAGCCTATGTGAGAATTTGTGGACAAGTTCAACAAGTTGATTATGAAGATTCCACAATATACTAGACATGTTGATTAGATTCAAGAGTGTTTCTTCTTGAACATTAAATTTACAAAAGTGAGCTATACCCTGAGGAGAGAAAATCTTGCAACTTTGGATGTTGATCAGAGATTTGTTGTTAGTGTGGAAGATGATTTGGTCATGTGTGGAAAGGTAAAAAGGAAGTCTTTCAAATCCAAAGCATCCTCTTCTTCTCCTTATGCTTGAGGTAACACAAATCATTTGGTGCAAAAGCTTTCTAATGACCTTATTACCAGCAAGAAACAATTGGCTCAGCATGCTCCATATTAAGATGTTCCAAGGAAGAATTTTCAGCCTAGGAATTGCCTACTTTCTCCTCAGACTAAATTGTCCATTAAAGTTCCACCCCTCAAGGTGCCTATAAATCCTACTTGTGAGGTTCCTGAGCTTGATGATTAGGAATAAAATCAGCTCTATGATGACTAAGAAGAGGAAGCTAATGAAGATTTAGAGGAGCCTGGGGTTTCTCAGGTTCATTTCCTTACCATTGAAGGTGTAGATGATGAAGATGACTATGTTGGTGTAGTGGGTGAGATGAAAATTGATTCATATGTTGTTATGACCCGGGGGAAGACCATGAAAAAGGAAAAACTGGTGCAACCTACTAAAAGATCCAAGGAGTACCCCATTACCATATCGGTGGTTGAAAAAAGAGGAGCTCCTTTTCCTACTACTTCCACTCAAAAGGTAAGCTCTGCCAGTCCTTCTTCCTCTACTTCTTCTTCTAATAATTCTTTTCCAACAAATGATAAACCTTATAGATCAAAAGCTCCTCCTAATGTTAGTAATGATTGCACAT
The DNA here is from genome assembly GCA_019776745.2 of Taxus chinensis. Lineage (NCBI taxonomy): Eukaryota > Viridiplantae > Streptophyta > Pinopsida > Cupressales > Taxaceae > Taxus > Taxus chinensis. The sequence goes on along the minus strand of CM034153.1, from coordinate 616,986,902 downwards.
CCACATCTATATCTTCTGACATTATAGACTATCTTAAGAAGACCAAGATTCAGATTTTTGAGGCAGAGTTCTATCAAACCCATCCTAAAGCCTTTACCAAAATGGTTAACTTTGTAAATTCCAAATCTAGAACCCAAGCTAATTCTTCCAAAGGCCTTTTACCCACTACCTCTTGCTCACCTCAATCAATCCATGTGTCTATAGTCACATCCCCTAATGATAAGATTGAACCGTTCTATATGACCCTTATTATAGCTGGCCATAAACTTAGTAATTGTGTTATAGATTTAGGAGCATCAGATCATGTAATGACTCTGAAAGTGGCCCATTCTTTGGGTCTAACCCTAACCCGTACTTTTGGCTCTTGTTATTTCATGGAGAGTAAGAAAGTACCTGTTATCACCGAATCACAGTACCCCTGTGCATGTATTTGAACTCACAGTGTGATTGGATAACATGGGTACTATCTCCAAGTTGTGGGACTTGCTACTTGAGATAGACCTCCAGAGAAAGCTGGTTCTTGTTCCTAAACTACATGCCACAATCTACTCTAATGCAGGATAAGCTAACTATTCTAATCTAAATTTCCAAGGGACCAGGGAAAGAGAATACATAAAATGAAAGCCTACACTAAAGCGGTGATACACCAGAAAAGGAGGATGGGAGAGTAGTCTCCAAATGTGTGAAATACAGAGGCAAAGTGCACACTAGAAGAGGTGATGACAGTTCTCCATAATCTAGAAAAATGCATTCACAGTAATATTTCAAGCACACACAATGATAACGAATTCCTGAAAGAACATAATAGATAGACACAGTATTCTGATAGAAATATCAAAGGGACAAGAAGAATGCAAGAAAGCACAGCAGGGGAAGATATATCCACAAACTGGTATTTTATTGCTTCATGATATGCACAGTTCAATCTATTACAAGATAAGGGCCTGGATCACCATGCAAGGAGTCCACTACAAGGGCCTGCAACACACTGGCTTCACAAAGCAATTTTGACAGAGCTTTGCTACCCAAAAACTCTCACCTTTACAATGAGCCCAACACTCCAATTTATAGAAAAATGAGAAGGAAAAGAGAAGGGAAAATGGAAATCCCGAAATCTGTCCTTCAACCACTTGTAAGAGGCATTAAATTGAGTGGAATGGGTATAAATTACTTGCAAAAGGCTCCCCATACTGTCCCATGTGCTGCAGCAGAGAAGGAATGATGACCATGCCTCTTAATTGCACTCCCAGCTACCAAATAGAACACTGTTCTGAACCCGGCCACGTTTTCTTAAAAAAACCAAAAAAATTCTGATCAAATCTGGAATTTCTTGATTTTTGTGCATCGGGCTTGGAACCAAGATTCCAACGGTACCAATTTTGTGCGATTTCGTTGAGAAATGCAAAAGTTATGGCCTTCTGAGTGTGGGCAGCAATTTTGGGTCTGGCAGGCGTTTTCTGTCATTTGACGGGAATGAGCATTGACTGACTGGAGCCGAATATGTTTCTTTTATTTAAATATATCTACCCTCATTAAAGTCCAATTTTATGAAAATCAGAGCTCGGAGTGAAAAGTTATGGCCGTTTGAAGTTTCCGGACCAAACGTTGACTTTTCTTCCTTGCCTTCGGCCATTTCGGCTTTTCGCGTCCCACACGTCCCTTTGTCCCATTTGGTTTCGGTGCTGAAATTTCCCATTTCGGCCGAACTGGCCAGTTCGCGTACTCGCATCTCATATGTCCCATTTGGTTTCGGACCGTCTGGGACAAATTCACCCGGTTCGGCCGGTTCGCACCCTTTTGTCCCAACTGTTCCGGGACAAAAGTTCTCATTTCGGCCGGTTCAGCCGGTTCGCGTACTTTTTCCCAGCGCATCCCAGACTGTTCCGGGCTGCCTTGACTCATTTCGCCCGGTTCGGCTGGTTCGCGTCTTTTTGTCCTGCTTGTCCTAAAGGCGACCCTCTCAGCAGTTAGCCAATTTTTTCTCTCTTTTCGGCCAGTTCGGATTTCCGCGTCCCGCGCGTCCTTTTGGCCCAGATGTCCCATTTGCTTTCGGACCGTCTAGCGGCCTTTCAGCCGGTTCATGCCCTTTTGGCCCGTGCGTTCTAGACTGTTTCGGGCTGCCTTGACTCATTTCGCCCGGTTCGGCAGGTTCGCGTCTTTTTGTCCCGCTTGTCCCAAATACGACCCTCTCAGCAATTAACCAATTTTTTCTCTTTTCGGCCAGTTCGGATTTCCGCGTCCCGCACGTCCTTTTGTCCCAGATGTCCCAATTGCTTCCGGGGCCGCCTGTGCTCATTTCGGCCGATCCGCGCCTTTTTGTCCCACTTGTCCCAAATGCTTCTAGGACTAGGACTTAGCCATTTTTCGTGATTTTTCCTGGATCAACCTACTTGCTTTCTGCAACTTTTTTCCGCGTTTTCTCAGAGCTTTCTCTTTTCAACCTAGACAGGAGAGTTAGAAAATTTCCTGAAGGGACCCTAGAAACCTGATTTTTGCTCTGAAACAATCAATTTGCCTGGGACTTGAATATTCTGATGCATGTTATCAAAATTACCCTGGGGGTAAATTTTGGATAACAGTACCTTTGGTTGGCAGAACTAAACATGCACAAGTAGTGTTTGTTGTTTTTCTAGAGAAAAGGGTCTTAGACACCATTTTGGTAGCTAATATTCCTCCTTCATATGGATTATTGCTAAGTAGAAATATTTGTAAGGACATAGTAGGGGAAATCCAAATGGATTGGTCACATGCCTTAATCCTTGTTAATGGTAAGATGAAAAAGCTACTTCCTAAGAAACAAACAGAGTATATTATGTAAAATACAGATGATCCTAAAGCAAAAATTTTGCATGAAGACATTGGGCATGGGAACTACATGAACATGTCACGAGAGGAGACAATTCTATCAAAGGGAGTGTTGCTTGTCCATAATGCTGTGTGGACTTTCGAGTTTGATGGGAGTTGTTCTTCAGCTGGTTCTGGAGCTAGTGTAGTGCTCATTTCTCCTGAGGGTTAGGTTCTTCCTTTCTCCTTATAGTTTCAATTTGAAAATACCAATAATAATGCTGAGTATGAGGCCCTCATTCTTAGGTTGAGCATGGTGAAGGAAATGGGAGTGAAGAAACTTCTTACTCGTGGAGATGCAGAGATAATTTTAAAACAAGTTATAGACCTTTATCAGGTAAAGAACAAAATGTTGAAGCAATATAGGAATCTGGTCTGGGATTCTATCAAATTCCTTGATGCTTTTTCCATTGAAGTTGTGCCAAGTGAAAGGAACAATAGGGATGCATATCTAGCTATTTATGGGTCCTTGTTAATTCCTCATCCTTATTTTCCTCAAGAATAATTTATCGTTGAGATGATCCAAAGACCCAGTGTGCCTGACAATGAAAATAATTCACGAGTTATTAATGATGACCAGCATTTGATTTCTTTCTTGGAGATCAGAGACAATTTTTATCAGTTGTACTTTGAAGGAAGTGACAATCTTCCTAGAGAGTGTGTGTCATCAAATGAAGAAGGTGTCAAAGAAGATATGGATCAAGATGGATGCATCAAAGTAAAAGGTAACAAAATCCCTAAAGGGATGGTGAGTTTAGAGGATCTCTTTGATAAACATGATAGAAATATGAAGTCTAAAGTTTCCAAAGGAGTCTGGCAATCTGCTAAGACTGAGAAAGTGAATATTGGGAGTCTTAATGATCTTAAAATGATCAATATTGGAAAATGCTGCACTCAAGAAGAAAAAAAGAATGTGGTGAATTTGTTGAAGAGGTATTTTGTTGTTCTTTCTTACTCTTATGATGATCTTAAGGTTTTTCATCCTAAAGAAATGCAACATTTCATTCCTCTTAAGCCTGGGATCAAACCTTTCAATCAAAATCAAAGGAAATATAATACAAAGATATATGATGCAATTTTCCAAGAAATATAAAAGATTCAAAAGGTTAGGATCATCTTCCCCATCCACCATTCAACGTGGATTGCTAATATAGTGCATGTAATGAAGAAGAATGGTGAGATCTGGATGTGTACGGACTTTAGAAATCTAAATAAAGGTTCTTTGAAGAATAAATACCCTCTCCCAATGATGGATTAAGTTTTACAAGTTGTTACATGCTCAGAGATGCTATCTATGTTGTATGGATTCTCGACGTACAATCAAGTAGAGGTGAATACTAAAAATAAACACGATACTATGTTTACTACTCCTTGGGCCACCTTTGCATACAAAAGAATGTCATTTGGTCTCATCAATGTTGGTGCTAGTTTCCAGAGGGCCATGGACTTGGCTTTTGGTAGTTTGAAAGGTAAATGCATTGTTTTGTATTTGGATGACTTGAAAGTGTTTTCTAAAGCAAGAAATGATCACATTTAACACCTTGAAACAATATTGCAGAAGTGTAGAGAGCATGGGATTTCATAAAATCCTAGGAAGTCTGTGTTTTGTGTCATAGAAGGAAAGATGTTAGGACACATTGTTTCAAAGGAAGGGATTAAGATTGATCCAGAAAGAGTTTGGGCCATCCAGAAAATTCATCTTCCATCTAGTAAGAAAGGTGTCCATTCATTATTTGGTAAGATCAATTTCCTGATTAGATTCTTCCCTAATTTTGTAGAACTTGCTATGACCATTGCTCACATGATGCAAGGGAAGAAAACTTTTGGTTTTTCCTCTAAAGGGAAGAAATCATTTGAAGACATTAAACAGGCTATTACAAAGACTCCAACCTTGGCATGCCAAGACTTTAACAGATATTTCATTACCTTTTGTTATGCCACTAAAAATACCTTAGTTGTTGTGTTAGCTGAGAAGAATGTTGAAGATCACGAGCTCCCAATTTAATTTATGAGTTATGTCTTGAAAATTCATGAGATGAAGTACACTGTAATGGAGAAACATGCTTTTGTAGTTGTCAAAGCTGTCAAACATTTTAGGTTTTACATTCTTAATTCTCATTTTGTGGTGTTGGTTCCTGATACAAAAATCAAATCCATTCTTACTCAGCAAGAATTTTGAACCAAAATATGTAAATGGGTAGCAAAGGTATAGGAGTATGAACTCAATATCTTGCCAAAAAATCTAGTTTGGGGTAAGGTCTTGTGTTAACTCATTGCTAAGGGAACTGTTAAAACGTTTTCCAAAGATGAGGTTGATGCCCCTGTTGTTTTGTTCCTCATCTCGACAGATGTATGCTAACATGACATTGCTCACTTTCTGACATATGGAGAATGTCCATCTCATCTAAGTGCCAAAGACAAGAGAGTCATCAAACTAAGGTCTACAAAATAAGTGCTATGGGAAAATACTTTGTTCAAATGAGGCATAGATGGAAGGTTTTTGAGGTGTGTAGACAAGGAACAAAAAAATAAGTTGTTCTATGCTTTTCATGACCAGGATTGCGGAGGGAATTTATCCTCTACTATAACAAATCATTAAAATACTACATGTTGGTTATTTTTTTCCCACTTTGTTGAGATATGCACGAAAATGGGTTGGTAAATGTGAAGCATGCCAAATGTTTTTTGGAAGACATAAGTTAGTTTATTTTCCTCTCAAGCCTATAGTGATTAAAGATCCATTTCAACAATGGGGTTTAGAATTCATTGGAGCACTTAATCCATATTCTAGCGCTAGACATACTCATGTGTTTACTACCATAGTTTACTTCACCAAGTGGGTGGAAGCCATCTCAGTCAAGAGCACTACCTTAGAGGTAGTTTGCAATTTCATTAAGGAAAACATATTGATCAAGTATGGGATCCCAAACAAGATTGTGAGGGAAAATGCTTCTAAATTTTCTTCTACTGAGATGATGGACTTATGTTATGGATATGGGATCTCCCTTGCTCACTCTTCAGATTACTACCCCCAAGGGAATGGATAGGCGGAATTAAAAAAAAAGAATATGGTAACTATAGTTAGAAAGTTTGTAAATGTTTCTCAGAGGAATTGATATAATAGGATATATGATGCGCTTTGGGCTGATAGAATTACACCCAAGAGAATAATTGGAATGTCCTCTTTCCAAGTGGTGTATGGTGTAGAAGCTCAACTACAAGTCATAGTGGAATTTCTAGCCTTGCATCTGATGAAAACCATTGAAGATTCAAGTTTCAGTAGCTCATTGGATAAGAAAATTTTGTACCTTTAGAAGCTCGATGAAGACAGATTGCAAGTGGTTGACATGATAACACTTCATAAGTTGAAATTGAATGATTTTTTTGACAAGAAAGTGAAACCCAAAGTCTCCCAAGTGGGAGACTTTGTGCTTCTTTGGGACAAAATACATGATCCATGAAGAAGCCATGGTAAATTTGAATGTCTTTGGCTTGGTCCTTTTAGAATCAGATTTTATTGGAGAAAAATATTTTTATCTAGATTACATGTATTGTTCTCCTCTCTGATTTCCTTATAGTGGGTAGTATCTGAAGTTGTTCAAGTCCTAGGTGACTAGGTGGTACTTCTGTATATTATGTACAATGTTTTACTTTTGGGTCGTTCCTTTGTTTTTCATTCCATTCTTCCCTTTTGTTTTGTTTTGTTTCTTTTCCCGTCTTTTTTGTGTTTCCTTGTATTTTTTTTATTTCAACACCTTTTCCCAATGAATAAAGCACTGGTATTTTTTCCCCCAGAGTTATCTGCAGTTCTTGATCTTTCCTTATGTCTTTGTTGTAAGCCAAGTCATCCCCAGAAACAAGATTTGTTGTTGGCCCAAAAATTCCCCTCTTTTGAAGTCAAGTTTCAAATTTTTTTGAGTCTGTGCCTTGAAGTATTGAGTCAAATTGAGCTTGGAATTGATTGTAGTTTTCCCATTCTTGGAGAATAGTTTAAAATCAGGTGTAATAGTGGATTCTTTTCCGTTCTTTTTATTTTCTTCTCGTAGTCGAGAATGGCAGGCGTATTTTCCCTATTAATTGTTTCCCCAGAGTCCACGAGTAATACATGTATATCTTTGATTGGATTTAGTCTGGCCATATTTCGAGGTTCAACATAATCCTCCGCATGTCAAAATGATGTAACTCTAGGGGCAGGTTCCAAGGCATAGTCTTCAAGTAAGCGTAGGTTTTTCACGTGTCCCAGGATCAAAATGAAGATAGAATAATTTAAAATTGGCTAAGTATAGAAGACTCAATGGTCGGTACCACGTGCCTCATCAGTGTAGCTTCAAGGGTCAAAGCTAGGGGAAGTTCTCAAGCTTGTGTCAGTCCTCCATGTGTTCCGGGTCCAAAAGGAATAGAGTCAATTGTTAAAATTAGCTAAGTATGGGTGGGTCGGAGGAGGTCTCCACATGCTGTAATGATGTAATTCCCAAAGTGAAACAAAAGGGCCAATTTCTAAATGAGCGCCAGATATCCACATGTCCAGTGTCGATAGAGAGACAAAGTTGGCCGTTGAAAATTCTAAGCCCAGCGGAAGGAGCCATGCATCATCTTGGAGCAATTTCAGAAGGCACTTCCAAAGCATAAAATCATGTCAACACCATCTCTCCACATGTCTAGGGGTCAACATGAGTTAAACAAGAACAAACCTTGGATTGGCTAAGTTTTAAGAATCAATGGAAGCCTCCATGTGTCATCCTGGCACAAATTCAAAGATAAAATCTTGAGGCACGTTCTAAATTAGTGCTGGCCTGCAACATGTCGAGGGTCAGATATACGGCCCCACCAAACAAAAGGTAGATAGTCAAGGCATCTTCAGGATCATTCCAATCAATTCCCTCCACATGAGCAACCCATATTTAAAGTTGTAAAAATAAATTGAATGGCCCATGTTTTAATTAGTAAAATAATAATACGGTCATATATTTGAAAATCTATTTTTTCCGCCATTAACATTTCTTTGCAAATAAGGAATTCACAAGGATGTGAGTGATTAGAATAAGTTATACCTTTTTCTTGCTTTCTCAAGGAATTTGTAACCATCTTTGGCAAGCTATATTATGGGATTTCAAAGCTATTGTAGGGGTTAGAATTTTGATTATTCTGGAATTGTAATTTTGAATTGGAAGAAATCAATATAGGTTTTTCCCCCTTTCTTTTGATTTCTCTTTCTTTCTGGTTTTTCTCTGTGAATCATCTAATCCTTTTGTGCTTGGAAACTTCTTGTTCTAGTTTATACAATCTAATGAACTTTGAGTCTACGGATTGTGCTTGTTATAAACGTGAATGGTTCTATTTTGTATCTCATTTACATAGTACATATAAGGGTTTTCTTTGCCATATCTTTTCCTTAAAATTATTGTATTCTTCTCCATCCCTCCTCTCTTCAAAGTCTTTTATCCTCATGTATTGATAACTTTAAAGGCTTAAAACACATTTCAGGATATTAGGAAACCACCATTAAATGAAAGACTTTGCATTTATACATAGGTTTTTCCCCTACTTTCAATAAGGGAACCTATCCCATTAAAGAGGAGGGACATGCTTGTTCCCTGACTATGGTTTCATCCTAAGTGCTAATTTAAAACCCAATAGTCTGCTAACCCATTTTTGGCAAAACATCCTTCACATGCCCGTCGGCCCGCTTTTGGCAAAATATGAGGAGTTAGAAGGACTTCTTTATATTTCTGGAATGGAGAAGAAATTTTCTATTTGATGGAAATTATTTTAGGGGCCCTCAAGTGCTTATATAATGTAAAAATTTATATTGAAGCATGAAAATGGGAAAACATGGTCTTAGTTGACCAATAATAAGTGTGAGCTTATTTTGGTAAATAGTGACTACTCAGGCTCTGTGGCACCTAGAGACATCTCTTTTGATCCTAAAACTTTCTATACCGACCCTCTACAAATAGCTTGTCTCAATTTTTTCCTTTTCCAATCGGTGGTGTCACTGCCCTATTGTTTGTGAATGCATTAAATAGCGTAGTTTGAGCTGGTGTAAAACTGTCAAACACTATATTTTACAAATGGTGGGTTGTGTCACTAAAGTAAATTTTCCAACACATTTGGGTGGCTAGCTAAATGCTAGAGGAGGCATCATTTTGATGCACAACAATGTCGTTAGTTCTGGGCTACTTCGTTCGGTGTAGTCCCTTAAGATCCCTAAGACCAAAAAAATGTTCAACTTCAACGGGTGACTACTCGGACTACGTGGCACCTAGAGATGTCTCCTCTAATTCTAAACCTCAGTGTATAGACCCGATATAATATTCTACCTCTATTTTTTCTTTCTCTAATCATTGTTCTCACTGCCCTATTCTTTACAAACACATGAAATAGTGGAGTTTGATCCAGTGTAAGGCTGTCAAACTTAACATTTTTCAAATGTTGGGTTGTGGCACAAAAATGACTACACCAACATATCTATGTGGCTAGGTAAATGCTATAGGAGGCATTATTTCATTGCACGACAATGTCGTTGCTTCCTGGCTACTTCATTCAGGTGTAGTCCCTTAAGTGCCATGAGACCAAAAAATTGTTCAACTTCGACAATGACTACACGAACTTCGTCGCACCTAGATACATCTCATTTGATCTTAAACCTCAACATAAGGACCCTCTATAATATAATGTCTCATTTTTTCCTTCTCCAATTGGTGATATCGCTGCCATATTGTTTGCAAACGTGTAAAATAGTGTAGTTTGAGCCAGTGTAAGGGTGTCAAAGATTTTATTTTGCAAACAGTGGGTCATGGCACCAAACCGACTATGCCAAAACATCTAGTTGAATAGGTGAATGCAAGAGGATGTGACATTTTGGTATGGAAAACCATCATTGCTTCTAGGCTACTTCATTGGTATGTATTCCCTTAAGATCCCTAAGACCAAAAAATCATTCAACTTCGTTGGTTGACTACAAAGACTTTGTAGCACCTAGATACATCTCATTTAATCCTACACCTTGGCATAGGGACTCTATATAATAACCTTCCTCTTTTTTCTCCTTTTCCAATTGGTAATCTCACTACCTTATTGTTTACAAATGTGCAAAAAAGTGTTGTTTGAGCCAGTGTAAGGCTATCAAATTCTATGTTTTTAAAACGATGGGTCGTCGCACCGAACTGACTATGCACACATATAGGGATGGTCCTTAAAAAATTGGGGAGGTGTCATTTCTATTCTCGAAGATCTAGGTGCTTCTGGGATACGTCCTCTCAAGCCAAGAACCCCCTCCACAGGTACATAAATCGGTGTTAATTTATTTTCTTTTCTTATAAAACAATGAAAGCTTCTCTTATCTTCGAGAATTTACAATTCACTACTAACAGTGCCAACCACATGAAGGTGGAAGATTTTAAGGCACCGCTAACTTGCACATAAAAGTGTTAGTCATAGAAATTTAAGTTTCAAATTAAAACCATACTAAATATATACAAAATACACAAATTTAATAAAATATATGAACTTAAATCTATCTAACTAAAAAATTTATATATACCAAAGAAATTATATCAAATAAATTATATATAGTTGACATGAGCATTGTAAATTCATTCCAATGAACCATCAAGTTCAGATCTACTCTTAATAGCAGACAGGATTGCTTCATGTTCTGACTCTCGAACCTTCCAAAGAATCTTGTTATTAGGCCTTCCTCGATATCTATACAATAGAATATTTGTCGCTAGAACTAGATGTGAATATAAGAGTATTTTCCTGTGTGTCTAAAAATATTCAAACACCTAAACAGAGGATTTTTTAATGGATATCGTCGAAGCCAAGTTCCAGTAACCAGTAATGACCCTGTAGGGTAATCAATATCTTCACCATCTATAATAGGAGAAGTCAAATTCTTTCTTTTCTCAATGAAATGACATAATAAATAATTTGTTCCTTATTCATTGTCTTCTATCGCAATAACTACAAACACATGTCCTACAAAAAAACAAAGGTTTCGAATCAAATTTAAATTACATATTAAAATTTCAATGGACATAACTGAATACAAAAATTATAAGTAACCATAAATACCTTGTCGCACCAAAATCAAAATTTCATAAAATTCCTTGGATGTTGCAACTTCATCTGTAAAAACAAGTCATAATGCTTGTGGAGGTTGATAACTAGGAATTGGAGATAGAGGCCTACAAATCCATCCATCCACCCATTCTTGTGAATCACACTCAACAGTGACAAATTCGATACAAGATGCAAAACACATGACAAATTTCTTGTCCATGTGGCTCATGAAGTAGCATCTGAGCTACAAAATGAGTTCATATCACTAGACCTAGTGAGTGTCATACAATCCTTGTATTAGAAATTTTTTGTTCGTCTATCAACCAAAAATATATGTGAACTATGGAATTTTCTTGAGAACCTCAGGCCATGTTGTCAATACACCATTCCACTCTTCTCTTTCCATCTTTCAATTTAGCACCATCTTTGTACTTAAACTCTTCTCTTCCAAGAGCTCTTTTCACACATTCCCATATACCGTCATGTTCTTCTTTTTCATGTCTAGCCTCAGTGAAAATCCAAATATGTTGCACACTCATCTTGACATGCATCCCGCTCATCCAATAAAACATTTATGCATTCTTAAACTAAAACATGTAATTATCATTCCATATATAATGTTGTTTGAAGTGGATGTCCCTATCAGACAAGTTTCTATAAAATAACTTGAAACACTCTTGCACAAATTCATTAGAATGAGTATGATCATCACTGATATAAAAGTGGTACTCTCTTTAAAAAAATTGAAAATTCTTTGTACTTTCAGGAGAATGTATAAATACTATATGCACAACAATGGCAACTTGTACTAAGTTGTAATATTGTGATTTAACCTCCATTTGTGGTTGCAATGTGTAATTATCTGTTAAATCAATCACTGAAAAAATAGTACCAATAGGAAATGTGTCTTTGCATATCTTGAAATATTCATCCAACCATCGTGATCTATGTGTATGCATAGCATACTCATAAACAATTTCATCCTTAAAGTTTCTCATAAATTGAAAAACAGACATATGTTGTATAACTAGCTCACACCGTTTAGAATTTTTTCCATCTTTCAACTGGTATTCAACTAATTTATATTTATCAAACTCAACTCAATTATGTCCTATTGCACCTTCACTTTTCTCATGGATGCAACTTTCCAATTTTGGTAATCCACCGCATGTACCACAACTTCCATCTAAACAATCCTGACTATAAAAAAATTGTCCAACTTCATTTTCACAAAATATCGTAGGAATGAAATCCTTGGAAGATATTAGCGGAACTTGAAAACCACATTCTGATAACATAGTTTTAGAATGAAAATTAGAACGAATACATAAAAAAATAACATAATGTATCACAAATTCAACATGTTTCCTACAACAACAAGTTATGCTAGCGTGGTTGATTTTCACATTGTTTTCATCCTCAAAATTCCCCTCTTTTGCATCTATACCTTGGAGTATTGGATCACATCGAGCTTGTAATTGTTTGCAGTTTTCCCATTCATGGAGAAAAATTTGAAAGTCAGGCATATTGGTGAAGTTTCTTCCCTTATTTTTATTTTCTTCCCGCAGTTGGGAATGACTGGCATATCTTCCCTATTAATGTTTTCCCTAGCCTCCACAAGTAGTATGTGGATATTCCTAATTGGATATGGCATGCCCATGTTTCAATCAACAGCGAAAGATTCCACATGTCCAAATAGCACAACTCTAGGAATAGGGCCTAAGGGACAGTCCTCAAATAAGTGCATGCTTTCCACTTATCTTCAAAATGAAGGTAAAATAAGATCAAATCGGCTAAGTATGGAAGTTTCAGCAGAAAGTGCCACATGCCTCATCGACACAATTTCATGAGTCAGGCCAAGGGTAGTTCTTAAACTTGTGTCAGTCCTCTATGTGTCCCAGGTCCAAAAATAGAAATAGCCAATCATTCGAATTGACTAAGTATGGGTGCACTGGTGGAAGTCTCCATGTGCCTTAACAGTGCCATTTCAGAAGTGAAATCAAAGGATCAATCATCAAATGAGTGTCAGCTCACCACATGGTGAAATTCAATGAAGAGACAGTTTTGGCCGTTGAAAAGTCTGAGACTGACAAAAGGAGACACACGTCACCTCAACATAATTTTAAGAGGATATTTCTAAATGGAAACTCAAATGAGTTCCATCCATCCACATGTCCAGCAGTCAACATAGGTCAAGCAAGGAATAGGCTTAAATCGGATAAGTATACAGGAATCAGTGGAGCTCTCCACATGTCATCCTAGCCAAGCTTTAATGGCAAAAAAAATGCAAAAGGCATCTGCAGGCCCGCTCCAAGAAATTCCTTCCACGTGGGATAACCAAATTTAAAGTTGTAGAAGTAAATCAAATGGCCCATGTTTTAATTGGAAAAATAATGAAATGGTCATATATTTAAAAACCTATTTTTTTGTGCCATTAGCGTTTCTTTACAAATCAAGAATTCAAAAGGACGTGGATGATTGGAATAAGTTGTAAATGTTTCTTACTTTCTCGAGGAACTTTTAACTGTATCTTGCGAGCTATATCACCATCTTTCAAATCCATTGTACAGGTTGGAATTTTGATATACTGAAACTATAATTTCAAATTGGAAGAAATAAATACAAACGTTTTCCATTTTTTCCTATGTTTTCTCTTTCCTTCTTACTCTGATCTATGAATCATTTAATCCTTTCATGCTTAGAAAATTTTTGTTCTAGTTTATACAATCTCAAGAACTTTGAGTCTACGGATTGTGCCCATCATAGACGTTAATGGTTCTATTCTATATCTTATTTCTCAATATATATAATGGTTTTCTCTACCATATCCTTTCCTTGAAAGTATTTTCTTCTTCTACCTCCCTCCTCTCTTCAAGCCTTCTATCCTCATGTATTGATAAATTTCCATGCATAAAACACATTTCAAGATATCAGGAAACCACTGTTGAATTAAATATTGTTTATTTGTACATAGGTTTTTCCCCTTCTTTCAATAAGGTAACCTCTCCCATTAAAGAGTCGGGAATTTCTTGTCCCCTGACTGTGGTTTCATTCCAGTGCAAATATGAAACCCAACATTTTTTGGAAATTTCACTGGGAAATTTGTTCAACAAATTTCCTTTCTGAGAAGAACAACTAATTTGATCATTTCTTTGATCCAGTGACTCTAAGATATACTCATGGTAGAAGGGATCTTAAATTGAATATCCCCAATTAGAACTCATAGATCAACAAGGTTTTCAACTTCCTCCAACAAGAAGAAATAGAAGAACTTGGTCCACAACCACACCTCCTGTTGAAGATAGAGCTTCTGGTAATAGCATTCCTCAAGCACAACTTAGCCCTAATCTCCTTGACCTAATTTGTGCTAGTGTCTCAGTTCCACTTCAAAAAATATTTCCAAGGATGGCAGCACTTTATCCTTGGGGACAAGGAGTTGGGCCTTTGGCTCCTCCTCAACCATTGCATGAGTTTCCTAGGGGTAATAGGAAGAATTTTCCCAAATTTAGAGTTGATGGCAAGATGCACCTTGATGAACACATTGGAACCTTCATTGTTACATACGGGGTCCTTAGATTTGAACATGAGGATGTCTCTATTAGGATATTTATGGAGACCTTGCAAGACAATGTAGAAGATTGGTTTTACCATCTTCCTCCTGGGACCATTATCGATTGGACTACTATGAAAAATCAGTTTCAATAGTGTTTCAAACCTGCTAAGGATATGCATTCTTTTCTAGCTCATATTTCTCAAATCAAGAAGGAGCCACATGAGCCTATGAGATAATTTGTGCCCAAGTTCAACAAGTTGATTAACTAGATTCAACAAAATAATAGGCTTGTTGATCAGATTCAGAAGTGTTTCTTCTTGAATGCTTAATTTCCAGAAATAAGTTATGCCTTAAGGAGAGAAAATATTGTAACTTTGGATGCTTATCAGATATTGGCTATCACTGTGGAAGATGACTTGATCATGTCTGGAAAGCTGAAAAGGGAGCCTTTCAAATCCAATGAATCTTCTTCCTCCACTTCTCCTAGAGGTAATGCAGATCAGTTGGTACAAAATCTTTCTAAGGACCTCATTTGCATCAAGAAACAATTGGCTCATCATGTTCCATATCAAGATGTTCCAAGGAAGAACTTTTACCCTAGGAACCACTTCCCCTCTTCTCAAACTAGATTGGCCATTGAAGGTCGACCCCTAGAGGTGCTTGTCAATGTTACTTGTGAAGTTTTTGAGCCTAATGATGAGGAAAATAATGGGCTCTATGATGAACAAGAAGAGGAAGATGATGAAGAGCTAGATGATCCTGGTGGTTCTCTAGTTCATTTCCTCACCACTGAAGTTGTGGATGATGAAGATGAATATAATTATGTATTGTCTGAGATGAATTGTGATTCATATGATATTATGACCCGTTAGTAGACCAAAAAAAGGAAAACATGTTGGAACCTGCAAAAAGATCTAAGGATTTCCCAATTACCATCCCAGTGATTACAAGAAGAGGTTCTCTTATTCCTACTAATTCCACTCAACAGGTAATCATTTCCAGTCATTCTCCCTCTACTTCTGCTTCTGAGAATTCATTCCCAGCAAATGGTAAAGCTGATAGATCAAAATCTCCTCCTGCTCCTAATAGTGATTTCCCATTCACATAGGTATGTTTTGACATTATAGACCATCTTAAAAATACAAAGATTCAGATTTCTAAGGCAGAGTTTTATCAAACTCATCCTAAAGCCTTTGCCAAAATGGTTAACTTTGTAAATTCAAAATCCAAAGTCTCATCCAGTACTTCTAAGGGTATTTTTCCCACTCCCTCTCCCTCACCTCAATCAAGCCTTGTGGTTACAGTCACTTCACCTAATGAGAATATCAAGCCCTTCTATTTGACTCTCCACATAGCTAGCCACAAGCTTATAAATTGTGGCATTGAGTCTAGTGCATCTGATAGTGTAATGCCTACAAAAGTGGCTCATGATTTGGGTCTAACCCTAACCCACACTTATGGCTCTTTCTATTCAATAGAAAGTAGAGAAGTGCCTTTGGCTGGGAGAATCAAGGATGCCCAAGTAGCTTTTGCTGCTATACTAGAGAAGAAGGTCTTGGCTACCATCTTGGTTTTTGATATCCCTCCTTCCTATAGAATCTTGCTAAGTAGTAACTTTTGCAAAGATGTTAGAGGTGAGATCCAAATAGACTGGTCACATGCCTTGATCCCTGTCAATGGGAAGATGAAAAATTTGTTTCCTGAGAAACAAGTAAGTATATTGTGTAAAAGACAAATGATCATAAAGAAAAAATATTATATGCAAATATAGCGAATGGGAACTACATGGTCATGTCACAAGAGGAGGAAATTCCTCCAAACAGGGTGTTGGTTGTTCCTAATAGTGTGTGGACTTTGGAGTTTGATTGAAGCTACTCTTCAGCTAGTTCTAGAGCTGGTGTAGTGCTAATTTCTCCTGGGAGTAAGGTTCATCCTTTCTCCTTGAAGTTCTAGTTGAAAAATACCAACAATACACCGTATTATTAGGCCCTTATTCATGGGTTAAGCATGGCGAAGGAAATGGGAGGGAATAATATTCTCTCATGGAGATGCAAAGTTAATTATAAAACAAGTTAGAGACTTTTATCAGGTAAAGAACAAAATGTTGAAGCACTACATGAACCTTGTCTGGGATTCCATTGAATTCCTTGAAGATTTTTCCATTAAAGTTGTTCCAAGGGAAACTAACACTAGGGCTAACTCTCTAGTTGTTTCAGGGTCTCTGTTCAATCCTCATCTTGATTTCCCTCAAGAGAAATTCACCATTGAGATGATCCATAGACCCAGTGTGCCTAATAATACATATAATTGGAAATTTTTCAATGATGGCCAACATTTGATTTCTTTTTTGGAGCTCAGAGACAACTTTGATCAGCTGTACTTTGAAGGAAGTGAAAATATACCTAGAGAGTGTGTCTCATCTATTAAAGAGGGTGTCAAAGAAGAGATGGATCAAGATGGATGCATCAAACTGAAAGGAAACAAAATACCTAAACAGCTGGTGATTTTGGAGGATATTTTTGATAAACATGACAGGTATATGAAGTTTGAAGTTACCCAAGGAGCCCGATAATCTGCTAAGACTGAGAAAGTGAATATTGGGAGTCTTGATGATCCCAAAATGGTCGACATTGGAAAATGCTGCACTCAGGAAGAGAAAAAGAAGGTGGTGAATCTTTTGATGAGTTATTTTGATGTCATGGCTTACTCTTATGATGATGTTAAGGATTTTCATCCTAAAGAATTATAACATTTCATTCCTCTTAAGCCTAGGATCAAACCCTTCAAATAGAAGCAAAGGCAATATAATCCAAAGATAGCTGATACAATTTTCCAATAAATGAAAAATATTTTCAAGGCTAAGATCATCTTTGCCATCCATTATTCAATGTACATTGCTAATATAGTTCCTGTCAGGAAGAAGAATGGTGAGATTCATATCTGTGTGGACT
The DNA here is from genome assembly GCA_019776745.2 of Taxus chinensis. Lineage (NCBI taxonomy): Eukaryota > Viridiplantae > Streptophyta > Pinopsida > Cupressales > Taxaceae > Taxus > Taxus chinensis. The sequence goes on along the minus strand of CM034153.1, from coordinate 616,969,490 downwards.
TGAAAAATCTAAATCAGGGATCTTTGAGATATAACTATCCTCTCCCCATGATGGATCAAGTATTGCAAGCTGTCACAGGCTCAGAGATGCTATATATGTTAGATGGATTCTCGAGGTACAATCAAGTAGTGGTGAATACTGCAGATCAACATAAGACTACCTTTACCACTCCTTGGGGAACCTTTACATACAAGAGGATTCCATTTGGTCTCATCAATGTTGGTTCTACTTTTCAGAGGGCCATGGACTTGGCTCTTGGTATTTTTAAAGGATAATGCATTTTTGTGTATTTAGATGACTTGATAGTGTTTTCTAAAGCAATAAAAGATCACTTCAAACACCTTGAAACAATATTGCAGAAGTGTAGAGATCATGGAGTTTCTTTAAACCCTAAGAATTCTATGTTTTGTGTCACAGAAGGAAAGCTATTAGGACTCATTATTTCAAAGGAAGGGATCAAGATTGATCTGGAGAGAGTTTAGGCCATCCAATAAATTCCTCTTCCATTAAGTAATAAATGTATTCATTCTTTCTTTAGTAAGATCAATTTCCTAAGGAGATTCATCCCTGATTTTGTAGAACTTACTATGAGTTTTGCTCACATGATGTAAGGGAAGAAATTTTTTTGTCAGTCCTCTGAAGGGAATAAATCATTTAAGGAAATTAAAAAGGCTATTACAAAGACTCCAATCTTGATGTGCCGTAACTTTAGTAAATATTTCATTGTTTATTGTTATGCCACTGAAAATAACCTAGATATTGTGTTAGCCTAGAAGAATGTTGAAGATCATGAGCTCCCAATTGCATTCATGAGTTATGTCTTGAAAACTCATGATATAAAGTACACCATGATGGAGAAACATGCTTTTGAAGTTGTCAAAGCTGTAAAATAGTTTAGTTTCTACATCCTTAATTTTCATTCTATGGTGTTGGTGCCTGATACAACAATCAAATCCATTATTACTTAGCAAGATTTTTTAACCATGAGAGGTAATTGGGTAGAAAAGGTGCAAGAGTATGATCTTTATATCGGGTAAAAAAATCTGATTCATGGTAAGGGCTTGTGTGAACTCATTTCTGAAGGAGCTTCCAAGGAGTTGTCCAAAGATGGAGTTGATGTCCCTGTTGTACTATTCCTCATCTCGCTACATGTATGGTATGTTGATGTTGCTCACTTTTTGACCTATGGAGATTTTCCATCTCACTTGAGTGTCAAAGACAAGAGAGCCATCAAACTGAGGTCTACATAATATGTCTTATGGGGGAATGCTTTGTTCAAACGAGGCATAGATGGGAGGTTTTTGAATTATGTAGACAATGAGCAAAAAAAGAATTTGTTCTCTACTTTTCATAACCAGGCTTGTGGAGGTCATTTCTCCTCTACCGTAACAGCTCATGAAATACTTCATGTTGGTTATTATTGGCCCACTATGTTTAGAGATGCATCAAAATGGGTTGGTAAATGTGAAGCATGTCAAACGTTTGTTGGAAGACCTAAGTTGGCCTCTTTGCTACTAAAGTCAGTAGTGATCGATGAGCCCTTTCAATAGTGGGGATTACATTTCATTGGAACTCTTAACCCACCTTCTAGTACTGGACATACCCATGTGTTGACTGCCATAGATTTACTTCACCAAGTGGGTGGAAGCCATCCTAGTCTAGAGCACTAATTCCTAGGTAGTTTGTAACTTCATTAAGGGGAACATATTGATCAGGTTTGGGATCTGAAACAAAATTTTGACTAACAATGCTTCCAATTTTTCTTCTTCCAAGATGATGGATTTCTTCTGTGGGTATGGGATCTCACTTGCTCATTATTTAGATTACTACCCTCAAGGGAATTAATAGGCTGAATCAACAAACAAGAACTTGGTAAACATAGTTAGAAAGCCTGTAAATGATTCTCAGAGGAATTGGCACAAGAAGCTATATGATGCACTTTGGGATGATAGAGTTACACCCAAGAGAGTAATTGGAATCTCCCCTTTCCAAGTGGTGTATGGTGTGGAAGCTCAACTACTAGTCACAATGGAATTTCCAGCCTTGCATCTGATGAAAATTATTGAAGATTCAAGATTCAGTAGCTCTTTGGACAAGAGAATGTTGTACCTTTAGAAGTTTAATGAGGACAAATTGCAGGTGGTTAACGGGATAACAACACGTCAGTTGAAAGTGAAAGGATTTTTTTGAAAATAAAGCTAAGCCCAAAGATTTCCAAGTGGGAGACATAATGCTACTTTGGGACAAAAGACATGAGCCCCGAGGAAGTCATGGTAAGTTTGATTCTCTTTGTCTTGGTCTTTTTTGAATCAGACATTTTTCTAGAGAGAACTCTTTTTATCTAGATTACATGGATTGTTCTCCTCTCCAAATTCCTTATAGTGGGAATTATTTGAAGAGTCCTAGGTGACTAGGTGGTCCTTCTATACATTTTGTACAGTGTTTTGGTTTTGGGTCATTCATTTGCGTTTCGGTTCTGTTCTTCCCTTTTGGTTTGTTTTTTCTTTTTCCCGTCTTGTGTGTTTCCTTGTAGTGGTTTTTTTTTTAATCCTTTCCCCAATGGTTAAGACATTGGTCCTTTCTCCCATAGTTATCTACAGTTATTGATCTTTCCTTGTGTCTTTGTTCTAAGCCAAGTCATCCCTAGAAAGAGCTAGTTTTTGTCATCCTAAAAATTCCCCTCTTTTGAAGTTAAATTTTGAAAATTTTGAGTCTGTACCTTGGAGTATTGGAATAGGTCGAGCCTGGCATTGTTTGCAGTTTCCCCGGTCATTGAGAACAATTTGAAAGTTAGATGTACTGGTGAAGTTTCTTACCTTATTTTTTATTTTCTTCTCATCATCGGGAATGACAGGCATATCTTCCCCATTATTTTTTTTCCCCAGCATCCATGGGTAGTACGTGGGTATTCCTAATGTGATACGGAATGGCCATGTTTTAAGCAATGGTCCTCAAATAAGAACAGGCTTTTCGTGTGTCCCAGATTTGAAATGAAGCTAAAATAAGATCAAATCACCTAAGTATGGAAGGTTAAATGGATGGTGCCAAGTGCCTCATTAGTGCAACTTCAAGAGTCATGTTAGGGGTAGTTCTTAAACTTGCACTAGTCCTCCACGTGTCCCAGGTCTAAAAAGAGAAAGATTTGATCATTAAAATTGACTATGGGAGGGTTGGTGGAAGTATCCAAGTGCCTTAATGACACCATTTTGGAAGTGAAAAAAAAGGGTCAATCTTCAAATGAGCACCAACTCGCCACGTGGTGAAAGTCAATGGAGAGACATAGTTGTTCGTTGAAAAGTATGAGATTGGAGGAAGGAGACACGCATCATCTCGGTGCTATTTTAAAAGGCATTTCCAAAATGGAAACTCAAATGAGCACCATCCCTCCACATGTCCAGGGGTCAACATAAGTCAAGCAAGAATAAGGACCGAATCAGCTGAGTATAAAGGAACTGATGGAGGTATCCATGTCCTAGCCTGGCGTAGCTTCAAAGGAAAAAAATGCAAAAGGTGTCCGCAGGCCTGCACCAATCAATTTCTTCCATGTGGGCAGACAAAATTTAAATTTGTAGAAGTAAATCGAATGGCCCATGTTTTAACTAGAAAAATAATGAAATGCTCCTATATTTAAAAACTTGTTTTTTTTGTACCGTTAATATCTCTTTGCAAATTAAGAATTCAAAAGGGCATGCATGATTGGAATAATTTGTAATTGTTTCTTTCTTGCTCAAGGAAGTTTTAACTGTCTCTTGCGAGCTATATCATGAGCTTTCAAATCCATTGTACAGGGTGGAATTTTGATATTTTGAATCTATAATTTCAAATTGGAAGAAATCGATACAAAGGTTTTACCCTTTTTTCCTATGTTTTCTCTTTCCTTCTTGCTATGATCTGTGAATCATTTAATCCTTGCATGCTTAGAAACTTTGTGTTCTAGTTTATACAATCTCAAGAACTTTGAGTCTGTGGATTGTTCCCATTATAAACGTTAATGGTTCTAGTCTATATCTTATTCGCTCAATATATATAAGGGTTTTCTCTGCCATCTCTTTTCCCTGAAAGTATTTTATTCCTCTACCTCCATCTTCTCTTCAATTCTTCTATTCTCATGTATTGATAAATTTCTAGGCATAAAACACATTTCAAGATATCGGGAAACCACCATTGAATGAAACAATGTGTATTTGTACATAGGTTTTTCCCCTACTTTCAATAAGGGAACCTCTCCCATTAAAGAGGTGGGAATTGCATGTCCACTTATTTTGCTTTCATTCTAAGTGAAAATCTGAAACCCAATACATATAGAATGGTTTCAACATTTCAAAAAAAATTGACTAATTTTAATTTCCAAATACTTTTGTTCAAACTTACAAAAAAATTGAGTTTGATTCATATCTAATAAATCTTTTGAATGTGGTTCACGATTAGTAGAACCAACTCTTTGTTTTACAACATCTCTTGTATTAGATGAAACTCTAGTGTTATCATGCCAAAATTGAATAGCAACTTCTCTTATAGCATCAAAAATATCTTTTTCCTTACGCACTGCTCTAGCGGAAAATGCCCAAAAATTGGTGTTATTGAGTGACTGAAGGATATTATGTCTTTCAATTTCTTTCATTAGATTTTTTCGATTAACTAGCAACATTCGACTTATTTACGTAATCAAATGTTGTTTTTTAATTGATTAACTTACAACACTAGTAACAAGTACACAACGCACAATATTAATATTCCTAGTGCATATCTTGACACCAACATTGTTGTATGCATCATGAATGTTTTCAACAATTGTAGAGGTTTGACCACCTATATTACATGTTTTCAATCTGAAGGTGTTTAATGTAGGTCTCATTTTAATCAATTTCATCAAAATCACCAACAACTGACATCTTTGGGAATCATTTAAAATTTCAAAATGATTATCCCAAATTTTAGTGGCTTTTCTTCTGATTTTCCATTCAGAAAGATTATGAGACTTTGGTTTCAAAAGAATTTCATCAATTTCAATAAAATACTTAGGTTTCTTACCAAAAATCCTAGGAGGTGTTTTTTTATAAAATTTTACTTGTCTAAAGTTTCAACCTGAATTTCCTTAGTCACATTTTCATTTTCTCCTTCAATTTCAACATTTTCTACATCACAAGTATTTAATTCTTATTCAACATGGACAGTAAAAGAATCTCCATCAAAAGTATTTAATTTAAATTCAACATTTACAGTAGAAACATTACATGGTTTCTCATTGCTTACAATAGTAGCGGGTTGAAGATGAACCTCTTCTGGATTCACGAAGATTTCGTATTTGCTCAACATTTTGAAATCATTTTTCCTCTAATTCATTTGGTTTTTTTTTTTACTTAATGACTTCCTTTTTTGACTTTGTTTCTTGTCTCCCATGATCTTTTCCTTGCAGTGATAAGGAAAACATGTAGAAAAAGACATAATTTCATAGAATTTTTTAGGGTAAAGTCAATTAGTAAAAATCACATGGTAATTAGAACATTGGGATGTGTATAAACATGATTTAAGAACCACAATAGCACTTTACAACTTGTACTCATGGTTTATAAAGCGCGATCATAGTTCTTGTTATAAAACCCGTGATCACATTTTATAAACCGCGATCGCAGGTCTATCTGTATCATCAAATATTTTTTTTCCCCAACCAAAGCTATGGAAGGTCATTATGAACTGTAAAAGGTCAAAAAACTTCAAATTTTCTCTTCCACAGACTTGAACCATGCTAAAAAATAAAAATATTTCACAAAAATGGTGCCAATGCGTAGGGGAGACTGTTAGCTTCATAGAAATATTGATTTTAAAGTGAATAGAATAAGATAAATATCATTTTATAATTTTTTACTAACATTAGGTCTTTAATATATTTATTCCTGTGAATGTTCATGTCTACGTTTAAGACTGTAACTTTTGTTTCAATTATCAAAATGTGATAAAACTTATACCATCCCAAGTGTAGAGAAATTCTGTACACGTTAAAAAAATATTTAATTTTTATATTTTTTGATATAGTTATGATGGGAAAACATAAAGCGCTCTGTTTTCTAAATCTTTTCAGACCACATTCACAGAAAAAGTCATAAAAAAATTATTGCTTGAAAAAATACAAAATAAAATCCATCCCAAGATAGAAAACTACATCTAACTTTTCACTAAATGAAAAAAAATGACAAGATTTGGTCATCAAAATTGCGGGCAAACGGACTACAATCTTATAGGTTTTTTTTTTAAAAAAAAGCCAACTCATATAATTTAAGTGTTTAATATAGTTAAACTTATCTATTTTTTTAAAAAAATAGTACTTTAGAAACTAGTTTCTGGATGCTATGATTCATATTTATATAAAGTTTTCTAATTTTGAGTGCACGTATTGCTAATAATCCCTACAAGTTGAGATTTTGTTGTTTTTTTTGCAATATGACATCCACTTATGACCCCTTTTTTGTCGACCAACTCGCTGCACTTACCCCATACATGATAGTTATATCATTTTCAAGATTAAAAAATTCTAACATAAATCAATCATTTACAGTTATCCATAATTACAACTCACATTTTACGACAATCATCCAATTGACGTACTAATCACCTAATATCATAAAAAAAATAAAAAACCATAAGATTAACGTACACTTGGTTAGAAGATGCATCGAAACATAGTTGCAATTTCTTTGAATCAAAGATATCAATATATAATTAAAGCAACGGTAAATCACATGTGTTGTAATATCCACCAAAATTAGCTAGGCATCCATATAATCTATTATAATCAAATCACAATCAAAATCAAATGTCCATATAGTCTTAACTGTAAACACATGTTATCCCGAGTACTATATCAATATCCATGTCTCTAAGCATCTAACAAACATGATCAAAGTAGAAATAGGTGTTGAAGAGGTGTGGACTCTACAGGAGGAAGGTTGAAGGGATTTGCGGATCACATGAATGGTAGGGAGGTGTGGACTATGGTTAAAACCGAACAAGTTTCTTGTTCTAGATGGGTAACGCAAAGTTGTTTCTGGGAGGCCGATGACATTCGATTATGATTGGTGTCTATCGTTGTTTCATCTTATGGCCTGGCTTCTCTCTAGTCTTTGATGACTTTTATTTTCTTATAGATATTTGTATTTGTTCTCTAGTTATCTCTTTCTGCTGCTGGTAAAGGCGGTTTCTTGGTGCCTTCATTGTTTTATTTTCTCTCTTATTGTGTTGGTGAGTTTTTTGGTCCCCTCAAACACCAAATAGCTGCGTAATCTAAAAAAAATAAAATTAGATGAGACTTATTACAATGAAGGTGAAAAGAATTATAAAAAAATGCTCCAATGAATTCAAATGAGATAATGTTTTATATAATGAATCCAAATGCAAATAAACAACATAGATAATAATCTAAACATGAATAGTTTGGAAATTTTCTACCACAAAGAATTCTATTTTACGACAATATTTCCTTAAAAAATTATAAACTAAATCTTTGAAATATCGTATGTACATATTACATCTAGGAATTTTATTTGCTTTTACGCCTTAAACCCTCGTTTTTTTTTTTTTTTTTTTTTTTGATATTTCCTAAAGTTTACTTTATCACTTATTGTTCCATCACTTCTTCACTTTACTTTTTATCCTTTATATTACATTCTTCTTTATTCATTTAGCCATATATTTTCCCCATTTACGTTCTATTTATTTTTGATGTATTGTTCCTTTTCAAATGTGTGCATTTTGTTGTTATGTTTAATCAGATTCCTTCTTTTGCATCGTTATGCTTATCCTAACTGTTAAATGCTAGTTGTATTCTACATGTCCTCTCAAATATAATGTTGATGATATTATGTTCTTTTCTATGTTTCTATTATTCACGTCCTGCATCTAGTTTGGGAAGGGAGCCTTGCATGTGTTTTATATTATAATTTTTGTCCCAAAATAAGCATCTCTTAGTATATCACTACATATATATCTCCCATAGCCGATAGGGAGAACGTTACTTTAATTTTTATATTGACTATACATTTTGGATAATGGGGAATTTTTATTTCAATATGATATCTGTAATTACATTCACCTATATTGCCGTATATTTCCTTTCATAATTCACAAATTTGTTTCACCTATATGGAACAAAATTCTCGTATGATGAAATGTAATATATTTATCTTCCCTATAAATGGCATATTAGAATTATGATTACACATTTTATGACTCGTCCATATGAGGCTAGACTTTGTTATGGGTACATAGATTGTACTAGGGCTCTCACGTGGCATAATATACATAAAATTACATAGGTCATACTCAAGCCCATATCAACACTTATTCTATCATACATACAATGCTTATACTACATCCACTAGGGGGAACCTTATAAGTTTGATTATAGTATTATAGTATACATTGGTGCTTTATTTGTTTGACTTGGATATGATGGCTGTAATCACTTTTTATTGGGATATGTAATTCATGGGTTCCTCATAGAACTGAAAATGGCGCCAATATTCATTTTTCTTTAAAACCTTCTAGACTACTATCATTCTAACTCACATAAAAAAAATCACATTGTGGTACATAATATTCTCTACGTTTAACCCTTATATTGAAACTATCATATGGTAGTTGAGAATGTATTCCATTTGGTTTTACAACAAAAACACATCCAAGAACATTTACATATATTGCAAACATTCAAACAAATATTTCATAATTTTAACACTAACTCACTTGCATGCATTTATATTTGTTTATAGATAATTTTTTTTTCATATTTTACACATACCAAATTGTGGAGGTTAATACCATATTTTCCCATTCATCCACTATATATAGAGATAAAGGGGACATATCTATGCCTTTGGATTAAATCTTATTACCATTTCCATATTGAATTTGATAACTCATTTCAAGACTATTATTTATCCTCCGTTTTTAACAATTTTACAATATATTGAGATAGAATTAAGATCCCAATGAAGAAAGCTGATTCCCTAATGACTTCTAATAAATTCTAGAAAAGACATTGAAATTTTATGAAGTTAAAAGTACATCAAATAAAATTTGTTGCCAATATATAAATTTCTTAGTCTTCAAAATAAAGACTACTACTATTTTACTCAAGTTATTCAGTTTATGTTGATTTTTCCCATCTAAATTATTTTTGCCCAAATCTATTGTTCACTACCTTTTTCTAATTACATTCTTTAAACTTGTGAACAAACATATATCACTTTCAAACCCTAATTCTTTACCCTCAACAAATACATTTCAACTAGTCTTAGTTTAGTGAATTATTTGAGGGAAACCATCTTCCACATGGCCAAACCTTAGCATTTTGTCAAATGGAAAAGTACGATCACAGTGCCGCTTGACCCTTGATTTAATTATTCTGATCCTATATAAATCGAGGACGACAACCCAATTCTTTGTTAGAAACACATTCTTTCAGACGTTTTCTACTTAATAAATTTAACATTCCAAAGGCGAAAAAAATCATGCACCGAGACCATCATGCAGAGGGGTTTTTTTGATCGTACGTTAGAACAAGTCGTTTCGTTTCTGCAGGTGGTGTGGAGGAACCCAAATAGACATAGAGTTAGGAGGAGAAGTAGAAGTAGAAGCAGGAATGGAAATTTTGAAGAGATTGAGATGGTAGAGTTGAGAAACAGAGACATTAGAAACATGAACAGGAACATGCAAGAAATAGAGGGTGCAGAAATGGTGGAGCTGACTATCGTGCGTGTGTCACTCAATGATATCGATGCACGCCCTTCGTGTTCAATTTGCACTACTGATTTCCAACTTACAGAAACTGTTAACACCACTCCCTGCGGTCACTTGTACCACGCCCATTGTATTCTCCCTTGGTTGGCTTTTAGTAATAACTGTCCTGTATGCAGGAGAGTCATGTCCATACATGAAATTTAGACATTAATTTAAACGATGCAATTCTCAATTATTAAAAATGCGGCCATGGTTGTGAAAATGATGTCCAACTAGAAACAAATGTTTTCATTAATGAGTAGGTTTTTTCCTTTCAATGTTAATAGTGCCTCGCTTATAATTTTGTGTTTTTGCACAAATCTTTTGCAAAGTAGACTACTTTTTCTTAGCTTGAATTTGGTAGCCAATTTTGAATTTTAACGTATATGTTTGCATTTATAATAATTCTTATTCTATCATTTTCTCACACCACATTAATAAATACAATAATTCATCATCTAATGTATATGTTCTCCACTATAATTTTTTATCAAATTATTGATGTTATCATTATCATTCAACATTTTAGAATGCAAATATAAGTGCTCAATAAATCACTTCTTTAAATGTTTCTAAATTCAATATATTGCTAATGAATTAGAGTGTTTTGGTAATTATTGGGAACTCGAGTTCATCTTCTCAATTTTATTAGCATACAAAACAACATATAATTGTTGATTTTTTTGTTTACAAAAACTAGATAAGGGCCAGACGAGAAACTGTAGGGTCTAGTGAAATATTTCAATAGCATACAATTAGCATTCACTCAATAAAATCATGTCTAATGAATATACGCCAATTCATTAAACATTTCTATCTCTTTTTAATAATTTGGAACATGTCATTATTAATAAGGGTTTGGTAATTGAACTTAAAATTGCAAAATATTGGGAATTTTTGTAGGATGGTGACGAAGGGAAAAAATGCGATGTCCAACACAACCAGCAGATCTAGCGAAGAGGAGCAAAGATCTCATGGGGAGCATGCTCGGAAAGACGACGAAGCTAATGGATGGATTCAAGTTCCCGTTTAAGGTAGAGTAGCACACGGGGAAACGGGAAATCTGAGCCCTAACCCGCAACCTAGCAATGAAAAATTCAGGTTGGTGGTTGGGCTTCCTTCAGGGGGGTTCAGTGAAACAGCAACAAGAAATTCAAGGGGCGGAGCCCAGGGATGTGGGAATTTTAAGCATAGGTTTTCTTTCAAAGATACCCTAGGTAAAACCAATGGGAATAATCCAGGAAATCAGTCGTATTTGGTTGATTTAGCTAAGGAAATCTCATCAGTTACCATTGAAGTTCAGGAAGTGGAGGAGTACTATCAAAATCTATCTCGAGATGCCATAATAGGCCAATTCAATCGTTTATGGCCTTCCTTTATGGATCTATATCAGTGGATTTTTCAAAACTGGACAGATAAATGTGAAATTTTCCTCTTCTCCATAGGTTTTATCGTGGTTCACTTTAGAGAAGCAGAGGATTACTAGCGGTGCATGGCTTATGGGTCATGGTTCTTGGGTAAAGCGGGCCTATTTTTTAATCCTTGCTTCCCAGAATTTGATCCTAATACTCTTTCGATTTCCAAAATGGTTGTTTCGGTGAGGCTTCCCAATCTTCCTCTGCACCTTTTGTATGCATAGGAAAATATCGGTAATGTTTTTGAGTAGGTTTTTAAAAGAAGACTTGGATCAAACTCATGCGGGCCTGTGCTCTTTTTCCCGTATATGTGTGGAATTTGACTTGAGTAAAGGGTTTGCTGATCAAATTAATTTAAAATTCAGAAAGTTTCAACATTCACAACCTTTAGATTAAGAAAATACAACATTCTAGTGTAGAAATTTTAGAAACCCCAGTAATCTGCAAGCATCATGTCCTGTTAATAAGAAACCAACAAAAAAGAGCAGGTCAGCCCCAAACAGAGGTTGGGGATATCTGGACCCAGAATTGGTGGATATGGTGACATTTAAGGAAGAGCCTTTTAATTCTAGTTTTGAAAACAAGGCAGAGGCAAAAGCAAAAAAAGAAAATTTGGATACAATCCAGGATCCTCATGGGACTATGGTGGCTAGCGGAACAAAAAGGGGGCATTCTCATTCCAAATCAAATTCAGAATAGGAATCCATGTCAAAGAATCAGATGGATTTAACGAACCCTGGTGATCTTTCGCTAATAATTACAGCAGGGAATGGTAAGGGGCAAGAAGTAAAGAATAGGAAAAATAAAAAATGTCGAACGGATAATATTGAGGACTTTTTTCTGTCCCTAGTTGGGAAATAGTCTGGTTTTAGTCATTTGTTTAAGTTATGTGTCGTAGGTTTGTATCCCGTGGTTTTAGGCCCTGCAGTGTTTGAATTTTTTACGGGGTATTTCTCCTTTATTTTTAATGTAAACAGATCCCATCAACCCACCTTATCAATAAAATAAAATAAAATAAGGGTTTGGTAATTGTTAGTCCCTATCAATATATGTTTCGTACAGACAAATTAATGTCCTATATGAATGATATTGATATAAAGAGTTTAGTATCTTTTATGTATTTTTCTAATAAATATGAGTGCCCTGAATTAGTTTCTTTTAGCTATTGTTCTAATAAATATTAGATTATTCATTTTTGCAAAAATATGTAATAAAAAAATTAAGAGGTTTCCGTAAAAATGCCTTCGGAAATTTGTAATAGAGAATCAAATATTAGATATGATATAAGGGTTCCAATAGTAACCCAAATAAAGTACAACAGTCTCGTAAATCATCCATATTTACTTTAATTATATGTAGGATTAAAGAAAAACAACATGAATGTTTTCAGAACAACGTTCGAGGGAAATGCATTTCATAAATCAGGCAAACGTGATTCACAACAGGTAGAAAATTGATGTAGGAAATATAATGAAATGCTTGAAAAGACTTGATAAAATTTAGTAACTGTACCATCAAAAAAAAAATTTAGTGAATTGAAACTAAATGCTTGAAAAATATTAGAGATTTCACTTTACAGTACACTTTAAGTCCTGTTCACTTTTATTTTATAATTAATTTTTTAAGACGGAATCGTGTTGATAATGATGTCTATATTTAATAATCTACAATTTTTTTTATAGATTTGACATTTCACAATATTATTCAATCGCAGTTACATTTCCCTTTATCCTTCGCTATTTGAAAATTCATGTACGTAATCATTTACAAGGTGATTTTAAACAAAGTATGTGAAAGATTTGAAGAAAATCATTTCGCGCTTAGTCAAATGTATAAACCTGAATCCTTGAAGGAGTTAATTGGACAAAAAATTGTAAGGAATACCCTTAAAAATGCAATACTAAAAAGAAAAGTTTTCCATATAGATTTTGTATGGGCTGAGGGGTATAGGGAAAACATCTGTTGCAATAAAATTTGTTTTAGTTGTGAATTTTCATCTCCTCGCAACAAATTAACACCTTATTGTAAATGGAGAATACTTTCTTTTGCATGTCTTGAAAAAGCCCTCTGTAACAAATAGGCCAAGAGGTATAGGCGTTTATACCTCTCTCCAAATTTTACCATTTATATAATCACAAATTAAAATGTGGTAAACTATGGAAAGAGGTATAACCGCCTATACCTCTCGGCATATTTTACATTTATATATATAATAAAGCTATGCTAGTAGCAAGTGTGGGAGTTGCATTATATATAAAAAGGATACAAAAAATAAAGTCAGGAAAAGATGGCTAAAATTTAACTCCTCCATGAAAGACCTTGATGAGAACCAATCAAATTGGTGATTTATGCTAACTTATTCAAAATTTTGAACATCTTGCCAATGAACTACATGGGGAAGATCCTTATTAATAATAATATGAGTCTTAAGTCATTCGTGAAATAAACGATTCTTTCTATACAATATCAAGAACCCAAGATAGAATTCGACCTCATATATATTTAATATCGTTATGTTTGTGGAGCCTATTTTCATGTTAGAGTGTGGTACACCTTCTATGTGTTACACTCGGGTATTTCCCCATGGTTTTGATACCCACGGTTTTGTAAAACTGCTTAAGCAGTTGTCTATTTCTATGGTCTTATGCATATGATAGATGTACAAGAAAATGCATTACAGATGTGTTTTGAATTCGGGTTTGAATTCTGTAGAGTTTGTTGAGCATAGCTCCAAACGGATCTGGGTATTGTATTGAGAGAGTGAAGGCTTGTAATAAAATCTGAGCAAGTGATTCTTGGTGGACATAGCCCAAATTGGTTGAACCACGTTAAATATTGTCTCTCTGTGTTATGTTATTTATTCTGCACTTTTATTTGAGATCTGTAATATTTTCTGCATATTAGTTTCTACTATTACGATTCTGTAAGAGATTATTCCGCATATTTTATCTCTTATTTCCTAACAATTGGTATCAGAGCCTGGTTTGGTTTGTTGAAGTATTAAATCACAGGGAAATTTTTTTTTAGCTTGAGTGGGAGCTATGGCAGATGAAGGAAGATTTAGGGTTGATAAATTCAATGGGCAGAATTTCAGTCTTTGGAAGATGCAGATGGAAGATTACCTTTATCAAAAGGATCTTTATACTCCGTTGTCTGAGAAGGTGAACAAACCCTCGAGTATGAAAGATGCGGAATGGGATTTGTTGGATCGGAAGGAACTTCGAACGATCCGGCTGTGTCTTGCATCTTCGCTATTATTTAATGTTTCGAAGGAAAAGACTACAAAAGATCTAATGGATGCATTAGGGAAGTTGTATGAAAAACCCTCTGCCTCTAACAAGATATTTTTAATGAAAAAGTTGTTTAATATGAAGATGTCTGAGAATAGTTCAGTAGCAGATCATTTAAATGATTTCAATACAGTTGTGAATATGCTAGCTTCGGTTACAATAGAATTTGATGAAGAAGTTAGGGCTTTATTAATTTTGTGCTCTTTACCTGAGAGTTGGAATAGCTTGGTAATGGCGGTAAGCAACTCGGTTCCAGCTAACTCGAAGTTGAAGTTTGAGGATGTTGTAGGGGTGATTCTAAGCGAGGAAATGCGAAGAAAAATCTCTAAGGAATCTTCTACTTCAGGGAATGCTTTGATAGTGAAAACAAGAGGGAGACAGAAGAATAGAGGAAACCGTGGAAAATCAAAAGATCGGGAAAGGTCAAAATCCAAGAACAAGATTATATGTTGGAATTGTGGAAAGCCTAGGCATGCAAAGAAGGATTGTTGGGAGCTTCGGGATAAGAAGAAACAACAGGAAGAAAACAAGGAGGCAAATGTGGCATCGGGTAATGTATGCCAGGATGCTTTGATTCTTTCTTTGCATAATATTACTGAATCTTGGGTTTTAGATTCAGGGGCTTCTTTTCATGCTACTCCACATAGGCATTATTTTGTTGATTATGTTCAAGGGGATTTTGGGCATGTTTTTCTTGGTGATGATGAACCTTGCAGTATAGTTGGAAAAGGTTCTGTTCAAGTTAAGATGAAGAATGGGAATACATGGCTATTGAAGGATGTCAGACATGTGCCTACATTAAGGAGAAATTTGATATCAGCAAGGCAATTAGGAAGTGATGGTTATACTGTGATATTTACATCTAACTCTTGGAAGGTTACCAAGGGTGCTCTTGTGGTGGCAAGAGGTAAGAAGGTTGGAACCTTGTATTTAACCACTGATAGTACTAATGATTGTAATCTTTTGGCTTCA
The DNA here is from genome assembly GCA_019776745.2 of Taxus chinensis. NCBI lineage: Eukaryota > Viridiplantae > Streptophyta > Pinopsida > Cupressales > Taxaceae > Taxus > Taxus chinensis. The sequence continues at coordinate 616,954,039 of CM034153.1, read as the reverse complement.
GATGCAGATACAATATTATGGCACTATAGGCTTGGTCATATGAGCCATAAGGGCATGCACATCATAAAGAAGAATTTTCCTGGATATATAGAAACAGGTTTGGATTTCTGTGAGAACTGCATATATGGGAAACAAAAGCGAGTAAGGTTTCTCAAGGTTGGACCTACAAAGAAAGAGAGTAAGTTAGAGTTGGTGCATTCTGATGTGTGGGGGCCAGCTCAGGTATCATCTCTTGGGGGTTCAAGTTATTATGTTACTTTTATTGATGATGCAACAAGGAAAGTTTTGTTTTATTGTATTAGAAATAAATCTGATGTATTTGACACTTTTGTTACATGGAAAGCCTTGGTAGAGAATGAAACAGGTCTTAAGCTAAAATGTCTCAGGTTAGATAATGGAGGGGAGTATTGCAGCAATGAATTTAATGATTACTTTTCTAAGAATGGAATCCACAGGCAAAAGATAGTTCCAGGAACTCCGCAGCAGAATGGGGTATCAGAAAGGATGAACAGAACAATAATGGAACGTGCTAGGAGCATGAGGTTACATGCAGGACTGCCTCTTTCTTTTTTGGCAGAAGCGGTGAGCACAACTATATACTTGATAAACAGAGGACCCTCAAGTGCCTTAAATGGAGGCATACCTGAGGAGGCTTGGTACGGTAAGAAATTTGATTACTCATTTCTCAGAGTCTTTGGATGTGAGGTGTTTGTTCATATTGACAAGGATGATAGGACCAAGCTAGAGGCTAAATCAGAAAAATACAATTTTATTAGTTATGGTGGTGATGAATTTAGATTTGAATGTTGGAGTATTAAAGACAAGAAAATCATTTGGTCTAGGGATGTGGTCTTTAATGAGAAAGTCATGTATAAGCAACAATTGCAAGAAAACAGGGAAGAATCCAAGAAGGAATATGCAGTGGTAGAGGATCTTCCGGATGGGAAAGTGACCCATGAATCAGTTTAGGAACCTACTCAACAGGATCCCCAAACTCCTACAGTGAGGAGATCTTCTAGGGTAAGAAAAGAACCTGAACATTTTTCTCCTTCTCTTTATTATTTATTACTCACTGATAGTGGAGAGCCAGAGATCTTTGATGAAGCAATGCAGGTAGATGCCAGTAAGAAGTGGGAGCAAGCCATGGATGAGGAGCATAAGTCTCTCATGAAGAACCAGACTTGGGTTTTGGTGAAGCTACCGGAAGGAAAAAAGGCATTGCAGAACAAGTGGGTGTACAAAGTTAAAGATGAAGAAGGAGGAAAGAAAAGATATAAGGCCCGGTTTGTGGTCAAGGGGTTTGCACAGAAACAAGGTATAGATTTTGATGAGATTTTTTCTCCTGAAGTAAAAATGACTTCTATTAGAACCGTTCTTGGAATAGTGGCAGCAGAAGACTTGCACTTAGAACAGTTGGATGTAAAAACTACATTTCTCCATGGTGATTTGGAGGAGGAGCTATATATGCAGTGGCCAGAAGCATATGAAGTCAAAGGTAAAGAGGAGATGGTGTGCAAACTGAAGAAGAGCTTGTATGGCCTGAAACAAGCTCCACGTCAATGGTACAAGAATTTTGATAGCTTCATGATGGAGCAAGGTTATATCAGATGTCATTCTGACGATTGTGTGTATACAAATAAATTTGAGGATGGAAGTTATATTATCCTATGTTTATATGTTGATGACATGTTGGTTGCAAGTAAAAACATGTAGGAAATAAAAGTACTCAAGAAATAGCTAAGTGAATCCTTTGATATGAAGGATTTGGGGGCAGCCAGAAAAATCCTTAGTATGAGGATAACTCGGGATAGAAAGGAACGGAAGTTGACTTTATCTCAGGAAGAGTACATTAAGAAGGTATTGGATAGGTTTAACATGCAGGATGCTAAACCGGTTGGGACTCCTTTGGTAGGCCATTTCAAGTTATCAAAGGAGCAGTGTCCCATGACAGAGCAGGAAAGGAACCAGATGTCTAAGGTACCTTACTCATCAGCAGTTGGCAGTTTGATGTATGCTATGGTGTGCACTAGGGCTGATATTGCCCATGCAGTGGGAGCTGTGAGAAGATTTATGAGTGATCCAGGTAAAGAGCATTGGCAAGCAATAAAGTGGATCCTTCAGTATTTGAGAGGGACCATGGGGATAGTTTTGTGCTATAGTGGATCAGACACCACTTTACGTGGTTATGTAGATTCAAATATGGCTAGAGATGTAGACAGCAGGAAGAGCACGACAGGTTATATTTACACTGTAGGTGGGACAGCAGTGAGCTGGATTTCACGACTACAGAAGCTGGTGGCTTTGTCAACCACGGAGGCTGAGTATGTTGCTGCCACAGAGGCAAGAAAAGAGATGATTTGGTTACAACAATTGCTTGAGGAATTGAGGCATAAGCAGGAATAATGTAAGGTGCATAGTGATAGTCAGAGTGCTATACACCTAGCTAAGAACTCTACTTTCCACTCCAGGACAAAGCATATACAGTTGAGATATCACTTCATCAGGACAGCTTTGGAGGAAGATAAGTTGAAGTTGGAGAAGATTCATACTAGTCAGAATCCTGCAGACATGATGACCAAGGTGGTCACAAGGGATAAACTAAAGCTATGTTCAGCTTTGGTTGGCCTTCGCGGATGACAGTGAAGGGTTGAGAAGCTTGCTAAGTGGAAATCAATCTCCAAGTGGGAGATTGTTATGTTTCTGGAGCCTATTTTTATGTTAGAGTGTGGTACACCTTCTATGTGTTACACTCGGGTATTTTTATGGCGGTCCCGCTCTCCGGTGAGCGGGTCAGGGGGTTCGGGGGGGTGAAGCCCCCCCGAGGGAAGGGGGTTCTGGGGCGAAGCCCCTGAAGCAAATTTTCATGGGTGGTTTATTAACCCATGGGTAATGGGTAACCATTATGGGCTGTTTTTGGGCCCATGTTTTTTCGGTACCCATTGTTTTGTAAAACTGCCTCTTCGGTTACCCATAGGTTTATGGGACAGCTTTGTTTTTCCCCATGATTTTGATACCCATAGTTTTGTAAAACTGCTTAAGAAGTTGTCTATTTATATGGTCTTATGCATATGATAGATGTACAAGCAAATGTATTACAGATGTGTTTTGAATTTGGGTTTGAATTCTATAAAGTTTGTTGAGCATAGCTCCAAACGGATCTGGGTATTGTATTGAGAGAGTGAAGGCTTGTAATAACATCTGAGCAAGTGATTCTTGGTGGACGTAGCCCAAATTGGGTGAACCACGTTAAATATTGTCTCTTTGTGTTGTGTTATTTATTCTGCACTTTTTTTTGAGATCTGTAATATTTTCTACATATTAGTTTCTACTATTGCGATTCTGTAAGAGATTATTCTGCATATTTTATCTCTTATTTCCTAACAAATATTTCTTTGAGTCATAAGAGTGCCTAATGAATTCGATTGAACTACCTTAAGGTATATTCTCTACTAATTAAAACCAACAATATTGAAGATAATATGTTTAAATTTTTATTGAAAGACAGACATTTAATATTCTTTTCTAATTATATTTTCTAATATTCATTTGGACTCAAATATCTTACAAGGAACATCATAGAGGGGTTTAGAGAGGGAACCCTCTCTCTTAAGAGAATTAGTAATAAAAATTCTAGGTCTATACTATATGAAGTTTTAAAGGATTATATTACTAACCATATTATCATGTTTAAAAAATAAAGCATTGTTTTATAGAAATCAAAATGTGAAATGTACATCACAGTAAATGACAAAACTCATAGAATGAAGTGTATGTTACGAACGGGACATTATGTATATTTGAGGGACATAACTTGTTCTTTGTCTAGCTTATGTTTCGAAAGTATTTTAACCTTCTTCATCCTTTCATAGAACTCATACGTAAATCATAGAAATATTCTTAAATTTTGCAATGACTTTACTCGAGAGATAGCCAAAAATATTAACCCTTGATGAATATCAACTGTAGCCTTAGAAAAAGTCAAACCTTGCGATTTATGTATTGTCAATGCCCATACCAACCGTAATGGTAATTGGTGTGTGTCTCCGCTTTGTATTGCTATAATTGGGATGGTGCGTGGAGTTATATCTTCAAACGGTATTCCAAAGTACTTATCAATTCAACCATTACATATGTTAGTGGTTTAGGTGGACCACTCCCAGATGCGTATATTATGCTTCATATATATCCTAGAGATCCATTTACAAGACTAAGCTTCTATCCAAATATTGGATGTTAACATAACCCTTCCATCATTATAAATTAGTAATTCAACATTAAATTCATCATTCGAACCTTCTTTTAGTGTGCTAATGGTAATTGTTGTAGTTGCAATGCTACATGCAATAGGTCTCTTCAACAAATGTAATTTTTTGTTTTTACGGTTATTCACATTAATTTTTGTCATATGAAGGTGAATATTTTTATCGAATTATTCATTTATATCTTTTTATAATGAATAATTTGTTCTACTCATTAACAATTACTTCCAATCATCTAGTGTTGGATTTGCATCTCTGATATTTGTAAGAAGTTGTTGAAAATTTTGTTGGTCTTTGTTTTCTCCTTCTTGTCTAAATACCTTATCCAGTGTAGCAACTATCGTGAATGCCTCCAATAGAAACTTTGCACATCCTTTACTATCATATAGTGGTTTTTTCTGTAACAGGAGGAATTTTCTATAGTGCACACTCCTCTTCGACCTTAGACCTTTATATTATTATATCATTTTGGTTTAGCATGATGTTAGATGATAGATATATTCTGATTTTGATGGATTGTGATTCATAGTATGATTGTGTGGATTCTTATATAGATAGAGAAACATATTATATTTGATAATGATAATGTACTAGTTATATATGTATTACTGAAATTCATAATTCTCATCATATTGAGTAGGATTTAGCTTTTGAAATAATTTTGTGATCTTTTTGACATTGATAAAAGAGAGAATTGAGATGTTGTTGAAATTTTAGACAAATGATAGCATTGTTAGTCTAGATGATGAATTAACCATATGTGAATGGTTATTGATTGATATGTGTATGTTTTATCCTTGATGTTTTGATGCAGCCACAAGGACGAATGAGGTATTGTGTGTCTTATAGGTAATTATATGAACAACAATAAAAAAGGGGGATTGGAGACCAATGACAATAGAATACAAAATGGAAACAATTAAGGCATCTATGACAACTTTTGTTACGTTGTGGTTCATGTGTTTTAATTGTGTTAGGGGGGTTCCCATGGGGTGGATGACCCCTCCAATTGTGACCATGGGCTTGTGTGCACTTTTTCCCTTTTTATTTAATTATTGTAGAGCATGTAGTTTATTTTGTGATGTAATTTATTTAACTCTTGTTGATTAATGTGCTTCTATTAGTAATTAAATCAATCTATTAAGTGATTAGGGATGCAACAAATGAAGTCATTTATTAGATTTGTTTATTTTTAGAATATGTGTTTTTTAGTTTGAGTGTAAGTAATTTGAGTGTTGTACACTCTATCTTATCTGGGAAATTCATATTTGGGCTTAAGGGCCATTTTTTTAGGCTTGTGGGACAATCTAAGATTGTCCTACACCTCTTAATTTCTTATACCAACCCTACCTATTGATTGGGGGGTCAAAAATAGACCCCATTAAGTGTTTTGTAACACAAAAACGTTGCAATTTATTTCACTTTTCTTACATGGGATTTAAATTTTTTCCTTAGGGGGTGTTGGTTGGGATTGTGTGTGTAATAGGTTTGTCATTCCTCTTAGTCACCAATTTATTGTGCATTGGGATTGAGGTTTGAATTATGATGTGGAATTAAGGATAAGTGATGTGCCATCCTACATACAGCCACCTCACCCTCTTCTCTCCCTTTTCTATTTAGTACAAGTTCTATTTGTTTGTTTGGTAGGTTACTTCATTTACATTTGTTTGTGCTCTGTATTTTGGAGTGGGAGGATTTTTGAGTGCTTGTGGATTTTGTTAGAGAAACATGGTTGGTGTTGGATTGGTCTTGAAGGATCTTGGTCTGTGACTTTTGAATACAAGCTCTACATGGAAAGGTAGGAGTCTACACTACATTATTTAATTTTTTTCTTTTATTTGTGTACTCTATGTGTATGTTATTGAGTGTATTGTATGTGCATGTTGGGTTCTTGGGTAGATTGCCTAAGTGTGGTGTAGGAGAGGGCTATGGGGATCTTATATGTAGGGAACCATAAGAGTTTATTTACATGTTTTTTGAGGGATTTGGGCTTGGTGCCGCACCTTGGACAAGAAAATGCTTGCATTTCTTACTTTATTTGTATGAGGGAGACATAAGAGATTGTAGGGAGGCATAAGAGAATGTGGGAGGCATAAGATTGCATCTTATATTACAGGCATAAGATTCATGTGTAGGGATTTTGAGTATTATATTGGAGGGTTTTGTAGGTGGGAGTCTGGATTCCCATTGGAAGGCATAAGTGATCTCCCCAAAGATCCTTGCTCCATTGGCTTTGCATTTTCAAGCCTTGTTTACTTTGTTAAATTTCCTTCGGATGTGATTGTATTTGGTTTTGATTAATGTTTCTGAAATGTTGATTATGAAATATTGTATTGTGATGTGGGAGCTTCCTATAATAGTTGTCATGAGTTGGATCCATTATTTTATTGCATTGTGGTTGGGGCTAAATCACTTGGGGCCAATGAGGAGAATAACTTCTTCTCCTCATTGGGTTATTGGTTGGGTGGAGAGTGTTGCCTCTCCCCCATATTTTGTTTCGTGATCAAGTCGAAGACATGGTGGATCTACTTTTTGGTGATGTGAAACTATGAGAGGAATTTATTCATGTCCAAAATAAATAATTCTTTGTGAGAAAACCTTCTTGTTATTCCCACTTATAGGTGGAAGACTTACTAGTATTGTCATTTTTAAAAGGAAATGTTACATTGTAAGTTTCATTTACCAAGTTTTATTATTATTTTGAAGGAAGTCACTCATTCTTAAGAATTGTATAATTTCCTTTCTCCTAAAACTATAGTTATGTAAAGGAATGGCCAATTAACAAAATTGAAGTCATGTCCTAAAACGTTTACATTCGTAGATTGTATTATGAGAAATGGTAAGTTCTTTACATTGACACATAATGAGCTATGCTCAAGGAAAAGAAATATTCATTATCATTGTTGAAGTTACATTATTGTAAAAAGGAAAGAAAGAACATAGAAGTTGTAAAATCACCCCTAATAGTGTATGCATGGAAAACTCAGAATGTGGAATAAAGTTGTTAGTAGTTATTTGAACAAATGGTTGTAGTGGAAATTGAAAGATCTCAATAAATCCTAAAGTAAACTATTATGTTGAAATATTACATTTTGATAGTAAGGAAAATTAATAACATTAGAAGTATATTTAGTCTTATTTCTACTTTTGAACTTGAAAGAAAATTTGTTGAAAGGAAATGAAAATGATCTTGTAGTTGTTGTTTGTTACCATTGAAATAGGAAATCCTTTAAACTTCAGTAAATTAAGTATGGAATGAATAAATGATTAAACCCTTAAACTCAAGGTCCTTTGGGAACATAAATTCAAGGGGTAAGTACGATCTTTAAAACACTCTAGTGAATTTTGTTTTTTGAAAAACATTGAAATTGAAGGTTCTATTTTTTAAAGAACATGACTGTCGCCCTGTGTAGAGCGGTGGTATTTGAACCACTGCTCAGGTAAGGTGGCTAGTTCGTGAATCGTCACCCAGGTAGGGTGCGGTCCTTGGACCACCAGACCTACTTTGGGAAGGTTTCATCACTGATGACAGAAAAATATAGATCCACGTTATGTGTAAATTTTAACTTCTCCAAATTAAAATTTGATCCTATGTAAATGTAAAAATGAATACTATCAGCATAGCTATAGGGGAACATTAATTAATGGTTCAAAGCAAGTAAATCTTTAAATGGATATTTAAAAGTGATCAATCTCATACATTTTAATGGAGGTAGGGTTTTGCCCAAATAGGAAACTCAAAATATAAAACTAACTTTATAACAACTCCAGATTTGGAGTGGAAACCTCTACAATATTCAAATGAAAGGCATATAATAATAAATCCATAACACCAAACTAAAGACTAAGCTTGATTTTTTGTAAATTCCTCCATGGTTCTTCCTTTTCTTGCTCCCATGGCTTCCATTCCTCCAACCTATAAATTTTAAACAAAATAAGGAAAACTGAAATGGGGAGGCTAGGGCAAAGAAAAAGGTTTAAAAAGATTTCATTAAGGATAGTTAGGGCTAGTATGAAACCCTAGGATCTAGTGGCCATGATTTATTTGATCCAAGGGTTAAGGATCAACCCTACAATTGTTAGGTAGGAATGAGTATTATGGGTGTTTTAATTAATTTTAAAGGTAAGTGTAAATGGGTGAATGGGGCCATTTAAATACCCTTGTATGTTAAGTCATGTTCATTTTAGTTCCTAGTATGTTCTAGTAACTATTTGAAATGGACTTTAAAGATATTAAGATAATAGGAACTAAAGCAACTAAGTATAAGGTTTATTAAATATGGGTTTGAATGTTAATTTAAGAAGGAAAAAACATTTAACCAAGTAAATAATTTATGGCACCTTCCTAGTCGATGATAATTAATTTGACCTCAGAGATAAATTAAGAATATTTAATCATTTAACTTAGACCTGGTCCATCCTTTGTAATGTAGTAAATATGGGTGGAGATTAATTTTAACATTAGGGTTTGAAACCCTCGCAACCTTATAACTTAAAACAAAACCAAAAATATTTTGCAACCCTTCTGGGATAACTGTTTAAGGATTTAATGTGGTTCTTAGAACATCGAAATTGTGGGTGTTACACTTGGTATCAGAGCCATGGGTTTTCAAAGTTTGGACCCTTAGGAACACTTGGAAACATAAGACATAACAAGAAAACTTAGCGTAAATCTAAACCTAGATCACACAACATTGCATGGTGTTTTAAAACGTAGAAAACCTAGAAAACTGAAACTAAATTCTAGAGTAATAAATTAACTCTTACCTTGGTATGTGCAGGAGGCCGTGGACCAGATGAGGGGTTCTTGCACATTGACCTAGACTTACCACCTCCAGATCAGGCAGTAGCATCTATATTGTACCTCAAATACTTTAGACGTTATAGGATGTTAATGTCGTTATACGCATGAAGGATCCTTGGGAGGGAGACACAGTAGACAGGACAAAGAGCCATCAATAGAGGCTTGTGCACCTTCCTGACATAGTGATGAGTATAGGGCAGAGAAATCCCACGTGGTGTCAGTCAGATGAGATTTTCCACTAGAGAGGTCATGGCAACAGGGCTACATGACACATGGACATATCTAGGAGCCCTAGACAACGTGATGATTATGTCGAGAGACCTAGAGGTAAAACAGTTTACAGCTGGACAGATCACATCAGAGAGATCCTGAAACTCCATCCATCTCATTTCACTAGGGACACTGGAGGCTTTCAGGAAGAGGCATGTGTTATTCAGCTTGAGAAGATGCTTAAAGCTATGTCCTATGTACCAACAACACGAAGGCTCATGTTGCCATCCACCTTCTGAGAGGTAGAGCTAGGGTTTGGTGGAGGACATGATGAGCAGAAGCTCCATGTAGATTCTGAGACAGTCACTTGGGAGCTCTTCAAGGAGTGGTTCAGGAGTAGATATTTGTCCAGGAGGTTCATTCAGCAGAGGATATATGAGTTCCATGACTTACCTCAGGCATCTATGACACTGGTGGAGTATGAGATTCATTTCCTGGACCTACTTTAGTACGTGGACTATATGCAGGATGAGCAGGTGAGGATCCACAGGTTCATAAGGGGCATGAACCTAGACATTGGAGGGGCAATGTGCATTCATTTCCCGTAAACATTAGCATAGAGGCCATTGAGAAGTCCTATATTGCGGAGGAGACCAGGGGGAGACGCAATAGGCCAGAGATAGAGTGTATAGAGCTGTATCCAGCAGTAGATGCAGGATAGTAGGTCGAGGGGGTCAGCTCCTCCTCCTCGTGGTGGACATGGTTCTACACAGTCTTCATTCAGACCACTACATAAGCCACCTCACCAACAGCATCAATAGGCTCGTCCTCCTTTTAGGCCTCCGTAGAGATTCGATGCTCAGAGAGGACGCAATATGGGGCCTCCTCTTAGGGTACCAGTAAGGACTCAAGCACCACCTAGAGCTCAGTCAGTAGGAGATCGTCAACAGCGACCATAACAGTCCATAGCAGGATCTTCAAGATTCACGGACATCAGACCTCTAGAGTACCTAAAGGAGCTACTATCTCATTAGAGGGGACCTGGTAGTTGTTACAGGTGTGGATGTACTAGGGCATCATTAGGAGAGAGTGCCCTCAAAACCCTAGCATAACAAGGGTAAGGCACCAGTTTCAGAGCCTATTGTAGGAGATATGGTTAGGAGCCACATGATATATACAACGGTTGAGAACCGCCAGGAAGAGCACCAGAGCATGGTGATTGAGATGATAGGTAGCATTGATGGCATTTCTATTCCTTTTCTTATTTGATTCAGGATCCTCAGATTCTTTTATTTCCCCATTTGTAGTAGAGCGATGCAGGATGGTGGATAGTTAGGAAGAGTCGTAGTTAGAATGTGGAGATGGATTCTGGAGCCAAGCACACAGTTGAATTCTTAGTTAAGGAGTGCATAGTTTACCTAGGACCCTTTTCCATGACCTTGGATCTTCGTATCCTTTCGTTGGGTTCCTATGGGATTATTCTAGGCATGGATTGGTTATCTACACATAGGGCTAGGGTTGATTGTTACAGTAAATTAATATCATGTGTAGATTATTTGGGAGTGGATTCAGTGTTAGTTGGAGTAAGGATACCCACCTCTATTCACACCATATCTGCTTTGCAGCTTAAGCGATGTGTGCGATGAGGTGCCAGTTGTATGCTATCACAGCTAGTGATAGATCAGAGGATGAGTCTAGTGGGCCATCACTTGACGATCATCATATCTTGAGGGAGTTTTATGATTTTTTTCCAGGGGATTTCCGGGGTTACCTCCCCCATGTGAGATATATTTTCACATTAATTTGGTTCCAGGAGTAAATCCTATCTTATGAGCGCCTTATAGGATGACTACCCGCTGAGCTCTGTGAGCTCAAGTTGCAGCTAGATGGCCTTCTAGAGAAAGGCCTAATCCATCCTAGTGTATCCCCTTGGGGTGCACCGGTGATTTTTGTAAAGAATAAGGACCGATATCTGTGGTTTTGTATTGATTATAGTCATCTGAACAAAGTAATGATCAAGAATCATTACCCCCTTCCATGCACTAATGATTTGTTTGATCAGATGAAGGGAGCCACAGTATTTTCTAAGATAGATCTTAAGTCTAGATACCATCAGCTGAGGATCACAGAGGAAGATATTCATAAGATAGCCTTCTGTATGAGATATGGTCACTACGAGTTCATAATAGTGCCTTTTGGTCTGACGAATGCCCCCTACAATATTCATGAGTTTTATGAATGGGGTATTCATAGACATTTTTGGATCGCTTCGTGCTCATTTTTCTTGATGACATTTTGATTTACTCATGTACACATGAGGAGTATGAGGAGCACCTTTTTCAGGTTCTGCAGTGTCTTCGTGAGTAGCAGCTTTACGGGAATCTAGATAATTGTGCATTATTTTAGTAAGAGGTGCAGTACTTGGGTCACATCATTTCTAGGGAAGGTATTTTCATCGATCCTTCCAAGATTCGAGCTATTATGGATTGGCCCACGCTAACTAGTGTGCCCGAGGTGCGCAGTTTCATGGGGTTGGCAGGTTACTAGAGGAGATTTGTTTAAGACTTTTCTCAAATTACGCACCCCATCACTTCCCTTCAGCGGAAAGGGAAAAAGTTTGTTTGGTCCAACAGATGTGATCAGGCCTTCAGTATACTGAAGAGATGTCTTACGGCAGCATTGATTCTTGTAGTGTCAGATCCGCATGGAGAGTTCTTCATTTGTACAGATGCTTCCTTGGTAGGGCTAGGAGGTGTTATTATGCAGGATGGTCGTGTTGTTTCCTTTGAGTCTCGCAAAATCAAAGATCATGAGCTCAATTATCCGACTCATGACCTATAGCTTACAACAGTTGTGCATACTTTGGTTCGATGGAGACATTTCCTTCTTGGAAGAAGATTTATACTCAGGAATGATCACTTGAGTTTTCATCACCACTTCACACAACCCAATCTCAACACTCCTTAGTGGAATTAGATGTAGTTGCTTTGCAAGTATGAAATGGAGATAGAGCATGTAAAATGAAAGGCAAATTTTTTTACCGACCCTCTGAGTAGATAGATAAATTTGGCTTTGGCTACTTTAGTGGGTACGGATTTACGGAGTGTGATTTTGTAGCAGCTTCCTCATGATACTTATAAAAATTTTTCTAGAGGAGAGACTGAGTCTCAAAAACCCCATGAGGGGAAGTTTTATGGATTTGATTTAGAGTCAGA